>BSBK01006717.1:252500-1452500 GCA_027943335.1 Chamaecyparis obtusa
CAATCAAGTGGATACTTCTAGGTTATGTTGGGAATTGTTTGTGGAGGACATCATTGGAGACCTAGATGAGGTCATGGTTAACATCCATGGTGATATCACCATTTATCTTCCTAGGAAATATGATATTCTAATGCAAAACAATCAAATCGTCCTCATTTATTGCATCCTATGCTCGGAGGACATGAAGGGTTTTTTTGGCCCAACGACCCATTATAGAGAGAAATGTCAAATTTTTGATGCAATCGGGTAATGAAAATTGGTTGGAGGTCTACTTCTCTAAGGAAACAGTTGAAGAGGAGGTTGGCCCTAGAGATATTGAGGAACTTCACTTTTGCTTCCAACAAGGAGAATAGTTTGGTCTCCACCTCTCTACTATCATCTTTTCTCCTTATGTCCTTATGCTTTTTATCTTCTTTTTTTTCAATGAATTTTATTAGGATAGGTCCTTTCTCTTTGTTTTCATCTTGAATAATAAGTCTAAATCTAACTTATGATAATTTGGATATTCTGGCTCTCTGCTCTCTTTTTTTAGCTTAGTGATACTTATCGACATTTTAACCTAACTCGTTGGAGATGTTATTCTATACTTTTGGTTTTTTTTATCCTTCTTCTTTAATCTAGTGTTGAATAACTTCTCCCCCTCTTTCATACAGTCTTGGTATCTACCGATGTGTATATGCTTTTTTTTTCTAGTTTAAATTTCAGTCTTTATTTCCTTTTTAGTTATATTCTAGTTCTTACATGTAGGCATATATACAGATAGTTACCCTTACCACTGGACTTGGTTTTTGGCATATTCTCACTTGGTATTTGTCTTTCCAAATTTTTTTCCTTTTGGCTCCTTCCTCTAGCACAAATTTATGATCAGTTTTGTTTGGATGGCAGAGTATTCCTAGTTTTCTATTATGTTGTTTGTTTGGAGGTTTTCAAGCCATAGTTGACATCTAGTACAATCTAGTCTTAAATGAAGAGGCTTGATATAATGTTTATCATATCTTAGGATATAAGAATGAAATATGTTTGTATTACTTTAATTTCCATTGCATCTTAAGATTAACCTACACAATATTGAATAAGGTTTTGTTTCTTAAATGATTACTTTCGCATAGTTGTTGTTCTCTAATTCCTTGTCCAGAAATACAATAGATATTATGGGAAATCTTTGAGATGAAGATTAAGTGGCTATCTTTATGGAAATTATTTTTAAGAAAATAAAACCATTTCCAAATAGTGTATAAATTTTCTTTAGTTAACAGACAGGTAGGAAGCTACACTTTCTAAAATATTTAGACAATTTGTTTTTTCTTTCCTAATAAGGTAAAAAATATCTTTCAATAAAGGTTTGTCAGATGAGGAGAATTATGAGCTTTAGAATATGTGCTAACCTACAACAAAACATGGAAGAAAGTTTGTTTTTGACAACTACTAAAAGAAGTAGGATTAGAAGGGGAAAAAAATAAAAGTGGGGACCTACCTCTAAGAATAAGGGTTGTCTTGAGTTGTCATCTATAATATTGTAATATGTAATCTCTAATCTATTATTTCAAATATGGCAATTAGCCAAGTACTATGCCCAAATGTCTAGTTCCAAAATTCACAATGTAATGTTTTGAAAAATATGTATCCTACATATTCTGGAGGCATGAGTTATAAATGTAATGTTGATCTAAAATTCTATTAAAATAGGGTAAGTGCCCCTCTTCATCTTTTGAACCACATTCACAAGCATGAGATTTTAAATCTAATGATCTAGACTCAATGAGTCCTAGGAAAGAGTCAAGGTTTTCTTTACTCCGTTCACTCCTACCAATTCTTGCACTCAATGGAGGTCTATTTGCATTTTTTAATTTTATAATAAAATAAAACTCATGGCTTCAACCTATTACTTATAAAAAAAATAATAGCCATCAAATATCCTTAACAAATCCATCCTTCCTAAGATAAACTTTATCAGATCTAAGATCAAATCTTATTCATTCATCTATATAATTAAAATCTTATAAGTTGAGATTGAATCCTTGATTTTCAATCATCATGATTTTGGTTTGAATGGCTAGATGTTCGGGTGATCCCACAATAGTGGGTTACACTTTTTTAGACATGCTGATTTTTACTAAAATAACACATTTTTAATAAAATATGATGATTTGATTCTCAAGAGGTTCCATTTGAAGGAATTAATTACAAATGGTTTGTCAAAGCCTCTTAGATAAAATAAACATTGATATAAGATCTATACTCCTCTTTCATACCTACAATGGAGTCTCCTTTGCACCTATTAAAATGCTAACAAAAAATCACTTAGACTTATCTCTTGGAAAATCAAATGAATCCATTTGAAAAACCTATCTATGTAGTAAGGTACTAGTCAAAAAACTCTTTCCAATGATTATAATGTTAATATATATTAATTTTATTATGACTTTGTATTTTTAGTTTTAGTAAACATAGATACTTCACCGTATGTCTACCTCTATATTTGACGCTTATGGAAAAATAGTAAATGAGAGAAAAAAAATTGTAAAAAATATATATGCCCTAGGTATTGAAGTTCTCTTTCTATAAAAAAAAATTTAAAAAAAAAATTGGATGAATACACAACAAGTTGTAAGCTATGAAGTCAAGGTATGTCAAAATTATGATTTAGTCAACTTCAAACGTTAATAAAATTTGAAATAATCATGATAATGTCATAAAACCAATTGCATTCCCTCCATATGGATTTTAAAAAACTAAATTCGAAAGAATCAAATTGATATCTATTTTATGAAAAAAGTTATGCTCTATGAAAATAATGTAACTCTTTGAAAATGATGTTTTCAGCAACATACCAGTTTTCATGGGAGAAAGAAAAAACTAATAAAATAAATTCAAAAATTAAAATTAAAAATGTATTTATAATCTAAACAAAAAATATTAAAAGACTCTAATTTACTTCATCTTCTGATTCCAAACGGTTAACCAGAATATGCATTTGAATCTGAAAGTTTTTTTCAAAATGTAGAGTTCAGTGTCTGTTCAGGCAAAAAAGTGTAACCCACTATTGTGGGTTCACCTGTTCTCAAAATGGATAATAGATACCCAAGACATAAAAATAAAGAGCATATTCACTTCACATTCTATTAGCAGCTTGCATGTTAATAAGAACAATGAATTCTTGGATCTTATTTTAATTTTATTATTATTATTTTTTAAATAATTTTGTACGTTTAAAAGAACTAACTAGTATATAGAAATGTAAAAAGTTATAATTTTATTTTACAATGTGGTGCAAAATACATTATGAAAAAATGATTTTAAGGTATGTGCAAATGGTAATAACAAGAATCATTTGGAAATTTGGCACATCTAGATATGGATCTATAAATATTGTAGTACTATTTTAGATGTTAAAATTTATAATTAAATTTAGAAGATTGATTTATCAAAAGTAGACAATCTTGTTAGTGTTATAAGGCACTAAGAGGAGGGGGGTGAATTAGTGCAACAACAAATCTTAAAACCCTTTTCAACAACTTCTAAATTAACCAACATGCAAGTAATATTATAACATTAAAGCAAACTAAATGAAACATCCACAACATACAACACAAGAACACCAATACTTTTCTCATGGAAACCATTGGTTAGAGGGAAAAACCATAGTGGGAATTAGTACCCATGAATTATCACTACTACAACAATAAGATTTTCCCTGTTAAAGGCATTGCATCACCCTATTAAGGACATACCCAATTAATAGTATCTATAGCCCCGTTAAAAGATATTACAAAAAGCTGTGTTAGGAGCTACCCGATTAAGGGATTTAGAAAATCCTTTCAAAAGTTACCTAGTTAGAGGATTTAATCTTCAAACCTGTTAGGATCATACTCACCCTGTTAGGAGTGACCTTATTAAGGTATTTAACTTGAAAACCTATTAGGATTGAACAAGTGATGGGGATTTGAAAATAGCGCTCATTGCTTGACAGATCCATTATTCTTCTTCTTAATGCACTACTCAAAATATTCTAACACCTATGAAATAACTCTTCGAATCACCTTCATGCATCACAACCTTTCATATTATGATTTACATCTCCTTTTATAGACCTTTTCCTATGTCAGTGGAAACCCTAAATTAAGTTAACAAAGTTGGCTTCCAAATTAACTAAAATAATTGAGCAAGTGTGCCAATTCATCATTTCAAATTCCTTGATGTCAGACCTAAACAATTCAATAACAAATTAAAACATACTTTGACTTTTGCTCCATCGTTTTAGTGATTCCATTAGACTTACTTTGTTGGTACTCTTTTCTAGCCAATATCACTGGTCCCCTTCCTCAAATCTCTTCCTGTACTATGAATTACCTTATGTGATTCTAGACATAGATTTATATGATATTGTTAATGCTTCCACATGAACTGCATAACTTGAAACCTCCAAAATATTTATTGTTGATCATTTGTTCCATAAATGAGTATCTTGCAATTTGTACACCTCAACACCTAGTAACTTTACTTAGTCAATCCAATTCTCTTCCGGTATGACAGATCTATCACTCCTAGTATGCTTTGTTGGTAGCAATGACAACAACACTTCAATACTTCATTCTCTTGGACTCAAACATCTTCATCAAAATGCCAATAGATCATGTCTAAATGATGAGTGATGGATAAAACATTCTAGGGATGTTGTCTTATATACTTGGTAAAGACATAATTTGGAAGTTCTAGTATGTGACTCCACCTAATGTTTAATTAAAAATTAGTTATTTTGTGACTAAAATGTGATTTGAATTTTGAATTCTTTAGGCCAAATATGAAAGTTAAAAGACTGACCTAAGTCAAATTCTTGTGAATGTAAATTATGAAAGAGAGCTAAATGTTTTAAGAACAAATTTAGTAAGATGGATCAATTATACATTTGTATCCATTAAATATCTCAAGTTGAAAATTGAATTTGAATTTAAAAATATTTAGATTAAATGAATGGATTACAAAACTAATGCAAGTCAAGTCCATGGGAACGTAATAGAAATAGGGAAAAAACAAGAAACTTTTAAGCTAAAAAAATATTTAAGAGTGAATTTAGAGTATGCTTTATTTAAGAAAATTCAAAATAAAAATTAAATAAAGTCATATTTAGGTTAAATGTTAGAAGTATTGGAATAAAGTAAATTAAAATGGTAGTACTAAGATGTAGTGACTATATATTTCTATCATTAAATAGTTTAGACCTACAATTTGATTTGAATCTTAAACATTTAGATCAAATGAATGAATTGAAAAACTAATCTAAAGAATATATATCAAAACGTGTAAATTAATTATGAAGACAAATATGTTTGTCAATTTAAAAATACTTAGGAAAAAATTTAATTCAAATTCTTGTATTTATTTATGAATTTGAATAAAAAATAACATCAAACTAATTTAAAAACCACACTTCAAGTCAAATACCAAAAGTATTCAAGCAAAGTAACCTAAAACTAATAGTAAGATATTCTCAACATATATTTCTACCCATTAAGTATCTAGTTTCTAAGATTCTACATGAATTATAAATTATTTAGTTCAAATGTGTGATTTACAATATTAATCTAAATCAAATATATGAGAAGCTAAATGAATTAGAATAAGGAACATGAATTGCATAAATTTAAAAATAAAGAACAAGTTCAATATAAGTTTTTATCTTTATTAAGTAATTGAACTGAAAAAATTCAAACCAATCAAAACATATTTGAATAATTAAAATATCAAAGTAAAATAATCTAAGATGAATACTAAAATGTGTGTGCACTTGTGTGCACATGAATGAGCATGTTCAAACACAAACCTATACGTGTATATATGTGCATACGTACATATATACATTCATATATATGATTGTTTCTTATACATTAACTAACCCTATTTTGATTAAATTATCATTTTGATCAATTTTTTTCCATTTGTTGTAAACATTATCTAATTTATACATGACTGTTACTCATACATTATCCAACCATATCAGCATGCATGGACATCTACATATAAGTGCATACTTGCATGTAGGCATATGATTGTTTCTCATACATAGTCTAGCCCCATTTTGGAACATTATCATTTTGATCACTTTTTTCCAAGCATTGTGTACATTATTGAACCATGTTTGTGTGCATATACATAGACACATACATACGTACATACATGGATACATATGATGATTTCTCATACATTATCTAACCCCATTTTAATTATATTATCAATTTAATCAACTTTTCCTATTCATTATAAATATTATCTAATATATAGATAATTGTTACTCATACATTATCTAACCCATTTCAATCACATTATCATTTTGCTCAACTTTTCAGAGGCCGCATTTTACTATCCATTTTCTCAATTCGGTGGGTAGGCTCCAATAGTTTTGTTTTTGGTAGGGTCTAACATTCCATGTTGAATCCCACTTTAATGTGGGGGACCAAAAAAACTTCAATAATTTACATGCCAAGATCTCCATCTCTGACATACCAACCTCTATGCGATAAGACATGCTCATTTGCTGAAGCAAGAGCAGGTGATATTAAATAGGCCAGCCTGCCCCTCTATCAGACAAACCTCTGGGACCCCATTTTCAATTATTCAAACATACATATCGTCTTTTTCAGTGAATGATTTTCTATTGATTTTGCACTGATTATGATGACATGAATAAATGATGCTAACGTGGGTTGCAGCAACTTATTGTTTTGTCAGTTATTGCTCCTTCATTTCTCTTAGGTACTTGCCCTATCATTTCTCATACTTCTCAGGTACTTCATAATCATTTTTGAAATGTAGAGCAACCCCACTTCATATTTTTAAACACAGAGAAGACAAGCCTGCCTTAAAGAACTTTGACAGACGCTCCATTAAAGGACAAAATGCTAGATCGTAATATCTTTCCAAACAAGCATGACTCGCCATATTCATATTGCACAAAGCACAAAAATCAGGGGGCATGTCTTTCACTGTCTGCTATTTGTAATCTTATTTTTCCCTCGTTCTTTTAATCATGCATATATAGTTTCAAGGTAGCAAATGGTTAGGTCTATCCTTTCCAAAGTTAAATATAGAAAGAATTTATACTATAGATGATCATAAGAGGTAATATTGACAATCAAAGTTAGTCTATTGTCTATTTAACATTCTATATGTACGTTGACATTTCGATTGTGAGTCAATATAGACCTACTTATTAACAGAGAGAAAAGATCAAAAATTAAATTTAGTCTAGTATCTATTCAACATTTTGAGTGTACATTTAAATCAAAATTGTGATTTGTTACAACAAAATATTAAAAAAATTATAATATAAGTATGTTGTTGTCAATGTAGACCTACTTATTGAGTGACAGGTATTATCAACAATCAAACTTAATCTATTATCTAACTTTTTAGATGTACATTTAGATTCTAATTGTGATATTTTACAACTAAATATAAAAAAGAGTTTATAATATCAATATGTTGTAGTCAATGTAGACCCACTTATTGAATGAATGGTAGGATGGACAATTAAATTTAGTCTACTATCTATCTAACATTTTGGATGTACATTTAGTTTTTAATTGTGAGATGTTACAATTAAATTATGAAAGAAGTTATAATATGAGTATGTTGTAATCAGTGTAGACCCACTTATTGAGTGAGAGGCGGGATGAACTATTAAATTTAGTGTATTATCTATCTAACATTCTAGATGTACATTTAGTTTCTGTTTGTGATATGTTACAATTAAATATAAATAAGGCTTTATACTAGTATTATGTTCTAAATAGTAGGTATGCTACAATTAAATATAAAAATAATTCATACTACCATATGTTTTAAATAGTGAGAAAAAATGATGGAGACACATCTTTGCATGATGTAGGTGCATACCTATTTACCATTTTTATTACAAATCTTTTATTATATACTTCAAAACTTATAATTACTATATAATTTTAAGATAAAAAATATAATATGAATTAAAGTATATTCGATGTTTATGAATATGACAATTAAATATATTTGTGCTTAAAGTAAGAAAGTAATCTATTATTATTATTATTTTGTTTAGTAATATGTAAGTATAATTACATAAGATATGATGTTATTTTCGTAAAACTATTATCACGTCTTTATCATTCCAGATTACAAAATCTATTTCTAAAATTTCTCACTTTCCTAATAGAATACTATTATTATTTACAACTTATAAAACTTAACCTAGGTCATTGTAATATCACTTATTCACATCACAACTTTAGCACCATATATTTCCAAGTTAAGCATTCAATTTAATCTCAGATTAAGTTGCATCACTTCCATCTCTGCTCACATCAGCTAAGTTAACTACTCCTTACTCAACAAATAAGATTATAGGCAAGATAAATTAAACCAAAAGTATGCACAAAATGGCCCAAATGGCCAATAATAAAATATCTATGATAGACAACACGGATGACATGTGTGGACCATGTATGCTCCTCGTTTTTTACATGGCATGACGAATAAGGCTTTGCATAATTTAACCCATGAAATCTTTGAATGGAAGATGTGGATATATGGTATAATATGTTCCAAAACATTATAATATTTTGCTGCACCTTGAAGGAAAGGAATCTCATTCCACCATGAAAGACATCTTCAGCCCAACTCTCTTTTATCACATCAATTATCACATTTGTAAGTCACTTCTTTCAATTGTACGCAGATATTAAATCTGTTGCAACTTCAAATATGGATAATGAGTAGCATTTTCTTAAAAATCAGATTTAGGTATAACGAAATAATTAAGGCAAATCAAATTAGAATACAAGAAGTAGATAAATGAGCTTGAATTGTGAAGAAAGGAGCCACAGATTTCATGAGGATAAGATCTTGTGTTATGTGTTGTTATTTGATAATAGATTATAGTTTTGTGATTTAAATTATATTTTAATATAAATATGATTATGTGATGTTTTAGTAATTTGTTAATTAACTTTAATTCTGTTGTAGATTAAATTTATATATATAACGTTAAATTTTACATATACTATTATGAATTCTTTTTGGGGATCTAATCTTTATGTTTGAAAGTGATCTGTGAGAATTTAGTTGCTTGGAATATGTTTGTCTCGCCTCCAAAAACTGAATCTACAAAATGGATAGTCTTTACAAACACCATTTCTAGTTTGTTAGAAAATGACCATTTACTTTGGTCAGTCCATAAATTATAATTTAATCCTTTTGTAACAACAATTAAAGATTCTAGTGCACATGCTGATGTATGTTTATGTAATGAATAGTCTCTATGTGAACATGTAAATCAAATATGATATGTTGTATCTTCTTGGATTTTAAAAAGATAGAATTAGAGCTTTGTCATTTTAGAAAAAAATCTATAATGCAAATTGAAATATTTTGATATTAAATTGATAGGTAATGGTTTGTTGAGATAAGGTTATATTTTCTATTTATGATTTGACCCAAATTGAATTTTGAATTTACTAGTTCTCGATCATTTATATGCCCACAAATTATATCCAAGTAAAGGAATAGATAAATTAAGGATCAAGATGGATTGTTTGGTATGCATGATTGTACCTTGATTTACTTACTTTGCCAATTCCTATGCAAACACAAATCACTTATATACTAGTCAACATATAGAACAACCTAGTCAAAATGAACTTTAAAAAATAGAAAAGGTGCAAGGTATGCAAGTTTTCCCATCACATTTGTCCCCACTTTTACTTACATGGTGTGAATAGATACAATGAAAGTAATTATTCACACTCATACAAAGGATACAAATAACATGATTTTACACATGATCATTGTGATCGGTGCTCCATCATGAAAACCCACAAGTGTAAAATATCTTTATGAGTAGCATCTAATAAAAATGTAAAACAAGAACTAATATTGTCAATGATTATAAAAAAAATAAAAAATAAAAACTAAATTACATGAAGATGAAATTCTATGCAACCATGAAGAGAAATGAAGTTGTAAAGTAGCATCAGCCATGAATGACATCAAATTGTAAAGTGGCATGAAGCTATATTGACATGAATCCATGAAGACAATGGAGTCGTAAATTGATTTGAATCCCATGAAAATATTTTAATGCAGATTCATGTGTAAATAATATCATTATGTTGTAGTCAATATAGACCCACTTATCGAGGGATAGGTAGGATGGAAATAATTAAATTTAGTATAATATCTATCTAACATTTTGGAAGTACATTTAGTTTGTAATTGTGGTATGTTACCATTAAATATAAAAAGAGTTTATAATACTAGTACATTGTAGTGAATGTAAACCCACTTATTGAGTGAGAGACCCAAGAATTAAATTTAGTATACTAACTAACACTTTGGACATACATTTAGTTTCTAATCGTGATATGATTTTAATATTATAAACCATCAAAACAAGGGTGATGGCCCTCACAAAGATAAACCAAAAAGGCCATTTACAATAAGGTCAAAAACATATCATTAACAAAACACTAGCATAACATCTACTAACCCACATTAAGGGTGAGTAGACAACTCACCCACAATGAAAATGGAGAGAATAAGAAATGAAAGAACAATCTTTCCTATACAAGAAGACAATACTTTAGACAGTAAAATCGCTAGGATCTCCACCACAAGGGGGAGAAAGTGGTGAAACCCTCTATGTTAGACTATCAACATAATGGGAAGAGTTTTAAGGAGGTTACACTTCATTAGGCAAAGGTTGGAGTGTAGTAGTAGTAATACATTGTGAAGGTTCCATGCAACCAAAAAGGGTTGCAATAGTAGCAAGAGGTGGAGTTGGATCCAAAGAAGTCAAACTAGCAACAACAACATCATTCTAGGTTAAGTCATATTTAGCATGTGAAGAGTCATCAAAGTAAGAATCATGAACCTGGAAAATCAATTGCTTATCATTAGCCTCTTTCCACTAAGTGGCAGTGGCTTTACAACGTGAGAATCTATTTCTAAGTGGTTAGTAGAGAAGCATTTATAATATTGAAAGGGGAGATCCTCATAATCCAAGTATTGATTCCATGATCTATCGGGCCAACCATAACAACCACATCACCAAGAAGTGACATGGAGATGTCAATATCAACCAAAATGAGAGAAAAGGTAAAGAGACCCATGGAGGCACTAGTATCACATGCACCATCAAGAAACAAGTGATAGAGTTGTTGATGAGGTCTCAAAATAAGAATTATCCCAAAAATGAATGGGAATATTGGAAAGAGGTACTCATACTAAACACACATTGAGTAGTTTAGTAAGAGGGTTGAAGGAGACTATACAATGTTTGGTTGAAAGAAAATGAATCCCCCAAGCCCACAATTTTCTCAACATAAAATCTAAGTCATTGGAAGAAATAAAAGTAGTAATAAAAACAACTTAGCACAAGGGAAAAGCTCAATTTTACCAAAACTAAGGGATTCCAATAATCGATCACCCACTGATGAAGATCTAGTAGAGAAGGGTAAAGATTAAAAAAAACCCACACAATAATCCAGAACATTGGTAGAAGTCCACATTATCCCCCGCATCATGAAACCCCATCATGGCCACATACTGTGATAGGGGAGGTCTTGGCACATGCAAGAGGATGATATTTCCCTTTGGTAGGAAGAACAACAATAGATCTAGCCACATGAGAAAAGCATTGCCCGTCAAAAATAGAAAGAGGCTTAGTGGGGGACCCCCACCTTAATGACAATATTAGACTCAAGAACATGTATTCCTACAAGTTAATAGTGTCAAAGACACCATAAAAAACCCTCAAACCATCCATAATCATAGCCTAAGGTGGAGCATATGATGTGTACCCACAAGAGTCCCAGACCCCACAATAGTATTGAGAAGCTCAATTGCAATGGGAAAAATTTAAATCATTGGTAGGAGCAAGAGAGGACTATTGCTAGAGGGAATGACATTGTGGAGTGCCAATGCTTATTGCAATATATTACAATTAAATATAAAAAGAGTTTATAATATCTACGTTGTAGTCAATGTAGACTAACCTATTGAGTGAGAGATAGGATCAAAAATTAAATTTAGTCTATTAAATGTCTAACATTTTGGATGTAGATTTAGTTTCTAAATGTGATAAGTTACAATTTAATATAAAAGGATTTTATAATGCCCACTTATTGAGTGAGAGGCAGGGTTAACAATTGAATTTAGTCGATTGTCTATCTAACATTATGGATGTGCATTTAGCTTCTAATTGCGATATGTTACAATTAAATATAAAAAGAGTTTATATTATTGGAATATGGTTTAGTTAATGAAGATCCAATTCAAATTAAAATATCAAAACTATTATCACACCATACTAGCAATTTACAATAAGCATTATCACTTTTCCAAATAAAATAAAGATGAAGTATCATCTGTGAGTGATGTGGGTGCATATCTATTTACCAATTTTATTATATAAACCCTTTATTACATACTTCAAAGCTTTCTAGTTATGGTACGTTACTAATTAGAAAAATAATTATAATATGTGTTGAAGTATATATGATGTTTAGGAATATGACAACTAAAAATATTTGTGCTTAAAATTTAAAAAAGTGATTAATTATCATTTTCTATTGTTTTTTCTAATGCATAATATAATTACATAAGTTGTGATGTTATTTAGTAAAATGTAAAATTCTTATTGTAAGATGATTTTATAAATCAACTATACCATAATAATTTAATTTTAAAAATTGTTTGTATATTTTTCTTCATAAACTTTTCTCACTCTAGATGGTAACGTATAATCGAATCTACTAATTTAAAAAATGTATCACTCTATACTAACTTCCCTAAAATAATATAATTATGATCCTACAACTTGTCCAACAAAAGTCTCAAATTGTTTATGCATAACTTAATATAGACCATTAAGAACATCACTTATTCACATCACAAGTTAGCACCAAATACTCAAATGTAAACCATTCAATCTTAATATGTGATTGAGTTGCGTCAATTCCATTAGCTTTTTTATCTCTGCTCACATCAGCAAAGGAAGTTAATTACTTATTCAACAATGAGATTATGGGCAAGATAAATTATAGCAAAACTATGCACAATATGCCCAAAATGGCCAACAATAATATCTATGATGGATGATCTGTGTGGACCCTGTATGCTCCTCCTCTTTTAGATGGCATGGACACTAGCAATTATGCTGCTGGTCAAGTGGAAGACTAATCTAAGGCTCTGCATAATTTAACCCATGAAATCATTGGATAGAAGATGCAGATATACGATATGATATGTTTCAAAACACTATGATATTTTGTAGCAACTTGAAGGAAAGGAATCTCATTCCACCATGAAAGAGATCTTCGGCGCACCCAGGTTTCACATCACTTATCACATTTCTAAGTCACTTCTTTAAATAGCATGCAGATATTAAATTTGTTCCTACTTAGAACACGGATAATGAGTAGTATTTTTTTGAAAATAATACGGTGGCATAAGGAAATAATTAAGGCAAATCAAATTCGAATATACCAAGTAGATAAATGAGCTTGAATTGTGATTGAAAGGAACAAAAGCTTCCATGAAGATAAGAATTGGTTATCTGTGATTTGACGTCATTTGGTAGTAGATTGTAGTTTAGGGATTCAAATTAGGTTTTATTATCACATTGTGTTTTGATAATTTCTTAGTTAACTTTTATTCTATTGTAGATTAAAGTTATGTACATAAAGCTAAATTTTATATACGTTATTATGAATTCTTTTTTGGGATCTTATCTTTATGTTCAAAAGTTATTTGAGAGGATTTAGTTGCTTTGAACATGTTTGTCTCACACCTAAGAACTAAATCTACTAAAAAAATAGTATTTACAATCACCATCTGTAGTTTGTTAGGTCAAAGTCATAAATTCTAATTCAATAACTTTGTAACAACAGTTAAAGGCACTAAGTGCATATGCTGATGAAAGATGATGTAATGAATACTCTATATATGAATATGTAATTATAATATTATATATGTTAGATCTTCTTGGATTTTAAAAAGATAGAATTAGATCTTTGTCATTTTATAATATATTATATCATGCAACTTGCAATATTTTAATCTTAAACTGGTAGAGAATGGCTTGTTCAGATAAGGTTAGAGTGTTTATTTATTTTTCTGACCTCAAATGAATTTTAAATTTACAAGTAAAGGAAAAGATAAACTAAGGATCAAGATGGATTGTTTGGTATGCCCACTAATTTTACCCATGTAATGGAATAGATAAACTAAGGATTAAGATCCAGATTGTTTGGTATGCATCAATCAAGTTCGATTTACATAGTTTTTCAAGTCTTATGCAAAGAGATATCACTTATGCACTCGTGAACATATGGAACAACCTAGTCACTAGTAGTTTCTTGCTTGTGGGAGGGACAAGAAGAGTAGATAACTTTAATATATTTAAAGGGAAGTCCATAATTATACTAAAAATATTTCATTTCTTTCTTGGATGAGTTGTTGGAGTTAATGAAAAGTTTGAAAACATGGTTTGGGCCCAACAAATTTTTTGCAATAAAATCTTTGGTCAGTGTGAAGTGTTGGTTTTAGTCATCCTTAATCCTTAACCATACAAGTTGGAGTACAAAAATAGTTGTTGAACTTTGACATTGTTTGGAGGATCAAAGTCAGAGCCTGACAAATGAAGAGGACAACTGAAGAAATTTAGTTTACACTGAGTGATGCTAGTATCGACTAACTACCAGTATAAGCGCCCAAGCAAATTTAGTGTCGACCGAGCATCAATAATTGTCAAGTAACAGATAATAAACTGAGCAAAGACAGTATTTGCTAAGAAGAAAAATTTTAGCGATGATCGAGATATCTAGTAATGACCGAGGAGATGAACACAGTATTGACCGAGTGTCAGTAATTTATAGTTTGTGAAAGAATTGAGAATCCTAGTCGACATAGTTGAATTATTGGGATATGTAAAACGTGTTGAAATTATTAATGCATGGTAAACCATTTTCTTATGGATTCAAGGAGAAGTTTAGAGATGTATCTAGAAATAAAAGGAGGAGAATAAAATGATGGATGGATTTGATGAATTTGACCTAAACCTAAGATCTATGGAAGAGATTAAGTGACAAAAGATTAATCTACCTGATTAAGGAGGTATAAGAATGACCTAATTGTGGGTTGAGTGTGGAAAAGGTTGATGTTATTGACTGATGAATCTAAGAAGAAGGCTAAGGAGAAGATGTGAAGAGCTGAATAGAGTTGAGGTGATTACTTGAAGAGATTTATGAGTGGATCAGAAATGGACATGAAAATGAAGGTCGGTCAGTAAATCAGCATATGAGCGCATTGGATTTGTATTTGCAAAGTGAGTTGTATATTTCAGATCAGAACCTATTGTTACTTTCTAACCATTGTATCAGTCAAAATCTTTTAATCAAGGTTGACCTAACAGTAATTTTGTAAATCCTTTAATCAAGGTGGCATTCTAATGGAATGTTCTTAATCCCTATAACCAGGCCACTCTTAATAGGGTGATTAAATCCTTTAACAGGGTCACTCCTAATAGTGTGTGTTGTAAACCTTTAACAGGGTTGGCTTCTCATAGAGCTTAGTTCATAAGAGTGAAAATTAGTAGCATGTTACTAGTGGTTTTTTCCAAATTGGGTTTCCATGTTAAATCATGGTGTTATACTTGTGTGAATTTTATTTGATATGAATTATGTTGAAATTTTTATATTCTACAAGTTGATTACTTTTGGACAAGGGACTACAAGTTTTATGTTACTAATATATGCTATAGAGACTGAGTGAATTGTTGATTAGATCTAAGTTTGTTGAAGAGCTAGAAAGTTGAATAAGTACATCTAGACCTGAGGATAACTGATTCACCCCCCCCTCTTAGTTATTCTAAAATCATTCTAATAATTGGTATCAGAGTTGTTGGTGCTTATAAGGAGAAAGTTTAAAGGTACTTGAAGCTAATGATTAAGATGTACAAAAAGGCAGTACCAAAGATGAACAAGGAGAACTTCCCTACATGGAAGAGTTTGATGAAATTATACCTAGTTGGTATTGGTGATTCGGTGAAACACTATGTGGAAAATGACTATGTACCATCTTCTACACCTATGACAGCTCAGGAGATGAAATAAAAATAAGAACATAATCAGGTAATGTTGGAGATTGTATCTTCCTTAAGCTATCGTAAATTTGAAGACATCAAGAACTATACCAATGCAAAGCGAATGTGGGACACACTAGTAGCCATCTATGGTGAGGACACAAATGTACTGAAAGCTAAATCTGAAAGTTTGAGAGGTAAGTTTAATGAAATGAAAATGCAAGGTGAAAATGTTGCCCAATATTGTGGCAGAATTAAGGAGGTAGTAAATGCTATTAGAGGAGCTAATGGAAACATTGATGATGAAACTATTATTAGTAAAGTTTTGAGAACCTTGCTTCCTATCTATGATATTAGAGTGTCTACAATACAAGAATCAAGATGTAATCCTGGTAATGTCCTAACTTTGGAAAGTCTTGTTGGTAAGCTTACTACTTTTGAGTTGTCTAATTTTTATAATTTCACTATTCACAATATTGAATCTGCATTTAAGTCTCAAATGGCTCTTCATAAGCCCAAGAAAGGAAAAGAAAGATGTGTGAAAGGTGACAGTAACAATGATAGTGATAGTGATACTTATGATGATGATGATCTAGATGATCTTGAGGCACTTATGGCTAGAAGGCTACTAAGAGGAAAAGGAAAATTCAAAGGTAAACTTCCTACAATCTATTTTTCATGTAATTAAGTTGGCCATATTGTAGCAAGATTCCCTAATAAGACTGACACGAATGAAAGAAGGGAAAGCAAGTATAAAGACAAAAGAAATGATAGAGATCACAGAAGGTACAAAGACTACAAAGACAAAGGTAAGAAATCTTGTTATATTGTTGAAGAGGAAACTGACAGTGAAACTAGTGAATCTGATGAATGTGATATGGAAGTTGTTTATGTTGCTATGAAAGATGATTCTGATGAACATGAGAAAGCTACAATTATTTCATATGTGAGTAAAGGTGATAAATGGATTATTTATAGTAGTTTATCACATCACATGACTGGTGATAAAAGTAAGTTTGAAACCCTAAATTATTACAAAGGTAGAAGTGTTAAGTTTGGCAATGATGCACCATGTGTCATGTGAAAGGAAAAGGATAATAATATTAACTGATAATATTAGATGTGGTATGTTGGATACAATTGTCTGAAGGAGATTGTTGGATTAATTGTGTGTTGTCTTTGATGTCACACAAATGTCATATCAATTATCATGCTCAGTCAGTCAGCAAAGTAGTTCCCAGTGATTATCAAGCTCAGTTGGTCAGCAAGGCAGTTTTCTGTGTTTACCGAGATCTCTCAGTCTTCAAAGGATATTGCAAAATTTGCAGTGGTAACTGAGTTCACTCAGTCACCAAAGGAAATCTTTTCAGGATTAGTGTTTGCCGAGCAAGGTCAGCCTAGTAAAGAATTTTTTTTGAGGAATAAAGTTTGTTTATTCAGCCAACTGTGGTAATGATTAGTAATGTTTGTAATGATTATTCGTGTCGACTTGACAATCTGAATGGTATATATAGAAGGTCAAGTTGTGAATTGAAAGTGTGGACAAGTGTGAAAGAGGAAGAGTGTATGGATGAGCGAACATGCAAATCATTTTGAAGGAAAGTGTGAGCAAATTTTGAAGGATGGTTAGATATCCTTGAGGAGCAGCAGAGATATATTTGATCAAGAAGGATCTAGTGAAGTAGAATAGAGATCTGTAATCAGAAAATTAGTTGCATCATTATTCAAGTCATTTCATTGTTACTTTCTTACCATTGTAGAAGTGATTTCAAAATCTCTTAACAAAGTTGGTTTAACAACCATTTTGTAAATCCTCTAACAAGGTGACAGTTCTATTGAATTGTTTCTAAGACCTCTTACAAGGCCACTCCTAACAAGGTGATTAAATCCTCTAACAAGGTCACACCTAAAAGTGTGTTTTGTAACCTTTAATCGGGTTGGCTCCTAATAAGGCTCACTTCAGAAGAGTGAAAAATAGTAACTAGTTACATTGGTGGTTTTTCCCATATTGGGTTTCCACGTTAAATCTAGTGTCTCTTGTGTTCATGTTATTTTCTTTATACATGCATGTTAATCACTAATGAATACTTAAGAACAATTATAATTAATATTCACTGCAATAACTGAGTTTCAGCATTTCTCTGTATGTTTACCGAGTGACAGCAGTAAATGAATTAATAAGACATCTAAGGGATATGTGGTAATATTTTTGTGGTTAACATATTCACCCCCCCTCTCAATTACTCGATCTATATTTCCAACAATTGGTATCAGATCCTTTGGTGCTTACAGGAAGGGTTTCAAGGACCTAAGCTAAAGATCAGGATGTCTTACAAGAGAGAAATTCCAAGGCTTAACAAAGATAACTTTTTAGCATGGCAAGGACTCATGAGACTTCATCTGGCTTCCATTGGCGATTCAGGATGCAAATATCTTGATGGAGAATATACAACTCCTACTGGCACATTAGCTATTGAAGACATTGCAGAGAAAAAGAACCATAACACCATGATGATAGACATTGCATTAGCTCTCAACTATGAAGAATTTGATCAGATCAAAGACTGCACAACTGTTTATGCAATGTGGAACAAGCTGAAGAAAATTTATGGTGGTGATGACAATGTGAAGAGAGCCAAAGCAGAAAGCCTAAGAGGATAGTTTGATCAGATGAAAATGAGAGAAGATGAAAACATTGCAAAATATGTTGAAAGGATCAAGGCAAGTGTTAGTGCAATCAGAGCTTCTGGTCAAAAAATTGAGGATGAAACTGTTATAAGTAAGGTTCTTGTAATACCCCAAAATTGGCACCTATTTAATTTCATCAATTTTGGTGCACTATCTCGATTTTACATCACCAACGTCCTAGTTCCCTGGGCAATTTTTTCTCTCCTACATGACTTAATTTGACTTGATGTCAGTTGCAAAGACCCTAAATTGCAATAATCAAATGCTAAATTAATTCCTAAAGTCTTAGACTTAATTGGCTAAATTACCCCTATGATAAATTAATTTAATTATAAAGTCCTAAGTGCTTTCTAGTTAAAATATACCCTCTTTAGCTAATTACCCATAAAAAGGAATTAATAATTACTTGATATTCGAATGGACACACTTTTTTGAATTGATAATTCAAGATATTCGAAAGGTCACCTGTGTGGCATTTTCTATTCTTTTTATTAAGTAATTCTTGCATTTTTGTCTCAATGTGGGAATGAAGAGTCACGAGTTACAAATCAAGAAACTCTTCATTCCTCTTTGGCTTTTCTATTTAATGAACCTCTTTTTCTCATTCAAGAGCAATTTTTGAGAGCATCTACACTATAGGCACTTTTTTAGTCTCATTTGATTCATTGTTTTCAAAGCTTTTTATTGCATTTATTAGATTAATATCTCATTATTAGTATAATCTTTGCATCACATTTTAGACTAAATTTGCTTATTTGTTCTTAGTTTAATATCATATTTGTTTCAAGTTCTTAGATTAAGTTGCATCTCATCTTTATTTTCAAGCTCTTAGATTAATTGCATCCTCATTCTTAGATTAAATTGCACTTCATCTTAGATTAATTTCATCTTTCTCATCTTTATTGCTTCTTGGAAATCCTGCATTGTTGAATTGGTCTCCTAGCTATTGGCTCTCGTTCTAAGAGTATTCAAACACCCCATTCACATAGGAGGCAACAGGTCGCCTCACCATGGAATTTGGATTGAGTTCTTCATACTCTCTCCCAAATTCTATCAAGTGAATAATGACCATGTTGTGTTTTGCTTGATTTAGAGGTCACATTCAGTCACATACATAGAAGATCTCAATTGTTAGGGTTAGCTGTTAGTCCAAATCTGAAAATCAAATCTGAAAACTATCTAAAATTCTGAAATGATAATTGAATCCTGGTATCAAAACTTGCACGACAGTGGGTTACCTCCAAGACAATAGTCTGGAAACTCGTACGACAATGGGTGTCTTACCAAATGACAATGTAGCTCTCAAATGATGATCTGTAGTTGTTGAAATGAGCCTTGAAAATGCTGAAAGTTGTACAACACACAGAAGGTCTTGGCATGAGTTTCTGACAAAACTTGTATGAAAATTGTACGGACAGAGAATAAAATTGCAAGATTGACCAGAAAATGACATAAAATAGATAGAAATTGATAGAAGTTAAATGAAAACCCATTTTAGGGCCCCAAGGTGGGCACAAGAAATGTGTGTGTGAAAATTGTAACTAGTTGTAGACACAACACTTCAGTAAAACATTAGAGGTTAGCAAAATCAAAATATTCAAGTAAATGAAACTAAGCTAACCAGGCAATTTAATGCCTTCTAGTAGGTGTGAGTAAGATGTTCTCAGATTGAAATCAAGATCAGTGACAATGCAACACCTAAACGAATGATTTGAATGCTAAAAGATGAATGTAGAATGAATGTAGATTAATCTATATTTTTGGATTTTGTATGCAATAATATGGAAAACTGTATGAATCTAAGCTAGATGGAAGAAATTGAATGCAGATTAAATATAATAATGATATGAATGAATGAATGCTATGATATGAAAACTATGCAAAACTATGATCAACAATGAAAGATCCCACAAATCGCCTATCACAAGTGTTTAATCCTTCAATCGCCCATTCGCCAGAGTAATTGTGCAAATTTGAGTGTTGATAATTATGAAGAGTCGAGCCTTGATTTTATAGAAATCTAGGGCTTTGAGGATGCATAAGAAAATCCATAAATCACTCTTGATAAACTCAGGTTGATTTTTGAGTTAACAAGAAATCAAAGATAATTAACTCACAAAAATCACACAAAAGTAGGGTAACTCAAAATACAGTTTAGATCGAATTTCACCTCATCATTAGATGTTGAGTTTAAATTTAAAATTGATTATTAATTTCTAGTTGCTTGCTTTTCTAATTGTGCATGATTTATTTTGAATTAATTTAATAATAAAGTGATTTATTTTCAACTTAACTAATTTTTGAATTAAAACAATTGATTTATGGGTTAATCAATTATTAAATCAAACTTTTATCCAAAATTATATTATTAAATATTGACTACTGACATTAATTAATTAAATAAGAATTTAATCAATTAATCATGAGATTTTTGATTTATTGTCAAAATTAAATAATACAATTTAGGAATAAATAGAATTAAATTTAATTAAATAATTAAGTGGCAGTATTAAATCTAATTAATTAAATATTCAGAATAGTCAATTAATCAAACTTTAGTATAAATAGGATTTATCACCAAATAATTATTAAATCAAATATAATTAGGATAATTGGGAATATTCAAAGAATATTCTCTAATGCAGAATTAAGATAAAATCAATTTTTGATAAAATGATGTGCAAATGTGCCTTAGGTTAGGACTTTTGTATCGATTTTGTTCGATTTGAAGATGTAGGAGATTCATGAAGCTATAGCCCATTTTTGGGGTATTACATCGGCAAGCCAGCGCATGCCTCAAATCCCCTTGTGAGATGAGTGCATTGGTTGATGTTTTGTTCTCGTGTTTCAGTTTGCAACCTAGCAGTTAGTGACTTTTAAAAAAAAATTGTTGTGTGTGTTTTGCCCTAATTTTGGGCATGACAATAAAAGAGTCTTCAAAATTACTCAGTTGATCTAGTATAGGTTCTCTGCACACTCCACTGCTCAGAAAAATCAAGGTTAGTTTCATACAAATTATTCATATCATCAAAACCAAGAACCTCAATTCTCATTTCAGACATCAAAGATCTTCTTCTACTCAATGCATTAGCAACTTGGTTAGACACTCCACTCTTATGCTTGATCACAAATGTGCAATTTTTCAAATATTCAACCCATTCATGTCTTTGATTCAACTTATTCTGACTACCTAAATACTATAAATCCTTATGATCAATATACAATACAAATTATTTTGGCATCAAATAATGTCTCCATTTCTTTAGGGCTTGAAAAATACCATAGAGTTCTTGTTCATATATAGGATATTTCCTTTTAGCATCATTCAACTTCTCACTAAAGAAAACAACAGGTTTACCTTCTTGACTCAATACAGTTCCTATTGCATTTCCACTTGCATCACATTCGACTTGGAATGCTTTACTGAAATTAGGTAAAAATAACATAGACAATTCAACAACCTTATTCCAAAATCTCAAAACTCTTATCATCTCCATGTGTCCACTTTAATTCTCTTTTATCTCCTCTCATTGTTTTGGTCATAGCATTACAAATTGAAGTGAAATTTCTGATGAAATTTTGGTAAAAACTTGACAAACCATGGAATGATCTTACCTCACTAATATTTTTAGGTGTAGGCCACTCAATAATAGCTTCAACCTTTTCAAGATCCATCTTCAAACCATCAGTTGAAATCACAAATCCCAAATACAAAATCTCCTCTTTCATGAAGGAACACATTTTCAAATTAATCAACAACTTTTCCTCTTTCAATCTCTCCAATACCTATCTAATGTGTAACAAATATTCTTCTCTCATTTTACTAAATATCATAATATCATCCAAGTATACAATTACAAATTTACCCAAGTATTTCTTTAGAATCTCATTCATTAATCTCATAAAAGTACTTGGTGCATTAGTTAAACCAAAGGGCATAACCAACCACTCATACAAACCTTCTTTTGTCTTAAAAGAATTCTTCTATTCATCACCTTCTCTAATTCTAATTTGATGATATCTAATCTTCAAATTAATCTTAGTAATATACTTTTCTCCACTCAAACAATCCATTATGTCATCCATTCTCGATATAGGAAACTGATACTTAACTGTTATCTTGTTGATTGCTCTAGAATCAGTACACATTTTCCATTCTCCATTCTTCTCGAGTGCCAATACAGCTGGTACTATACATGGAATCAAACTTTCTCTAATCAAATCTTTATGCATAAACTCATTAACTTGTCAGCTAAGTTCCTCGTTCTTAGTTGGTGTCAGTCATTGTGCTTCTTTATTTGGTAAACTAACTCCAAGAATTAGATCCATACAATGACTTATACTTCTCATCAGTGGAAAACCATCAGGTACATTATCTACAAAGATCCCTTTATACTCGATGATAAAATTCTCAACCTCTACCGACACTTTATATTATGTTTTCTCACTCAGTTTGTTAGGAATCAAAGCATAAAAGACATCATTTTTCTTTAGATCCTTAACAAATTGTCTACCTTACATCAAAAAAAACTTTCATAGATGTACATATCTCACCAACATATTATTCAACCAAAAGTAATAAGATTTTTCTTTTTCCATTAGCCTAAATAATATATTTATTCAATCTCCCATCATGTATAGCATGTCTATCATATTGCCAAAATCTACCCAACAAAATATGACAAAAATTCATGGGCATAATATTATACAACACCTTATCATAATACTTTCTAATTTTCAGATTTACAAAACATTGTTCACTTACCATTACTGTATGCTCATCCTTGATCCATGAAATCTGGTAGGGATTTGTGTGCTTCAATCTTTCCAATTGTAACTTTGTAACCATTTCTTATGATGTCAGATTCTCTAAGCTTCCACTATCAATCATCACTTTCAAAATTTTGTCTGCAACTCTACTTTTGGTCTTAAACAAAATTTTCCTTACTGGATCTTCCTTAGTTCTTTCACTCCATAATGCTCTTTTGACCATCAAGTTTCCTTCTCTGGCTCATTCGGTGAACCTTCATGCACCAAAGCATTTCTATTTCTACCGACCCTCTTACTTGCATGTGTACACTCAAATGATCTAGCTCCTTCTTCAACACAATTGTAACAAGTTCCTCAAAATGCTCCTCTACCATAGCTACCTTGTAAGAAATTACCTCTTCCTCAAAAGGAAATTTCACCTTTCCTCTCGGTCTTGCCTTTGTCATGATTTTTTTAGTCTTGATCAAATCTACTATTTTCACCATAGGATCTACCTCTTGATATAGGGAATTTTCCACCTCTTCCTCTTTGTCTTTTCTCATGCCTTTTGTTCAATTTCTCTTCAGCTTTTAGGGAAAACTGATAAGCTTCTTCAATACTCTCCATTTTTAAGAAACTAATTTCTTCTTGGATATAAGTCCTTAACCCATTTAGGTATCTTGAAATTATTTCCACCTCATCTTCAGTATATCTAGATCTGATATCTAACTTTTAAAATTCCTCAGTATAATCTTTTACCTAGCTATTTTTTTTTCTTAATCCTTGAATTCTCCTTACTAGGTTAATTTGATAATCACAAGGTAGAAATTTTCCTTTCAATTTGTTCACCATCTTATTCCATACCTTAATTTTATCTTTACTTTTCTTCTTTCTATCTAATTGCAAATGCTCTCACCACAAGGATGCATGACCTTTCAAATTTGTGCTTTCAATCTTCACTTTCTTCTCCTCTGAAATATTCTCATATTCAAACTATTTTTCCATCTCAATTATGCAGTCTATCAACTCATCTAAATCTAGTCTCCCACTATACTCATGAGCATTAAACCATGGTGTAGATTTTAAACTAGTTAATTCCTTCAAGAATCTTTCTTCTCCTTGATCCATTATAGGTACAGGTATGACTTCCTCATGCATTTCTTCAGCTTCATCATCACTAACATCTTCAAGATGTATTCCTCAATGTTGAGATATCTCAACAACTTCTAATCTAGTATAAATTTGTCTTAGAATGTCATCTAAGCCTAGATATACATCTCACCTCCCTTAAACCATCTTTAAACCCTCTACAATTGCAGGTCAAATCACAATCTTCCACCCCACAACAATATCACCAACTAGGTCTTACAAGAAGGAATCTCCAGATCTAACCTTCATTTTGATACCACCTGACATAAGAGAGAATGGGTATGGGGCCTAAGGAACTCCCAAGACCAATCCTACATGCGGATTAACAACTCAAAAGAAACAATACAAAGAGGGAGAAAAAGAATGCTGATATATTTTATTAACTCATTCAAACTTTATACATGTGGGGTTGTAAGGCCTTCTTGGTTACAACCAATACAATTAAATTCAATTACAAAACAATTCTCATACATGCGAGGATCGAAGACTTCAGACTCTATCATCTTCTAAAAAAAGACTGTCTAATCCTAGTACATCTCTACTTATTTATACAAGAGGCCACTGAACATGTCGACTCTAAAGATCCTTAGATCCAACATTGGAGAAAGAAATGACCCATATTTAGGTCCACATGTTTCCCAATGAGAGGTCCCAACATTAATATTGTGACCATAATTAAATGCACATGTCGGTCGTCATCAAACAATTAAATTCTACCAGTGGGTGAACTTAGGAACCGAGAAACACTGGACACACCAAACAAACTAGGTAAAGGAAACAAAAAAATAGTAAGCGAGCTCACTAGTGACTAACATGAACACTTCACCAAGAACCCAACAGAGGTTATCAAGCAATAAAAACAAGCTACCGAGTAGCCAAACAAACTCTAATATTTTTGTTGATCTAAGATTTCCATAAACCCAAGATGGACTACATCAAGGGTACTTGTTGTATGCATGAAAATATTTTACAATTGTATCTTCAATTAACTATTTCTCATCTTCTAAAAGTTTTTCAAAGGCAACGGGGTTGATTTTTCCAACTAATCCTATTTCAGTTATGTATTGTGCCATCTCGGTAGGATCTTTCGATATCTTAAATTGTTTCCTTCCTAACTTATTTCCCCATGTCATTATTTCCTTCTCAGATTATGTGTCTTCTTCTTCTTCAACTTTAGACTATAAATTCTATACTGGTGGAGTTTTCACTTGACTCCTTGTAGTTATTTGTTCTATCTCTGAAGGCTATGTTTTCTTCCTTCTAATTATTTTATTTTTCAGAGTTTCTTTTGTCTCTATTACTTCTTTACCTTTCCTTCTGATAGTACTTGATGTTATCAATTCTTTTTCCTCTTCTACACTTTCCTCAATCTCTTGAATAGCTGGTAGGTCTTGTGTCTTTGTAGCTTCCAGTTGAGCACTTCTCTCTTCTTCACTCTCTCCAGATTTTATTGTCAATTTCTTCATCATTTTCTCTTTCTTCTTCAGAATTTTTGGCTTCTTGATTGCCAATGTGATTCTTTCATATGCTTCTTCATATGTTCCAAAAATTTTAGCTTTTCTATCAATAGGTAAACTTAGTATATGATCAACATATCTAACCACAATGTCCTTAATGAATTCATATCCAAATGTTGGTACCCAAGATGTTCTTGGTTGTACAGGTTGGATTCTCCATGTGTTAGTTTCTATAAGAAAGAAAATATAATTTCTATACATCTCTACTACTGATGGGGGTATTCGATAGCATGGTTGCATCTTAATTTGAAATTTCTCAAAATACCCCCACATAATTTGATTATATTCTTCACTTGATTGTGAAATATAATCACTTATCTCATAAATTACTCATCTATCTATTTTCCCATTTACATGTCCTATGCCTGGTAATAAATTCTTCACATAAAAATATAAACATACAATATAAATGATCCATACTTAACTTCTTTTTTATGATCCCTCTATAGTCGATTCATATTTACAAATAATTGAGTCTAAAACATGTCTACCAGATCGTAGGCTTTTGCCCAAATTTTCTATCTCTAGGATGCATGCACAATACTACCAGGTACGTTGTTTGGTTGATTGGATTGGTAGACTTTTTAACCAATAATCATTGTTTGAAGACACATTTCTAGGTCATTGACCTTGTCTAATCTCATGGCTCTCCCATCTTTGGATATTTTAGTGATTTGTCTCATCTCATCCATGTTTCTCACTCATAAGGTACATTCTTTTCCTTCCACCGCTAAGCTAGTGACCATATGAATTAGGTCTATTATTATTTTGACTGGCTTCTCCTCATCTAACCACGTAAATTCCTCGTGCCCATAGCTAAGTACATATCTAACCCATTCGTCATTTAATTTTGGCAAAAATACCATATGTGTTAATCCTTTTATCTCCAAATGTTTGTGCTCATCCTTTAAATTTCCTTCAATGGTCAGCTTTGTGTAGTACAATTTGTTGATTTATTTATCTCCCAATTCTCCAACCTTGTTGTGAATTAAAAATTTTATGTCTTTTCTAAGCATGAATCTTGGAGGTAGCAATGATAGTTCTCGCATGAGCCATTGTGCTTTCTCGCGCGAACCGTCGTATGTTCTCGCGCGAGCTATTGTACATTCTTGCGCGGGCTTGTGCTTTTTCACGCGAGGTTTGGCACCTTCTCGGGCGGCCCTCTTACTGACTCGTGCGAAATTCTATGACAGACAGAGACTAGAATTCCAGATTTGTCAGTTTTGTTTGTTGTTTTTCAGTTTTCTCAAAATTTTGAAAATTTTAGCATTTTTCAAATCCGTGCCACTTAGGAAAATGGGCACCCATTTTTTTTGAAATTTTCACAAATGGTATCAAAAGTTTAAGTGTGATATATCGTTGGAAAGGTCTTTTCAAACCTAATCCAACCATGCTAGTTTCATTTTCAGATTTTACCATTTGATGAGCTATTTTTCTTGCAAATTATTTGATTTTTGATTTTGCTAACCTTTTGGGTCTAACAAGTTGTTTTGAAGGTGCTCTTGCTTTCATGGAAAATGTTTAAAATAAAGCTTTGGACTTGAGGTACTTTGTTTCATCTCTACAACGTTTGGATTAAAATTGAACCTCTCATGTGTTTGGCTTAAGTGTTTACATGCTTTCATAGAACACATTTTAATTGATGCTCTTAATGGGAAATGAATGAACATATATTTTCTTTCATACAAGTTTATGTAAGTGAATGCTTGTGTTTAAATTATAAGTAATTCTTGGTTCCAATATCAAATATCTCATTGAGTAATTGAGGGCATGGATTCATTCCTTGTTTACATGAAGAGTTAAATGCACCACTTTGTGGACTCACTTCATGTTTACTTGGAAAGTTAAATAGTCCATGATTCAAACCCTCTTGCACTTATGAGTAGTATTGATTAGCAGTCTTAGATTACTTGTGATTGATCTAGATTGCTATCTTGGGTTATTGGACTCGCTAATCCACTGGCCCCTCATTTCCACCCTGTGGTTGCAATCTCAGCGCCACATTAAAGGGGAGGGTTCTATAGGAAAGAAGAGTTAATTGTTCCACTAGGCAACCCTTTTGTGATTTTTTGGAACTCACTTGTTTTTTAGGTTGTGGATTCGTTTGTAGCTTATGTGGGGTGTTAAGTGTTCCACCTTGTGGACTCACCTCATATTTTCTTTAAGCGTTAAGTGTTCCACCTTTACTGCTTTTTAATACTTTTTGATAGAGAATTACTTACTTTTCATTTTTTTAGAAGGCTTGCTTGGGGATTTCATCACCTCAAGGGATGACCTTAACTCCCGTGTTTCGGCAGAGTATAAATATCGGGAGGTGAATCCAAAGACACCTCTCTTGGGAATGAGTTAGATTTCACTCTTGGCTAAGCCTCAAAGAACTTTATACCTTTGAGAAGTGAAGGAGGAGATTTGGGTTACCGTCTCCCCTCGGCTGTGTGATTTTAGATTCTTCTCATCTATAGATTTGTGCCTCATGTACCTTGCGTATATCGAGGACACCCTTTAGAAAAGCCATGTATATCCTTGTAGACAACTTGCTAGGATGTTGTTGTGTTTTAAGTGCCTGCTAAAACATTCTCAAGAACATACACAAGTAGAGTCCTTAGGGAGTAGAAATACTAAGTCACAATTCTTGTTCATGCGCAAGGTTGCTTTGTCCCTTACCCATTGCTTAAAGACTGTTTGCTTGAACTCCTTGATTGCTGTCTTATGTGCTTGATCAATGACATAAATCCGATCTGCCTTTTTGTCTGTGATCTATTTTTCTATTTTCTTGTCATTCACCATCAGAAACTGGTTGTCTTGAGTTAGGAATCGATCGATCTTTGCTTTGACTCATATTGTCTCTCATTAGTCTACCTTATCTCATTGTGCTCTTGTACCTTGCATTGCGATTGTCTTATCTCGGCTATTCTCGCCATCTCTTTTTGACAATTCGTACCAGGTTCATCTTGCATCTTGGCTATTCTAGCCATTTATCTCCTTTTCATTATCTTAGAGATAGAGTCTAGCTTTATCCTGAATCTTTGCTCGTTACATCTTCGTTTATGACTGTCACAACTCAAAGTGGTAAGACTTATCCCGTTCAGAATACTGATCAAAATCAAAGTAAGCTTCGTAATCAAGACATAGGTCATTCCAAATCTGTTATGAAATCTGAACTTTTTGAGAGATCCTCACATTCCTCCTCATTCCAAGAGTATTACAATCCATTGTTTCAGATACAGTCTGACTTATTATTTCAAGAATATTATAACCCATTGTTTCAAGACCAGTAAGACTTTGAAGGGTCACTTTCTAAAATCGAACCTATTGATTCTTTTGAACCTATCGACTCTTTCATGATCTCTCAGAATACTACCAACAATATGGGAGATCCATTCCCCTTCCCAAGGGTAGATAAATTTAGCGCTAGTCATAAGCAATCCCCAAAGGACCAAGGTCATGGTCAGTCTCGAAATGACAAGAGTTATGATCAATCCCACAATATTCAATATTTGGTCAACATCCAGGACCTTCACAATTTGAAACAACGATAAGGGCAACCTCTCCTAACATTTCTCTAGAGATGGAGACAACTATGCACGAAGTATCCGCATGAATTACCCGAGTCTAAAAATTTTGATATCTTCTTGGACAATCTTGTCCCAAATTTTGGATACCAAGTACAATTACAAGGTCCCCTCACTTTTGACAATATGATTAGGTGGGTGATGCAGGAGCATCCTGGGTGTAAGAGCAATCTTGCATCACCCAAAAATATTTCAAAATATTTCTATTTTTGTATTCAATAAGGGCTATCTTATGCAGAGTTGCTATTTATGGAAACTGGCTATTTTTAGTAAGTTGGTCTTACAATCTCAGAATGTTCTAATTTTACATGTGGAGGTTCATCTCAGTCATATCAACCTGCCAACAAAGTTTCATGGCTAGATCAGGTCTAGTTTTGAAGATATTGAAGATTTTCGGTATTGGTAGCAGGGTACAGAAACTTCGAACTCAGTTTTGAAGGCTTTAGAGGCCCCAGATGAGGTTGAAAATTTGGGTGACGGGCACTTTATGTTGCTCAAGCCTGTAGAGCGCTTCATGGAATTTCCAGAATGGGGTTATAATAGCCAATCGGGTCAACGGGTGATGACTTATGGTCTTCAAAAGTTGGGTCACCTGAAAGAGTGGAAAATAATTTTTCTTCAAAATTTCTGTTTGGGTTTCAAAACTCATTTTGAGCCAAATTTGATGTAATAAATTGTAAAATAAAATAATTCTAAGTTTGGTTCGCCCTAAGGGCTACATTTCTAGCACCTTCTCGGGCGGTGGGAATTGCCTATATAAAGAAGGTCGTAGTGTTGTCTAGGGCAGTTCTGGGTAGTAGATCTGGGTATTGATTCGAGGCTTTGTCCTACAGAATATTGTAAGGGAATGCCCATGTGGCTTGACATATTGTAATTCTGAAAGTTTGTAATTCCACATTTGTGGAGATAATAAGAAGCCAATTTTCTGTTCTTGCATATTATTGTTGTTGTTTCTCTATTTCTATTATGTGTTTGTGGTATTAAGGGGAGCACCCTTCATCAAGTGGTATCAGAGCAGGAGTTCTTGAGTGTGTAAATAGATCACCGACTGTGAGGTAGTTTGCACCAGGACCGTGGTTAGGGTTTCAGTGCGCATCGTGAAAATGCCTCCATGAAGAGAATGTGGCGGAAGAGCTGGTGCTGTGACACCTAAGGTTAGAGAGCTGCAGAGACAAGTGCGAGCATTGCAAGAAGAGATTCATAGAGGAATGAATCTTAATGTCAAAGATGAAAGCGAGGATGAAGCTGAAGAAGAATATCAAGAAGGAGAAGCCGAAATTGTGAACCAGGAGGAAGAAAGACTTTTTCGGGCGATTTCCAAGATTGGGAAAAGACCTAAGATTGAGGTTCCTACATTTTTTGGAAATCTTAACCCAGAGGAACTGATCAACTGGATCAATGAATGTGAGGAATATTTTGAGTACGAAGATGTTGAGGATCCTGATAGGGTCAAATTTGTGAAGGCCAGATTGAAAGGTCATGCGAAGATCTGGTGGCAAGAAATTCAATTGGAGTGAAATAGAAGAGGGAAAGATAAAATCACAAGATGGGATCGGATGGTGGATAAATTGAAGCAACAGTTCATTCCTGTTGATTATGAGCTTGACCTACTAAATAAAATGCAAAGTTTGAAGCAAGCAGGAAGATATGTTCAGGAGTATATAGAGGAGTTCTATCGACTCCTCATCAGAACAAGCCATGTAGAAGCTGATAAGGAGAAATTTGCCTGATACCTTAATGGGTTAAGGCCAAGCATTCAGGAGGAGTTAAATCTAGTTCGAATGAATAGTATTGAGGAGGCATACTAGTTTGCCCTAAAAGTAGAGGAAAAGCTGAACAAGAAGTTTGAGAGCAGACAAAATAGAAGAGGTCATGGTGGAAGATCTGGTGGATGGTCATATGGTGGCTGAAATGAAGATCCGAAAAAGAAGGATGAGGCTAGTAGTAGCTAGAATCAGAGAGGAAACAATTCCAATCGTTTTCAAGATCATAATAATAGAGATCAGAGAGGAAGAGGAAGAGGACAAGGATCTGGAAGAGGAGGCTTCCGTGGAACATGTTTTCACTGTGGAGAAGAAGGTCATGGGGCATTTGAATGTCCTTAGTGCCAAGGTAGAACAAATAGAAGAAATGAAGGCCAGGCCAGAGTTGCACATGTAGATGAAGATGCTAGATCATCAAATTCTAAAGATGCTGAAAGAGGAGAAATGCTAATTAATAGAAGAGTCTTGCTGAGTGGTGAGAATGAACCTATATAAAGGAGGAGCTTGTTTCACACTAGATGCAAGTGTGAGGGTAAATGTTGTGATGTGATTATCGATAGTGGAAGCACTGACAATTTGGTGTCAGAAGAGATGGTGACAAAGTTGAAGCTCAAGAGACAGAAACACCCACATCCATATCGGATTGCCTGGGTGCAAGATGACCACAAGGTCATGGTCAGTGAACAGTGCCTGGTAAAGTTCAAGATCGGCGAGTACCAAGATGAGGTACTATGTGATATCATCTCTATGGATGCATGTCATATGTTATTGGGTAGACCGTGGTAGTTTGATAGATGTGTTGTACACGATGGTCATGTGAATACCTATTCCCTGAAAAAGGATGGAGTGTGACATAAGCTAAATCCATTGAAGGAGACCGAAGAAAAGGTATGTGGTAATGCAAGAATAACATTTGTTGATGGAAGAAAATTCCTAGATGGTATGAGGCATGAGCATGTGTGTTTTGCTTTAATTCCAAAAGTTGGTAAAGAAGAAGTAGAGGATGTACCTGTAGAGGTTGCAGATTTGTTGAATGAGTTTCAGGATATTGTATCTGATAATGTACCTGATGGATTACCACCCGTAAGGAAGATCAGTTATCAGATGGATTTGATTCTAGGAGCCAGTTTTCCAAACAAGACAACACATAGAATGACACCAGCAAAAAGTGAAGAGTTGAATAGATAAGTACATGAGTTGTTACAGAAGGGATTGATTCGGGAGAGCCTGAGTCCATGTGCTATACCAGCAGTATTAGCACCAAAGAAGAATGGAGAATGGAGGATGTGTACAGATTTTAGAGCAATAAACAAGATCACAATCAAGTATAGGTTTTCATTCCCACGAATGGATGATATTATGGACTATTTGAGTGGAGCTGTGTATTTCTCAAAGACAGATCTGAAGAGCGGATATCACTAGATTCGGATCAGAGAAGGAGATGAATGGAAGACTGCCTTCAAGATGAAGGAAGGACTGTATGAGTGGTTAGTCATGCCTTTTGGGCTAACCAATGCACCGAGTAGTTTCATGCGGCTCATGAACGAGGTTCTGAAAGAATTTTTGGGTAAGTTCGTCATTGTTTACCTAGATGATATTTTGATTTTTAGCAAGACATTGGAGGAACATATGATGCATATTCGTATGGGGTTTGAGAAGTTGAGAGATGAGAAATTATTGATTAATTTGAAGAAGTGCAGTTTTGTGAAGAAAGAGTTAGTGTATTTGGGATTTGTAGTTTCAGCAGAAGGTCTAAAAATGGACCCAGAGAAGGTACAGGCTATCCTTGAATGGCCTACTCCAAGGAGTGCTACTGAGGTAAGATCTTTTCATGGTTTGGCTAGTTTCTACAGAAATTTTATCAAAAATTTTAGCAGTATTTGTGGACCCTTGATTGAAACAATGAGAGGGGATAGAAAAGAGTTTAAGTGGACTAATGGGGTAGAAAAGAGTTTTCAATTGTTGAAACAAAAAGTTACAGAACAACCTGTTTTAGCACTTCCAAATTTTAATAAGGTGTTTCAAGTAGATTGTGATGCTAGTGGTACTACAATAGGAGCTATTATGAGCCAAGAAGGTAAACCTATTACTTATTTCAGTGAGAAGTTAAACAATGCCAAGAGGAAGTATTCTGTTTATGATTAGGAATTTTATGCTATAGTTTAGGCATTAAAGAAGTAGAGACATTATCTACTTCCTAAGGAGTTTGTTTTGTATACTTATCATTAAGCTTTGCAATATTTGAATAGTCAAGGAAAGTTGAATCAGAGGCATTTGAAATGGGTTGAGTTTTTGCAAAGTTATACATTTGTTTTGAAACACAGAAGTAGAAAGTCTAATAGGGTTGTAGATGCTCTTAGCAGAAGGCAACTATTGCTGACAGAGATGCAGATTGAGGTGGTTGGGTTTAAGGAACTCAAGAATTTATATCCAAAGGATCCTGATTTTCATGAAGCTTGGAAAGCTTGTACAAAACCTGTTACTCTAGACAGGACGAAATGGCTGGATTTTATCATCCAAGATGATATGCTATTCAGAGGGAGTCAGTTGTGCATTCCACAAAGTTCTATGAGGGAGAATCTCATCAAGGAGAAGCATAGTGGAGGATTGGCTGGACATTTTGGTCGTGATAAAACTCTTGCTTTGGTTGGTGAGAATTATTATTGGCCACAATTGCAGCAAGATGTGAAGAAGTTTGTATAGAGTTGCAGAGTATGTCAGATCGTGAAAGGAGTGAAGCAGAATATAGGGTTGTAGCAGCCATTACCTATACCAGAGAAGCCTTGGGAGGATATCAATATGGACTTTGTTCTTGGTTTACCGAGAACTCAGCGGGGACATGATTCAATTTTTGTGGTGGTTGATAAATTTTTAAAGATGGCACATTTTATTCCTTGCAAGAAGACTAATGATGTTGTTCATGTAGCAGAATTATTTTTCAGAGAAGTGGTGAGACTACATGGTTTGCCAAAGACCATAGTTTCAGATCGAGATACTAAGTTTGTTGGATATTTCTAGCAGACATTGTGGAAGAAGTTGAAGACAGATTTGAAGTTCAGTTCATCACATCATCCATAGACTGATGGACAGACAGAGGTGGTGAATAGAAGTTTGGGAAATCTACTGAGATCTTTGGTTGGAGATAAGCCAACAGGATGGGATTTGATTTTACCACAGGCAGAATTTGCATACAATAATTCTGTCAATAGGAGCACTGGTAAATCACCATTCCAGATTGTATATGGAAGTAGCCCAAGAAATGCATCTGAGTTGAGAAAGATTGATAAAGGAGAAATAAGTAGTGCTGAAGCTGAGGATTTTGCAGAACACTTGAAGAACATCCATGAGGAGGTGAGGAAACATATTACCAAGATGAATGTGCAGTATAAGACTAAGGTAGATGAGAAAAGGAGGCATAAGGAATTTTAGGTTGGCGATGAAGTCATGGTTCATTTGCGGAAGGAGCGATTTTCGGTTGGTACATATAACAAGCTGAAAATGAAGAAGTTTGGACCATGTAAGATATTGAAGAAGCATGATTTAGGAAATGCATATGAGGTAGAGTTGCCTAGTGAGCTGAATATTTCACCAGTGTTTAACATTTTAGATTTGACAGAGTATCACGAAGGAGGTGTTGAAGATGAGGTTGCAGCAGCACAGTGGAGTATTCCAGCAACCAGTTCAGATATCAAGGAGATTGAAGACATACTGGACAGTCGTGTTGGCAGAAGCACAAGGAACAGGACATATGAAGAGTATTTGGTCAAATGGAAAGGATGACCTGTTGAAGATTCATCATGGCTAACAAAGGAGTTGGTTAACCATCTTGGTTTTCCTCTGCACACCTGAGTCGTGACAGGGTCACTTCTCAAATTACCCCGAGTGTCTGATGCAGGAGCATCCTGGGTGTAAGAGAAATCTTGCATCACCCAAAAATATTTCAAAATATTTCTATTTTTGTATTCAATAAGGGCTATCTTGTGTAGAGTTGCTATTTATGGAAACTGGCTATTTTTAGTAAGTTGGTCTTACGATCTCGGAATGTTCTAATTTTACATGTGGAGGTTCATCTCAGTCATATCAGCCTGCCAGCAAAGTTTCATGGCTAGATCAGGTCTAGTTTTGAAGATATTGAAGATTTTTGGTATTGGCAGCAGGGTACAGAAACTTCAAACTCAATTTTGAAGGCTTTAGAGGCCCCGGATGAGGTTGAAAATTTGGGTGATGGGTGCTTTTCATGGGTTAAGTATGTAGAGCGCTTCGTGGCATTTCCAGAATGGGGTTATAATAGCCAATCGGGTCAACGGGTGATGACTTATGGTCTTCAGAAGTTGGGTCACCTGAAAGGGCGGAAAATAATTTTTCTTCAAAATTTCTATTTGGGTTTCAAAACTCATTTTGAGCCGACTTTGATGTAATAAATTGTAAAATAAAATAATTCTAAGTTTGGTCGGCCCTAAGGGCTACATTTCTAGAACCTTCTCGGGCGGTGGGAATTGCCTATATAAAGAAGGCCGTAGTGTTGTCTAGGGCAGTTCTGGGTATTGATTCGAGGCTTTGTCCTACAGAATATTGTAAGGGAATGCCCATGTGGCTTGACATATTGTAATTCTGAAAGTTTGTAATTCCACATTTGTGGAGATAATAAGAAGCCAATTTTCTGTTCTTGCATATTATTGTTGTTGTTTCTCTATTTCTATTATGTGTTTGTGGTATTAAGGGGAGCACCCTTCATCAGTGGGCTGTGAGGATAGAAGCGTTTATGGTCAAAAAGGGAGAATTGACTTTGAATGAAGACAAAAAGAAAATACCTTCTCCCTTGAACATGGATAAGGATAAGATTGTCAACAAAAACATAAATGTTTTGAATGACAGGGTTGTTGACAATGTGATGCCAAAACCCTCAAAGTTTGTCTTTAATCTTAGCTCTAGCATGCAAATAGTCAATGCCACTGAGAAGGCTATGACAGAAGCTCAATCGCCTTCTCGATTTGCTAGAAACAAACCTTGGCTCTCTCACTGTTCCATGATCATTGCTCTAGGGAGTGAGGATACTCCTAAACCCAAAACTCCCTTTGTCTTGCGAGGCCCTGCACCTCTCTCTTATAACTACACAAAATCTCCAGCTTGTGCAAACACTATCCCTTGATCTCATGCAAAGATTGTTCTCAAAGGTCCCGAACCTTCAACTTTTAGACCAAAACTATCTATGGATAAAGCCCTCACCAAGGCAAACATCCCCAAAGATCTCAATCTCAACCAGTTTCAATCTATGGTGGGTCATTTGACCTTGCCTCATTATTTATCATTCTCTGAGGAAGACAATCACTTGCTGAGCCACCCGCATAATGCTCTCCTGCACATTGAAGTTATGACAGGCCCCAAGAGTATCCCCCACATCCTCATTGACAATAGTGCTAGCCTAAATACTTGCTCTGCTAAGATGCTTACCCAAGCGATAGATAGTTTTGTTCCTGCCAATAGAGAATCTACTGAGTTCTATGATGCCAAGCTAAAAGAAATAGAAAAGACCCTGAAGATCAAAGATATTGGCATGGGGGAATATCAGATTGAGTCCGTCTTGTCATTGACAACTCTCTCTCCATCTCCACATTCCTATGAGGAACCTTCTGAAGATGGATTTGGTATTGGCTATCAGAGCTATGAGCTTGACCAACCTAGCTGCAGCTTGCACTCACATGTAGATTTAGATGATGAAGAAACATAGATTCAACCTATGACATATGAAAGACCTTTGAATGATCAAAATTTTGATTCAAACTACCAGAAAGAGTCTTATCTACCTTCTCAAGTGCTTCAAGAACATGATCTTTGTCCTCACCATGAGGATTTTATACACTCTACTGAACAGATTTCTACTACTGCAGCTACTACTAAATATGTCACTACCTCTAATGGCACACATACTGATTGGGAGCAACTGTTGGATGCTTCCCTTATCTTTGGTATGCCTCAAGGTATGCCTATTCTAGATTGTTCTACCACTTCTACTATTGAACAAAATCCTACTACTGTCAATTCCAATGATACACATACTGATTGGGAGCAACTGCTAGATGCTTCCCTTATCTTGGGTATGCCCTGGGGTATGCCTACTCTAGATTGTTCCACCACTTCTGCTATTGAACAGACTCCTACTATTGCCAACTCCAATGGCACACATACTAATTGGGAGCAACTGTTGGATGCTTCCCTCCTCTTGGGTATGCCTCAAGGTATGCCTATTCCAGATTACTCTACTGCTTCTACTACTGAACAAGATCCTGCTGTTGAAGAAACATTTCCTTTGACAGATGATAGTGATGAAGAAAGTCTGCCTCCGACTATGTCTCTAGCTGAATTAGACTCCATATCAGATGCTACTACAGAAATACCAGTTGATGCTATGCACTTATATGCTAGTCTTAACAACTCAGAAAGAGGAGAAATTTATGATCCTCCAGATCAAGAAATTGATGATGATCCTTTCCACCCTCCTGTGGAGATCATTCCTATGGCTTCTAGGTCATCTACTCCAAGCTATACTCCTACTACTCTAGCAAATCATGGGTATGTAAGACCCCATTCTGTTACAACTTCATGGAATATTGGAAGATCCAAAATTGAAATGGTTCCTATTCATGCACTCTTACCACCTGAAAGGGGACCTAACTCTTGGAATAGACCATCTTGGTTAGGCTCACATAATATTCCTCCAAACTTATCTGACTCTTCTAAGATGACTCACAATCGACAACACCTTATGGAAGATTACTTGCTTGATCTATCTAATGCATTCATGAATGATGAGGATGATACTAATAAATTTTCACTTGAGCCCATTGCATCAACTTCTCTTCCCTCTTCATATCCTAGAAAACTGGCCTATCCACTTCCATCTCCATCTCTCCACCTAAACCAGTCATATAAGCCTTTTTCATCCACAATTCCTGAGTCTTTTGGAAGTAACTTGGATGTACAACATAAAAGAAAAAATAATAAGAATCCACTTATATCTCAAGGTCACCATGTCTCATCTAATCGACATGTGACTCCAAAGAAAGAAAAAAGCAATAGAAGTGTTGAAAAGACCGCAAAGGTCCTCAAAGAGAAGAAGACAATCAAAAGCCAAAAAATAAATAAAAAATGGATCTCGAAATCCATCTTATAGGTGTTGTCATCAAAAGCACCTCAAAGTAAAGAAGAAAAAGTTCAAAAGCTATGTGGATTCGAAAAAAAGGAAAATCAAAGTTGCCATTCGAGCTTCCAAAATTCTCATGCTTCCCTCCATTCCATCACCCTTGCCTCTCATACTTTACACTCTTCACTCCATCTTGCCTTGTCCCAAAGTGCATATCAGCATCTCCTTATTGCTAATGGCATGACTAAGAAAAATCTAGAATGTACTCTTCCTAAGTGTTTAGAGCGTGGGAAATCTGACAAAGAGTTAAGGTGTGTCCATGAGGATATTTGTGGGTCTCACTTAAGTGATCTTTCCTTGACTATGGATCTCTTGACTGTTGGACACTATTGGTTGGCTCTCCTGTTACTGTTACAACATCTAGTTCTAATTCTACAACTTCTCAGTTGCCTACTGCTACAAATACTGTGTTCTCAGAGATTCCTACTGAAGAAGAGAAACTCAAATCGCCCATCAACGCTCTTCATTTGAAGAAGTTCTACAGCTGACATTCTCAGTATGCTCATTCATGTACATACTTATTGATCCTAAAAAAATCCTAAAAAATGGTATATTGCAAAAATCCTAAAAATTGCAAAATGTCCTGAAAAAATGATCATCTTAGTGTAAACCTGGCAAACAGGCGCTTTGATGTATCTATTATCCTGGTGAAAACCTAGTAAACAGGCGCCTTGATAATACTCAAAAAAATAGAAAATGTGAAAAATACAAAAAAAATCAAAAGATCAAAAATACAAAAAAATGAAAAGATCAAAAATACAAAAAAAATAAAATATTCAAAAAAATTAAAAAAAAATTAAAAAAAGAGAAAAGTACAAAAAAATTGAAAAAGAGAAAAATGTGCCATTGATGAAAAACTGGTAAATAGGCATCATGGTAGCAAAAATAGAATCTCTACCAAGATGGTGAAAACCTGGTAAATAGGTGCCTCTTGTTTTCTTGAAGTAACATCTCATCTCAGCGTCGCTTGGCTCTTAGTTTCCTACTTTAGTTTGTTTTCCCGTTTGCCTGCTTTAGTTTGTTTCCTGCTTTGGTTTGCTAGCTCATGTGCTTGTCTTTGAGTCTTCCTAAACTCTTCATAGATTGGAACTGGTTCACACTTGGGGGCACCTGCCTGGTCTAGGGGGCATTGTCTTATCACTTTTGAAAACTCTTTTGAGCATTGGTCGCCAGTGGTTCCCACTATGCCTACCTACGGATACCTAGCTTTCGTTCGATCTCTCTTCTCCAGGGTTTCTCCCTTATATCAATCACCAATGATTCTCACTACGTCTGCCTACTGTCATTATCTCATTGAGACTTCAAATGTTATCTTTCCGAATTGTCTTCAATCCACTTGAACATGAACTTGAACTGAAACTAAAACTAAATGTGTGTTCCTTTGAGGCATGTTGAGCTTTGTTTTCTTTGAGTGCTTGTTTGTTTGCTTTTCTTTTTCTTTGCTTTTTGTTTGTTGGTTTAGTTCCAATGATCCCAAGAATTCATATAAGAGGGGTGTCTATCTGTAAGAGCCTTCATCTCATATTGGATGGCCATGTGTACCTCAACTCCTTTTATATGGATGCTTTGGTGAGGTTGGTTCTTCTCCTTGTCTTTTGAGTGACTTCTTTTTGCTACTGGTGAAATTGTAAACGCTCATCCTACTAAGTGAACGTAGGGGTCACTGTGAGCACTCTTTGGCAAAAGAAAGATCTCTCATGTGTTTGGTGTGTTTGTTCGCAAGAGACATTCAGGTCATTCTAGCGAATGTGCTTTGATGCTTATGTTAACTTGCTAAATTAAAAGGAATAGGTTTTCAGGTCATTCTGGCTTCTTGTGCCTTAATGCTTACACCTCATTCTAAAAAATTTAAGACTTATGTCATATTCATATTCTCATGTTGGGGAGAATTGTATGGCATCTTGCGATTGTCCCATGCTTAAATGAACTCAATGATGATAAATACGATGAGTCCAACAGCTGAGTCCGGAGGATTGCATTTGTTCATCCTAGGCCTGCATTTAAACTTGCATCTTTCATTCTAGGTTGCATTTGGAGCACTTTCTTGTTGCTCTCTTGATTGCTTTCTTATGGATCTGCTCATCAAAGGTTCCCATCTTTTTTCCTAGTCTCATCTTGGCTGCATCCTTTTTCAGGATCGAAATCAAAATTTGACATCTCTAAGTGGCTCAAAATCATGTTTTAAATATTGGACTCCTTCTGGATCAAATGCTTATGCAGTTAGCCTTATGGTGTCATCTTCCTACTAGATCCTCCTCTTTGCATCATGTTCTCAAATCTTTTCTTCTTTTCATCAAGTCAACCCTAGTCAAATTTGGTCAACAAGACCTTTGCTTTGCTTCGATTTGCTTCTACAGCTTCACGAATCTAGTCTAATTGCTTTTGCTCTGCAATCTCTTGTTTTTTATCATCCTTCTGACATGTCATCTTTTAATTTCACTCCCGAGAGGGCAGGATGATTACATCATTTGAATCTTGTCGAATCTATTCTTGAATCAATCTAATTTGAATCATCAGTCCTCATTGCTAGGGGCATCTTCACGCCTCGCATCTTATCATCTAGAAATCTATCTCTTAGGTATCTAAGCAATCTAACTCGGATCCTCGAGGATCACTCTTCATTCTAGAGATGGTTCTTGAAATCTTTTGGGTATTGGGGCAATCTAACCCTGATTCCTAGGAGTCAATCTTCATTCTAGAGATGACTCTCGAAATCTCTTTTAGACCGTTATCTAGGCAATCTTGTTGGAAACAATTGTCTGAAGGAAATTGCTACTCAAATTATGTATTGTCTTTGATGTCACACTATGTCATAGTCCGCAGCATTAGGTATTTACCGAGTTCAGTCGGTCGTCAAAGAAAATTCAGTGTTTACTGAGTTCAGTCGGTTGTCAAAGAAAATTCAGTGTTTACCGAGTTCAGTCGGTCGTCAAAGAAAGTTAGCATCTACCGAGTTCAGTCGGTTATCAAAGAAAACTTAGCATCTACCGAGTTCAGTCAGTTATTGAAGGTAAAGGATTGTCAGTGTTTACCGAGTTCCCTCAGTCTCCGAAAGATTGTAGAAAGTTATGGTCACCGAGCACTATCGGCCCTTGAAAGAATTTTGCAAATAAAGTTTTCTTAATTCAGCCGACTGTTATACTAAGTAATGTTGATTTGACAAATCTAAAATCATATAAATAAAAGGTCAAATGTGAAAAATAAACAAAAAAATATAGCAGAAGATATATAGAAGAGAGACAGGAAAGGTGTGTGCGAATTTGTGAAGGATGATCAGATATCCTTGAGGAGCAGTAGAGATATATTCGATTAGGAAGGATCACACTTATGCAGAACAGAGATCTATAATCAGCAAGGTAGTTGCATTATTATACAGGTCATTTTCATTGTTACCTTTTTATCATTGTAACAGTGAATTCTAAATCTCTTAACCGAGTTGGTTTAACAACCATATTGTAAATCCTCTAACAAGGTGACAACTCCATTGAATTGTTCTCAAGACCTCTTACCAGGCCACTCCTAGCAGGGTGATTAAATCCTCTAACAAGGTCACACCTAACAGTGTGTTTTGTAACCTTTTACCGGGTTGGCTTCTAACCGGGCATCACTTCAGAAAAGTGAAAATCAGTATCTAGATACATTGGTGGTTTTTCCCATATTGGGTTTCCATGTTAAATCTTGTGTCTCTTGTGTTCTTAATCGCTATCTTAATCATATTCAAGTGTTGATGAATATCTAAAGATAATTTTTCTAATACTTTCTGCATCTTCAAAGTCACTGCAATCTATTTACCGAGTGCTAAACAGATAATATTCATTAAGATATCCTAAGGGATCTGAAAAGAAATAATTGTTAAGTGTTTTATGGTTGACTGATTCACCCCCCCCCCCCTCTCAGTCACTTCATCCATATTCCATCAAATCTAACCTGGGTCTCGGAGGGCTGAGCTTTGTATTGGGGCAATCTAACCCTGATTTTGGAGACAGGCCTAATCTACATCTAAATCTCACTCTAGGGCATTGGGGCAATCTAATCCCGATTCTCGTCTCTCTCAAGAACCGTTGTCTTCACAATCTAACTTAGACTTCAAAAAATTCATGCTTTCATCTGTCACTTCAGACTATTCTTTGAATCAATGCGTTGCTCGCACATCAATTCAAAGAGGGGAAAATGTAATACCCCAAAATTGGCACCTATTTAATTTCATCAATTTTGGTGCATTATCTCGATTTTACATCACCAAAGTCCTAGTTCCCTGGGCAATTTTTTCTCTCCTACATGACTTAATTTGACTTGATGTTAGTTGCAAAGACCCTAAATTGCAATAATCAAATGCTAAATTAATTCCTAAAGTCTTAGACTTAATTGGCTAAATTACCCCTATGATAAATTAATTTAATTATAAAGTCCTAAGTGCTTTCTAATTAAAATCTACCCTCTTTAGCTAATTACCCATAAAAAGGAATTAATAATTACTTGATATTCGAATGGACACACTTTTTTGAATTGATAATTCAAGATATTCGAAAGGTCACCTGTGTGGCATTTTCTATTCTTTTTATTAAGTAATTCTTGCATTTTTGTCTCAATGTGGGAATGAAGAGTCACGAGTTACAAATCAAGAAACTCTTCATTCCTCTTTGGGCTTTTCTATTTAATGAACCTCTTTTTCTCTTTCAAGAGCAATTTTTGAGAGCATCTACACTATAGGCATTTTTTTAGTCTCATTTGATTCATTGTTTTCAAAGCTTTTTATTGCATTTATTAGATTAATATCTCATTATTAGTATAATCTTTGCATCACATTTTAGACTAAATTTGCTTATTTGTTCTTAGTTTAATATCATATTTGTTTCAAGTTCTTAGATTAAGTTGCATCTCATCTTTATTTTCAAGCTCTTAGATTAATTGCATCCTCATTCTTAGATTAAATTGCACTTCATCTTAGATTAATTTCATCTTTCTCATCTTTATTGCTTCTTGGAAATCCTCCATTGTTGAATTGGTCTCCCAGCTGTTGGCTCTCATTCTGAGAGTATTCAAACACCCCATTCACATAGGAGGCAACAGGTCGCCTCACCATGGAATTTGGATTGAGTTCTTCATACTCTCTCCCAAATTCTATCAAGTGAATAATGACCATGTTGTGTTGTGCCTGATTTAGAGGTCACATTCAGTCACATACAGTTCTCAGAACATTACTCCCTATCTATGCAATAAGAGTATCTGCTATTCAAGAAAGAAGATGTGAAGAAAAGCACAATATAACTTAGGATGCCTTAGTGGGAAGATTGACAGCCTTTGAGTTGGATAACTATGACAACTATGTTCCAACTTCCAAAAATATTGAATCAACATTTGAGGCCAAACTTTCACGTAAGAAGGGCAAGAAAATTAAGGACATCCAGTCAGAGAGCGAAGAAGAATCAGAGGAAAGTTCTGATAGTGATCTTGAAGTTATTGAAGCATTACTTGCAAAGAAATATACTAGAGGCAGAGGTAAATACATAGGTAAAAATCCCTTAATCTATTTTTCATATGAAGAAATTGGTCATATTGCAGCTAGGTGCCCAAACAAGAAAAGCAAGGATGTGAAGAAAGGTCACAAGTACAATGGCAGGAAGAATTTCAAATCATTCAAGGATAAAGGTAAGAAAACATGTTTTATGGCTAAGGATTCTGATAACAATGAAGATGAAATTGTCTACATTGCTATAAAAGATGAATCTGATGATGATGAAGATAAGATGGCACTTATCTCTCATGTAAGAAAAAATGATACATGGATCATAGATAGTGGATGTTCACATCATATGACTAGTGACAGAACAAAGTTTGAACACCTTGAAGACTATGATGGTGGTAATGTAAGGTTTGGAAACAATGAACCTTGTTGCATAAAAGGAAGAGCACGAATCTCATTAACCAAAGAAATTATATGTGATAATGCATATTGGGTTGAAGGACTAAAGCATAATCTTCTAAGTGTAGCATAGCTAATCAACATTGGATTCAAGATTGAATTCATGCATGGCAAAGCAAGACTGCTGGATGACAAGGGAAAACTGATTGGATCAGGCAAACAAACCAAAGGTAACTTGTTTTATCTTGATATTGGTGAATGCTCATGTTTTATTGCTCAAATTGAAGAAAGTTGGTTATGGCACAAAAGGTTATGTCATGTAAATTTTGATAACATGGTGAAAATAAGAAAATTCAAGAAAGTAAGAGGCATTCATAATTTGAAGAAACCTGATGTTGGTCTATGCAAGAATTGTCAAATTGGTAAAATGGGAAAGACTAGCTTTAAAAGTAAAAACTATCAGTCTGAAGATATTTTAGAAATTGTGCATACTGATTTATGTGGACCTATTGGAATTGAGAGCTATACTGGAGAAAAATTCTTTATTTTCTTTGTTGATGACTACTCTAGAATGATGACTGTTATGTATCTAAGAGAAAAATCAGAAGCATATGAGAAATTCAAATGGTATTTGGCAAGAGTAGAAAAGGAAACAGGGAAAAGAATGAAGTGCTTGAGATTAGACAGAGGTGGTGAATTCATCTCCCATGAATTCAATAATGTTTGCATTGAAAGAGGAATCAAAAGATAGGTATCAGCCCCAAGAACTCCTGAGTAGAATGGAATAACTGAAAGGAGGAACAGATCTATCATGGATTGTGCAAGGACTCTAATGATTGAAAAGAACATTGCTATGAAATACTGGAAGGAAGCTATCAGCACTATAGTTCATACCTTAAACTGAGTACAGTTGAAGAAAGACACATTCAAAACTCCTTATGAGTTATGGTATGGCTATAAACCCAATGTAAGTTACCTAAAAGTATTTGGTAGTAAGTGTTACATCTTAAAAGAATCTAGAAAAGGCAAATTTGATGTGAAAAGTGATGAAGGAATATTCTTGGGATATTCTTGCAAGAGTAAGGCATATAGATGTTTGAATTTGTCTACTCACAAAATCATAGAAAGTGCACATGTGAAAGTTGATGAGTTTGCAGAAAAGACTGAAGAAGAAAGAAAAAAAAGAACCAGAGGATTACAGGAGATTTGTTTACATTGAACCTAATACATTACCAGACACATCTGTCAATAAGGAGACTGCATCTACCAAGCTCAATACAATAACCAAGTCACAAGAAGAAGTTCAAATGAAGTCACAAGAAGAAGTTAAAACCAAGTCACAAGGACCTGAATCTCAGTTTGAAGCTACCGAGCCAATATCTACCGAGCCTGAGCAGCCAGAACCTGAAGATGAAATTTAAGAAGATGACAATGTAACTCATTCAAGAGGCAAGGAACCCATATTGGCCAAGTATGTTAGGAGGCATCATACACCAGATCAGATTATTGGAAACAAATCAGAAGTTACTATGACAAGAAGTAAACTAAAAGGTACATGTTTACTTGTTGATTTTGAACCTAGAAATGTCAAAGATGCATTGGAAAATGAAATTTGGATTGAGGCTATGAATGAAGAAATAAAATAAATAGAGAAGAACAAAACATGGACTCTTGTACCTAGGCCTAAAGATAAAAATGTAATTGGAACAAAATGGGTATTTAGGAATAAGTTGAATGAAAATGGTCAAGTATCAAGAAACAAAGCTAGATTGGTGTGTAAAGGATATTTTCAAGAAGAGGGCATAGATTATGGTGAGACTTTTTCTCCTATTGCAAGATTAAAAGGTGTAAGAACTCTACTTGCATATGCAGCACATAAAGGATTTAAGGTATATCAGATGGATGTAAAATCCACATTTCTCAATGGTATTCTTGATGAAGAAGTCTACATTGAGCAACCTGAAGGCTTTATTGATCTAAACAAAAGGAATATGGTCTGCAAGTTATACAAATCATTGTATGGTCTGAAACAAACCCATAGAGCATGGTATGAAAGATTACATAACTATCTTATTTAGATTGGTTTCAAAAGAGCTAATGATAATAGTAGTTTGTACATCAAGGAAGGACCAAATAACAAAATTGTTTTGGTAGAAATATTTGTGGATGATACTGTGTTTATAGGTAATGATAATCAATGCAAAGAATTTTTAGAGTAAATGAACAAAGAATTTGAAATGTCTATGTTTGGTCAAATAAAGTTCTTTGTTGGTCTTTAGATTCAGCAGAGCAAGAACGGTATCTACATTACTCAGTCTAAATACATCAATGAAATACTTAAGAAGTTTGGTATGGAAGATACAAAACTAGTTGGTACCCCCATGTGTACTGGATTGAAGCTTACCAAAGATGATGATTCAAAAGAAGTAGATCAGACCTTATACAGATCAATGATTGGAAAATTACAGTATGTAGTTCATACAAGTTCTAATATTGCCTTAGCAGTTGGTATAGTAGCAAGATTCTCAGAAAAACCCAGAGAAAATCATATGATGGCAATCAAAAGAATCTTAAGATACTTGAAAGGAACTGAAGATTATGGCTTGTGGTATAAATTTGGAGGCAATCTAGACTTAAAAGTGTTTACTGATGCTGATTAGGTAGGAAACATTGATGACAAAAAGAGTACAAGTGGTGGAGCATTCTTTCTTGGCAAGAGGTTGGTATCTTGGACTAGTAAAAAGCAAAATTGCACATCCCAATCCACAGCAGAAGTAGAATATGTTGCTGTAGTAGTAAACTACTCTAATATTGTTTGGTTTAAATAGTTATTAGAAGGCATGAAGGTTGAGATCAAAGAACCAATTGTTATATTTTGTGATAATACAAGTGCAATAAATATTTCAAAGAATCCAGTAATGCATTCCAAAACCAAGCACATTGCTATAAAATATCACTTTGTTAGAGAATTGGTGCAGGACAAGGAAATCAGATTGGAATATATTCATACAAAAGAACAGATTGCAGATATATTCACCAAACCACTACCTAAGGATGCATTCTTGTATCTAAGAGGTAAGTTAGGGGTCATTCCTCTATCCGAGGCTCACTAAATAAAGTTTTAGTGATGCATCAACTAGAGCATACTGAAGATCAGTCAGTTGATGCAGCTTAGTCAAGGAATCATTGCATATGAATCAGTACTCAATGTACATTGCTATTCACCTGATATTGGTTGTCTTTGGCATGTGTTGTCAAAGAGGGAGAGTTTTCTGTCATATTTCAAGAAATTTCTTAAGATTTCTAAGAGCGAGAGTTTTCCTGGAGTGTTTGAGAAGTTTGCTGATAGAGGGAGTTCTCATAGATGAGAATTAGAATGAAGCTAAGGATATGTTCCTTACTCTATGTTTTCTGTCAAATTTCATTGTGCTATGACATGTTGTGTTGCCATCAATGCCAAAGAGGGAGATTGTTGGATACAATTGTCTGAAGGAGATTGTTGGATTAATTGTGTGTTTTCTTTGATGTCACACAAATGTCATATCAATTATCATGCTTAGTCAGTTAGCAAAGCAATTCTCAATGATTATCGAGCTCAGTTGGTCAGCAAGGTGATTTTTTGTGTTTACCGAGATCTCTCGGTCTTCAAAGGATGTTACAGAATTTGCAGTGGTAACTGAGTTCACTTGGTCACCAAAGGAAATCTTTTTAGGATTAGTGTTTACCAAGCAAGGTCGGCCCAATAAAGAATATTTTTTAAGAAATAAAGTTTGTTTATTCAGCCGACTGTGGTAATGATTAGTAATGTTTGTAATGATTATTAGTGCTGACTTGACAATCTGAATGGACAATACAAATGGTATATATAGAAGGTCAAGTTGTGAATTAAAAGTGTGGACAAGTGTGAAAGAGGAAGAGTGTATGGATGAGCGAACATGCAAATCATTTTGAAGGAAAGTGTCAGCAAATTTTGAAGGATGGTTAGATATCCTTGAATCGTAGCAGAGACATATTTGATCAAGAAGAATCTAGTGAAGTAGAATAGAGATCTGTAATCAGCAAATCAGTTGCATCATTATTCAGGTCATTTCATTGTTACTTTCTTACCATTGTAGCGGTGATTTCAAAATCTCTTAACAGAGTTGGTTTAACAACCATTTTGTAAATCCTCTAACAAGGTGACAGTTCTATTGAATTGTTTCTAAGACCTCTTACAAGGCCACTCCTAATAGGGTGATTAAATCCTCTAACAAGGTCACACCTAACAGTGTGTTTTGTAACCTTTAATTGGGTTGGCTCCTAAGAGGGCTCACTTCAGAAGAGTGAAAAATAGTAACTAGTTACATTGGTGGTTTCTCCCATATTGGGTTTCCATGTTAAATCTAGTGTCTCTTGTGTTCATGTTATTTTCTTTATACATGCATGTTAATCACTGATGAATACTTAAGAATAGTTATAATTAATATTTACTACAATAACTGAGTTTTAGCATTTCTTTGTATGTTTACCGAGTGACAATAGTAAATAAATTAAAAGACATCTAAGGGATCTGTGGTAATATTTTTGTGGTTAATTGATTCAGGCCCCCTCTCAGTTACTCCATCTATATTTCCAACAGTGGTAATGCTTATTGGGTTGAAGGTCTTAACTATAATTTGTTGAGTGTTGCAAAGTTGAACAGTATTGGTTATCAAGTTGAATTTCATCAAAAGAAGGCTAAAATATTTGATGTCACTAGTGAACTAATTGGAAGTGGAAAATAGACAAGAGGTAATTTTCTCTATCTAGACCTATCTGAAGAAACATGTTTGATGATGTATGGTTATGGCATAAGAGGTTGTGTCATGTGAACTTTGAAAATTTGGTAAATATTAGTAAGATGAAGAAAGTTAGAGGTTTGCCAAGATTGAAGAAACATGATAATGTGATATGTAAATAGTGTTAATTGGGAAAAATGACAAAGTCTAGTTTCAAAGGAAAGACATATACTTCTGATAATATTTTGGAATTGGTTCATACTAACCTTTGTGGACCTATGGGTGTGAAAAGCTATTGTGGTGATAAATATTTCATACTATTTGTTGATGACTATTCTAGAATGATGATTGTGATCTTTCTAAAAGAGAAATCTGATGCCTTTCAGTTGTTTAAGTGGTATTTGGAAATAGTTGTGAAATAAATAGGTAAAAGCTTGAAATGTTTAAGATCTGACAAAGGAGGAGACTTCATATCAAATGAGTTCAATATATTCTACAATGATAGAGGAATAAAGAGACAAATGTCTGCACCTAGGACACCTCCATAGAATGGTATAGCAAAGAGAAGAAACAAATATGATAGAGAAGAATATTGTACAAAAATACTAGAGAGAAGCTATAAGTATAGTTGTTTATACCTTGAACCAAGTACAAATCAAGAAAGGTATAAATGCTACATCTTTTGAGTTATGATATGGATATGCACCTAATGTGAAATACTTTAAAGTCTTTGGAAGGAAATGTTATATATTGAAAGACAATAGAAATGGAAAACTTGATGCTAAGAGTGATGAAGTCATATTCCTAGGATATTCCACTAAGAGAAAAGCTTACAAGTGTTTGAATTATAACACTAAAATAATTATAGAAAGTGCAAATATTAGAGTTGATGACTATGCAGAAAAGAATGAAGTTGAGTGAAAGAAAGAACTTGAAGATTATAGATCTTTTGTATACATGGAAGAAGGAGAGGCTAGTAATGTACCCAAACTAGATGTCGAGAAACAACATGAACCTACCGAGCCACAACAAGAAAATGTTGAGCATTAGGAGGATGCTACAAAGAAATTAGAAGAAGAGATAGAGAATCTACAAGATGAACCTAAAGATCAAGAATAAGTAGAAAGGAAATCCGAACCTACATTGGAAAAGTATGTAAGAAGACATCATAAGCTAGAAAAAATCATTGGAGATAAAGAATTTGGAGTCATGAAAAGAAGTAGGTTGAAAGATCAAACATGCGTATTATGTGAATTTGAGCCTAAGACAATGAAATATGCTTTAGAGAATGAAGATTGGATACAAGCCATGAATGAAGAAATAGAAAAGATAGAGAAAAACAAAACCTGGATACTAGTGCTGAGACCAGAAGAAAAGAATGTTATTTGAACAAAATGGGTATTCAGAAATAAGCTAAATGAACATGGAGAATTCACTAGGAACAAAGATAGATTGGTATGCAAGGCATATGCATAGGAAGAAGGCATTGACTATGGGAAGACATTTTCCCCAATTGCAAAATTGGAAGGAGTGAGGACTCTACTTGCATCTGCATCTTTTAAAAGATTCAAAGTGTATCAAATGGATGTCCAATCTGCATTTCTGAATGGAATACTAGAAGAAGTATACATTGAATAGACATAAGGATTTTTTGACCCAAGATAGAAGAACATGGTTTTTAAACTACATAATGTATTGTATGGGCTGAAGCAAGTGCCTAGAGAATGGTATGAGAGACTACATAATTATTCAATAAAGATTGGATTTGTAAGGACAAATGACAACAACAATTTGTATTTGAAGATTGAAAAAGGTAAAAGGATATTGTTAGCTAAAATATTTGTTGATGATATCATATTTGGAGGACAAGATGCCCTATGTTAAATTTTTTCAAATGAAATGCAAATTGAATTTGAAATGTCTATGTTTGGTGAGATCAAATTATTTGTTGGTTTGCAAGTTTATCAGATGAAGAGAGATATCTATATTACTCAATCTAAGTATGTCAAGGAGATGCTAAAAATTTTTGGTATGGAAGATTCCAGACCAGTAAGTACACCTATCGCTACTAGACAAAAACTATCAAAAAATGATGATACAGCTAAAGTAAATCAAACCTTGTATGGATCTATAATTGGAAAGCTACAATATGTTGTCCAGAGAAGATCAGATATTTCCCTAGCAGTTGGGATTGTTGCAATATTTTTTGCAAATCCTAAGGAGAGTCACCTAATGGTAGTGAAAAGGATATTAAGATATCTAAAAGGAACAAAGGACTATGGATTGTATTATAAGAATAATGACAAGTTTGAACTAAAACTTTACACTGATGCATATTGGGTAGGAAAGGTGGGTGATAGAAATATTACAAGTGGTGGTGCATTATTTCTAGGAAATAGATTCATCTCTTGGACAAGAGAGAAACAAAACTACATTTCCCAATGTACAACAGAAGCTGAATATGTAGCAGCAGTAGTGAAATGTTCAAATTTAGTGTGGATCAAGTAATTGTTAAAAGGTATGAAGGAGGAAATTACTGAGCCAGTTGTTATTTTTTTTGATAACACAAGTTCTATCAACATATCAAAGAATCTTGTAATGCACACTAAGACTAAGCATATTTCTATCAAGTATCATTACTTGAGAGAGCTAGTTCAAGACAAAGAAGTGAGATTGCAATATATGAATACAAAGGAATAATTAAAAGATATATTCACAAAAGAATTAATTAAAGATACTCATGAATATCTTAGAGGTAAATTAGGGGTGATTCCCCTAACTGAGGCTACCTAGTAACATATAGGAGCACTGCATCAAATGTGCTAATTAGAATATTTGACAAATTGATGCAGAAGAGGTCACACTTTAGGAGTTGCCTAGAGTTATGACAACTAAAGAAAAATATGTTGATCAGTCATAAGCAAGAGGATAGATGGAGTAATAAAATTTAGAGAACTGACATGAAGATATCTACATAGTAAAGATGCAAGTGACAGATAAAAGTTTCTTTGGCATTGTTGTCAAAGAGGGAGAGATAAAGAAAAGAGATTCAAAAGAAGTTGTCAAGAGAAAACTTGAGAGAGAGATTGAATAAGAAAGAGGGATAGATTCAAAAAAGATGAACAGACAAAGAAAAATCTATCCAAAAGGGAGTTGATACTTGGATAGAGATCAAAATGAAGCTACGGATGTTAATGAAGATCTAATACACACAGAGAGTTGAAAGAAGTTGCTTCATTGCATATTTTTTGGATTGTATGGTATAACATGTGGTGTTTCCATCAATGCCAAAGAGGGAGATTGTTGGAAACTATATTTGAAACAATTTTTATATTGTCATTGATGTCAAACTTTAACTGGTAAGACAATTGCTATCTAGCAGAGTACCATATCTTTTGATTGATGAAGGGGATTTGAAAAGAGGAGATAACAAGAGGACCTAAGGAAAGGTTGAGTTATGTGATACTTCAATGTGTACTTGATTAGTTTGCACATTGATAAGGTAATGTGTTGTTTATCTTTAACATTAAGTGAAGAATTCAATTGATTTGAAGCATATGCTTAACCAAGAAAAAGTGAAGAAATTTAGTTTAAGTCGAGTGATCCTAGTGTCAATCGAGCGCCAGTATAAGCTGAGAAAATTTAGTGTTGAACGAGTATCATTAATTGTCGAGAAAAATATAATTAACCGAGTGAAGACAGTATTTACCAAGAAGGAAAGTTTTAGCAATGACTGAGATATCCAGTGATGACCGAGGAGATTAACATAGTATTGACTGAGTGTTAGTAATTTATAGTTTGTGAAAGAATTGAGAATCCCAGATGACATAGTTGAATTCTTGATATATGTAAAATGTGTTGAAATTATTAATGAGTGATATGGAGCATTTAATGCATGGTAAACTATTTTCTTATGGATTCAAGGATAATTTTAGAGATGTATCTAGAAAGAAAAGGAGGAGAATAAAATGATGGAAGGATTCGATAAATCTGACCTAAACCTAAGATCTACGAAAGAGATTAAGTGGCAAAAGATTAATCTACCTAATCAAGGAGGTATAAGAATGACTTGATTGTGGGTTAAGGAGAGTGTGGAAAAGGTTGATGTTATTGGCTGATGAATCTAAGAAGGCTAAGGAAAAGTTGTGAAGAGATGAATAGAGTTGAGGTGATTGTTTGAACAAATTTCCAAGTAGATCAGAGATGGAGATAGAAATGAAGGTCAGAAAGTAAATCTACATATGAGTGCACTGGATCTATATTAGCAAAGTGATTTGTATATTTCATATTAGAACCTAATGTTACTTTTTAACCATTGTATTAGTCAAAATCCTTTAATCAAGGTTGACCTAACAGTCATTTTGTAAATTTTTTAATCAAGGTGACATTCTAATGGAATGTTTTTAAGATCTCTAACCAGACCACTCTTAATAGGGTGATTAAATCCTTTAACAGGGTCACACCTAATAGTCTATTTTGTAAACCTTTAACAGGGTTGGCTTCTCGTAGAGCTCACTTCAGAAGAGTGAAAATTAGTAGCATGTTACTGGTGGTTTTTCCCAAATTGGGTTTCCATGTTAAATCTTGGTGTTATACTTGTGTGAATGTTACTTGATGTGAATTTTTTAAAAAAATTTATATTATGGAAGTTGCTTACTTTTGGATAGTGGACTACAAGTTTTATGTTACAGATATATGCTATAGAGACCAAGTGAATTGTTGATTAGATCTAAGTTTTTTGAAGATCTAGAAAGTTGAATAAGTACATATGGACATGAGGATAACTGATTCACACCCCCTCTCATTTATTCTAATATCATTCTAACAATTATATCCATACATGATTTTAACATTGAGAGCTCTTAGGTTAGCGAGCACCACCACCACCACCTCCACCTCCACTTGTTGGAAATCTAAGGATAAGTTTTGTCATTGATGTCAATCATCACTAATGTGAAGAGTTATACTATCAGAAGCTAAAGGAGTTATCAGATACGTAAGAAAGTTATCAGAATAAGGGAGTCATTTATCAAAATAAGGGAGTTAGTTATTGGAGCTAACAATTATTAGATAAAGGAAAATAAAGTATTGTAGCCGACATAAGGAAATGAGAAAATGATTCATGGAGAAGAGAATTTTGAAGATAGAGATAGTGAGCATAACAGATCTGATAAGATTTGGAGGAAAGAATAAACATGTCAACTATCTTGTAAGGAATCCTAACATGTCTCTATCATGCCCAAAATAAACATGCAAAAACACAACAATTTTTTTTTAAACCTAGGAGTTTGTTGATAATGCTCAACGGTTCAGGGAATAGGTTGACTACAATTAGACCAATCATAACCTAGGGTTACTAGATCCACATGTTATAAACTATTAATGTCAAATGGTCCTATGTATGATGATGGAATTTCAAAATGAACGTTTAATCCTTACCCACTATTGTCCTCATAAGAACTAATTATTGGTTTCCTATGCCTCCTTGATCTAAGGTTTGAGCATTAAATTTAATTACGCAAAGTTACCATTAAATTATCCTCTGGTAAAATTTAATAGATTTATTTGATAATTATTTGCATTACTAGGTCTTAATAACCTTAACGAGGTTATTAAATACAATGTCTATATAAAAGACATTTTAACTACCATCTAGAAGTTTATATAATTTGATTTACAAACAAAATACAATTAAAATAACTAAGTTTGTAGAACTCCTTAGCTAGATTGATATTAGACAAAAGGGTCTATAATCACTAGAAAAATAATAAACTTCAACTATTTAAGAAGCATAACTACCAATTTATAAATATATACCAAGATTATAATTTTACAAATAAAATTTATCTAACTTAATAGATAATTACATTTAAAATAATCATTATCTTCGTATGAAATTCTAATAAAATATATAATAATACATTATTATAAAATAATTCATTTAAATTTAATATCCAATAGAATAGTATTGAAAATAAGATAAATCAATCTTTTAATAGTGATTAGGTACTTCATGAAATATAACTAATAACTAAACTAGTAAATAATAAAATAACGTATTTAATAAAACTTTAAATAAATTTATTAACTTACTAATGAAATTTTGAATAAATTTATTAAACTTAATAATTACATTTTTAAATAAATTAAAACAAAATAAAACAATTTAAAAAAAACATTAACAAAATTTTTGAAGTCCCCAAAGGGGATTGGCGGCGGGACCCGCTTTGCCATGACAGAGAAGTACCTTGCCATGATAGAGTACTCTTTGTCACGGCACCACCGTGGTAGGAGTACTTCCTGTCCATGACAAGCTCCTTGCGTGAGAGGGGAGGAGGGTGTGGGGACCACGGGGTCCCCCTCCCAAACTTAGACAATTAATTTTTTTGTTTTTTAAATTCTTTTTAATAAAAGGAAAACTTTATAAATTACAAGGCATACGCTTCCCTTTTGTTTAGGGTCAAGCTATTTTATTATTTAATATCATTAATTTTTGAACAAGTGGAATTATTAAATATTGTTTTTTCTTAAGGGCTTCTTGGGTGGCGACCCAGGTGTGTCACACCCAAGTTGACCAACTTATAGTTGAATAGGCTCATAGTTTGAATTTATTCATTTTTTTTTTCAAAAGTAAGAATACTATTATTTTATTTTATTTGTACAAGTGGAAGCTAGGGAATGAATTTTTGAATTACTGTGGTAGTGGAAAATGTATGAGAATTTTTCCCATACATTTTCCAGAGATCTGTAGGTCTCTATTTCTTCCTTTTTTTTTATGTTTTCAGTAGTTTTGTTTTCTTTTGATTTCTTCCCCTTTGATTATATTCACTACAATAGTTTTTTTTTGGATAGTTTGCAAAACAATGACAACCAAGATTTCATATCATCATTTCTCCAATATGAAATTTTAACATGAAGCTCTATATTTTAAGAACTAAAAATACATTATTTTCCTTTTCAACCATGAATCTATTACTTAAAATCTCAAGAGAATTTACAATGTGGGAGAGAAAGAGAGTATTTGAATGAATCCTTTATGAGAAAACACTACTTGACATCAATGAGAGATGCTACATTAATCCACTTTACATTATTGAGTTCAACATGAAGCTTTTCAATTGAATGAATAAATATACATTGTCAATTTAATCATTGTATTCATTCTACAATAAACAATAACATTTTCACATACCTCTTGATACATATATCACAATTTTCCCAATAAAATAGACAAGATGGAAATGTTCTCATTCCAAAACTTCCAACAACACAACATTGCAAGTTTTCTCCCACAAAAGATTTCATTATAGAAAACTCTCCAAGGTTTTTCTTCTTACATACATGACCTTCAAACCTGCAAATAAAAGGGGAGAACCATGGAGAGCTCACCTCCCATCCAAGGTCTCAAGGAGACCACCCCTGAGCTTGGAGAACTAAGACTAAATGGGTATACACCACAAAATGCTCACAATCAACATATATGCACAAAACAACATTTAACTCCCAACCAAGGCTTCACAAATGAGTTTTCTAAACCCATTGAAGTAGAGTGAAGGTGGGCTTTTCCAAGGAGGAGAATGCCATTACATATTCACAATTTTCAACAAGATATTTTCTTCATGCCTTTCCAAGGCTTCATTGACATTCCTTCCATATACACATTTTTTCATTTCCATTCCAAATACAATATTTACAACATGGCTTCATGGAGCCCATACTCCATGAAATTATCTCTCTTCTCCAAGAGAAGAGACTCTCACTACCATGGAGAGCCCAACTAACCCCTTCACCCAAGGCCACTTCTTCCCTTCCCAAAGGGTGATTAATTCCTTAACTCCCATGAACAAAACTCCCAAACCAAAAGAACAAGAAATGATACAAAATCCAAATGCATCCCCAACACAACACAACAATAACAAAATCTACATACAAGAACACTATACAAGATTTACATATATAAACACCATACAAGATTTACATGTTCATCAAAACAATAACATACAAAGCTAAAATGCAAGAGCATTTCTCCATGGCAAAAATTCACCAACCTTGGTCCAAGGAAAATGGCAAGAGATAGTTGAGAAGAGCTCCTTATCCTTTGTCTTTTTCCTTTCTCCAACCCTAATTGTCTCTAAAGTTAGAGAGTGGGTGAACACCTACTACATCTCTCAATGCCCCCTAAAAAGACCTCTAAAGACGTACTCAAGAACTAGCAATTAATGAGACATGCCCTCTAGTCCTTTGGTCTTCCCTCTTGTCCCCCCTATTAATTGTGAGTTTGGTAAGGAGTGTGGGACAAGTTAGATGTATGTGACCATCTCCATTTTCGCCACTTTTGAAAAGTAGGCTTTTTGGAGGGCCATAATGGTGATCTAAGCTTTCCCATAAGTAAAAAATAGCCCCCAACCCAAGGTACCCCCCTAGGGTTAGCAAATTTAGGCCAAAAATACACTCTAGGGTCACTTTTGACCACTCTAAAGTACCCCTAACATTCAAATCCGAGTTCCAACTTGATGTGATCCCTACTAGACATCTACATGCAAGTGGGACTAATATAATACCCTATAAGGTTAGGTGATTCTTTCCCAAGCCCTAATTTGACATGTCACCCTCCACATGTACAATACAAGTGTCAAGTGACACCATGAAATAAACATCACATTCACAGTGACAGGTCTAATTAAAAACATGAATTCAAACCATTAACACACATATAAATCACATTTACAAACAATATCACATTACAATGAGGTTTAAATCTCTTAATCAAATTAAACCTTGGCTTTACTCAATTCACATGTGTTTAGGCCTGATTCTCTGAATAATTCCATGGTTCTCTTTCCTACACACTAAACTCGAGCATCAGAAGTCCAAGGCAATAAAATCACATGCAAACAAATATATACATATACAATTCATGATCAACAACATTATTCAATATGCAAAATTCAATTCCTAATTACAATTTTCATTCAATAATGTTTAAACATAGTAATTTCATAAATCATCATGACATATTATCCATGCTACTTCCTAACATAGAGAATAATCCATGAAATAATCAAATCTAATCATGATCAAATCTTCTCATCTATTCACATATTTAAGCATGTATCACCAAAATCAACCATATGTTCTAGGTTGTAATCCACATCAAAATATAGTCCGCATAATGTAATCATCATCATCATCATCATCATCAAACATAATATCATAAGTCTCTTTCAGAATAATCAAAAAAAGTGTATCAAAGTATCAAATCATGGAGTATCAAATGAAAAAGTGCCAGTAGTAATATGATGGGTTGGGGTGAGGCCTCACATCCTTCCCCTCTAGGCATGAACTTCCTCCTGGAGTTCATCAAAAAGGTATGGGTACTATGATCTCATCTTTGTGGCATCATCCCATGAAGTTGTGACCTCATCATAACAATCCCACTGAACTCTAACCTAGTCCAGCTCTCTACCTCGAAGTGCCAGGGTTCGTCAGGCTAAAATGTGAATGGGCTTCAAGGCTAATTGTTCATCTAACTCCACATGTAAGGCATCCCAATCTATAATGTGAGACTCATCATAAATATATTTCCATAACACAAATACATGAAACACATCGTGGATGCGTGACAAGATGGGTGGCAAAGCTAGATGGCAGGCAACTAGTCCTATCCTCTCCAAGATCTTGAAAGGTCCAACAAAGTGAGGTGCTAACTTAGAGCCCTTTCCAAAATGCATTGGAATCCTATGCCGGTGCACTCTCAAGAAAACCCTATCTCCAACCATATACTCTCAATCAACCGTCTTCACATCTGCATACTTCTTTTGTCTATCCTAAGCCTCTCTAAGACATTGTCTAATCAAAACCACTAGTTGCTCCATATCTCTAACCAACTGAGGTCCAATAGATACTCTATCCTCAATCCTATCTTAGCTCAATGGTGTCCTACATGGTCTATCATACAAGGCCTGATATGGTGGCATACCTACAAAGGAATGATGCCCATTATTATAGGAAAACTCAACCAGATGAAGGTATTCCTCCCACTTGACCTGATGGTCCATCACATACATGTGCAAAATGTCCTCTAAAACCTTATTAACCCTCTCTATCTATCCATTTGTCTAAGGGTGGTATGTTGTGCTAAAGTTGAGCCTAGTGCCCAATGCTACCTAAAGCTCTCTCCAGAAGGAGGATGTGAAAAGTGAATCTCTATCTGAGATGATCTTATGAGGAATGCCATGAAGTTTTATAATGTCTTGCAAGAACATATGTGCCACTACTGGCATTGTGAATGTGGTACGAATGGGTGAGAAGTGGGTGACTTTGGTCAATGTGTTGTCACCATGATAGCATCATGAAGACAAGAGGACATAGGGAGACCAACTATAAAATCCATGGAGATAGTATCCCACCTCCACTTTGATATCTCATGTGGTTGTAGGAGCCCACCTGGATGACTGTGCTTTGCCTTCACCCTCTGACACTTTAGGCATCTAGCAACTATGCTAGCAATTTTCAATCTCATGCCTGGCCAATGATACAACTATCTCAAATCAAAATGCAACTTCTTAACTCTCAGATGAGCTGCATAAGGTGCTCTATGAGCCTCAAGCATAATAAACTCTCAAAAGTCACCCATAGAAGGTATATAGATGCATCTCCTATGGCATAGTAGACCATAAAACTCTAAAGAATACTCTTCAAATCTCCCCTCAAGAGGTCTCTAAGAATGGTTAAACTGACAAACCTCTACGTACAATCCATCCTCTGTCAAGTGATGCAAAATGTGCTCTCTCAGATTTGTACTAGAGGTCATAGATGAGAGCTCATGTCGCCTCCTACTCAAGGCATCTACAACAACATTCTCTTTCCCCTTGATGTAATGAACATCAAAATCATACTCACATAAGAACTCCATCCATCTCCTTTGCCTAGCATTAAGATTAGGCTATGTAAATATATATTGTAAGCTTTGATGATTTGAATGAAGCTCAAATCGGTGACCTAGAAGAAAGTGTCACCATCTCACTAAGGAATGAACCACCACTGTGAGATCTAGGTCATGAGTAGGTAATTAAAATCATGAGTCTTTAGCTTCCTAGACTCGAAAGCTATGGGTCGACCATCCTGCATAAGCACTACTCCTAAACCATCCAATGAAGCATCGGTGCATACAACAAATTATGTCAAAGAATCTGGCACTGCTAAGATTGGTGCACTAATGAGGTCTCTCTTGAGCTCCTGAAAAGCTCTCTCACACTTCTCTGTCCACCCATACTTCTTTCCCTTTCTCTGAAGGGAAGTGATGGGATGAGCTACCCTAAAAAATCCTTCCACAAAGCATTTTTAATAACCTGCTAAGCCCATAAAACTCCTAACCTCAGTGACACTGGTGGGTGCTGGCCAATCCATGATAGCCCTAATCTTTGATGGGTCCACAAAGATCCCATCATCAGATATAACATGACCAAGATAATGCACCTCAGGTCTAAAGTAATAACACTTTGACAATTTTCCATATAACTAATTCTCTCTCAAGCACTACAAAACCTATCTCAGATTATCCTCATGCTCCTCCTCATTGTGAGAATATATCAAAATGTCATCAAGGAAAACTACCACAAACTTATCCAAGAATGTACAAAATACTCCATTCATGAGGCTCATGAACATAGCTGGAGCATTTGTGAGGCCAAATGGGACCACTGTGAACTCATAGTGACCATACCTCATATGAAAAGCAATCTTGTGGATATCACTCTCCACTATCCGCAACTGATGGTACCCTGACTTTAGATCTATCTTCAAGAATAATTAGGAACCCTGCAACTGATCAAATAAATCATTGATCTTGGGGAGTGGGTATCAATTCTTAATTGTTACTTTATTCAATTGCTGATAATCAATGCACAACCTAAGTGATCCATCCTTCTTCACAAAAATCACCGGTCCACCCCAAGGTGATACACTAGGTCAAATATGTCCTTTCTCCAAGAGCTATTCTAACTAAATCTTGAACTCACTGAGCTCATGTGTGGTCATCTTGTAAGGTTCTCTAGATATGAGCTCGGCTCCTAGTACAAGGTCTATATGAAAATCAACTACCCTAGGTGGCAGCATACCAGGTAGCTCAGAAGGAAATACATTTGCAAACTCCTGAAGAATAGGATAATCCTCGAGTGAAGGCTCCCCCTCTGAATCCTCCTCTCTATCACTAATGGTGATGGTGAATAAATGAAATCCCTTCTACACACACCACCTAAGCTACATAGAAAAAATCATGTGAAGGGATACGGGTCTCTGTACCCCAAATATTACCATAGAGGTACCATGATCATCAATGCACTCAACCCTCTTCTATTGACAGTCCATTTTGGCACTATGGGCACATAGCCAATCCATGCCAAGGACTACATCATAAGAACCTAGAGGGGTAATGTGAAGATCAAACATCATGATTAAGACTCCAATATGAATCTGGCAACTGCGAACTAAGGAACTAACAGACACCCTAGCTCCTAAGGCTAACTCGACCTCCCAACCAACATCCTATCTAACTGCCACCAACTTGCAATGCTCCACTACATATGGAGATATAAAGGATTCTATGGCTCCTGAATCAAACAAGATAGATACATTGATACCCTGAATCATACATGTGGCCTCTATGACTGTGGCCTAGTGCTTGGCCTGGTAGTTATCAACCGCTACAAATACTCTATGGGATCTACCCATATCTCCAACTATAGGCTCTGAGATATCCCCTCTCTGACCACCTGTTGACTGTCCCTGTGGGCACTCTCTCGCTATATGAACCATGCCACTACAAGTATGCATTTATACTCCCTATGTCCTAGGCTGTTGTGATCCTTCAATCCTATTGGAACCACTATATCCACCCCTAGAGGACTACTGAGTCCTAGCTAACTATGCCTGAAGGGTTTGTGTCTTCTACTCCTATATATCCCTAAGACTGCCACTGTTTGGGCTTAGAGCCCTGCTATCCCTATGATGATTTCTTCCTAGAGTCCTATTGTGGTCATTGTTGTGATTGTTGGCCCTTAAAGGACCTTGTCGAATGACTTTGATTCCCCTTCCAAGGGGTTTTATGTTGTCCTGACTGCTAGGATGAGGGGTTTCAGTGCTGAGACCAATCTTGGGACTCCTGCCTAGTATGGATATCCTCGACTACTAAAGCCCTCTCAACTACCTCTCTAAAGGTGGTAGGAAAATCTAGACAAATTGGTCCCTGAAGAGATGCATTGAGACCCTTGATGAAACAATGCATATGTGAAAAGAATCCCATGTGAGTGTATCTATATCTACACCACCCATGGCCTCCTCTTGCTGCCACCAAGTGGAGGCTCCCTCTCAAAGAAGGTGAATGGTGAGTCTCACCTTTAGATTTCTCCCATAGGAATGCAATCCAAAGAACTGTTGTAAGCTAAAAATCCATGCCTCTACTCTGACACCATCAGTAGCTCCTAAAAATAGAGGTAGTTGGAGTCGCAATAACTCCTTGATATGATCCCCGATATCACGGGCCTCTCTCTCAACTGCACGAGCACCCAAGTCATGTGGGTGCTCTATCTGCTCTATAGACTCAACCTCAAAATCTACATGACCCTCAGACTATCTAGGTGGAGGACTCCTACTCCTCTCTCTAGTAGCTACTCTATCATTTTTGGGAATCTATACTTCCCTTTCAGGAATCTGCTGCTTTGGCTATGGGACTATGGGTGGTAGTCTCTACTGAATCACCCCAATAAAATTTTGGAGGACGTCCATAATATCCTAGTTAGGTTTCCAAGGTGGTGGAGGTGGTCCACCCCTCTGTCCTACACCAACATGTGCAGCTCTACAACCCCTACCTCATCAACCAGCTCATGTGATGATACACATCCTACACAATAGTTTAAGCTTAGGTGAGTTGAAATGTAATGGATTTAGGTTCCAATGTTGAAACCTAGGCTCTAATACCAAATGTCATGCCCAAAATAAACATGCAAAACACAACAATTTTTTTTTAAACCTAGGAGTTTGTTGATAATGCTTAATGGTTCAGGGAATAGGCCAACTACAGTTATACCAATCATAACCTAGGGTTACTAGATCCACAAGTTATAAACTATTAACGTTGAACGGTCCTATGTATGATAATGGAACTTCAAAATGAACATTTAATCCTTACCCACTATTGTCCACATTAGAACTGATTATTGGTTTCCTATGACTCCTTGATCTAAGGTTTGAGCATTAAATTTAATTATGCAAAGTTACCATTAAATTATCCTTTGGTAAAATTTAATAGATTTATTTGATAATTATTTTCATTACTAGGTCTTAATAACCTTAACGAGGTTATTAATTATAATGTCTATATAAAACACATTTTAACTATCATCTAAAAGTTTATATACTTTGATTTACAAATAAAGTACAATTAAAATAACTAAGTTTGTAGAACTCCTTAGTTGGATTGATATTAGACAAAAGGGTATATAATCATTAGAAAAAAAAAAAAAACTTTAACTTTTTAAGAAGCATAACTACCAATTTATAAATATATACCAAGATTATAATTTTACGAATAAAATTTATCTAACTTAATAGATAATTACATTTTGAATAATCATTATCTTCATATGAAATTCCAATAAAATATATAATAGTACATTATTATAAAATAATTTGTTTAAATTTAATATCCAATATAATAGTACTGAAAATAAGATAAATCAATCTTTTAATAGTGATTAGGTACTTCATGAAATATAATTAATAACTAAACTAGTAAATAATAAAATAACGTATTTAATAAAACTTTAAATAAATTTATTAACTTACTAATGAAATTTTGAATAAATTTATTGAACTTCATAATTAAATTTTTAAATAAATTAAAAAAAAATAAAACAATCTAAAAAAAACTTTTTTATAAAAAATACATTAACAAAAAATTTTAAGTTCCCAAAGGGGACTGGTGACGGGACCTGCTCTGCTAATTTAGGCCAAAAATACACTCTAGGGTCACTTTTGACCCCTGTAGAGTACCCCTAAAGTTCAAATTCGAGTTTCAACTTGATGTGATCCCTACTAGACATCTACATGCAAGTGGGACTAATATAATACCCTATAAGGTTAGGTGATTCTTGCCCAAGCCCTAATTTGACATGTCACCCTCCACATGTACAATACAAGTGTCAAGTGACACCATGAAATACACATCACATTCATAATGACATGTCCAATTAACAACATGAATTCAAACCATTAACACACATACAAATCACATTTACAAACAAGATCACATTACAATGAGGTTTAAATCTCTTAATCAAATTAAACCTTGGCTTTACTCAATTCACATATGTTTAGCCCTGATTCTCTGAATAATTCCATGGTTCTCTTTCCTGCACACTAAACTTGAGCATCAGTAGTCCAAGGAAATAAAATCACATACAAATAAATATATACATATAAAATTCATGATCAACAACATTATTTAATATGCAAAATTTCAATTTCATCATTGTATCCATTGTACAATAAATAATAACATTTTCAAATACTTCTTGATACATATATCACAATTTTCCCAATACAATAGACAACATGAAAATGTTCTCATTCCAAAAGTTCCAACAACACAACATTTCAAGTTTTCTCCCACAAAAGACTTCATTATACAAAACTCTCCAAGTCTTTTCTTCTTGCATACATGACCTTCAAACCTGCAAATAAAAGGGGAGAACCATGGAGAGCTCACCTCCCATCCAAGGTCTCAAAGAGACCACCCCTAAGCTTGGAGAACTAAAACTAAATGGGTATACACCACAAAATGGTCACATCAACATATATGCACAAAACAACATTTAACTCCCAACCAAGGCTTCACAAATGAGTTTTCCAAACCCATTGAAGTAGAGTGAAGGTGGGCTTTTCCAAGGAGGAGAATGCCATTACATATTCACAACTTTCAACAAGATTTTTTCTTCATGCCTTTCCAAGGCTACATTGACATTCCTTCCATATACACATTTTGTCATTTCCATTACAAATACAATATTTACAACATGGCTTCATGTAGCCCATGCTCCATGAAATTATCTCTCTTCTCCAAAAGAAGAGACTCTCACTACCATGGAGAGCCCAACTAACCCCTTCACCCAAGGCCACTTCTTCCCTTCCCAAAGGGTGAGTAATTCCTTAACTCCCATGAACAACACTCCCAAACCAAAAGAACAAGAAATGATACAAAATCCAAATGCATCCCCAACCTACCACAACAATAACAAAATCTACATACAAGAACACGATACAAGATTTACATATATGAACACCATACAAGATTTACATGTTCATCAAAAAAATAACATACAAAGCTAAAATGCAAGAACATTTTTCCATGGCAAAAATTCACCAACCTTGGTCCAAGCAAAATGGTAAGGGATAGTTGAGAAGAGCTCCTTATCCTTTGTCTTTTTCCTTTCTCCAACCCTAATTGTCTCTAAAGTTAGAGAGTGGATGAACACCCACTAAGTCTCTCCAAGCCCCCTAGGAAGACCTCTAAAGATGTACTCAAGAACTAGAAATTAATGAGACAATCCCTCTAGTCCTTTGGTCTTCCCTCTTGTCCCCCCTCTTAATTATGAGTTTGGTAAGGAGTGTGTGACAAGTTAGATGTATGTGGTCATCTCCATTTTCGCCACTTTTGAAAAGTAGGCTTTTTGGAGGGCCATAATGGTGATCTAGGCTTTCCCATAGGTAAAAACTAGCCCCCAACCCAAGGTACCCCCCTAGGGCTAGCTAATTTAGGCCAAAAATACACTCTAGGGTCACTTTTGACCCCTGTAAAGTACCCCTAAAGTTCAAATCCGACTTCCAACTTGATGTGATCCCTACTAGACATCTACATGAAAGTGGGACTAATATAATACCCTATAAGGTTAGGTGATTCTTTCCCAAGCCCTAATTTGACATGTCACCCTCCACATGTACTACAAGTATCAAGTGACACCATGAAATAAACATCACATTCACAGTGACATGTCCAATTAAAAACTTGAATTCAAACCATTAACACACATACAAATCACGTTTACAAACAAGATCACATTACAATGAGTTTAAATCTCTTAATCAAATTAAACCTTGGCTTTACTCAATTCACATATGTTTAGCCCTGATTCTCTGAATAATTCCATGGTTATCTTTCCTACACACTAAACTCGAGCATCAGAAGTCCAAGGCAATAAAATCTTATGCAAACAAATATATACATATACAATTCATGATTAGCAACATTATTCAATATGTAGAATTCAATTCCTAATTATAATTTTTATTCAGTAATGTTTAAACATAGTAATTTCATAAATTATCATGACATATTATCCATCCTACTTCCTAACATAGAGAATAATCCATGAAATAATCAAATCTAATCATGATCAAATCTTCTCATCAATTCACATATTTAAGCATGTATAACCAAAATCAACCATATTTTCTAGGTTCTAATCCACATCAAAATATAGTCCGCATAATGTAATCATCATCATCATCATCAAACATAATATCATAAGTCTCTGTCAGAATAATAAAAAAAAATGTATCAAAGTATCAAATCATGGAGTATCAAATGCGAAAGTGTCAATAGTGCTATGATGGGTCGGGGTGAGGTCTCATAGTTTCTACAAGGTATTGTAAATCCCTTAACTGGGTGGTCTCTAATAGAACAACTAAAGTTCATTGTAATAATTTTTGGCAAATCCTTTAAGAGGGTGAATGTCATATAGGTAGGATAAAATATCTAAGTGGAATAGACCTAACAAGATTGTAGATACACTTAACCATGTATTAGTCACTCCTAATAGGGTGAGTGACTCAGAAAGTGACATTTTGTAACCTTAACCAGAAAACTCTTTTAGTTGCAGTGAAGAGTTGTGGGTGCCATCCCCACCAATATTTTTTCCTTTAACCAATAATTTTTGTGAGACCAAAAATCTATGTGTTATGGATGTGTGAATCATTTTACAAGTTTACTCTTATTTACTTTATATTTTTTTTCAATGACAACATATCGGTAATATAGAAAAAAAATATCAATAAATTGGGAATGAATCTATATGTTTGATATTAAAACTTTGAATTGATACAAATCTATTAGTGTTGATACACCCCCATCCCTCTTTTAGTACCTAATATTTTATATCAATAATTGGTATCAGATCTATGATCTCTAAGAGGGAAATTTTAACATATTGAGAGTAGATCTTGGAATATGGAAAGGCATAGGAAAGAAAGACAAATGGAAGAAGCTCTAGATGAAGCCCATTTACAAAATAAAGATCTAAAGAAGAAGCTAAGAGAATCATTTGTAAAAATAAAATACCTCATAGAATGCCTGCAGATAAGTCTAGAAAACCTTGAAGAACTATCAAAATAGAGTACAAATATTGAAGAAGATGATGCAACAGTCATAGATCTATTGGAAAAGAACACAGACCTCAAGGAAAACCTAAATTAAGCTCAAAAGGAACTTGAGATTCAAGCTATAAGGATGAGTGAAATACTTGAAAGAATGAAGACTGTTGGTTAATCCAAGGAAAGCCTTGAAGCTGATAAGAGAAATCTGGGAAAAATAATCAAAGATAGAGATGACATCATTAAAAATATACAACATGAAAATAATGCACTAGGTGTACATCTGAATGAAACAACTAAAGAAAATAGGTAGAAACTAACCAAGAACAAAAACCTGAGAAAAGAAGTTGAAACTTTGAAGACCAATCTAAAAATTAAAAGAGACGTTAATGAGAGACTTACTAAGTTTGATCTAAGCATGCAGAGAATTGTTGAATAGATGAAAAATCAAAGAAGATCTACAAACTCAACTAGCCTAGGATATATCAGTAACAATAAATTTGAAATTGGTGAATCATCCAAAGCGGTAGAAGAGAATCTATCACAAAATCCAAAGGATCCTATCAATTCACAAGGAAAAAAACTTGCAAAACCTACTTGTTACAAATGTGGAAAGCTTGGTCACACATCAAATATTCATAAAAGTAGATCGGTCAACACTCCAAGTGGTACACTCTTTAATGGAAATTCTTACATTTGCAATAAGTTTGGACATTAGGAAAGAGAATGAATATAAAGATTTTAATAACATATCATCTGAAGGAATTTTCAACAAACATAATGTTGAATAGTGTAGATAAATAATTTTACCGATAAGAACACTAACCAAATAGATAAGCACATTGAGAAGAGAAGGAAACATTCCAGCTATGTGGGACATTTGTGGACACTTTGGACATATGGTGATGAACTTTAGATTAAGTAATCCAAAAGGAAATTTAGGACCATGGAGATAAACTAGTATGGTATGTTTTATCTATCACAAGTATGGACATATTACATAAAATTACAGATACTGACAAGCCAGTAATGCAAATAACAAAGGAAAAGATGTGATTAATCTAGAACAAGTGAAAAATAACATGAAAAAAAATTGAATTAAGAAGGAGAAAGTTAGTAAGAAAGAAGGAATCCCTTTAAACCTCTGGGGAGGACTCGTCATCAAAATGAGAAAGTAAATTTTGTTCTTAGGGACCGACAAGAAATTGCTAAATTTGTTTGTCCCTTTATAATATAAGGTAGGATGGATCACATGTTAGCATATTATAGATATAGTGGAACTCATAATGGCCACATTTAATGGAAATCAATTAGTATTTGATATTATTTCTTTATCATTATGAAGATAAATAGTTATCGGTGAAAATGTCTCACTATCGGAGTGAAAGGATGGTAATCAGTAGAAAAGCATCACTATCAGACAAAAGACATGACTATCGGTAGAAAAGACATGACTATTTCATGTTCCTCTTGCTCTTTCTCTTTGACATCCTGATGATGGATCATGCAGTATGATCCGAAACATTGATGGTAAAAAAATTCTACACAATCGAATCCAGAAACTAATATAGCATACGTATGGATTGTGAAAATCTAATAGATTTGAGAAAAGAGATGCCTAAATAACTGTTTGCACACTTTTTGGTAAATAAATACATGTCGAGATTATTCATTTGCTACCTTACTTTTCTAAAGAAATCATTTGAGAATCATCTAAGAGTCTAGATAAATTCTTTGTGAAGTATTGTTAGCAATAAATTATTGCAGAAGTGATGGAAATTATTTTTGTTCCCTAGTTTAACAAAGTTAGTTGAAATAAAAAAATTCCTGATGGATGACTTCATATTTAAAAAATTATTTGAGCACAATGGTAGCTAATATCCAAAACTCTATAGTGGTAAGCATCAATAAAGAACCATCACAAAGATTCAAATTGTACCCTTTCAAGGTAGAAGAGAAAGACAATGTTGGAGAACTATCATTGCTACCTCCAAGATTCATGCTTAGAAAAGACATAAAATTTTTAATTCACAACAAGGTTGGAGAATTGGGAGATAAATAAATCAACAAATTGTACTACACAAAGTTGACCATTGAAGGAAATTTAAAGGATGAGCTCAAACATTTGGAGATAAAAGGATTAACACATATGGTATTTTTGCCAAAATTCAATGAAGAATGGGTTAGATATGTACTTAGCTATGGGCACGAGGAATTTACATGGTTAGATGAGGAGAAGCCAATCAAAAGAATAATAGACCTAATTCATATGGTCACTAGCTTAGCGGTGGAAGGAAAAGAATGTACCTTACTAGTGAGAAACATGGATGAGATGAGACAAATCACTAAAATATCCAAAGATGGGAGAGCCATGAGATTAGACAAGGTCAATGACCTAGAAATGTGTCTTCAAACAATGATTATTGGTTAAAAAGTCTACCAATCCAATCAACCAAACAATGTACCTGGTAGTATTGTGCATGCATCCTGGAGATTAAAAATTTGGGCAAAAGCCTACGATCTGGTAGACATGTTTTAGACTCAATTATTTGTAAATATGAATCGACTATAGAGGGATCATAAAAAAGAAGTGAAGTATGGATCATTTAAATTTTATGTTTATATTTTTATGTGAAGAATTTATTACCAGGCATAGGACATGTAAATGGGAAAATAGATAGATGAGTAATTTATGAGATAAATGATTATATTTCACAATCAGGTGAAGAATATAATCAAATTATGTGGGGTTATTTTAAGAAATTTCAAATTAAGATGCAAGCATGCTATCGAATACCCCCATCAGTAGTAGAGATGTATAGAAATTATATTTTCTTTCTTATAGAAACTAACACATGGAGAATCCAACCTGTACAACCAAGAACATCTTGGGTACCAACATTTGGATATGAATTCATTAAGGAAATTGTGGTTATATATGTTGATCATATACTAAGTTTACCTATTGATAGAAAATCTAAAAATTTTGGAACATATGAAGAAGCATATGAAAGAATCACATTGGAAATCAAGAAGCCAAAAATTCTGAAGAAGAAAGAGAAAATGATGAAGAAATTGACAATAAAATCTGCAGAGAGTGAAGAAGAGAGAAGTGCTCAACTGGAAGCTACAAAGACACAAGACCTACCAACTATTCAAGAGATTGAGGAAAGTGTAGAAGAGGAAAAAGAATTGATAACATCAAGTACTATCAGAAGGAAAGGTAAAGAAGTAATAGAGACAAAAGAAACTCTGAAAAATAAAATAATTAGAAGGAAGAAAACATAGCCTTCAGAGATAGAACAAATAACTACAAGGAGTCAAGTGAAAACTCCACCAGTATAGAATTTATAGTCTAAAGTTGAAGAAGAAGAAGACACATAATCTGAGAAGGAAATAATGACACGGGGAAATAAGTTAGGAAGGAAACAATTTAAGATATCGAAAGATCCTATCGAGATGGCACAATACATAACTGAAATAGGATTAGTTGGAAAAATCAACCCCGTTGCCTTTGAAAAACTTTTAGAAGATGAGAAATAGTTAATTGAAGATACAATTGTAAAATATTTTCATGCATACAACAAGTACCCTTGATGTAGTCCATCTTGGGTTTATGGAAATCTTAGATCAACCAAAAATATTAGAGTTTTTTTGGCTACTCGGTAGCTTGTTTTTATTGCTTGATAACCTCTTTTGGGTTCTTGGTGAAGTGTTCATGTTAGTCACTAGTGAGCTCGCTTACTATTTTTTTGTTTCCTTTACCTAGTTTGTTTGGTGTGTCCAGTATTTCTTGGTTCCTAAGTTCACCCACTGGTAGAATTTAATTGTTTGATGACGACCGACATGTGCATTTAATTATGGTCACAATATTAATGTTGGGACCTCTCATTGGGAAACATGTGGACCTAAATATGGGTCATTGCTTTCTCCAATGTTGGATCTAAGGATCTTTAGAGTCGACATGTTCAGTGGCCTCTTGTATAAATAAGTAGAGATGTACTAGGATTAGACAGTCTTTTTTTAGAAGATGATAGAGTCTGAAGTCTTGGATCCTTGCATGTATGAGAATTGTTTTGTAATTGAATTTAATTGTATTGGTTGTAACCAAGAAGGCCTTACAACCCCACATGTATAAAGTTTGAATGAGTTAATAAAATATATCAGCATTCTTTTTCTCCCTCTTTGTATTGTTTCTTTTGAGTTGTTAATCCACATGTAGGATTGGTCTTGGGAGTTCCTTAGGCCCCATACCCATTCTATCTTATGTCAGGTGGTATCAAAATGAAGGTTAGATCTGGAGATTCCTTCTTGTAAGACCTAGTTGGTGATATTGTTGTGGGGTGGAAGATTGTGATCTGACCTGCAATTGTAGAGGGTTTAAAGATGGTTTAAGGGAGGTGAGATGTATATCTAGGCTTAGATGACATTCTAAGACAAATTTCTACAAGATTAGAAGTTGTTGAGATATCTCAACATTGAGGAATACATCTTGAAGATGTTAGTGATGATGAAGCTGAAGAAATGCATGAGGAAGTCATACCTGTACCTATAATGGATCAAGGAGAAGAAAGATTCTTGAAGGAATTAACTAGTTTAAAATCTACACCATGGTTTAATGCTCATGAGTATAGTGGGAGACTAGATTTAGATGAGTTGATAGATTGCATAATTGAGATGGAAAAATAGTTTGAATATGAGAATATTTCAGAGGAGAAGAAAGTGAAGATTGAAAGCACAAATTTGAAAGGTCATGCATCCTTGTGGTGAGAGCATTTGCAATTAGATAGAAAGAAGAAAAGTAAAGATAAAATTAAGGTATGGAATAAGATGGTGAACAAATTGAAAGGAAAATTTCTACCTTGTGATTATCAAATTAACCTAGTAAGGAGAATGCAAGGATTAAGAAAAAAAAATAGCTAGGTAAAAGATTATACTGAGGAATTTTAAAAGTTAGATATTAGATCTAGATATGCTGAAGATGAGGTGGAAATAATTTCAAGATACCTAAATGGGTTAAGGACTTATATCCAAGAAGAAATTAGTTTCTTAAAAATGGAGAGTATTGAAGAAGCTTATCAGTTTTCCCTAAAAGTTGAAGAGAAATTGAACAAAAGGCATGAGAAAAGACAAAGAGGAAGAGGTGGAAAATTCCCTATATCAAGAGGTAGATCCTATGGTGAAAATAGTAGATTTGATCAAGACTAAAAAAATCATGACAAAGGCAAGACCGAGAGGAAAGGTGAAATTTCCTTTCGAGGAAGAGGTAATTTCTTACAAGGTAGTTATGGTAGAGGAGGATTTTGAGGAACTTGTTACAATTGTGTTGAAGAAGGACCTAGATCATTTGAGTGTACACATGCAAGTAAGAGGGTCGGTAGAAATAGAAATGCTTTGGTGCATGAAGGTTCACCGAATGAGCCAGAGAAGGAAACTTGATGGTCAAAAGAGCATTATGGAGTGAAAGAACTAAGGAAGATCCAGTAAGGAAAATTTTGTTTAAGACCAAAAGTAGAGTTGCAGACAAAATTTTGAAAGTGATGATTGATAGTGGAAGCTTAGAGAATCTGACATCATAAGAAATGGTTACAAAGTTACAATTGGAAAGATTAAAGCACACAAATCCCTACCAGATTTCATGGATCAAGGATGAGCATACAGTAATGGTAAGTGAACAATGTTTTGTAAATCTGAAAATTAGAAAGTATTATGATAAGGTGTTGTATAATATTATGCCCATGAATTTTTGTCATATTTTGTTGGGTAGATTTTGGCAATATGATAGACATGCTATACATGATGGGAGATTGAATAAATATATTATTTAGGCTAATGGAAAAAGAAAAATCTTATTACTTTTGGTTGAATAATATGTTGGTGAGATATGTACATCTATGAAAGTTTTTTTTGATGTAAGGTAGACAATTTGTTAAGGATCTAAAGAAAAATGATGTCTTTTATGCTTTGATTCCTAACAAACTGAGTGAGCAAACATAATATAAAGTGTCGGTAGAGGTTGAGAATTTTCTCACCGAGTATAAAGGGATCTTTGTAGATAATGTACCTGATGGTTTTCCACTGATGAGAAGTATAAGTCATTGTATGGATCTAATTCTTGGAGTTAGTTTACCAAATAAAAAAGCACAATGACTGACACCAACTGAGAACGAGGAACTTAGCTGACAAGTTAATGAGTTTATGCATAAAGATTTGATTAGAGAAAGTTTGATTCCATGTATAGTACCAGCTGTATTGGCACTCGAGAAGAATGGAGAATGGAAAATGTGTACTGATTCTAGAGCAATCAACAAGATAACAGTTAAGTATCAGTTTCCTATATCGAGAATGGATGACATAATGGATTGTTTGAGTGGAGAAAAGTATATTACTAAGATTAATTTGAATATTAGATATCATCAAATTAGAATTAGAGAAGGTGATGAATAGAAGAATTCTTTTAAGACAAAAGAAGGTTTGTATGAGTGGTTGGTTATGCCCTTTGGTTTAACTAATGCACCAAGTGCTTTTATGAGATTAATGAATGATATTCTAAAGAAATACTTGGGTAAATTTGTAATTGTATACTTGGATGATATTATGATATTTAGTAAAATGAGAGAAGAATATTTGTTACACATTAGATAGGTATTGGAGAGATTGAAAGAGGAAAAGTTGTTGATTAATTTGAAAATGTGTTCCTTCACGAAAGAGGAGATTTTGTATTTGGGATTTGTGATTTCAACTAATGGTTTGAAGATGGATCTTGAAAAGGTTGAAGCTATTATTGAGTGGCCTACACCTAAAAATATTAGTGAGGTAAGATCATTCCATGGTTTGTCAAATTTTTACCAAAATTTCATCAGAAATTTCACTTCAATTTGTAATGCTATGACCAAAACAATGAGAGGAGATAAAAGAGAATTAAAGTGGACACATGGAGCTGATAAGAGTTTTGAGATTTTGGAATAAGGTTTTTGAATTGTCTATGTTATTTTTACCTAATTTCAGTAAAGTATTCCAAGTTGAATGTGATGCAAGTGGAAATGCAATAGGAACTGTATTGAGTCAAGAAGGTAAACCTGTTGTTTTCTTTAGTGAGAAGTTGAATGATGCTAAAAGGAAATATCCTATATATGATCAAGAACTCTATGGTATTTTTCAAGCCCTAAAGAAATGGAGACATTATTTAATGTCAAAATAATTTGTATTGTATATTGATCATAAGGATTTATAGTATTTAGGTAGTCAGAATAAGTTGAATGAAAGACATGAAATGGGTTGAATATTTGAAAAATTGCACATTTTTGATCAAGCATAAGAGTGGAGTGTCTAACCAAGTTGCTAATGCATTGAGTAGAAGAAGATCTTTGATGTCTGAAATGAGAATTGAGGTTCTTGGTTTTGATGATATGAATAATTTGTATGAAACTAACCTTGATTTTTCTGAGCAGTGAAGAGTGCAGAGAACCTATACTAGATCAACTGAGTAATTTTGAAGACTCTTTTATTGTCATGCCCAAAATTAGGGCAAAACACACACAACAATTCTTTTTAAAAAGTCACTAACTGCTAGGTTGCAAACTGAAACACGAGAACAAAACATCAACCAATGCACTCATCTCACCAGGGGATTTGAGGCATGCGTTGGCTTGCCGATGTAATACCCCAAAAATGGGCTATAGCTTCATTAATCTCCTACATCTTCAAATCAAACAAAATCGATACAAAAGTCCTAACCTAAGGCACATTTGCACATCATTTTATCAAAAATTGATTTTATCTTAATTCTGCATTAGAGAATATTCTTTGAATATTCCCAATTATCCTAATTATATTTGATTTAATAATTATTTGGTGATAAATCCTATTTATCCTAAAGTTTGATTAATTGACTATTCTGAATATTTAATTAATTAGATTTAATACTGCCACTTAATTATTTAATTAAATTTAATTCTATTTATTCCTAAATTGTATTATTTAATTTTGACAATAAATCAAAAATCTCATGATTAATTGATTAAATTCTTATTTAATTAATTAATTTCAGTAGTCAATATTTAATAATATAGTTTTGGATAAAAGTTTGATTTAATAATTGATTAACCCATAAATCAATTGTTTTAATTCAAAAATTAGTTAAGTTGAAAATAAATCACTTTATTATTAAATTAATTCAAAATAAATCATGCACAATCAGAAAAGCAAGCAACTAGAAATTAATAATCAATTTTAAATTTAAACTCAACATCTAATGATGAGGTGAAATTCGATCTAAACTCTATTTTGAGTTAAACCCTACTTTTGTGTGATTTTTGTGAGTTAATTATCTTTGATTTCTTGTTAACTCAAAAATCAACCTGAGTTTATCAAGAGTGATTTATGGATTTTCTTATGCATCCTCAAAGCCCTAGATTTCTATAAAATCAAGGCTCGACTCTTCATAATTATCAACACTCAAATTTGCACAATTACTCTGGCGAATGGGCGATTGAAGGATTAAACACTTGTGATAGGTGATTTGTGGGATCTTTCATTGTTGATCATAGTTTTGCATAGTTTTCATATCATAGCATTCATTCATTCATATCATTATTATATTTAATCTGCATTTAATTTCTTCCATCTAGCTTAGATTCATACAGTTTTCCATATTATTGCATACAAAATCCAAAAATATAGATTAATCTACATTCATTCTACATTCATCTTTTAGCATTCAAATCATTCGTTTAGGTGTTGCATTGTCACTGATCTTGATTTCAATCTGAGAACATCATACTCACAGCTACTAGAAGGCATTAAATCGCCTGGTTAGCTTAGTTTCATTTACTTGAATATTTTGATTTTGCTAACCTCTAATGTTTTACTGAAGTGTTGTGTCTACAACTAGGTACAATTTTCACACACACATTTCTTGTGCCCACCTTGGGACCCTGAAATGGGTTTCCATTTAACTTCTATCAATTTCTATCTATTTTATGTCATTTTCTGGTCAATCTTGCAATTTTATTCTCTGTCCGTACAATTTTCATACAAGTTTTGTCAGAAACTCATGCCAAGACCTTCTATGTGTTGTACAACTTTTAGCATTTTCAAGGCTCATTTCAACAACTACAGATCATCATTTGAGAGCTACATTGTCATTTGGTAAGACACCCATTGTCGTACGAGTTTCCAGACTATTGTTTGGGAGGTAACCCACTATCGTGCAAGTTTTAATACCAGGATTCAATTATCATTTCAAAATTTTAGATAGTTTTCAGATTTGATTTTCAGATTTGGACTAACAGCTAACCCTAACAATTGAGATCTTCTATTTTTGACTAATATTTGCTGAGTCTGATTGGAAAAGCACAACTAAATTGCTTAAATAGGTAAAATCTACTAAGTGCATTGTGAGGAATTTAGGTATTCTTCTTGATTTGATAACACTTTGATTTGGACATAAAATGAACTCTCACATGTCAAGCTTGTGTGACTTTTCTCACTTTCATATCACAGACTTCATTTTTAGGCTATAAAAAGAACATAGATTTGCTTTTTGCATATCTATTACACATAGTAAATAGGCCTTGTGAACACTATTTATGGATGATCTTGAGAGAGTGGGCTTCTTTCACTTGTTCACGCATGTGAAGCTCTTCTTGATGAAGGATCCCCTTGTAGGTAGGGAGGATACTGAGATTGTCTTGTGTCCTACTAGATTTTTGAGTCTTCAACTTTTGATCGATACATTCTCTCTCCAGACAGATTGATAGACCATAAGAGGTTGACATCATAGATCTTTGTGAGATAATTTTAGTCTTAGCATGTTGGATTAATCTGTCTACTTTGTTTTGGTGAAGTGAAGAGGCTAGGGGATTATGCTCTACTTCCTTTTTTGATAGTACCAGAAACTCAGATTCTTGAATCTGATCTAGTCCCCCTATGGTATCTTTTGTGAGTCACCTTTAGAGAGATTTAACCATAGTGGACATTCTCTTAATTGGGTCAACCATGTGGACAGAACCTCAAGTGGTAATAGCCATTTTCACCGTGGTAGCAGCAGCCGCTATATAAATGTCCTTATGGAGAATATCTTCACAGGTGTGGTCTCTTATTGGTCTATCAGATCTCCCTAGCAGATTTTGATTGATTAAATTCTCAGACTGTGTCAAAACCTTGGTGCACCTAGATTGGATTTTTCCCTCTTGAGATCACAAAAGTTGTAGAGTCAGACCATTACTACAAACCCTAGTGAGGCAAAAAATTTCATTTTCTTGGAATATGTGCGTTATTGGAAATTTTTTTGGAACATACACAAATAGCATTTCTAGGGATTAGCACATTAAGTCACTATTGCTTGTTCATGTGCAAGGTTTCTTTTGCCCTTGTTCATTGTTTTCAGATGATTGCTTGCTTTCCTTGCTTATTGTTTTGCATGCTTGATATCTACTTGGTTATTTGAGATGAACTATTACATAGATCTTCAAAACTGGATAGAAAACTTTGCCAACAATCTAAAATTGAAAGCCTAAAAATCACAAAATCTGAAGCAAAATTCCTCTCTAGAGTCAAAAGTCATCCCACAATCTCAGATTGTCATATGAGTCTTGAGAAAAAGTCATTTCAAAACCCCTATATTGTCATGTGGGAGCTAGTATTATGTCATATGAGTGTTGTTACCAGAAATCAAAAGAACATTATCCCTAGCAACAACTATCATACGAGTCATGTCAATTATCATTTGAGAGCCTACCTAGTGTTGTACAAGCCGACAGAAACTCATTTGAGAATTTTCAAAAATTTGTTAGAGATTTGTCAAATTTGCCAAGAATACAATTTTTACAGCCTATTTCTAGATTCTGTCAAAATATTCACTGTGTCAAGAACAAAGCATAAACTAGAGAGAATTCGATCATTTACCTAAAGTGGTCTCTTGAGTTTGATTTAGCCTTCTAATTTATTGATTTGAGTCTTTTTCATCTTGTGTCAAAACCTTGTCAAAATTATCTTCAAATTCAATCTTCTTACAAAATGGCTAAGTGTTGTGAGCTTGTGTCTGCCATCTTTTGGGCGTCTACCCATACTACTAGGGGACATTATCCTTCATTTACATCCAATCTAATCTTTAATCAATTCAATCTTGACAAGGTTGTGTCATTCAATCTTCTTGATTCAAGTCATTCTTCATTTGTCTTCATCTTTCCCTCTTGCTTCACCCAAGGTTAATGGTGGAAACTTGAGCTTCTTCACACAAGAAATCTAGAGAATCACCTCATACCTTACCTTTGTCTACTCACATGGGTCCAACCTTTGATGAAATCTATAATTCAAGTCTCTATGATGACAATGGTCTTGGAAATCTTTGATTAAAAAATGGTTACATACCCCCTCCTCCATCAATCCAAGGAGTCAATCAACAATCTCTACATCAATCTATCCTAGGGAGTCCTAAAACTCCTAACATGTCTCAAGGAGGTACACATCATGGGTCTCAAGGACATCACTCTCAACATGGTGTAGATCAAGAACCTGCACCTTCTGAAATTGCTCGATATCAAAATGATGATGACTTCAAGAAAATGATGAGACATTTCTTGAAGGAAGACAAAGAAACATACTTCCTAGAGTTGGCTTCTCAAGGGGCTAAACTTCCTCCCAACTTTAATGTTGAAGATATCATTACACATGAGGAAGAAACTCTAATCACCACTATGATGAAACAAATGCATGCCATGCAAGTCAAGCTTAATAAAATTGAAAAAGAGAAGGAACCTAAAGAGTTCTCCATGCAAGCTCTATGCCCTTTTCCATTTGATAAAGACTTGTACATGCCACCATTCCCAAAAAGAGTGGAGATGCCTAAATATGATAAGTATGATAGAAAATCTGATCCTCAAGATCATGTCAGAGAATTTTGTACTCAATCTATGGATTTCATGCATGAACCAACCTACTTAATGCATCTTTTCCCTCAATCTCTAGGAGGGTCAGCTATTCATTGGTTCTAAAAAATTCCCCCTACAATCAAAAATTTTGAGGAGTTAATCAAACTATTCTATCAACAATACTCTTATAACATTCAACATCCGGTCACCATGATCAACATCTGCAATCTGAAATAGAACTCTGGAGAACCATTCCTGACTTTTCTCAAAAGATGGAGGAAGAAATTTTCTCTATATGCTAGACCTATTCCAAAAACTGAGAAGCTAGAAATCTTTATCAACAATCTTGCTCCAGAACTCAACTACCATTTGCAAATGCAAAATCATACATCCTTTGATAAGATGGTAGAAAGTGCTATTAAAATTGAGAAAGTACTTGTACAAAAAGGAGACATATCACTTCAAAAGGACAAGTATGAATCTAGCTCTAATTTTAAAGACAAAGGCAAAAATTGGAACAAGAATAAGGGTGTCATCACAGATGGCATTGTTGATACTATCTGTGCCCCATCTAAGGCACCCGTTTTCAATCTCACTATTGGCACCCAAGCCATAAAAGCTTCCAAAGCTAAAGCAAAAAAATCTAACAAGAAGCCATTTGACTATAAACCTCAGGGTCCAAATCCTAAACATAAGTTTACTCCTCTTGGAGAGCCCTTGGAATCTACCATGAAAACTCTATTGGCTAACAACATCATCTTCTTGCCTAAGATCTAACCATTTGATCCTGAACCTAAACCAAAATGGTGGAAAGAGACTGATTTCTGTGACTTCCATCATAATAAGGGTCACAAAACCAATAACTGTGTACACTTGAAACACATCATACAAGACAAGATTGATAATGGACAAATCATAATTGACAATCATAAGAGCAATAATTATCATACAACATTCATGGAGCCATTTCCAAAGCATGGTCAAGGATATTCATCTTCTCAACCTAATATGGGTGCCAAAGTCAATTATGCGTACTCTGGAAACAATGCTTTCATCAATATGGTTGAACCATGTCTATCTGAGTGTTGCAATGTCATCACAATTGTAAGAAGAGATAGAGAAAATCAATCAGCAAATGCGATTACTCAATCACAAGCTCAAGCACGTCTGCAAGGACAAATCCTAGATTCATCCAATGTCCCTAAGATGCCTTTCAATCTTTCATCTACTTCTAAATAGAAGGCTACTTCTAAATCATCAAATCCTAAAGACATGAGGACAACATCATATAGTATTATCCAACAACTCCAGCATACAAATGCCAAAATCTCCATGTTTGAGTTTCTTCAGATATCTCCAGCTCATAGAGCCATTCTAGACAAAGCTTTGCTCAGATCCAATGTTCCTGACAACCTTGATTTAGACAAATTCTAGGCTATGGTTGGTCATCTAACATCTCCATAGTCCATCTCCTTTTCAAAGGAAGATGATAATTCCTTAAGTCATCCACATAACCAGCCCTTACACATTGAAGTCTTGATCCAAAACCATAATGTCAAACACGTGTTGATAGATGGAGGTGTTGGTCTCAACATTTGTTCTTACAGCTTGATCACACAATTGGGATTCTCTAAAGCTACCATTGATCCTAAGAAGAGGATAACTATCAAAGCATATGATGAGCAAGAAAGATCTCCAAGGGAACTATTGTCTTACCTATCAGAACAAGACCTGTTATCAGAGACACCATATGTCAAGTTCTTGATCTACCTTTGGCCTACAACATTCTTCTAGGGAGACCCTGGATACATGAAATGAAAGATATTCCTTCCACATACCATCAATGTGTGAAATTTCTTTATTAAGGAGTAGAAGTGACAATTCCAACTGACCTATACACAACTTGCAATGCATTGAAAAAAAGTGTTGATAAACTTGTTCCTAATAACAAAGAATCTTCCACTAAGCAGATAGACATTGCTTCAACATCCAAAATGGAAGACATTGCTAAAGAAGTCAAAATCAAAGACATTGGTATGGGAGAATACACAATGGAACCTATTTTATCTCTCACATCTCTCTTGTTGTCCCCTAAATCTTATGGACAACCTTCTAAAAAAGTGAAACCTATAGCTAAAGAATCATAGGTCATATTCAATGGAAGCTTTGTCATAGAACAAGTATCTAAACAAGAGTTTGAGGAAGAAGAAGCCATGCTTGCATGGTTATACAAGGATGAGTCTCAATCCCAATTAGTCTTGAAATGTGACTCCACTTCAAGAAAAATTCCTCAGAAGTCGTATGGCCCAGGGGACAAATTGATCACAAAAAAGGGATATACTAGAAAAGGACCTCTAGGACTACAAGGTAAGGGTCTTCTATCACCTCTTGACCACCATGATTGAACAAACAAGGATACAATAGGTCTAGGATATAAGAAGAAGCCTTTCTATCTTAGCAAGTACTCCCCACATGTATTAGAATAGATTGAGCCATCCACAGTAAATCAACTAAAGGAAGAAACAACTGAACAATCTGACAGTGATGATTTTGACGAGACCACTAAAGAGCTCATTCCTTATGAGCATTTTCCTAAAGAAATAAAAGACCTCCTTGAAGCTGAAGATGATCTGGTAAAAAGAATCAATGTAGTAGAAACACAAGAACCTACTATATAACAAGAGATAGTTGTACCACAAGAACCAGCTGATCTCAAAGGCAATCAAACAAACAAAGAAGAAGGTGGTAGTTATTCTGAAATAGATTCCCATGAGTATGAATTCAAATTAGAATCTGAGGGTAACCCTTCTTGGGGTATTCATCCTGACTTTACTCATGTCCTTAAATTTCCTAGAGGCATAGATGAGGAATCAAATGACTATGAATGGGGAGTCATTCTAGAGGAAGATGAGCTTATCACATAAAAACATATTGATGTTGTTCACCAATATGCACCTAAACTCAACATAAGTCTAGAGTGAAATAATGAACTTAATGAGTCTGATCCATCAATGGCTGAAGTGGAATCCCACAATTACATTGAGCCTATTCATGAATTGAACATTTTGAGTTGTAATATCACCTTCAAACTCAAGAGTCAGGTTACGACCAATGATGACAGATCCATATTCGTAAACACTATTTCCAAATCTTTCACCACTTTGACTATCCAACATCCTGAACTTCTTGACCAAACCTCCATGAATCCAAGCCAAGGAATTTATACCTTTCGAAATGACTATGCCCTTGCTTGCTACCTCAATGTAGTTGAGCCTATGATGACTTCCATTAGTGAACAAAGCGTTAGCATGAAAAAGTTAGACATCAAGTATCTTAGTCAAAAGAATAAAAGTAAAAATAAAAAGAAAAGGAGTTCTGAGGATGAAAACCACTTTGTGGTAGTCTCAGAACCTACAAAAGTAAAAAATAAAAGGTGTATCTGAAGGTGAAAACCTCTCTGAGGCACCTAAGGATGAGATATTTGATGTCCTTTTGAGTCATTTATAGGATAGATCTCTAGTTCTAATTGGGCCCACCCAATCCATCAACTTGGGAACAATAGAAGAACAACAGTTGATCCATGTAGCACAATCCTTATCAGAAGAAGAAAAGAAAAAATTTACCACATTCTTAACAGAAAAGAAGATCAACTTTGCATGGAAATATTTAGATATGCCAGGGTTGGATCCAGATCTTATAATGCATCATTTATCTATAGCTCTAGGCGTCAAACCCATTAAGAAAAAATTAAGAAAGATGCATCCACATGTTGCACTCTTGGTCAAAGCTAAATTAGAGAAACTAGTAAAAGCTAGATTCATTCATGTTATTGACTATGCTGAATGGATCTCTAATATTGTACCTACTTCTAAACTAGATAAATCAATTAGAGTGTGCATAGATTTTAGAGATGTAAACAAAGCATGCCTAAAGGATGATTTTCCATTACCTAATACTGATATGATAGTGGACATGACTGCAGGCTTTAAGATAATTCTTTAATGGATGGTTTTTCTGGATACAACCAAATAAAAATTGCTCCAAAAAATCAAGAGAAAACTCCTTTCACATGTGTGTGGGGTACCTTCTGTTGGAATTGCAGGACATTTGGGCTTAAGAATGTTGGTGCTACATATCAACAAGCTATGACATCTATCTTTAATGACATGATGCATTGAACTATGGAGGATTATGTTCATGATACTTTGGAAAGATCTATGACAAGATCTAAACATCTAAATGACTTGAGAAAAATACTAGATAGAATGGAGAAGTTTAGTCTCAAACTAAACCCTAAGAAGTGTTCTTTTGGTGTCACTTCTTGAAAGCTCTTAGGCTACATTATTTTAAAGAAAGGAATTGAAGTAGATCCAGCTAAGGTTAAAGCTATCATGGAGATGCAACCTCCCAAAAATATCAGTCAAATGAGAACATTACAAGGGAGAGTACAATCTATTAGATGCTTCATATCTCAGCTAGCAGACATATCATAGCCTTTCACAAAGACATTACATAAAGGTGTGACCTTTGCATGGAATGAGGAATGTGAAAAGAAATTTAACCATATCAAGAAATATCTATCAAATCCTCCTATTTTGATGCCTCCTATACAAGGGAAGCCATTGATCTTATATGTCTCCACCACAGATACATCACTGGGGGCATTACTAGCACAACATGATGAAAATAAGAAGGAAAGAGCTATATACTATATCAGTAGAACATTGGTAGCATGTGAGAAGAAATATGCAATGATTGAGAAAGCTTGTCTAGCTATGATCTTTGCATCATAGAAACTGAGACACTACATGTTAGCTCATACCACACATTTGGTAGCTAAGATTGATCCACTAAAGTACCTCCTAAGAAAAGATACCCTCATAGGTAGGCTAGCTAAGTGGGTCATGCTATTAAGTGAATTTAACATTGAATATTTTGAAAGAAAAGCTATCAAAGGACAAGGAATTATAGATCAAGTGGTTGACACACCTTTTTTTGATGATACACCAATGCAAATGGAATTCCCAAATTCCTCTATCATGAATCTTTCCTCTAGAGCATGGAAGTTATTCTTTGATGGCTCCAATACATAGAATGGATCTGGACCAGGCATATTGTTCATCACTCCTCAAGGATACTCAATCCCTAAAGCATTCAGAATCAAGTTTCCTTGCACAAACAATATTGTTGAATATGAAGCCCTTCTTAACGGCATGGAGATTGTTAGGCCATTTTTCTGTCATAGAAAAATCTTATGGAAATGGCCTATTTTCTTGCAAATTTTCTTGAAGTTCCCTTAGCCCTATGTTCTTCAATGTGTCACCTTGCTCTAGCCCAAATCACATGTGCTTAATCAAAAAATCTAGAAAGTTGTTCAAATTTTAAGGTCTACAAGAAAATAATTTCAAAATGGCTGAAGTGTCAAAAACCCACAGTGTTTTCAAAAATCCATGTTGTTTTCAACCTTTTTGGCCTGCATGAAAACCTATGTGTTTTTGCATCCTTGTTTACCTTTGTGTCCATATCAAAAACCCTGTGTGTTTTCAATCCTTCACTATTGTGAAAACTTTGTGTGTTTTTGACCTCACACTTCTACCTTGTTTGTTGGCATTCCTTAGCTGCGCAGGTGCCATGGTTGGTGGGCCTGGGTCTTCAAGGGTTTCAAATGATTGGTTGTCACATGATCATATGTCAAGAATTTCTAACATGCAACCATGCGACTGGTTGACACATGTCCCAGTGGGCCCATCCTGGGGGTTTGACAGATGTTTAAGGGGTGACAAAGATCGGTGGTTGTCGTTATACCGTTGAGGTGAGATGCTTGACTTTTAGCATCGTGGTATAGTGACAACTGTTGATCTTCTTTGGTGATGCAATGGGGCATGGGACCACTGACAGAGGATGTTGAGGTGGCAGGTTTCTAGTGGATGCAGGATAGAGATGTGGGCCTGGTGGTCAGAGCCCTTTCAATCCTACGATTGCCACATGATCGCAAGGAATATTCTTTCCCCTTGTGATCATGTGACAACTGTCCGATCTTGCAGTGTTTAAAAGGGTTGATGAGTGGTGGGTCCTATGTGAGGTGACTCAGTGGTTGCAGTGAATGGCATAGTAACATGTGGCATCAGGCGGGGTCTAAGGTTTGGTGAAGTAGATAAGGATCTGGCGGTACTGACAAAATTCAATGTGTTCGCACATTCATGCATTAAAAAGGTGATTCGCTAGTTTGTTTGGTGATTCAGTGAATAGTGGTTGCATGATCGCTAAGTTTTTTGGTGATGGTGTAAAGTATCTCACAAACTGGTGAAAGTCCTTCGGTTGCCAGTTCGCCAGATAGGTGGGGCCACTATTTTCGGTGATGAGGTTTTTCTTGATTGGCTGGTGGGTGATAGGGTGGCAGTCTCGTGGCCTTGTCGCATGTTCACAGGTGCCACTTTTTGGCTATTTGATCATGTGACCACTATTTGGTAGTCGCAGTTGTGAAGTTAGGTGGGTCCACAGTGCCGGTGTTGCCGAGGTGTTCTTTTTTGATTGGTTGCTGACTGTTGATTGAGTTGTTGACTTTCCAAAGGGGCCCGTGACTGTTGTGAATTAAGTGTGATTTCCTGATTTGTCAGGAGGGGGAAAGGATCGATGGCCATGTTTTAAAGTGAGCTGGGTGCCAAAGAAATAACTGTTAGAATTCAAATTCAAATTCTGTAGAGGGTTTGCAACGACAGAGGGTACCATTTTTATGGAATTCAATGCAGAAGTGATTGGAACTAGTAAGAAGTAATTTGTTTGTTGTTGCAGTGTGGTCCAAGGTGTGATGATCATTTGTAGGGATCTGTACCATGTAAGGAATGAACAAGGAATGGCTCAAGGCGTGTTGCAAGGTGGTTGATTTGACTTGTTCTCTTGGTGGATTTGTGATCTTCTGTATATTGATCTGAGAATTATCATAATTGGAGATCATCTTTGATCTGTTTCTCTGAGATTGCTTGATTTCCTACCCTTGTAATAAATTCTGGATTGGTTCTGATTGGTTGGGTAGTTGAAATCCTAACCCTGGTTACCCGTAGCTTGTTGCATCCTACTGTTTGGGATTCCAAGGTAACCAGTGGTATAAATTGTAGGTTGTTCGACTTTGTAGGGGTTCCTTCTTCTGCAAATTTTTGAGGAGAATTGGTTCCATGCTGAAGGACCCTTTTCCTATAGATTTCTTTCTTCTTCTTTCATATAGAGTGTTCTTCTTTCCTTGCTGGTTCAGAGAATACAATGCATGTTGTAAGTGACTTGTTTTATGTATGAGAAGTTAATATACTCTTACTATTGTCAAGCTATCTCCATTTGAGCTTTGAACTCATTGATCATACATCAAGGGTGTTTAATTTGTCTACTTGTATTTCCTATGTGTTTTCAAGTGGAGTTATCTTCGCAGAGACAACTAGTTTGGGGTTAGTGTTCATGTGTGTATGGGCTGAAATATCAAGGATAGGTCATGCTTGTCTTCCAGTGGATGCTAGTTAATGTATTGTATTTTCATAGGTCTCTTCTAAGGGGAGGGTCAAAATCCTTTGATGGATAATAACATGCTTGAATGCATAGGTGGGTGTTAAGTTGAGGTTTGGTCATGGTGTGTGATTGATGTTAGGCATCAACACATTGAGTATATTGTTTCCTTGTCTCATAGTTGTCTCTTGTAGTAGGGTATTTGACTTTGTGGCCCACTGGATAAGGCACTGGTCTATGAGAGACTTAGGGTATCTCAGGGGTCCCTTCTATCCATTTAAAATCATTTCCATTCAGCTCCACCGTTTCCCTTTCTTTCTGTTAGTATAGGTCTCTAGCTTTCAATCTCATTCCATGCAAGTAGAGCTATTGCATGAGATTTTCTATCATCGGGGTACAGGATACCTATAAGAGATTGATTGCTATTCCACATTAATCTATTTGTAGGCCTTTGGTTTGTCATGAGGTGTCATGAGTGTGCAAATAAGGCAATACCCGCCTGAGTGAATGTGGAGCTCAAAGAAGAAGGAGGATTTCTCTCTATCCTCATCAATTGGTTTATTTTTCTTGTCAAGCATGAGTGCTTAACCTATGTTTCAAGCCCAACCATTTGATTCAAGTTTGGTCCTACAAGGAAAAGACACCAACAAAGATAACAATTGAGTGGAGAGTAACAAAACTATACATTCATGGAGACTCACAACTTGTAATACACCAATTCAATGATGTGTATCAAACAAAAGATGGAAAGTTGATCCCATACAAGAGAATGGTAGATGATCTAAAGAAATATTTCATATCTATAACCTTTGAGAAAATATCTAGAATAGAGAACAAGGTTGTTGATGCTATGGCAATGCTATCTACTTTATTACAGTAGCCTGAACATGAGCTACACTACAAGTTCCTGGTGGAAGCACTATCTTATCCTGTATATGATTCCCCCAAAACCTGCATGATTTGCACTATTGTTGGTCATGATTTGTCCCGATACAAAAACCTTTTCTCCTATCTCCAAGATCAAATCATTCCCGATACCTTCAACCTCCATGAGAAATGATACCTTACCCAAAATGCATCCAGGTTTGTCATCATTGGTCACTATTTGTACAAATGAGGTCTAGATGGTACACTCCTTAGATGTTTAGAATGGGAAGAGTCTCAACGTGCATTATAGGAAGTCCATGAAGGTATATGTGGCTCACATTTGAATAGTTTAAAACTAGCTCAAAAACTTATTAGGGTTGGGTACTATTGGCCTGTAATGGAAAAAGAAGCTATCAAGTTTGCTAAGAACTGTCAAAAGTGCCAAGTACATGGTAACTTAATTCATGCACCAGGGAGAGATCTAATTCCCTTTACTACACAATGGTCTTTTCACCAATGGGCATTTGATCTTATAGGATCCATAAATCCTCATTCTTCTAATGGACATACCTATATAATCACAGCTACAAATTATTTCACAAAATGGGTAGAAGTCTCTTTGACTCAAGAAACTGGCAAACAAATTTCAATGTTCATCTTGAACTACATCATATGTCGGTATGGTATTCCACATTCTATAGTCATAGATAATGGTGGTCAATTCAAGAATAGAGACTTAGATGATCTATGTGCCAAATTCAAGATTAAACAACATTGGTCATCAATCTACTATCCTCAAGGGAATGGACAAGCAGAGGCTTCAAATAAAAATCTATTGAAAATCTTGCACCGAATAGTTAATAAAATAGGAAGAGACTGGCATCTTATGATCAATCCAACTCTTTGGGCCTACCAAACAAGTATTAGAATGCCCACTGGGGCTACACCATTCACTTTAGTTTATGGGTCTGAAGCCTATTGAGGTTGAAATCCCATCACTAAGAATCAGAATGCATGGTCTAGTAACTGATGATGACTACAGAGTGTCTAGGTTGCAAGAACTTGAACTAATAGATGAGCACAAACAAGAAGCATATGATCATCTCAGAGTAGATTAGAAGAGAATGTCTAGAGGCTACAACAATAAAGTCAGACACAGAGAATTTCAGGTTGGCGATCTAGTCTTGAGAGAGAATCCTAAAAATTAATCACATAGAGAGTGGAAGGGGAAGTTTGAACCCAACTGGCTAGGTCCCTTTTTTATCACTGATACTTTTGGCTCTAGATCCTATCAACTCTCAACAACTAAAGGAGAACAACTCTAAGAACCAATCAGCATTCTCCATCTGAAGAAATTCTACGCCTAAGGCATTCAGTCTTTGCAAAATGTCCTGAAAAAATTATAAAAATTGGAAAAAGTCCTGAAAAAAATGATCATCCTAGTGAAAACCTAGCAAATAGGTGCCTTGATGTATCACAAAAAAATCAAAAAATATCAAAAGTACAAAAAAATTGAAAAAATGAAAAATACAAAAAAAATGAGAAAAAGAAAAAGTGCCTTGGTGAAAACTTGGAAACAGGCGCCTTGGTAGAAAAAATAGAATCTCTTCCAAGATGGTGAAAATCAGGCAAACAGGCACCAGTTGTTTTAAAATGCTCCATCTATCAGTGCAATCTTGGTCTTTCCCAGCTTTCACTCTTGCTTTAGTTTGTATACATCTCCCAGTTTGTTTTTGCATTCTTGTTTTCAATAAGTCGGTCTGTACACCAATCAGCTCAAACATTTGTATCCTATCAATGTTCAAACTTGGGGGCAATCAAAGTCATATTATATATTCCTCAGTATCTTAGACGTGTCATATCCAGTCAAAGTCCTTTGAAGCTACATATGAGTCAGTCAGTCTATCTCCTCTCCAGAAAGGATTTTGCATCTACAATAATGCAATCAAACACCAACACAAATTGAAAACAATCTATGCTTTTACATGCTTTTATCTCCTTGTATGCTTACTGATTTGTATTGAGTTTTTTACATATTGTTTCCCTTCGAGCTCTTCAATGATGTCCTTTATAGGATTTAGAGAATGATGACTAGGGGCATAATCTTTTCTTTGTTTTCTACTTGTATGTGAAAATCTAACAACTTTGGAAATTTTGGATTGAAATGGTGTCCATTTGTAAGAGCCTCTATCTCATATTGGATGGCCATGCATACCTCGACCATTGATACCTAGAAAATTCAAGGAAGTTTGATCTAACTATAGTCTTTTTGATAAAGTTCTTACTCCTACTATGAAACACGATCTTACCTAAGGATGTGAATGATAAAGGGTCACTACAGGTAATTCACACTGGATTTAGAATGATCTCTTGACTACTTGATGTGGTTGTTCCACAAGGCATATTTTGGTCATCATGACGTCTATGTTTTGATGCTTTTACAAATTGCTATATCAAAATGGAAATGATATTCAGGTCATCTTGGTGTTTGTTCCTTGGTGCTTATATCTAATCTGACATTTTGAAAACAAAATTGATATTCATATGTCCATGATTGTCTAGCCAGTGGGTGTTCTATTGATTCTTGTGCATACAAATCAATATTCATATGTCTATAGTTTCATGACTAGTGGGTGTTGTATTGATTTATTTGGTTACCTAAAAAGTTCAATGATGACAAAAAATCTACACATGATCAGTGACTAGGCCCTAGGTCTTAGGTTTGCATTTCATTTTGCATCTGATTTTGCACTTTGCATGATTTGATTTATCTCATGATTGCCTAAATCAGCTTGAAACTCAAATGATTCTTCAAAACTATGCTAAACACAGCATAAGGATTGAGTATCACACAAAGGTATTTTTAACAGATCACCAAGCAAGCACCTTTAGGCTAATTTCGACGTTCTGAACCCATTTTTGGGATCAAAATCAAAATCTAAGATCATTTACTTTGTCAAAATTGTGATTTAAAATTTTTGGACCCAGGATGGCCGACTGCTTACATAATCGATCTTTAATCATCATAGAAAGCTAGAATTCAACTTAACTAATTATCTTACATCAAACTATCAAAATTTAAAATTGGTCACCATGGTCAATTCATGGTCAAACCTAGTCAAACTTGGTCTCTAGGACCTCCAAACGATGCAAAATGTGTTCTTGAATGTGTATAACCACTTCTCAAATCAATTAACATGCTTTTAAACCATTTGACACTGACTTTTCTTGTCATATTTTGATTTTAATCGCAAAGGGGGCATGGTATTGCACATCATTCAAAGTTTATAAATCTAATTCTATTAATCAAAACTTTTCCTCAGTGATCAAGACAACAACCATGTCTAATTGTTGATTCATCTAAAGTCCTCGTCACTTGGGGAAAATCTATCATTTCTTGGGGCATATCAGATTCATCAAGATCCATATCAATTTGGTATCCTAAATCTATCTTGTAAACTGTATCAGCTTTTCGTAACCATTGGTTCATTAGCGTCATTTCCTTAGTTCTTTGTAACTGAAGGATTTAGATGTGATACCAATATTGATTCCTTTGGAAAATTAGGTCACTCACTTCTTTGTAATCACAAAGTTCAGAATCAGGCATTTTGATACTTTCTCATAATCACTGGTTCATTGTTGCTATAGTTAACATTATCTTTGGTCAATCAGGACCTAACATCTTCAAATCTTTCAATCGGTTTCTATCTCAGAATCAGTTAATCTTTCAAATTAGTTTCATACATCTAAATCAAAAATAGACTATCTTTGAACCACTATGCTTCACACAATGATTCAAAGAGGGGAAAAATGTAATACCCCAAAAATGGGCTATAAGTTTATTAATCTCCTACATCTTCAAATCGAATGAAATCGATACAAAAGTCCTAACCTAAGGCACATTTGCACATCATTTTATCAAAAATTGATTTTATCTTAATTCTGCATCAGAGAATATTCTTTGAATATTCCTAATTATCCTAATTATCTTTGATTTAATAATTATTTGGCGATAAATCCTATTTATCCTAAAGTTTGATTAATTGAATATTCTAAATATTTAATTAATTAGATTTAATACTGCCACTTAATTATTTAATTAAATTTAATTCTATTTATTCCTAAATTGTATTATTTAATTTTGACAATAAATCAAAAATCTCATGATTAATTGATTAAATTTTTATTTAATTAATTAATGTCAGTTGTCAATATTTAATAATATAGTTTTGGATAAAAGTTTGATTTAATAATTGATTAACCCATAAATCAATTGTTTTAATTCAAAAATTAGTTAAGTTGAAAATAAATTACTTTATTATTAAATTAATTCAAAATAAATCATGGAAAAGCAGGCAACTAGAAATTAACAATCAATTTTAAATTTAAACTCAACATCTGATGATGAGTTGAAATTTGATCTAAACTCTATTTTGAGTTAAACCTCTCTTTTGCATGATTTTTGTGAGTTAATTATCTTTGATTTCTTGTTAACTCAAAAATCAACCTGAGTTTATTAAGAGTGATTTATGGCTTTTCTTATGCATCCTCAAAGCCTTGGATTTCTATAAAATCAAGGCTCAGCTCTTCATAACTATCAACACTCAAATTTGAACAATTACTCTAACAAATTGGCGATTGAAGGATTAAACACTTGTGATAGGTAATTTGTGGGATCTTTCATTATTGATCATAGTTTTGCATAGTTTTCATATCATAGCATTCATTCATTCATATCATTCTTAGATTAAATATGCATTCAATTTCATCCATCTAGCTTAGATTCATACAGTTTTCCATATTATTGCATACAAAATCCAAAAATATAGATTCATCTGCATTCATTCTACATTCATCTTTTAGCATTCAAATCCTTCATTTAGGTGTTGCATTGTCACTGATCTTGATTTCAATCTAAGAAAATCATACTCACACCTACTAGAAGGCAGTAAATCACCTAGTTAGCCTAGTTTCATTTACTTGTAGATTTTGATTTTGCTAACCTCTAATGTTTTACTGAAGTGTTGTGTCTGTAGCTAGGTCCAATTTTCACACACACAATTGACATTCCCTATATGTCAAGTGCACCTAGCCGAAGAAACCACTAACTAGGTTTAAACATAATGAAGACACGAGGGAGAATTCCCTAACTCAAGACACTAAAAAAAAATAAGGCAATAATGCTTGATTAAAAGATTTAATTTAAATAATATAGAACATACCTAAATGAAGTTATAAAAGAATTAAATAAACACATAGTTATTTAAAACATTATAATAAAGTCATAATTGCTAATTTAATAATAATTATTAGGGGTTGTTATCATGCCTAGGTCCAACTAGGGATTATAAATTAACTAACCCCCTAAAAGGATTAATGACCATGAGAAAACAATAGCACGTTAAAATAATAAGGGTCCATTAATTTAATAATTAAATTATCAAATGAGGATACCTTAATAAAATTTCATTAGCACAAGCTAAATTAAATAAAGATTTAAATAACTAAATAAGAGGGGTCCAATACCTACACACAAAAAATGAATAAATAGATATTAAAAGTCTAAATAATGCCTTATCCAAAAATCATTTCAAATCCTGAAACAATAGGGGGGATTAGGAAAATCAAAAAGGCAATGAAATTAATAATAGGAAATACATATTAAAAAGAATTAAAAGTGGAGTATAATTAAGTCCACATGATTTTTAATTACCACTGACTTCATTAGTGAAGAAGATATTTCAAGAATAAGATAAAAAGTAAATTATAAAGTTTTGATCAAGTGGACAACCAAACCCTAAAATAAAATTAGGGTTTGGACCCAATAAAACTTGGCTTGAAACCCTAATCTCAAGATTTTCTACATTCACATCCACTATGTTGTCACAAGTTTACAGGTTGGGTCAAAGAAACAAGAAGATTATGAAACTCAATAGTGGGTATACACCTATGTTGGAAACAATTGTCTGAAGAAAATTGCTACTCAAATTATGTATTGTCTTTGATGTCACACAATGTCATAGTCCACAGCAATCAGTACCTACTGAGCTCAGTCGGTCTGCCTGTCAGTAAAATTTAGTGCCTACCGAGTTCACTCAGTTATCAAAGAAAAATCTGCAGTGTTTACCAAGTTCACTCAGCTATCAAAGAAAATTCAGTGTTTACTGAGTTCAGTCGGTTATCAAAGGAAAAGTTAGTGTCTACCGAGTTCAGTGAGTTATCGAAGAAAAAGGATTATCAGTGTTTACCGAGTTCCCTCGATCTCCCAAAGATTGTAGAAAGTTATGGTCACCAAGCACTGTCGGCCTTGAAGGATTTTTGAAAATAAAGTTTGCTTAAATCAGCTAACTGTTATGCTAAGTAATGTCGATTTGACAAATCTAAAATCATATAAATAAAAGGTCAAATGTGAAAAATAAACAAGAATTATAACATAAGATAGATAGAAGAAAGACAGGAAAGGTGTGTGCGAAATTGTGAAGGATGACCAGATATCCTTGAGGAGCAGCAGAGATATATTCGATCAGGAAGGATCAGACTTATGCAGAATAGAGATCTGTAATCAGCAAGGCAATTGCATTATTATACAGGTCATTTTCATTGTTACCTTTTTATCATTGTAACAGTGAATTCTAAATCTCTTAACCGAGTTGGTTTAACAACCATATTGTAAACCCTCTAACAAGGTGACAATTCCATTGAATTGTTTTCAAGACCTCTTACCAGGCCACTCCTAGCAGGGTGATTAAATCCTCTAACAAGGTCACACCTAACAGTGTGTTTTGTAACCTTTTACCGGGTTGGCTTCTAACCGAGCATCACTTCAGAAAAGTGAAAATCAGTATCTAGATACATTGGTGGTTTTTCCCATATTGGGTTTCCATGTTAAATCTTGTGTCTCTTGTGTTCTTAATTGCTATCTTAATCATATACTAGTGCTGATGAATATCTAAAAGATAATTTTGCTAATACTTTCTGTATCTACAAAGTTACTGCAATCTATTTACCGAGTGTTTAATAGATAATATTCATTAAGATATCCTAAGGGATCTGGAAAGAAATAATTGGGAAGTGTTTTATGGTTGACTGATTCACCCCCCTCTCTCAGTCACTTCATCTATATTCCATCAATTGGTATCAGAGCTTTTGGTGCTTGCAGGAAGGGTTTCAAGGACCTAAGCTAAAGATCAAGATGTCTTACAAGAGGGAAATTCCAAAGCTCAACAGAGATAACTTTTCAGCATGGCAAGGTCTCATGCGACTTCATCTGGCTTCCATTGGTGATTTAGGATGCAAATACATTGATGAAGAATACACAGTTCCTACTGGCGCATTAACTGTTGAAGACATTGTAGAGAAAAAGACTCATAACACCATGATGATAGACATTGCATCAGCTCTCGGCTATGAAGAATTTGATGATATTAAAGAATGCACTACTACATATGAAATGTGGATCACACTGAAGAAAATATATGGTGGTGATGCAAATGTGAAAAGAGCCAAAGCAGAAAGCCTAAGAGGACAGTTTGACAAGATGAATATGAAGGAAGATGAAAACATTGCAAAATATGTTGAAAGGATCAAAGCAAGTGTTAGTGCAATTAGAGCTTCTAGAGGAACAAATCTCTAATGAAACTGTTATAAGTAAGGTACTCAGAACATTACTCCCTATCTATGCAATAAGAGTATCAGCTATTCAAGAAAGAAGATGTGAAACAAACCACAATATAACTTTGGATGCTTTAGTTGGAAGATTGACATCCTTTGAATTAGACAACTATGACAACTATGTTCCAAATTCCAAAAATATTGAGTTAGCATTTGAGGCCAAGGTTTCACTAAGGAAGAACAAGAAAATAAAAGAAGTTCAGTCAGAAAGTGAAGAAGTATCAGAAGAAAGTTCTGATAGTGATCTTGAAATTGTAGAAGCATTACTTGCAAAGAGGTACTCTAAAGGGAAAGGTAAATATAAAGGTAAAACTCCTTTAATCTATTTTTCATGTGAAGAAATTGGACATATTGTAGCTAGATGCCCAAACAAGCAGGTCAAGGAAGAGAAGAAAGGTCACAAGTACTATGGCAAAAAGAATTTCAAATCATTCAAGGATAAAGGTAAGAAAACATGTTTTATGGCTAAAGATTCTGATGATAGTGAAGAAGAAATTATCTTTATTGCTATAAAAGATGAATCTGATGATAATGAAGATAAGATGGCACTTATTTCTCATATAAGCAAAGATGATATATGGATAATAGATAGTGGATGTTCACACCACATGACTGGTGACAAGACAAAATTTGAATACCTAGAAGACTGTGATAGTGGCAATGTAAGATTTGGAAACAATGAACCTTGTTGTATAAAAGGAAAAGGAAGAATCTCATTAACCAAAGAACTCATATGTGATAATGCTTATTGGGTTGAAGGACTAAAACATAATCTTCTAAGTGTAGCACAACTAATCAATACTGGTTTCAAGGTTGAATTCATAAATGGTCAAGCAAGACTGCTGGATGAAAAAGGAAAACTCATTGGATCAGGCAAACAAACAAAAGGTAACTTATTTTATCTTGATCTCAGTGAATATTCATGTTTTATTGCTCAAATTGAAGAAGGTTGGCTATGGCACAAAAGGTTATGTCATGTGAATTTTGATAACATGATAAAAATAAGCAAATTCAAGAAGGTAAGAGGCATTCCTACTTTGAAGAAACCTGATACTGGTCTATGTAAGAATTGTCAGATTGGAAAAATGAGTAAAACTAGTTTTAAGAGTAAGAACTATCAGTCTACAGAGATTTTGGAAATTGTGCATACTGATTTATGTGGACCTATTGGAATACAAAGCTATACTGGAGATAAATTCTTTATTCTTTTCGTTGATGATTATTCTAGAATGATGACTATTATGTATTTAAGAGAAAAGTCAGAAGCATTTGAAAAATTCAAATGGTATTTGGAAAGAGTGGAAAAGGAAACAGGGAAAAGATTGAAATGCTTAAGATCAGACAAAGGTGGTGAATTCATCTCCCATGATTTTAACAACTTTTGCATTGAAAGAGGAATCAAAAGGTAGGTATCAGCTCCTAGAACTCCTGAGCAGAATGGAATAGCAGAAACAAGAAATAGATCTATTATGGATTGTGCAAGGACTCTAATGATAGAAAAGAACATCGCTATAAAGTACTGGAAGGAAGCTATCAGCACTGTAGTTCATACCTTGAACCGAGTACAATTGAAGAAAGACACATTCAAAACTCCTTATGAATTATGGTATGGCTATAAACCCAATGTAAGTTACATGAAAGTATTTGGTAGCAAGTGTTATATCTTAAAAGAATCCAGAAGAAATAAATTTGATGTGAAAAGTGATGAAGGAATATTCCTAGGATATTCTAGCAAAAGCAAGGCATACAAATGTCTGAATTTGTCTACTCACAAAGTCATAGAAAGTATACATGTAAAATTTGATGAGTTTGCAGAAAAGACTGAAGAAGAAAGCAAAAGGGAACTTGAGAACTACAGGAGATTCATTTACATTGAACCTGAAACATTGGCAGACACAACTATCAATGATGAAACTATATCTACCGAGCTGAGCACAGTTACCGAGTCATAGGAAGAAGTTCAAACCAAGTCACAGGAAGAAGTTCAAACCGAGTCACAGCCTGAAGTTACTGAGAAAATATCTACTGAGCCCGAGCATCCTGAAGAAGAGATCCTAGAAGACAACAACATGACTCATTCAAAAAGCAAGGAACCTACACTAGCCAAATATGTCAGAAGACATCATACACCAGATCAAATTATTGGAAACAAATCAGATGGTACTATGACAAGAAGCAAGCTAAAAGGTACATGTCTGCTTACTAATTTTGAACCTAGAAATATCAAAGATGCATTGGAAAATGAAAGTTGGATTGAAGCAATGAATCAAGAATTAGAACAAATACAAAAGAAAAAAACATGGACTCTTGTACGTAGACCTAAAGATAAGAATGTAATTGGAACAAAATGGGTATTTAGGAATAAGCTGAATGAAGATGGTCAAGTATCTAGAAACAAAGTTAGATTGGTATGTAAAGGTTATTCTCAAGAAGAAGGTATAGATTATGGTGAAACTTTTGCTCCTGTTGCAAGATTAGAAGGTGTAAGAACTCTACTTGCTTATTCAACACATAAAGGATTTAAGGTATATCAGATGGATATAAAATCTGCATTTCTCAATGGAATTCTTGATGAAGAAGTCTACATTGAACAACCTAAAGGTTTTGTTGATCCAGATAAAAAGGATGGTCTGCAGGTTACACAAAGGATTGTATGGTTTGAAACAAGCTCCTAGAGCATGGTATGAAAGACTCCATAACTACCTGATTCAAATTAATTTCAAAAGAGCCAATGATAACAATATCTGTATATTAAAGAAGGACCGGATGACAAAATTGTATTGGCAGAAATATTTGTAGATGATACTATATTTACAGGGAATGAGGATCAGTGCAAAGAATTTTCAGAGCAGATGAACAAAGAATTTGAAATTTCTATGTTTGGTTTAATAAAATTCTTTGTTGGTCTTCAAATTCAGCAAAGCAAGAATGGTATATACATTACTCAATCTAAATACATTAAGAAAATACTTAAGAAGTTTGGTATGGAAGATTCAAAACCAGTTGGTACACCCATGTGTACTGGACTGAAACTTACCAAAAATGATGATTCAAAAGAAGTAGATCAGACCTTATACCGATCTATGATTGGAAAATTGCAGTATGTAGTACATACAAGACCTGATATTGCCTTAGCAATTGGTATAGTGGCAAGATTCTCAGCAAAACCTAAGGAAAATCATATGATGGCAATCAAAAGAATCTTAAGATACTTAAGAGGAACTGAAGAATATGGTTTGTGGTATAAATTTGGAGGCAATCTAGATTTAAAAGTGTTTACTGATGCTGATTGGGCAGGGAACATTGATGACAGAAAAAGTACAAGTGGTGGAGCATTTTTTCTTGGAAAAAGACTGGTATCTTGGACTAGTAAAAAGCAAAATTGCACATCTCAATCCACAGCTGAAGCAGAATATGTTGCTGCTGCAGTAAATTGTTCAAATATTGTTTGGTTTAAATAGTTATTACAAGGTATGAAGGTTGAAATCAAAGAACCAGTTGTTATATTTTGTGACAATACTAGTGCAATAAAAATTTCGAAGAATCCAGTAATGCATTCCAAAACCAAGCACATTGCTATTAAATATCACTTTGTCAAAGAATTGGTGCAGGACAAGGAAATTAGATTAGAATATATTCATACAAAAGAGCAGATTGCAGACATTTTCACCAAACCATTACCTAAGGATGCATTTGTGTATCTAAGAGGTAAGTTAGGGGTCATTCCCCTATCAGAGGCTCACTAAATACAATTTTAGTGATGCATCAACCAGAACATGATTGAAAATCAACATGCTGATGCAGCATATTCAAGGAATCATTGCATATGAATTAGTACTTGAGGTACATTAGTTTACACTGGTAATATGTGAATTATCTTTGGCATGTGTTGTCAAAGAGGGAGTGTTTTATATGTCTTTGCTATTACTTCAAGAAATTTTCAATAGTCAAAGGAAGAGTTTCAAGAAAAAGGAAGTTTGCTGACAGAGGGAGATTTGAATCTGAACCAAGCTAATTCTTTCAAATTTCTTATGCTATGACATATTGTGTTGCCATCAATGCCAAAGAGGGAGATTGTTGGAAACAATTGTCTAAAGAAAATTGCTACTCAAATTATGTATTGTCTTTATGTCACACAATGTCATAGTCTGCAGCAATCAGTACCTACCGAGCTCATTCGGTCTGCCTGTTAGTAAAATTTAGTGCCTACCGAGTTCACTCAATTATCAAAGAAAAATTTGCAGTGTTTACCGAGTTCACTCAGCTATCAAAGAAAATTTAGTGTTTACCGAGTTCAGTCGGTTATCAAAGGAAAAGTCAGTGTCTACCGAGTTCAGTCGGTTATCGAAGAAAAAGGATTATCAGTGTTTACCGAGTTCCCTCGGTCTCCCAAAGATTGTAGAAAGTTATGGTCACCGAGCACTGTCGGCCCTTGAAGGATTTTTCCAAATAAAGTTTTCTTAAATCACCCGACCGTTATACTAAGTAATGTCGATTTGACAAATCTAAAATCATATAAATAAAAGGTCAAATGTGAAAAATAAACAAGAATTATAGCAGAAGATATATAGAAGAAAGACAGGAAAGGTGTGTGCGAAATTGTGAAGGATGACCAGATATCCTTGAGGAGCAGTAGAGATATATTCGATTAGGAAGGATCAGACTTATGCAGAATAGAGATCTGTAATTAGCAAGGTAGTTGCATTATTATATAGGTCATTTTCATTGATACCTTTTTATCATTGTAACAGTGAATTCTAAATCTCTTAACCGAGTTGGTTTAACAACCATATTGTAAATCCTCTAACAAGGTGACAATTCCATTGAATTGTTTTCAAGACCTCTTACCAGGCCACTCCTAGCAGGGTGATTAAATCCTCTAACAAGGTCACACCTAACAGTGTGTTTTGTAATCTTTTATCGGGTTGGCTTCTAACCGGGCATCACTTCAGAAAAGTGAAAATCAGTATCTAGATACATTGGTGGTTTTTTCCATATTAGGTTTCCACGTTAAATCTTGTGTCTCTTGTGTTCTTAATTGCTATCTTAATCATATACTAGTGCTGATGAATATCTAAAAGATAATTTTGCTAATACTTTCTGCATCTACAAAGTTACTGCAATCTATTTACCAAATTTTTAACAGATAATATTCATTAAGATATCCTAAGGGATCTGGAAAGAAATAATTGGGAAGTGTTTTATGGTTGACTAATTCACCCCCCCCCCTCTCAGTCACTTCATCCATATTCCATCAACCTAGACATACATCAGTGCATATACACACAAGTGTGTATACACCCATGTGTATCCTTGAGTATATACAAGGGCTACAACTAATGAAGGATTCAGACCTACCATACTGCAAGGAGAAATCTAGGTCTGAAGGTAAAATCATTATGTTTCCAAGGCATGCATCTCAGATTTAGCATAAGGATTCAGTTTGCCAGTAGATTCATATAAACTAGTTAAGGTTTATGGGAGGTTCCCTGTTGATAAAAAAATTGCAAGACCAAATATAAATTTCCTTGCCTTCGATCCTGGCATCAATTAATATTTATCTCATTTAACGTTTATAGGATTTAAAAGATTGTACTATGTCTATATTATTGGTACAAAATAAGTCATGTTTGATTATCCGATTAACATATATATAAATAAATAAAGCTTAAACTTTAATAATTAAACTTTAAGACAACAATATTAATCTTTAGTATAAATCAAAAATACATGTAATGCAAATGAAATGTTTGCATGTTTAAACTTTAGTGTAATAAGAAAAATTAAACAAAACAATTTTTAAGCAAATAAAAATAAATTCTTGTTTTCTACTTTAGTTCAAAACGTATTATTAACTGAAATCATTTTTATTGTAGATGAAATAAAATTATTCACTGGAGATGCTGGGGTTTGAGACTTTCTCAGATTACAAAGTAGGGTTTTAAGGAGATAGCAATATATACACAAAGAAAAGATAATTTCTATCGAAGAGACCGTTGCTCAGTCGAGGACTCCCGTAGCCACCGGTGACAGTGGCTAGCCACTGACCGTCACGGCTCTGCCTGCTGGCAATAGTGGCTAGGCCACTGACCATCATGGCTCCAGCCGCTGGTGGCAGTGGCTAGGCCATTGACGGTCACAACATTGGCTATGGTGGTAGTGGCGCCACCACTAGGTGTCACGGTCTCAACCATGGTGAACAGTGGTGCCTTCACTATGTGCATTGACCGAAAGAACACTATCGGCCGCTAGGGTTAAGTTGCTACATTCTGCACTTTAATATCTTCATTTACTAAACATTTCAATAAAGTAAGGTTTTTCATATACTTAAAATTATAACGTCTGCAAACCTACAATGGATAAAAAGGTTTGCAATGCTTTCATTTCATAAAGAAATTTCCGTGCTTCCTTTTATTATTAACTGTAGGGTATGGCTCAATAAAATAAAGATATGTATTATATTATTACATGTATATATAGTAGAATGTATATATATATGTAATAATATAGATACCGATATTTAATAAAAAAAAAGGTATATATATATATATATATATATATATATATATATATATATATATATATATATATATATATATATATATATATATATATATATATATATATATATATATATATATATATATATATATATGCAACCCGATATTTATTATCAAAAGAAAAGGGGTATTAATACATACATACATACATACATACACACACACACACACACACACACACACACAGATATATATATATATATATATTTGCATTAATATACTACCAAAATTTATTAAATAAGGAACATGAAAGTTATAAACAAAATTAGAGAGCATTTTATATATAAATTATTTATACATTAATATATTCAGAATTATATTAACATATAGTCATTTATATATTTATCATAAACATTTAAATATTTAGCCAACCCATCTACACTTTAATAATAATAGAATATGTCTCAAGATTTGCAATTAAAGCTACATACATACATAACCTATTTTTAATTAACCTCTTTCTCTTCTTTTATATACACAATACATATGAGATTTACTCTAGATACAATCTAAGGCTATCATTTAAAAATAATAATAAGTCTATTCTTTCCAAATCAAATCAACAATATTACAGGACATTTATTTTATTTGAAAACTTTTCATAAAATGGAGATAAATCTTTTCCTTTTGAGAAAACTTAAACAAGGAATATATATATATAAACTTTTGAAAATGAATTCATAGGATAAAGACATCTTTTCTTTTATTTCCTTGCATGTAGAGAACCAAAACATTTACATTCATTTCATCTAACTCTAAACTTCAATACTAACATATCCCTTCAACATAAAGAAAATCAATGCAACTTTCTCATAATCATTTTAGTCCAATTAGATGGGAGAAAGTAAATCAACCTATTATCTATTACAAGCATTTCTTATGCTAGGCTCTTTAACATAGCCTTGATTAAAACAACTTTCAGAAATGGCTCAAGCCAAACAAGCTCAATAGCATGGAGATGATCTATCCAAATTATTTTTTAACTCCTTGGAATCAACCAGCTCTATCATGAGAAAATCTACAAAACAAACAAACAGACCATAGAGCCTCACCTCACAACCTAGGCCATTTCATGGCTACCCCCGAGCTAGGGGAAACAAAGATGGACATGGGATTTACATGCATTCAACAAGCACATATTCAAACAAAAACCAGCAACAAACATGAACACCAAATTATCTTCCCATGGCTATGCACACAATGGGTCATCTTGGACCTATAGTAGGGGTGAAGGTGGAAGCTATCCAAATAGGAGAATGACAAAAATATTAGAATAAACCTATCTTCAACAAGGCATAAAATCTGCTCAAATTGCTTTCACAAGGCCAAGGACACAACCATCAACCCTTCACATAATCTACACAATATTAACACCCTTATGGCCCCCAATAAATATACACAAGGATGGCAACATGGATTCCCATACATCCATGCCTTATCCCCTTCCTCCTTGAGGAAGGACTCTACACTAGATGGGTAGTCCCAACTCTATCCCTTCACCCATCAAGGCTCTCTTCCCTCCCAAGGGTGAGTTTGGCCTTGCACACCCAAAAGAAGCATATACAACAAAAGAAAGGAAAGGAAAACCACATGCATGCATAGACTAAGAATCCATTCAAAATACACATAAAACTTAGCATATACACAACATAAGAAAGTAAAATATACACATAGCGATACAAATAAGAGTGTTGAAGATCCAACCTCAATCCAAGCTAATGGAAATGAGAGTTGAGATGAGCTTCCTCCTAAAATTCTCCTCCTTTTCTATGCAACAACCAAAATCCTCAAAATCAAGACCAAATTCTCACAATCTCTCTAGTCTCCAAAAATTGGAGAGTGGGCAATTACCCTCAAATTTTCCCTCCATCTTCTTAAGAAGGCAAACCCTAATTCCTTCAATCAAGAGGGGGAAATTCAAAATTCAAAATTCAAAATGAGGAGTGGGTTGGAAAGAATCTCCAATTTTCATCACTATTCAAAAGAGCATCTTTTTGAAGGGCAAAAATAGCTAAAATACGTCATAATGGTCAAAATTTGACCCCCAACACATGACACCACTATGGAGTAGTCGATTTTTAACCTCCACTACCCTATATGGTCACTAAATGCCACTCAAAAGACCACCTAAAGATTTCATACGAAAATGAAAGAGATTCCCACTCAAGGCTCCTAAAAAATAGAAGACCACTCACTCTCATAAAGCACTTGGTCATGCCAACTCACATGACATGTGTCAATTGACACCGCAAATAAATCACATTACAACACAATACACATGGCATGCCAAGTGGACTAAAAATACAATAGAATAAACATAATCAAATAAATACAATCATGCATCACTTTACAACAATTACACATTACAACGAGGTTAATTTCTCCCCTTGGAGATAACCTTGGCTTAACATGATGTTAACAAGTATCCATCTTTAATTTCCCTTGATATAACCATGGTCTTTCCTACACACTTGACAAAATATCAGTAGCTCATGGAATTTCAATAACATATATATGTACATCATAAATAATCAAACTCAAGTACATCATATAGTCCAACTGCATCCACACTTTATCACAAGAAAATCACTTACTTCCAATAATACATTTCTTAATTTGAAATCAAGCTATTTCAAGAATATAAATATATCAATTAACCTAATTTATTAACCATGATTATCTCACATAAACTCTTCTTGTATAAACATGAAATTATGGCATAATATTCTAAATTAAATAGTTCATCAACACCATAAGTCAAGACCTAATAATCCAGTGTGAAAATAAGTCCTAAATTATTTACAAGCTACATTTCAAATGATTCACTTTTCTTGCATTATTATAACATCAAAGCATTCTATGTGAAATCTCCCACTCAACATCAAGACCTAATAATCACTTTTCTATTAATTCATGTCTCAACATATAATAAATTTAAATAGTCCTTTATGTAAGCATTCATATCCAAATAGAAACATTTCAACATTCAGTAGTGGTACACTCACACCTTTCCTACTGCATTTCTTCTAGAGATTACATACACACAGGAAACAATATTTAACTTTATTAGAATATATATATATATATATATATATATATATATATATATATATATATTACCCTTTTATTATTTAAACTACCTTATTCCAATACAATTTCTATTAAACATGCACTTGATAGTATTATCACAAAGATTAGTTGAATTCAATTAATCTTATTTTAAATAGAGAGCATCCTAAGATTTTGAGTGTATAAGTAACATGAAAAGAGTACATCACAAATGGTGATCAAACATCTATCCACCAGGACACAAATCATAATGCAACAACATAAATTTCTAATTGCTGAGTCTATTATGGAGAAAGATAATACCAAGATAGAATCTATTAAAACACCTGACATGATTTCCAAAGATAAACTCCTGATAAACATAAGGAAAATTTGGGCAAAGATCATCTCATGATGCCATCGACCATAATGTGGGTAAAAATCATTACATCCATGTCAATGACTCATCCCTATTCTAAGGATCTCCAGAATGCGATTCAACACCATATCCTACATCTCCTAGCTCACATAGAACATCGATACATGCTCCAAAACAATCCTCCTGGAGGATTCTCCCTCACATGGGACCAACATGACCTTACCCTTTGAGAGTGACAGTTGAAACCACACCATTAGGATGTTTGTGCAAAGGGGTAAACAAGGGAGGCACTGCATTTATTCAAGAAGGTATTTTGTTCAAAGGAATTTAATTATGTATACCAAGAGTATCAATGGGAACTAATTTGATAAATGAAAAACATAGTAGTGGTTTGGCTAGACATTTTGGAATTGATAAGACATTGACTTTACTTAAGGAAAGGCATTTTTGGCCTCTATTGTATAATGATACTCAAAAATTTGTAAAGAGTTGTGGAGTTTGTAAAGTTGCAAAAAGAGTGAGTAAAAATACTTGATTGTATACACAAAATTCTATTCTTGAGAAACCTTGGAGGGATATTGGCATGAATTTTGTTATTGGCTTACTGAGGGCAGCAAGAGGTAATGATTCCATTTTATTTTTTTGTGGATAAATCTTCCAAGATGGTACATTTCATATAATGTAGAAAAACATTAGATGCAGTGCATATAGAAAATATTTTCTTTAAGAAGATTGTCAAATTGCATGGATTACGAAAGAGAATCATCTCTAACCAAGAAGTTTGTTGGTTATTTTTGGAAGACTCTATTGAAGAATCTAAACATCGAGTTGACGTTTAGTTCTACATTTCATCCACAGACTGATGGAAAAACATAAGTTGTAAAGAGAAGTTTTTGTAAATTTTTTAGATACTTAGCTGGAGACAAGGTGGGTAATTAGGATTTGATTTTGGCACAAGAAGAGTTTGCATACAATAGTTCAATGAATAGGAGTATTAGATTGTCACTTTTTAATATTGTTATGAAATACAATTGAGAGGTATATCAAAAGTAATAAATATTGTTCGTGAAGAAAAGAGGAGTGATGAAGGGGGAGAATTTGGTGACTTCATGAAGTCATTGCATGAGGAAGTGAAACATAAGTTGGAACAGAGTAATAAAAAATACAAGGATAATGTAGATAGGTCAAAAAGACATAAGATTTTTTATGTTGATGATGAAATAATGGTTCATCTGAAGAAAGGTAGATTTCCTATTGGAACATATGGGAAATTAAAAATGAAGAAAGTTGGTCCCTACAAGGTATTGAAGAGATTTGACAGTAAAAATTCTTATGAAGCTGAGCTACCTGATGACATGGATATATCACCTATATTTGACATTTCATATTTGTTTGAGTATCATGAACCTTATGAAGAAGTGATAGTACCAAGTGATTATCCTAAGAAGCTGATAGAAGAAGTTGAGTAGATTTTGAAACAAAGAGTTAGCAGAAGCCCAAGAGGAAAGGATTACATGGAGTATTTGGTAAAATGGAAGAACATACTTATTGAAGACAATACAAGGATTCCTCAATCTGAGTTGGATTCATCTTGGGTTGTACTTGACATGTGATTTGGAGAATCATTTCTTTGCAACCCTAAGTGTCTAATGCAGGAGCATCTTGGGTTTATGGAAATCCTAGATCAACCAAAAATACTAGATTTTATTTAGCTACTCGGTAGCTTGTTTTGTTTTCTTAGTAACCTCTTTTGGTTTCTTTGTGAAGTGTTCATGTCGATCACTAGAGAGATCAGTTACCATTTTTTGTTTCCTTTACCAAATTGGTTCGGTGTGTTTGGTATTTCTTGATTCTTGAGTTCACTGACTGGTGGAATTTAATTGTTTGATGTTAGCTGACATGTGCAGTTAATTTTGGTAATGATATTAATATTAATATCTCTCATTGGGAAACATGTGTACCTAAATTTAGGTTATTTCTTTCTCCAATGCCAGATCTAAGGATCTTTAGAGTCGACCTTTTCAGTGGCCTCTTGTATAAATAAGTAGAGATGCTCTAGGATTAGGAAGAAATTTTTAGAAGAGGATAGAATATTAAGTCTTGGATCCTTGCATGTATGAGGACTATTCAATAATTGAATTTCATTGTATTGGTCATGAATGGGATGGCCTTACAGCCCAACATGTATGAAGTTTGAATGAGTTAATAAAATATATCTACATTATTTATCTCCCTCATTGTATTGTTTCTTTTGAGTTGTTTATCCACAAGTAGGATTGGTATTGTGCGTGCCTTAGGCCCCATACTCGTCCTCTCTTGCATCAACCCTAGAGATATAAAAGATAATGTGCCTAGAGAATTGTATGAAACTTTACTTGTTAGATAGAATTAAACATATCATAGATTTGAAGAGATAAGAAAAAAAGTGTTGAAACAACTTATACCACATCTATCTAATAATGATATAGAGAAGCATAAAAGATAATTTAGAATGAAGATGCTAATAGCTATGGTATTAATAAATGAAGATTTGAAATTGGAATAAGATATTATAGAGTTATGGAAGAAGATACTAAATAAAGAGAAAGATGCATCCTATTCAGAGGTGGGACCATCATAGATTGATGAGTCACTTGCAGTCACTGAACTAATCAATAATTCACCTAGTGCAATCGATATGAAAATCAATAAGGATGAAGTAATTATTGAAGACATTACTGGGGAAAAGGAGAAATAATATGCAACAGTGTAGATGCCTACAACAAAAGAAACTAAAAATGTTGACACATCTTTCAACATATCTACTGATAAAATAACACTAGAAACCAATAAGGACACATAGGACCAAAAAGATACTGTATCAGTCACACCACAAGTAGAGTTACCAGAACAATCACTACAGAGAATTGAGGAAATATTTCAAGAGATGAATATGAAAGAAGAATTATTAGGCACACTCGATTAGAACCTAATATTACCTGAACACCATCACTTACCATTTAATGAATCACAAGAAGATACTAAAAATGAATAAGCTATTGAGAGATAACAGGAAATAGAAGCTATCAGAAGAAAAGATAAGGACAAGAGTGATACCCATAAGAAAGAACCCAAAGATTCAGGCAAAGAAGAACCCAAAAAAATAAATAATAGGGATGAGAAGAAAGATAAAGAAAAGAAAGATAAAGATAAAAAAAATGATGAGGAGAAGGATAAAGATGTTGATAAGGATAAAAATGATACCAAAGGAAAAAGGAAGCGTGAAGATGAATAAGAATATGAAGATGAAGATGAAAAAGTAGATAGTGAACATCCTCAATTCACAATCCTCAAAAGGGATTTGAGAAAGATGAAGAAGAACAAAGATAAATAGGAATATGTAAGAGTGTTACATTTGAAGGAAAAATTGGAAAAAGAAAGAGTGAAGAAGTTAAGGAGAAAATTTCTCAATAGGACACTCAATATATTTGAGGAGGTAATGCTAGATGTACCTGTTGATGAAGAAGAATCTCTAGAGAAGAAACTAAAAGTGTATATTGATTAGATGAGTGGATCTGGAAATGACTTGGAGAAATAACTCACTCGTGAAGAAACCAAGAAATTGGAAAATTAACTTATATAGAAGTTATTAACAAAGTTAGCAGTTTTGAATGTTTAACTATCAAAGGTCATTGAAGATTTGAAAGACAAAAGAAATAGAAATGTATAGTAAGTTATGAAATTTTGTAGAATTCACAAATGAAATAGATAGTAAGATTACTGGTGCTCATAATGAGCTAGTGCAACATATTGACACCCTACAACCAACAATGACAAATTTTGTGGAACATTTGACAAATATGAGATAATTAATCTCAAAAGAGAAAGAATGCATAGCAGATAAAGACATACTACATATGAGGATTTTTGAACTAAAAGGTATAATTACACCTCATATAGCTATAATTACAACCAATGTTGAAGTAGTAGAGGAAATTGTATAGACACCAGAACTTAGTTTTGTGGATAGCGTAGAAGAGCTAAAGTCTGATCTGAATAGACATATTATTGGTTTAAATGTATTGAAAGATTCATACAACACCATTTTTCAAGATATAGGAGATAGGTAAAATTTCATCACATAGAAACTATAGGAACTGTACACCCCGACAAGCCTATATATCATTTGACATTGATTGCCAAAAAAGTGGGAGAAGTAAAGTAACAATGGAAGAGAAGTAAGTAAAGTGGGAGAAGTGAGAAGTAACTAAAAAAAGAGAGAAAATTATCATAGGGGGAGATATCGAAAAAATAATTTTGAAATTTTTGAGAGACTGTGAAGAATTTGAGAATCATATTTTTTTCCATCAATGCCAAAGGGGGAAATTGTTATAAATATAAGGATACATTTTTTCATTGATGTTAATCATCACCAATGTAAAGAGTTATACTATTGGAAGCTAAAGGATTTATCGAATACTTAAGACAATTATCATATTAATGGATTTAGTTATTAGAATAAGGAAGTTAGTTATTGGAGCCGATGGTTATCAGATAAAGGAAAATAATGTATTGCAGCCAATAGAAGGAAATGAGAAAATGGTTTATGGAAAAGATAGAGATTAAGGAACCCTAAGATCTAAGGTCAGAATCATTCAAATCAATAGACAAGAAGAAGATCAAGGTTAAAAGGGATCAAAGGAGAAGATTATAGAGAGAGAGATGTTAGGATTCACAAGATAGAAATAACAGTTACATGAAAAATAACCAGTATTAAAAAATAATAAACCACACAAAAAGAGAACACAAGACACAAATATTTAATGTGGTTCACCCAATCACTAGGCTACATCCACCAATAGCGAGTCCATTATTATTATTATTTAGAGATTACAACTTGATTATAATCTGCAATCCCTTACAACTCAATACCACCACAATAATCTACTAAAACATACATCATCATGAAATCCCTAACCCTAAGCTATTTTATACAAGCTTATTTTTCCACTTTAGGGTTACAACATGTCAACCCAAAAATAGTCGAAAAACATCCCCCTTGTGAGGGAGGGGGAAAAGTGTAAAGTACTTCCCTAATCAATCACCACAATATAAAAATCTCCCACTTGGGGATTGATTAGAATCCATGAAAAAATATCATCTCCCACTTGAAGACTGATCCTATAGAAAAACTTCTACCCTGTGAAGTTCCCACTAGATCCAACCACCCTGGACTCTATTGTTCCTTTATTCTATTTAGTCTAATAGACCAACCAAAGCTGAACGAGAGTTCAACTTCTCCCTTGTGACTACCTTTGTAAACATATATGCTAGATCATCATCTGTATGTATCTTTCCATCTTTAACTACCCATCATTCAAAACTAACCGAATGAAGTGGTACCGTAACTATATGTGTTTTGTCTATGAGTGAAAAGAAAAAGTATTTGCAAGATGAATGAAACTCTAGCTATCTGTATATAGATAATTATCCATCTATGGATGTCCCAATTTTTCTATGAAGAATTGAAGCCATATCATCTCCTTGGACACCTCTGTAGTAGCAACATACTCTACCTCTATAGTGGATAAAGAATTCACCTTTTGTAATTGAAAAATTGAACTCACTGTTATCCCACCAATAGTAAATACATAGCCTTTAGTACTCCTCCTACTATCTATATCTCCTTCCAAATCTAAGTCAACATAGCCTTGTATAGTAGTAGTAGATCCCCCAAAGTGTAAGCACTTACTGGATGTACCTCTCAAATATATGAGAATCTATTTGGCTTCATCCCAATGCTCAATCCTAGGGTGACTCATATACCTACTAATGACTCCCACTACATGTGTAATATCTAGCCTAGTACATACCATAACATACATTAAGCTCCATACAGCTGAAGCATAAGGTACCTTGGACATTTTAGCCTGCTCTTCTGGTGTCTTTGGACACATCTCCTTAGTGAATTTCAAATGACCAGGTAAATGTGTGCTAAAAACTTTGGCATTCTCCATAGAGAAACATTGCAACACCTTCTCAATATAATCAACCTGAGATAAAGTCAATTTCTGATTTTTCCTATCTCTGCAAATTTTCATACTAAGGATTTGTTTTTTTGCCCCCAAATCTTTCATAGAAAATGAATATGCTAACTTTTGTTTCAACCCCTTAATGTGATCCATGTTAGACCCATCTTCAAGCATATCATCAACATAAAAACACAAAATAATGTAGCTATCATCATCCAACCTCTTAAAATAAACACAATGGTCAGAATGACACCAAGTGTGTCTATGCTCATTCATAAAAGTGTCAAATTTAATATACCATTTCTGAGGTTCTTGCTTCAAGCCATATAAACTTTCCTGCAATCTGCACACTAAATTCTCCTTACCCTTGACCTCAAATCCTTGTGTCTATACCATATATATTTCTTCATCCAAATCACCATGAAGAAAAGTTGTTTTAACATCAAGCTACTCTAAATGAAAATCTTCAGTAGCCACAATACTTAAAACGATACGAATAGAAGTCATTTTAACAACTGGAAAAGATATCTCATCAAAATCAATACCCTTTTTCTGTTCAAATCCTTTTACAACTAATCTGGCTTTAAATCTTTTCTTACCTCCATCCTCTTCTTTGAGCCTGTAAACCCATTTATTCTATAAATCCCTTTTACCTACAGTTAATTTACATAAATCCCAAGTTTGATTTTTCAACAAGGATTCCATTTCCTCTGTTATTATAGACTCCCACTGAATCTTTGTATCCACCTACACAACTTCATTATAACATTCAGGTTCACCAACATCTGTTAATAAAATAGTATACAAAGAGAGAGAAAACCTATCCGGAGGTCTACTTAGCCTTGTTAACCATCTAACATTCACTGGGGTTTGTGGTATTTTTGTTTTTGTTTTTGTGGAAAATAAGGAACTACCGTAACATCATCTTTTGGAGTATCATCCAGTACTACATAATCATTTTATTTTTTCTCATGCTGCTACAACAAATCTTTGTATAATATTTTCTCATTGAATATGACATCCCTGCTTCTTACAATTTTATGATTTTTAAAATCCCAAAGCCTATAACCAAATTCATCAATGTCATATCCAACAAATACACATTTCTTTGACTTAGCTTCCAGCTTGGTTCTATTTTCAAAATCTATATGTGAAAATGTGTCACAACCAAAGGTTTTGAGAAAAGAATAACTCACCTTCTTACCAGTCCATGCTTCCTCTAGAATACCACAGTCCAAAGGAGTAGAGGGACCTCTATTGATTAAGTATACAACTATATTAACATCCTCCACCCACATGTTTAAGGGCAGCCCATCATGCAACCTCATACTCCTTGCACGCTTTATTATTGTCTTGTTCATGTGTTCAGCCACTCCATTTTCTTGTGGAGTCCTTGGTATAGTTTTTTGCCTATGAATACCATTAGAGAAAAAACAATCTTTAAATTATATGCTGCAATACTCACCACCATTATTAGATCTAAGAAATTTTAGCATTTTACCAGTCTCATTTTCAACCAAGCATTTCCATTTCTTAAAAGTCTAAAATAAATCAGATCTATGAGTAAGGAAATAAATCCACACTTTTCTTGTTGCATCATCTATAAATGTAACATAATACAAAGAGCCACCAAAGGAAGATACCTAAGCTGGTCCCCATACATTTGTATGCACAAGCTCTAATTTCTCATTTTTCTTTTCCTCCCCACTCTTCACAAAACTAACTCTCTTTTACTTTCCATACACAACTTTCACATAAATCCATATTGACACATTTAAGACCAGGTGAAATTTTATTTGAATGAATTAATTTCATACTTTTTTCACTCATGCCCAAGTCTATTGTGCCAAAGTGTTGTGTCAAAATCTACAACAACTATTTGATGTTCTTCCTACTCAACTACAACAACTATTCATGAACATTCATTTTTCTCTAAAAATAATTAAACTAGAAGGAACGGTATGACCGATACAAATATATAAGGTTCCTACTTTCACACCTTTTTCTACTACTAAAGAACATTTTGAGACCTTCCAATTTCTATCATTAAAAGTAATTTTGCAACCCTCATCACCTAGTTTCCCTGCTGAAATGAAATTCCTAGTCAACCTTGGAACATATCTTACCTCTTGTAGTAGCCAATGATTCCCATTCTGCAACTTAATCTTAATTTTTTCCTTTCCAACAATCTCACAGGGTTCATTATCTCCCAAATAAACTAGCCCAAAATCCCCTTGGACATAATCAAGAAAATAACCTCTATGTGGTGTAGCATGAAATGAAGCCCCAGAATCTAAAACCCATGAATCATCAACACTTTCTAAAGAAAGAAGAAAAGCATCCTCTTTAGATTTATTACTTACCACATTTGCCTCCTTGTTACCTTCTTGTTTTTCTCCTTCTTTATTATTTTGAGACCAACAATCTTTCTTCTTATGACTTGGTTTTCCATAGTACTAGCAATCATTTGGTCATTTGGATTCATACATCTTTCCCTTTTATTTTTCTCTTTATTTCCTATGATTTCCAAAATTAATTCCTCTCTTAATCATTCTACCTCTTCTTCATGTGTTCAAGACACTTCCAGATGTAGATCCACCTAAGATTTTTCTATGAATTTCATCACTCAGAATCACACTGATAACATCATCAAATTTTAGGGTATTAGATCAAGAAATAGAGTTACTAACAACCATTACCAAGCCATTCCATCTTTCAAGTAAAGAACACAAAATCAAGAGAGCCCTAATTTCTTCATCAAAAGTAACTTTTATTGAAGATAAGTGACTAGTAACTATATTAAACTCATTAAAATGATTATTAACAAATCCACCTTCTTCCATCTTCATATTAAACATTAACTTCATGAGAAATACCTTGTTTGAAGTGGAGGGCTTTTCATACAACCTTGCTAGGGTTTCCATCAACTCTTCAATTATCTTCGCTTTCATAATATTAAATGCCACTAATTGTGCTAGGCTCAATAGAATACTTCCAAGTGTCTTTCTATCAAGAATTTCCCAATCCTCATCACTCATTGTTAACAGTTTCTTGGATTGTCCTTCTAATGGCTGCCATAGATCCTTCTGATAGAGATAGTCATTCATTTGCATTTTCCCTAACTGAAAGTTATGCCCATTAAACTTTCTCAACCTTCATCTTACCCTCCTCTGCCATTCTTCCCACTCAACCATGAGACTCCCGCTAAACCATGAGACCTTCCTACAGAGGATAACTGAAAATAACCTTCCTCTGTTACTGTGTGTGTGAAAATTATACCTGATCTGTAAACACAACACTCAGTAAAACATTAGAGGTTAGTGATAATCAAAATCATGCAAAATTGAAAGCTATCTAACCAAGCGATTTACTGCCTTCTAATAGGTACGAGATTAATGTTCTCAGATTGTAATCGAGATCAGTGACCTAGACGACACCTAAATGAAGGATTTGAATGCAATTGATGGATATGAAATTGAATGCAATTAATCTATATTTTTGATATTTTCTATGCAATAAGAATGAAAACTTGATATGAATCTATGCTAATATGAAAAACTTGATATGAAATGAATGCTAAATGATCTAACAATGAAGATTCTAACAATGATATGAAAACTATGAATGCAAAAATAAGATTGATCTCACAAAGATGTCGATTCACAAGAGCTTTGATTCTTCAATTCCAATTCTCCAGCGTGATTGTGCAAAATATGAGATGATTTGTGAAGAGCTGAGCCTTTAATTTATAGAAATCCAGGGCTTTGGAGGTGCATGGGAAAAAGCCATAAATCACTCAAATAACTCAACTTGATTTTTGAGTTATTTTTAAATAAAAGATAATTAACTCACAAAAACATGCAAAAGCTAAGTTTTAACTCAAAATAGAGTTTAGCTTTAATTGATAATTGATAGTTGTTTGCTTTTATGATTGTGCATGTTTTATTTATGAATTAATTTAATAATAAAGTGATTTATTTCCAACTTAACTGCTTTTAAAAATAAAACAATTGATTTATGGGTTAATCAATTATTTAATCAAAATTTTATTAAAAATTATATTATTAAATAATGACAACATGCTTTAATTAATTAAATAAGAATTTAATCAATTAAAGATAGGAATTTTGATTTATTGTCAAAATTAAATAATACAATTAATAATAGATAGAATTAAATTTAATTACATAATTAAGTGGCAAATATTAAATCTAATTAATTAAATATGAAAATATTCAATTAATCAAATTTTTAGGATAAATGTGATTTATCGCCAAATAATCATTAAATTAAAGATAATTAAGATAATTAGGAATATTACTAGGAATATTCTCCGATGCAAAATTTAAGATAATCAATTAGATTTGATGATGTTTAGATGTGCCTTAGATTAGGACTTTGATGTCGATTTCATATGATTTGATGATATAGGAGGTTAATGAACTTATAGCCCATTTTTGGGGTATTACATTTTGCCCCTCTTTGAATTACTGTGCGAAGTGCAGTGGTTCAAAGATAGTCTGTGTTTGATAAAGATATGAAACTGATTCAAAAGATAAACCGATCTCAAGATAGAAACTGATTGAAAGATATTGAGATAGGAGTTGATTGATATTGAATTGATATGAAGATAATAGGTCCTGAATGACCAAAGATAATGTTCACTATAACAGAAAATGAACCTATGATTGCGAAAAAGTGTCAAAATGCCTGATTCTGAACCTTAGGATTGATAAGAAGTGAGTGACCCGTTCTAGACTCGATTGTCTTAGCAGAACTAGCAAGTATCACATCTAAATCTTTCAGTTGTCGAAGAACCAAGGAAAGAACACTATGATCTGATGGTTGCAAAAACTGATACAGTTTACAAGATTGAGAGAATACCAGATTGATATGGATCGATGAATCTGATATGCCCCAAGTGATGATAGATTTGCCCCGAGCGATGAGGACTTTTGATGAATCAGCGACTAGACGTGATTGTTTGTCTTGATCACTGATGAAAGATATTGATAGACTTGATCGATAGAATTTGATTTACAGACTTTGAATGATGTGCAATAGCATGCCCCCTTCGGGATTAAAATTGAAATCTGACAAGAAAAGTCAGCATTGATAGTTTAGAAGCATGTTAATTGATCTGAGAAGTGGTTATTTACATCCGAGAACGCATTCTGCATCGTTGGAAGGTCCCAAAAGACCAAGTTTGACTAGGTTTGACCATGAGTTGACCATGGTTGACCAAGTTGAAATTTTGATAGTTTGATGTAAGATAATCAGTTAAGTTGAATACTAGATTTCTGTGATGATTGAAGGTCGAATATGCAAGTAGTTAATAATATGAATGATCTCAGATTTGAATTTTGATCCCGAAAAAGGATTCTACTTGCTATTTCATTGGAGGAACCTTCGTGTGAGATTCAGCTCTTGTCAGACTTGAAGATGCGATTTGAAAAATCATTTAAGCATTGAAGTTCGTTTAATCATTGTGAGATCATGTAAACATGCAAAATGCAATGAGACATGCAAAATGAAATGCAACCTAAGACCTAGGACCTAGTCACTGATCATATGTCGATTTGTTATCATCATTGAACTTTTAGGTAACCGGATAAATCAATACAATGCCCACTAGCCATGAAACCATAGACATATGAATATTGATTTGTATGTGCAAGAATCAATACAACACCCACTGGTTATACAACCATGGATATATGAATATTGACTTTATTTTCAAAATGTTGGATTAAATATAAGCACCAAGGCACAAATGCCAGGATGACCTGAATATCATGTCCATTTTGATATAGCAATTTGTACAAGCATCAAAACATAAACGTCGTGATGACCTGAATACGCCTTGCATTGCAAACACATCAAACAGTCAAGAGATCATTCTAAATCCAATGTGAATTACCCGTAGTGACCCTTTATCATTCACATCCTTAGGCAAGATTGCGTTCCACAGTAGGAGAAAGAACTTACTCAAAAAGACAATAGTTAGATCAAACTTCCTTGAATTTTTCAGGTATCAATGGTCGAGGTACGCATGGCCATCCAATTCGAGATAGAGGCTCTTACAGTCGGACACCATTTCAATCCAAAATTTCCACAGTAGGAGAAGACAAAAAAAAGATTATGCATGGAAGGATTGTAAAATGATCTAACAAAACTTGATATGAAATGAATCTATGCTAATATGAAAAACTTGATATGAAATGAATGCTAAATGATCTAACAATGAAGATTCTAACAATGATATGAAAACTATGAATGCAAAAATAAGATTGATCTCACAAAGATGTCGATTCACAAGAGCTTTGATTCTTCAATTCCAATTCTCCAGCGTGATTGTGCAAAATATGAGATGATTTGTGAAGAGCTGAGCCTTTAATTTATAGAAATCCAGGGCTTTGGAGGTGCATGGGAAAAAGCCATAAATCACTCAAATAACTCAACTTGATTTTTGAGTTATTTTTAAATAAAAGATAATTAACTCACAAAAACATGCAAAAGCTAAGTTTTAACTCAAAATAGAGTTTAGCTTTAATTGATAATTGATAGTTGTTTGCTTTTATGATTGTGCATGTTTTATTTATGAATTAATTTAATAATAAAGTGATTTATTTCCAACTTAACTGCTTTTAAAAATAAAACAATTGATTTATGGGTTAATCAATTATTTAATCAAAATTTTATTAAAAATTATATTATTAAATAATGACAACATGCTTTAATTAATTAAATAAGAATTTAATCAATTAAAGATAGGAATTTTGATTTATTGTCAAAATTAAATAATACAATTAATAATAGATAGAATTAAATTTAATTACATAATTAAGTGGCAAATATTAAATCTAATTAATTAAATATGAAAATATTCAATTAATCAAATTTTTAGGATAAATGTGATTTATCGCCAAATAATCATTAAATTAAAGATAATTAAGATAATTAGGAATATTACTAGGAATATTCTCCGATGCAAAATTTAAGATAATCAATTAGATTTGATGATGTTTAGATGTGCCTTAGATTAGGACTTTGATGTCGATTTCATATGATTTGATGATATAGGAGGTTAATGAACTTATAGCCCATTTTTGGGGTATTACATTTTGCCCCTCTTTGAATTACTGTGCGAAGTGCAGTGGTTCAAAGATAGTCTGTGTTTGATAAAGATATGAAACTGATTCAAAAGATAAACCGATCTCAAGATAGAAACTGATTGAAAGATATTGAGATAGGAGTTGATTGATATTGAATTGATATGAAGATAATAGGTCCTGAATGACCAAAGATAATGTTCACTATAACAGAAAATGAACCTATGATTGCGAAAAAGTGTCAAAATGCCTGATTCTGAACCTTAGGATTGATAAGAAGTGAGTGACCCGTTCTAGACTCGATTGTCTTAGCAGAACTAGCAAGTATCACATCTGAATCTTTCAGTTGTCGAAGAACCAAGGAAAGAACACTATGATCTGATGGTTGCAAAAACTGATACAGTTTACAAGATTGAGAGAATACCAGATTGATATGGATCGATGAATCTGATATGCCCCAAGTGATGATAGATTTGCCCCGAGCGATGAGGACTTTTGATGAATCAGCGACTAGACGTGATTGTTTGTCTTGATCACTGATGAAAGATATTGATAGACTTGATCGATAGAATTTAATTTACAGACTTTGAATGATGTGCAATAGCATGCCCCCTTCGGGATTAAAATTGAAATCTGACAAGAAAAGTCAGCATTGATAGTTTAGAAGCATGTTAATTGATCTGAGAAGTGGTTATTTACATCCGAGAACGCATTCTGCATCGTTGGAAGGTCCCAAAAGACCAAGTTTGACTAGGTTTGACCATGAGTTGACCATGGTTGACCAAGTTGAAATTTTGATAGTTTGATGTAAGATAATCAGTTAAGTTGAATACTAGATTTCTGTGATGATTGAAGGTCGAATATGCAAGTAGTTAATAATATGAATGATCTCAGATTTGAATTTTGATCCCGAAAAAGGATTCTACTTGCTATTTCATTGGAGGAACCTTCGTGTGAGATTCAGCTCTTGTCAGACTTGAAGATGCGATTTGAAAAATCATTTAAGCATTGAAGTTCGTTTAATCATTGTGAGATCATGTAAACATGCAAAATGCAATGAGACATGCAAAATGAAATGCAACCTAAGACCTAGGACCTAGTCACTGATCATATGTCGATTTGTTATCATCATTGAACTTTTAGGTAACCGGATAAATCAATACAATGCCCACTAGCCATGAAACCATAGACATATGAATATTGATTTGTATGTGCAAGAATCAATACAACACCCACTGGTTATACAACCATGGATATATGAATATTGACTTTATTTTCAAAATGTTGGATTAAATATAAGCACCAAGGCACAAACGCCAGGATGACCTGAATATCATGTCCATTTTGATATAGCAATTTGTACAAGCATCAAAACATAAACGTCGTGATGACTTGAATACGCCTTGCATTGCAAACACATCAAACAGTCAAGAGATCATTCTAAATCCAATGTGAATTACCCGTAGTGACCCTTTATCGTTCACATCCTTAGGCAAGATTGCGTTCCACAGTAGGAGAAAGAACTTACTCAAAAAGACAATAGTTAGATCAAACTTCCTTGAATTTTTCAGGTATCAATGGTCGAGGTACGCATGGCCATCCAATTCGAGATAGAGGCTCTTACAGTCGGACACCATTTCAATCCAAAATTTCCAAAGCTGTTAGATTTTCACATACAAGCAGAAGACAAAAAAAAGATTATGCCCCCAGTCATCACTCTCTAAATCCTGTAAAGGACATCATTGAAGAGCTCGAAGGGACACAATATGCAAAAATCTCAATGCGAATCATTAAGCATACAAGGAGATAAAAGCATGAAAAGCACAGATTGTTTTCAGTTGAGTTTTGATGTTTGATTGTTGTTGATGCAAAATCCTTTCTGGAGATGAGACTGACTGACTGACTCAACTTGAAGCTTCAAAGGACTCTGAGTGGATATGACATGTCTAAGATACATTGGAGACTATAAGATATGACATTGATTGCCCCCAAGTTTGAACATTGATAGGATACAGACGCTTGAGCTGGTTAGTGTACAGGCCGACTTATTGAAAACTGGAAATGCAAGAACAAACCGGGAGATATGTACAAACTAAAGCAAGACTGAAAGCTGGGAAAGACCAAGATTGTGCTGATAGATGGAGCATTTTTGAACAAGTGGTGCCCGTTTGCCGAGTTTTCACCATCTTGGTAGAGATTCTATTTTTGCTACCGAGGTGCCTGTTTCCAGGTTTTCACCAAGGCACTTTTTTTTTTCTTTTTTTTTTTGTATTTTTCATTTTTTCAATTTTTTTGTACTTTTGATATTTTTTGATTTTTTTTGTGAATCATCAAGGTGCCTATTGCTAGGTTTTCACCAAGATGTTCATTTTTTCAGGACTTTTTCTGATTTTTTTTAAGATTTTTTTTTTCAGGACATTTACCAAGCACTGAATGCCTTAGGCATAGAATTTCTTCAGATGGAGAACGTTGATTGGTTCTCGGAGCTGTTCTCCTTCAGTCGTTGAGAGTTGATAGGCACCAGAGCCAAAAGTAGCAGTGATAACAAAGGGACCTAACCAATTGGGTTTGAACTTCCCCTTGCGTTCTCGATGTGATTGATTTTTAGGATTTTCTCTCAACACTAGATCGCCAACCTAAAATTCTCTGTGTCAGACTTTCTTGTTGTAGCCTCTAGACATTCTTTTCTGATATACTCTGAGATGATCATACGCTGCTTGCCTGCGCTCATCTAGTAATTCCAGTTCTTGTAACCTAGACACTCGGTAGTCTTCATCAGTGACAAGTCCATGCATTCTGATTCTGAGTGATGGGATTTCAACCTCAATAGGCAGTACCACTTCAGACCCATAAACTAAAGCGAAAGGTGTAGCCCCAATAGGTGTTCTGATACTTGTTTTGATACTTGTTCTGATACTCATTCTGATACTGATTCTGATAATGATTTTGATACTAGTTCTGATACTTGTTCTGATACTTGGTATACTTGATAGCACCTTTTTCCATTGCAAACTCCCAAGCAAGATCATATCATGTAGTCCCAATGTCTAGCAAGGTGGAGAACAAGAGGGATTAGCAAGCTGGTGGAAGAGATGGAAGACAAGAGAATGAAGGGAAGAAATCCTCAAGGGGAAACTCCTCAAGAATACCCAAGCTAGGGAAAAATTTTCATGTAAAGTGCATTTGGACAAGCAATGAAAGACCAGCATAAGATATAAGTCACAAAAGTGTACTGCCAAAGAAGGACATGATGTAGTCCAAAGGAGTAGACATGTCAAGAGGCTTCATAGCACTGTGTTTTACTCTTTCTTTCTTTTTTTATTAGATCAAGACCAAAGGGGAAAAGGGTAGCGATAGGTGAAAATGAATGGAGGAAGATGGATATGAAGGCTAAACATGAAAGGAATGAAAGCAAGATCATCATCAGACAACTCACAAAATAGTCAAATGTTCGTGTATAGATCAACATTGTCAAGATCAAAGAGAGAAGATGAAATGGATGAAATATGTAGAAGAACTACGCATGATGCCTGATTGCCAGGTTTTCATCATGGTACCTATCCAAGGCGCCACAAGGGAGTGGTTTTCACCATAGGATGAATTTATTTCTCTTTACTTTTGCTACCAAGGCGCCTGTTTCCAAGTTTTCACCAAGGCACATTTTCAATTTTTTTTTATTTTTATCTTTTATTTTTTGGAAGAAGGCAAGCTTTTTAGATAATGCTCCTTGAAAGGATAAACCATGATATGTCAAGGATTCAAAATGATATGCTCAAAGATGCTGATAGGGAAAGGAACATGGAAGAGAAAAATGGAGGATAGGGTTTTATGTAAAGCGAGTGAGGTTGGAAGATAGGAGGAATAGGCAAATGAGGAAAAAGGATAGAAGGTAGAAGGTTAATGCATGGAAGGATTGTAAAAGGGTAGGTGGAAAGGAAGGCAAATTCAACATCAACACATACCTTGAAGGGTGGTGAGATAATGGAGGAATCGTGAATGAAGGAATACATGAAGGAATATGGCGAATGGATAGCAGAGGTTGTGGTTTAGGCACATGGAATGGAAGAATATTTTTGGAGGGAGATGAAGTGGAAGCCTTTGGAAGCTTGAATGTCAATTTTACTTTTTGTTCAACACCAGACTCTTTCAAGAGAGACTTTGGAATCCATATAGTCGTAGGCTTTTTATTTCCTTTTGATGATTTAGAGATAATATCTTCAATGATGGATTTTGGAACCCATACTTGTCTTGTAGTTTTTTTTTTAGATATCTCTTTTGACTTTATGCCTCCATGTCGTTTAGAGGAGACATGGTGATCTTCTCTTTTTGATGGATTCTTGTATTGCTTCTTTTTCTTGTATTGAACATTCAAGTTACTTCCAAAAGACTTGGGATTTGTGGAAGAGGGAGGATACGACTGGTTTAGATGGGTGGGTGGATGAAAAGGATTCAAGGGTATGCATCTATGTTGATCTTGAGGAAAGATGGGAGATGGAGGTATGTAAGGACCCAAAATGGATGGAAAATTAGGAGAGTTAGGAGGGGAAAGTGAAGGGACATAAGGACCCAAGATGGAAGGAAGGCGTGAAGATCTTTGTAGTGGTGGAAGAGGTCCAAGGATGGAAGTGGAAGACGCAAAAGGATAATCAATAAGTTCATTAGCATCTATATGACAACCAAGGATATCAGCATCTTTAGAGTGAGCATTAGGATCTTCAATAGAATCATGGACATCTTGAATAAGAGCATTTTCTTTGATAGGATCATTCAAAGCTTGCGAAGACTTAGGAAGAGTAGAAAGTGGAAGTGAACATGGAGTGGTAGAACAAGAAGATGAAAGACTTTGATCTTGACAAGGATCTTTGGATAGCACCAGTGTATAATTTGTCTCTTGTTTTTCAATAGGCTTAACATTGGAAGTAACAACACTATTTTTAACAACCTTAATGGAAGTATCATCTTTAGAAATTGAAAGTAGGGTAAGGTTATTTTGATTTTCAATAAGCTCAACAGTGTAAGTAGTAGCTTGATCTTGCTTAAGAGAAGACTTAAGACATGGTGGAATGCATGAAAAAGGGTGTACAGGATCAAAAGAACCCTGAGGTGGATAAGAGACATCATGAAAAAGAGTGGATGACATAGAGGGTTCATGATCTTGATCTTTCTTGATGTTCTTCTCTTTATCATTTTTAGAGTCCTCTTGACATGGAGCCACTTCTAAGGACAAGGAAGCATGTTGGGATTGTATGGATGACTTTGGAAGAGATGGTGGAGGACTAGCTGAAGTAGGGATTATAGCATATGAAGGCTTAGGCTCTTTAGGTTTATCATCATTGAAAGTATTTGCAGCCAAGTGAAGGATAGCTTGAGTTTCTTTAAGAGGTAGCCCTAGAGGATAACTATAGGGAACCACATGAAAAGTATCAGGGCTTGTGTCAGATGAAGGTTTTGTGAAAGATGTGAAAGACTCAGAAGCTTTAGGAAATGTATGGGTATTGGAGGAAGTAGGGGATGGAAGGGAACCATCACCAGACAAAGGTTCAACATTAACATGATCTTGCTTGAGAGTGTAATCTTCATTTTCAGCCTGAGAGTTCTTAGAGGAGAGATCCTTATAGTATTGACGTTTCAAGCTAGCACGATGTATTTTATAGTCCTCAGCAGTAGTAGATGGATCATCATTAAGGTATTGTCCACAAAAGCCATCAAAATCTCTTTCAAAATCAGAATCATATGGATCACCATCACGATCTATCCAATGTGACGGCCCATTTGTAGTAAGCAGGAATGAACGATGAGGAGGACTCTTAGGAACAGAGGTGTCATAGGTATCATTACATTGTCTGTTGTCATAGTCATCATAGTCTTCAAAGCTAGATGTGTCACTCTCCGTGGAAGAGGTATCATATTGCTCAATTTTTTTTCGGGGGCATGGTGACATGTACAAATCTTTATCAAATGGAAAAGAGTATAAAGATTCCATGGAGAACTTTTTAGATTCCTTCTCTTTCTCAAGTTTGTCAAGCTGGACTTGCATAGCATGTATCTGTTTCATTATAGTGGCGATCAGAGCTTCTTCCTCTTGTTTACTGATTCTTTGAGACATGTGTACTGATTCTCAATAGCTACTGATTTGTTCTTGACACAATGATATTTTTGACAGATTCTGGAACTAGGCTGGAAACATTGGATATCTTGCAATTTGACAATTTCTGACAACTCTCTCAAATTTTTCCAAACGACACTCTGCAGACTCATACGACACTAGGTAGTCTATGAAACGATAGTTGCTAAACTCGTACGACAGTTGGGTAGCAATGAAATGACAGTTGACAAAACTCATATGACTTTTGACTCTAGAAAGAACTTTATGTCAATTTTTGCAAAATTTAAGGTCTTCAGTTTTGGATTGTTTGCAAATTGTATTGTTCAGATTTTGAAAGTTATACCAGATTTGATCATTTTTAAGAGCCAAGTAGATAAATAAGCATGCAGAACAGCAAGCAAGTGATTCCAAGCACGTCTGAAAACAATGAACAAGGGCAAAAGCAACCTTGCGCATGAACAATCAAGTGACCAAATTGTGCTAATCCCTGAGAGTACTAATTGTGTATGTTCTGAAAAAGTTTTGCAATAACACACATATACCTAAGAATGAAAAATTGGCCTCTCTAAGGTTTTTAGTAATGGTTTGACTCTGCAACTTTTATGATTCAAAGGGGTGAACTCCAATCCCGGCGCACCAGGGTTTTGACACAGTCTGAGAACTTAATCTTCAAGAGCTGCTAGGGAGATCTGACAACCCAACAATGAACCATACCCGTGGAGATTTCTTCCACAAGGACATTTATATAGCGGTTGTCACTACCATGGCGAAAATGGCTATTACCGCTTGAGGTTCCGTCAATGCAGTTTTCCCTATGAAGGGATTGTCCGCTACGGTTAACCCTCTCTAAAGATGACTCACAATAGTATACCACAAGGGGACTTGGCTCCAGATTCAAGGTTTTGACACCTCTTCACTTTTAACCCAAACAAAGCAAGCAGATTAATCCGACACGCTAAGACAAAGTTTTGTTCCACCAAGGTCTGTGATATCAACTCCACATGATCTATCAACCTCTCCAGGGAGAGAATGTATCAATCAATAAGAGAAGACGCACTAACCAATTTTGATTCACCAAAGCTCATGATATCAACCCCACGTGATCTATCAACCTCTCCAGAGAGAGAATGTGTCGATCAATAAGAGAAGACTCACTAACCAAGTTGAATGTGAAACGCACTAAGTATCCTCCCTACCTACAAGGATTCTGTCGTCAAGAAGGATTTCGCTGGGAATCCAATCTTTCAAGAATCACGAATAGTGTTCATAGGGCCTAATTACTATGTGAGCACAGATATATGTTCCGAAAGTAAATCTACCAAAAGCATTCAAAAAGTAGAAAGAGGAACACTTAACGTTTAAAGAGAATATGAGATGAGTCCACAAGGTGGAACACTTAACACCTCACACAAGCTAAAAACGAGTCCACAACTTAGAAAACAAGGGAGTTCCTAAAAGCACAAAAGGGTTGCCAAGTGGAACATTTAACGCTTCTGTCCTGTTGACCCCTCCCCTTTATGGCGCTGAGATTGCAACCACGGGGCGGAAATGAGGGGCCGGTGGATTAGCGAGTCCAATAACCCAAGATAGCAATCAAGATCAATCACAAGTATTCTAAGACTACTTAATGAATCCTTAAGGGTTCACAACCTAGTATCAATTATGCAAGTGTGTAGAAATAGATCAAAAGCATGAAAAGATGCACACAAGCTTGACACATAAGAGATTTATTTTAAGTCCCAAATCAAAATATTATTAGATGAAGGAGAATACCTGGGATCTTTGCAACCCGCTTAGTAGATTTTACTTGATTTTTAGCAATTTTTGTTGAGCTTTTCCATGCAAGCAAGTGACGAACTCTCCAACAAGCAAACAAGCAAACAAGATATGCAAAATATATTCAACTTATGAAAACCATAGGGTTAGCTCTAAAAATCAATTATTATCAGTAATAATAACCAGCAATCAACCCAAATGACAACTCATATCATTCATTGAACCATGTAAAAAAATACGTGCATACCCATCACAAAACTTTATTTTTTTTGCTGCATTTGACCTAGTCAACAAGATCTAATTTTTTTGATATGATTTTGGCCACAAAAATAGAAATTCAGAATAGAGACCCCTGCTAAAAAACAAAGAGCTTTCCAAAAATGCAAAAATTTTATAAAAACCTCTTCATTTGTGCCCTAGAGACCCATTTTATCAAAACAGACCAGTTTTTGTAAATTGACTATTTGAGCTATGATATCATGTCCAAATTTAAAACACAAAGAATGGACCCCCTGTAGAATTTAAAGAACTTTCTGAAAATATAAAAATTTTCAAAAAATATGCTGATTTGCGTCAGATATTAATTTTTTCCGGAATTTCAAGAAAAAATTATTAAAAATTCAAAACATTTTAGAAAATTCTAATTTTTTTACTGTAGCTTCCATGATATGTCACCAACTCGAAAAAAAATTTCAGACCAAAATTCCAAGCCGTTTGGGAGATAAAATTAAATCTTTGAAACTTTGGGGTTTTAGCTCCCAAAAAAAATCAAAACCAGCATGCAAAGGTGGGTTGCCCCACGGTGGGCGCCAGAAATGTGTGTGTGAAAATTATACCTGATCTGTAAACACAACACTCAGTAAAACATTAGAGGTTAGTGATAATCAAAATCATGCAAAATTGAAAGCTATCTAACCAAGCGATTTACTGCCTTCTAATAGGTGCGAGATTAATGTTCTCAGATTGTAATCGAGATCAGTGACCTAGACGACACCTAAATGAAGGATTTGAATGCAATTGATGGATATGAAATTGAATGCAATTAATCTATATTTTTGATATTTTCTATGCAATAAGAATGAAAACTTGATATGAATCTATGCTAATATGAAAAACTTGATATGAAATGAATGCTAAATGATCTAACAATGAAGATTCTAACAATGATATGAAAACTATGAATGCAAAAATAAGATTGATCTCACAAAGATGTCGATTCACAAAAGCTTTGATTCTTCAATTCCAATTCTCCAGCGTGATTGTGCAAAATATGAGATGATTTGTGAAGAGCTGAGCCTTTAATTTATAGAAATCCAGGGCTTTGGAGGTGCATGGGAAAAAGCCATAAATCACTCAAATAACTCAACTTGATTTTTGAGTTATTTTTAAATAAAAGATAATTAACTCACAAAAACATGCAAAAGCTAAGTTTTAACTCAAAATAGAGTTTAGCTTTAATTGATAATTGATAGTTGTTTGCTTTTATGATTGTGCATGTTTTATTTATGAATTAATTTAATAATAAAGTGATTTATTTCCAACTTAACTGCTTTTAAAAATAAAACAATTGATTTATGGGTTAATCAATTATTTAATCAAAATTTTATTAAAAATTATATTATTAAATAATGACAACATGCTTTAATTAATTAAATAAGAATTTAATCAATTAAAGATAGGAATTTTGATTTATTGTCAAAATTAAATAATACAATTAATAATAGATAGAATTAAATTTAATTACATAATTAAGTGGCAAATATAAAATCTAATTAATTAAATATGAAAATATTCAATTAATCAAATTTTTAGGATAAATGTGATTTATTGCCAAATAATCATTAAATTAAAGATAATTAAGATAATTAGGAATATTACTAGGAATATTCTCCAATGCAAAATTTAAGATAATCAATTAGATTTGATGATGTTTAGATGTGCCTTAGATTAGGACTTTGATGTCGATTTCATATGATTTGATGATATAGGAGGTTAATGAACTTATAGCCCATTTTTGGGGTATTACAGTTACCACTTGTTAAGATTAACAAGAAAGAAATAAGAGTTATATGCAAAAACAACCAATATCAAATAATAATAAACCACACAGAAAGAGAACATAAGAAATAAAGATTTAACATGGTTCACCCAATCCATAGGCTATGTCCACCAACAACAAGTGCAATATTATTATTATCTAGTGATTACAACCTGATTACAATTCACAATCCCTTACAGCTCAATACCACCGCAAGAAGCTACTAAAACATACATTATCATGAAATCCCTAACCCTAAGCTATTGAATACAAGATTATTTTTTCACTTTAGGGTTACAACATGTCGGCCCAAAAATAGCTAAAAAACATGCCTTAACCCTTGGACAGTTGTGGGCTAACACCCTCTACTGTATGCAGGCTTTCGCCCCCAAACCCCTGCTTGGGGCCTGACCTGATCTTGAACCCCGACGATGGTGGGGGGAAAATTTTATAGTACTTCCTTGATAAATCACCACAATATAACAATCTCCCACTATGGGATTGATCAGACTCCATAAAAAAAAGACAAGAGAGAGAGAGAGAGAGAGTGGGCGAGGATATACAATTGAAGAAGAAGCAGCAAAGGAGAAGAGAGTTTTTAAGACATAGATAGTGAGCTTAAGGGATCTAATAATCTTTGGAGGAAGCAAAATTAGGTCATCTTGTTGGTGTTCAAAAATGTTTATGCCACTTAGGGCTGCCAATATGCCTTGAGACTAATGTTAAGAGTGGTTAGCTCCAAGTGTGAAAGCTCTGCAAGACAACTGGACCAACTATAGGGACAAGACTGCCCTCTTCTACTTCTAGCTCTGCAACACCAAGGCGGGTGCACCTAATCCAGACAAAATTCAAACTCACTACACACCTTATACTTCTGGATTTATATAGCAGATCATAGTAAAGGATTGCTAAATACTAACCAGGTATTAATTGAATCAACTCTACTATGCAGGGTAAAATGGTCTTGTGAAGGGTATTACTAGTGATTGATATTCAAAGATGGAGAAAATGGCCAAAGAACATCAAGCATTGGACTCAACTAAATGTACTAGTCCTTGATCAGTGCCATTATCCATTGGGCAACACTCAAAAACAAATATAGAACATGAACCAACTACTGTCAAAGACTCAAAGCCATAAATACAACTATTCCAGCCCATCCACTACTTATAAGATCCTTCTGTAGACAATCTAAAGAATCTATGCCCTATCCAAAGTATCTTTCACTTGATCCTAGATCAAGAACTAAAGACTAGAACATATACAGAGGCAACCCAATGTAATGGACCAGAAAATCCAAAACTCATAAGACTGACACCAAGGAGAGACTTGAAAGCATGAGAATAGTTATATTAAGTATGATGAGGCATGTACATGTCTATACCAGAAATGAGACTACCACGTCAATAACCTGCAAAAGATGTAAAGAAGTTATATTCAGCTTCCTACAATGCGATAGAGTTTTCTATTTCCCTGGAACTGACAAAATTCAGAACCCTTACAAAGTCAAAAATTCAACAACTTATACCCCTCAGTCATCTTGGAAACCCAAAATAAGTTGTAACAAGCTACGGATGACTAGGGCTAGGGTTTCACCCACCCAACCAACCAGAAATACATTAAAAATTAAAAACTCTTGGAGTGAAAACCAAGCACATGTCTATCAGATCAAGGATGATCTTCACACTTGAGAAGAATCTATGAGAAGGACAAGAAGATCATAAATTTACCATGCAAACCATACTGATCAGACCAACAAAAATCCTTGAGCCAACAAAAACTGTCCTCCCCCACATGGAAAAACATTTGCAAGCAATCACCCAACTCATTGGACCATTCCACAACCACTGGCGCCACCAACCAAATCAAATCTAGCTGAAGAAGTAATAAAAACTAGTCCTTCTATTACTGGAACTTCTCAGGAAATTCAAAAATGAATTTCAATGGTTATGACAGAGAGCATTAAGACACAACCGTAGATGCACTTTGTTTCCCGGCAAATTGGGTGGCCCAATATAATCTTTAAAACTACCACGGGATCCCCAAACAAGTCAACCACCACCTCATAAATCCCTTAGAAAATGAAAACCAAGCATGTCAATAGCACGACACCCTGGACCCACCTTTAACTCTGCAACAGCACAATTAGACCATTGTCGCATGATCGCATAGCCTGAAAATGGGCTATGCGAACATGCAACAAGTTGCACCCCTTTACCTTGCTGCAACCACTACCACTGAGGGTTAACACAAAATGTTAGTCACATGATCGCATAGCCTTGAAAAAGGCTATGTGAACATGTGACTAACCATCAGCATTCACCATCATTAACTACCCTATCACCGCCTAGCCAATGAAAAGTGCCCATGTCACCAAGAGTGCTGCCCCCACACCCCCTTTCTTCCAGACATGACCACCACCACAGTACCACGTGGCACCCAATAGAAATTCACCACCTCACCATAGTGGACACCACATTACCACCTGCCACCGGGCCCCAGGGACATGTGTCAACCGGTCGCATGATCGTATGTCAAAAAACTCTGACATGCGATCATGTGACAACCAACCATAGGCCACCACATAACCACCTCTAACAAATTGGTCCACTGAGTAGTCTCCACATAAAGTAGAAATGACGGTTGTCACTATACTGCGATGTTAAAAAATGAGCATCTCCGCTCAGCGGTATAATGAAAACCACTAGATTTGTCCATGCTTTAACTCCCTCAAAAAACTATGGACCCACCGATGCCATCCAACATGTCATTCCACCAACTAGTCAGAAGATGCCAACTCATTCCACCCTGACAACGGACCCACTAACAGCCCTTATAGGAAAATCCAACGGCCTATCACAAAAGTGTAAAGGTTAAACATCATGCATCTTTACCATGCGAACATACGACAACCACCGATCTTGTCCAAACTTTAACTGTGCTGGAAGCATGAAGAACCAAGTCCCACCGATGAACTACCACCTCACCACCGCAAAGATGTGTCAACTAGTCACATGATCACATAGCCAAAAATTGGGCTATGCGATCATGCAACAGCCAACCAAACGCCGCCACATGACTGCCAACAGGACCACACCCTTTCCACCAACCAGCCCCACGGGAAAGAAGTAACCGATCGCATGGTCACATATCAAAAAAATATGACATGTGATCATGTGACAACCAATCATTTTGAAACCTTTGAAGACCTGAGCCCACCATCCATCGTACCTGCGCAGTTAGGGAATGCCAGTAAATACGAAACTATGAGGTTGAAAACACATAGGGTTTTCGATAGAAAAAATGGAAAACACACAAGGTTTCTGACACCAAAAGATAAGAGCACAAAAGCTAGAAGGCACAAGGTTGAAAACAATAAGGGTTTTCACATAGACTGAAAACATCATGGATTTTCAAAAACACTATGGGTTTTCGACACTATGGCAGATTCTTGAAATTATTTCCTGCAGACCTTAGAATTTGAATAACTTTTTGAATTTTGTGATTTAGGAGATGTGATCTAGACTAGAGCTAGATGAAACATGGAAGAACACAGGGCTAATGGCACACATCATAAAACCAAGTGGATCTACTTCACAAGACAAAACTATGCTTGCAGGCTTGACAGGACACTTAACAAAAACTTTGTAGGGAACAAGCCATTTTCATAAGATTTTGCATTGACAGGAAAATGGACTAACACATCTATCATGTAAGGAATCCTAACAAGTTTCTACAAGGTATTGTAAATCCCTTAACTAGGTAGTCTCTAATAGGACGGTTGAACTTCGTTGTAAGAAATTTTTGTAAATCCTTTAACAGGGTGAATTCCATATAGGCAAGATAAAATATCTTAGCAGAGTAGTCCTAAAAAGACTAGAGATACACTTAACCATGTATCAGTAACTCCTAACAGGGTGTGTCACACAAAAAGTGATATTTTTTAGCCTTAACTGGAAAACTCTTTCAGATGTAGTGAAGAATTGTGTGTACCATCCCCACCGTAGTTTTTTCCTCTAACCAAGGATTTATGCGAGACTAAAATCTATGTGTTATCGGTATGTGAATTATTTCATGAGTTTACTATTATTTACTTTATGTTTTGTCAATTGCAACATATCAGTAATACATAAAAACTATCAGTAAATTGGAATGAAGCTATATGTTTGAGATTAAAAGTTTGAATTGATAGGTCACCATTAAATGAATGAATCTTCCATTAAAAGTGTCCATAATATTTTATTGGTAGGTAACTCTTTTTATCTTTCCAATTTGATATTTTTTGCCACTATCAAATGGGAATAGTGTATAATCTCCTTTTCTGATCGATAGTCTTCAAAAGCTGGTAAACCATTCCTTCTTGTTAGGTATTTGTGTAACCATGTACCAACTACCACAATAGACCCAATTGGATATTGGAAACAATCATCATCTAATTTATGATGTATCAACCTTTTTTTAGGTTCTATGCATCAAGCTAGCAAATACTTAGTCTACTCTTAATTATCCTAAGGTGCAACAACAACATACACATGTCTTTCAAAACAAAATCAAGTACATCCACAAATAAAACTTATTAGATTTTTAATTCAAATATAATCAAAAATTATATGACATACATAATTAATATAATTTAAATTTTTAGAAGAAATTGAATTAAATTAAAAGGTTGTATGAGGCCCAAAACATGATCATAATCTTCTGATGCAAATGCATGATCTAGGTCTTCATTTATTATATCATCTTGATCTTGTGTCTCACTAGGTGTTAAGGATTTATGTTTCCATTCTTCAACCCATTCAATATTCTCGCATTCTTCCCATTCACCTACAATACAAAATTGACAAAAACATGCAAGATCCCTAGGCTATATAGTCCTAATTGGTAGGAGTGGGTTGATTCTCTCAACCATATTTTGGATGATAGCAAGGTGGATTTTTATTTTTAGGGTGATGTAGATGTTTCAACTTTTTATGAGTTTGTTGATGAACTGTATGAGTGGGAAATTGACATGAGTAAATTTTTTGCTGAATCATGAGCCATAACGGATGCTAAGTGGAACAATTACCGTCAGGATATGGATGCAGTTAGGGAAGTAGTTTGGCCAAAAAAGAGAGAACTTGTGGTGTGGCAAACCATTGGAGAGATTCAATCTCGTCCACATAGAAGTAGTTGAGAAAGATTCTGGTAAATAAGAATGAAGAGCCAATAGAGGGAGGTAAGTTAACAAAATAGGCTATCTTATCTTTGTGGTTCACCTATTATGGATACACCTATGATGAAAACCAAAACTGATCCTCAAGAATCTAGGATGCCAACTGTCACTTATGTAACTACTTCCATGTTTTTAAAATTTGTTTTGATTTTGACAACTCAAATTTTCCCAAGTCTGAAGCTGGTTGCAATCCATCATTATAAATGGATTTCCAAGACTGGGAAAAGGTGTCGAGAGATATTCAACTATTTTTCTCTTCTAAGAATAGAAGTCTTTATTGTCGATCAAGACTGCGTAAGATTCATTTTGTATTTTTTTGTGGTACTTAAGCTTAATGGGATTGTTGAGCATTTGTTTTACATGAGACAATGGATAGGAATTTACGCGAGCAAATTCCCCTCTTGGAAGACTAACAAGAATCAATCTCAAGGTTCCTTCTGGGTTGGGTCTCAACCGCTTGGATAGCTCAATTGAAGACAAATGTGAATCTGTTAACATAGAGGCCTTTGTTGGTTTGTATCTCAAGGAATTCTGCAAAACAAACTTTAGAATACCACAATATTTGTCTTTTTTTTTAATTTTCAAATTTTAGAATAAAAGTAATGTTAATCTAATTAATCTACTATAACTGATTTGCAAAGAAAAGTAAGAAGTTGGGTAACAAGAATTTGAAAGAAATTACTGAAAAGAAATCTAATGGACATAACCCGACATCACACCACTTTGCGAATTAAAAGACTGAGAATATGAGAAAACCCACAAAACAAAGATCAGAATAAATCACAATCTTCAGCTAGGTAGATGAAATCATCAATGGAAATGAATGCAGACATATGATAATCAAAAAATCATTGAATCAACAAGCCACCATAGATGTGCACACACATGAGACAAGTTTATCTCAAAAACATAAAAAGAAAGATCTTCTTGATAATTCATCACAACAAAGTAGTAAGACACCAACAAACACTGAGCTAAGAATCAAAAATTTGAAACCACCACACAATCAATTGGTTCTTTGAAATAAATAAATGAGAAAAATTACACATTCATAAATCTTGCAAAGATAGCAGAAATATCAAACTATGAATGAAGCCCCAACTAAATGTATTGCATTAATGATCAAATTGACCCTAATTACATTGTGTTATTACAATTTATAGAGTTGTGCTCTTATTTTTGCAGCTAGGGTTTCAGCTGCATGAAATTCAAAAATAAAATCTAAACTAAAGATTACATCAAGGAAACTACTTCTAAGAATGAGTTACACTACCCTAGCATAGAATTAAACCTCGTGCATTACAAAAAATAGAACAAATCATGCATAAATCATCTCAAAATGAAGCTAGAACTCATGCATGTTGTTGATAAAACTCATGATCTTGCACTTAATCTTTGGCAATAGCTCCTCCACATGGATCCAACTAAAAGAGACCCCAAAATCATGCATAAACAATCCCATAAAAGAGGTCTAGTTGACTAAAAAATCAAGTCTAAGATAATTGGAGTTAAACATCAGACGTGCCAAAAAACACCCAAATCTTGATAGATGATCTGAAAAAACCAAGCCTAAAAAATGACTAAGTGTTGAGTCCTCATTTCCCAAATTTTGGACTTCAGACTTTTAGAGGCCAAAAGTTCTCTAGGGCCGAAAGGCTGAAAAATAGGATCTACAAAAATGGCTAAGTACAAAACTGCATTTTCTCTGCATAAAATTTGACTAAGTCTGGACTGGCTACTTATTGACTAGGGAGAACTTTTGGATGTACCTTTCAGAACCTATCCACAATCTCAAGTACTTCTTCAAAGTCAACCATTTTGACCCCTTCAAAGATCTCTTATTGCCTCTCTTAGAAGGTGACCAACTCTCTTGCAAAACCTTGTATTTCTTCTTCTCGAGACAACATTGTATGGATCTCCTTCTTTTGATAAAACATTTGTTGAAGGTCTTCTTTCATCTTGACTCCCCTGAATATAGCTAAGTACTGATCGATGATGATTTTCATAGATTGCATGGTTTTATCATCCTCCTTATCCTAAAAATCTAAGTCAAAACCTTCAAAGAACTTATGCAATTCCTTTACAAAAAGCAGACTGTTACCCCTTCTCTTATCCAACCTTTTGAGTACCTTTTCAAAAATAGCCAATGCTCCAGTTATAACTTGAATCCATTTCTCAAAATTATCCAGCTTTGAGCCTTCATATAATTTTACCAACACTGAAAAGTGTTGTTTCCTTATGATTATTAGAACATCCAACACCTTCTGCCATTTTAGAATCTTCTCCTCCAATCCATCTTCTTCACTCATGATTTTCACTAGGGAGGTGATTACTTGAAGAATACTCATAAGAGGTCTTAGAATCTTCTTGAGAGATACCTTTGCAAACTATTCAAAATCTTCCTTCCAATCTACAAAATCTTGTACAAAAGAATGTGGAATGTTTGTATTTACTTCACCCTTTTTCTCCAAAATAGCCTATAATGAGGCCTCAGGGTTATTAGGGTCAATGGGACCGGCTGTCTTAAGAATGAACCTTTTCATGGCCTTGTTCTACTCCATCAAGGCTTTTATCTTCTCCTCACCTTTTCAAACAAAACCTAGAGCATGCTTTAATCTGAGGGTATCTAGATTTTTACTCCCCTCTCAAGTTGGCTCTCCCAAATCTTCCTCCTCCAACATGTAGTCATCAAGAATGACCTCAGTTGTACTGATGCTCATTGTAGGGACTTTGACCTGAGCCTTCCATCTTCTTGCTTGATCTTGAGTGACATATGACAGTGTCCTTTCTTGGGTGTTGGGTCTAGCTTGATGGAATGCTTGCCCTAAAGCTACCATGTATGTCTCATCATCAGTGTATACCCTTGTCCTTGGTTGGATCTCCTTCATGAACTAAGTGGGTTTGGAGAAAGCATTGAGGGGCTCGTAGGGAGATGATAGAGTTGAGGTAGTAGCTTGGTATTCTATTTGCATTTCTTCATGGCTCTCCTCTTCACCTCCTATTTCTTGTTCTTCCATCACATTCAACTCACCCTCCTCAGTTGTCTAAGATTCTTTAGTTGTCTTCTCTTCTTCCCTAGCCTATTCCTCTTCTATATTCAATGGTTCTTCTTTATCAATAGGCTCCTATGAGCCATTGTGTTCCTCCTCCATCTCCTCACTAGCTGTCTCAATTTCTTTCTCAGGCTCTTGAGGACCTTGAGCTACTACTTCATCCTGAATAGGTGGTGGAGTAGGGGAAACAAAGGGAGTGGGTATAAGCATTAGTGGATGTGGTGGAGTTGGAAATGGAGTGGTCTTAAATGGAGGCAAAAGTAGAGTTGTTGGTGGTGTTTGATGTGGAGGCGGGAGCAGAGTTTAATGCATAGGCGGAGGTAGAGGTGGAACTATGTGTAAAACCAAGGGGACTTGTGGAGCTACATCTTCTTCAAAAGTGACACCAATGGAAGAGTCCCTTTCAATCTCCATTGTTTCCTTCTAAACCTCTTCTATCACTTCCTCAATTGGCTCTTGAGACTCTTATGGAGCTTCCTCTCTCACCTTGTTATGAGGACTAGTGAATTGTGTGGTGAAAGAACCAAAAGACACCACCTATCCTATGGCAAGAACCTCTTAATGAGACTCTTGGAAACCATGAAGTCCCTCAAAAGTAGAGATATCAAACTCATCATCACCCAAAGCATCAAGATTTATGGGTTCTCCTTGGGTTGCCCCTTCGACATCTTCTTGATCATCTTCCATTATTCTTCTCTTCTTCATGGATCTTATGGACCAGGTTCTTCTACTAAGGGGTATTTTATCCATATCATCCTCACCATCCTCTAAGAGGGTGTTCATCTAAGTAGGTTTTGAGCCTTTCTTTCTTTTGTACACATTTCCTTTGATTATGCCAGTCGGCTTAGGTCCTATTAACTTGAATCTTGGGGTTTTCTTTGTTGCACTTGGAGACTCATGACCAATGAAAGAAGGTGCATCTGGAGGTGCTATGTTCCCTATCATTTTGGTTTTATCCTTCTTTGAGTGAGTAGCTAAACCATATTTTGTAGGATGCTCTTGTCTATAAACTATTTCTGGCTTCAAGGGTGCAGCCTCTTTAAATTTTGGTTTCACCACTTTCTCTCTTTTCTTCTTCTTCTCTTTGGAGGATTGCTCTAGTAGTTGCTTCATTGGCATAGGTTCCATATGAAATGGGTGGGTGATCCATGCTTTTGTGACTTTAATGACATGCCTAGCCTTAAAATCAATATCATCATTTTCATCTCTAACCACCTCTGCATTCAGAATGGCCCTAGTATATACTTTGTCCTAATTGTAAATGGTGGATAAGACATCCTTAGAATCAACAACTTTCACCTTTGGAGGGATTTTTAGTGACAAAGCGGCCTACGCTAACTCCAAAATCATCTAGCTATAGTCACTAATCTTGACTTCATAATCATCTACATAGCTTACCCAATGGTCCTTAATGTGTGGCTTGTGCACATAATGCCTTCCCATTATGTGATTGTACATACCAATTGGATCACAATGGGTCCTTATGAGGTTGTAGGTAGGTAAAGGGAATTCATCCCATTCAAGATTTAGAGCCTTATAGATCTTCATATCAGGTACATATTGGGGCCCTATGGAAATCAAGTAATCCCAACAATGTTTCTTCTTGTGCTTGATATTTTTGGGGGCATTTGATAATTGTCTCACTATCTCCAATAGGACAAATCTATCAGAAGGATACCTGGGTAGCTTCTTAGGGGACAGGGTACACCCCACCACCGGGATGTATGTGAAGGTTCTGAACTAAATGTAAAATGCCCCAAGGGTCCTGACCTTAGTAGCAGCCTCAGTTGACATTCTCTTAGCATAGTCTCCCTCTATGGAGAGTATGATGGAAAAGACAAAAGAATCATTGACAATACAAAAATCAGGGCTATTGTGGGTCTAGAACTCATTCCTAACTAGCTGTGGGTACATTGTGAATAGCCATGTATGCATATCTCCCATGATACCAACCTTTGTAATCCTAGGTACTTTGCTCTAGCAGCCAATAGATACACAACATATGATGTCATCTAGAAATGTGGGTCTATTTTTACTCTAACCAGCTGCTCATCCAAATTGTCACTAAGGATAGTGGTCCAATCAAACCTTTCCTTCTACTTCCTTATCTTTTCTATGAGCATGATCATCCATGGTTCCAACTAACTAGACTTGGGCAGCCCATACACCCGGCTAATAATGGTGATGGCTGCTTGGATATCTTCCCTCACCTACCCTCTCCACATTTCTATCTAGTCCAACTTGTTCTTGGGTAGGGACTATATAAGGTATCCATTTTTTACTATATTATGAGCTCGTGAAACATCCTTGTTGTAGAATTCCATTCCCTTGTTGATGTGAAAGTTGTAAAACTTGTCAACCCCTTTTGGGAAGTGGAAGACATCTTCAATATTATCCAGCCTCAAATCTAGGATCACTTCACCCACACTATTCTTCACAATTCTTTCATCAGGCACATAGTGAGTTTCCAAAGTATTTATCAAGTCCTAAGACAAGATGGAGACTCGATGCACTACCACAGTTACCAAAGAATAGTGCACTAATGAAGTGTAGTCCTCATACCTCCCTTCAAGTTAGGCATATTTGACCAAGTAGTCATTCTAGCTAACGTGGCCAATGTTGGTATCTGTGATCTCAGCATGTAGATTACTGACATTGGAAGGTGGATGGTAAATCTTCAACTAGTACTTCATTTCTGGTGACATAACCTTCTCTTCCACTCTGCAAAGAGAAAAAGACATGAACCAGTAATCATGAAATTATAAGAAAGAGAGGAACATCTCAAAAGATTAAAGCACTCTAACAGATTAATGCTTAAAAGAGCTCTGAAAAACATTTTCAGCCTTTCAAACCTTCAGAGGTACCAGACCTTTGAAAGGCTGAAAGGCTTGAAACGTTGAAAAGAGGTTTTTGAGTTGGAGCTTTGTTTGTGATGTCCCCTTTTTGGACCTCAGTGAATCAGTGGAGAAAGATCTTCGGTGACCGAAACCTTTGAAATGTCAAAAGGTAGGTAGTGTCTTGGAACCTTGGAGAAAAAAATATGGAGGTTTTTCTTTTAGTGAATTAGATGATTAAAATTTTCAGGGTGCGAAAAACTTGAAATGCTGAAAGCTTAGGAGTTGGGTGATTTCCTTGGAGAACCCAAAGTTTTTGGACTATGATGGTCTAAAAATTTTATGACTGAAGCATGCAAAACTAGGGTTTGGTGTCAAACTTGAAAACAAGTCTGACAATGAGCTTGACTACAAACTTAGGCTAGGGGGTCAAAGGGGAAAACCTCACGACCCCTGAGGTGAGACCAGACTGACACAAAAACACCTAACCCTAGCAAGAACTCAAAAAAAACCCTAACTAGACCAAATCAGAAAACCATAGCTAAACGACCGATGAAAATATAGACGAAAGAAAAGGAAGAGAGGGAGAGTGAGAAACCAACCTTGAAGAAGGTGGGGGATGAAGGAAATGAGGTGAGCACAAAGAAAAAAGTGTCTGAAAGATGCAGTGAGATCTTGGAAATGACAAAGACACAGCAAACAAGTGAGGGTTAAAACCCCTTTCGCACCTTATATAGGCAAATCGGTGGGTGACATCAGCCACCTGCCAATTGGCCTTTTGGGGGTCTCAGACCTCTGAAAGTCCAAAATGTCAAAAGGTTGACTCCCTTTGGGGATTTGGACCTCTCAACTTCTGGACATCTGAAAGGCAAAAACTCAAGGAGTTTCAGAAATGCCAAGGAAAATCAATCATGGTGGTCTTCTAGTCTTTCACACTTTCGGACCTCCAAAACTGTGAAACTGTGACACAACCAAAAACTAAGAGAAACTAGACTCAGAAAAAAAGTAACAAACAAACAAAAAACTAAGGAAAATCTAAAAGAGAAGGGGGGGCCCTAAAGCCAAAAGGAAAAAATGGGAGCATGGTTGTGGGACCACAACAAATAGCCCCAACAAAAGAAAGGGAAACAACCCGAGTTTCCCAAAGCCATTCCACCTTGAAACAACCCCGTCATACAGTGAACTAGACACAAATCCTTCAGCCAAGACAATTATCTTAATGTCATCATGATCGAGGACATCATAACACCTACATCTAGTCTATGTTTATGTGCGTTCAAATTTCCTAGGAATCCCCCACCTTAAGCTTCTATTGATTATCAACCAACCATCGTCAGATCATTGCCCACTGGTCTGAATTTGGTCTAGAGTCAATTTAACCTTCCCTTACTATAGATGAGCTTTATTCAAAGTTTTAAACTTCTTAGGAGGGCTCTTAGACTTGACATTTGTTAGCCTGAAACTTGAATTTCTTTGAACCATCATGTTTTGAATGATTTTGTTCTTTGGTTCAACATCTGCTACTTTTGTTTTTCTTTCATCTTTCATCAGTTATTATTTCTTTTCTCCCTCTTTCTTTTTTTTTCTTTTTTCTTGAAACCAGGGCAGCTCTTAGACTATCCTACCCTAGCTTGGAGCTTTATTTTTTATCAATCCCATCATTATGTGTTCCTCCTTTTATCTTTCTTGCTCTTTTTTTTTAGTCTATGTTCCAGTTAGGATAGGGTTCTGACTCCTGACCTCCTCTGCAACCATGGGCATTTTCTGAATCTGACTAGAATCCTATCATGAGAGGCTCATGACCTAGGATCCCTTTTAAATGTGTGTGAGTGTTGAGGATGGTTGGTTCTAATGAACCCTTTCAAGAAGTCTGAAAAGAAAATGTCTTACTTCCAATCTATGTATCTGGCTTGCTGCAAGACAAAACTACATCAAAGGGTTTTACAAAGGAAAACCTTTATCTCTTGTCTGGACTACCCTGTGCAGATCACTAAGCTCAAGAAACATCCACCCCTAAAAACAAAACAACCAACAAAAATATGTAGATGACAAGACCCAAAAGAAAAGACTCTAAAATACAAGAATGTACAAAAATATACAAAGGCCTGTCAAGACCCAAAGTAGTGCTTGAGAAACTAGTCATTGACTGGAAATGGGACCAATTCTCCATCAAGAGAACTAATCTGCAAAGTATTTTCTCCCAAAATTTCTACAATCTAGAAAGGGCCTATCCACAGACATTGAAATTTAGTGTGGCTACCTAGTTTTTCTTTTTCTTTATCCCACATTAGAACTAGATCATAAATCCTAAAGGCCTTTATTATTTCTTTTTTGTCAAACCAACACTTGACAACAACTTGATGTTTGGCCACATGCTCCAAAGCCATGGTTCTTTTCTCCTCAAGATTGAGCAAGTTCATGAGGTGAATCTGTACCTGATCCTCACCTTCAATGTATTGAGCCATAAGTCTAAGAATTGGTATTTTTAGGTTCATCAAAAAAATAGGTTGTAGACCATAGACTAGCTAGTAGGGAGAGGTCCCCAAGGCATTCATTATTCTCATGTGATCCATCCATAGAGTATATTTCAACTGAGTGTGCCAATCTCTAGGATTATCATCCAAGAGGTGTTTGATTACCATGATTAAGTTCTTGTTGGTCGATTCAATAATGCCATTCCCTTGCAGATAGTAATTGGATGAGAATTTGAGAATTACTTAGTTCTCAAAGGTCCATTGAGTAAGTGATGCAGAAGAGAAATAAGGGGTGTTGTCACACACCAAAAAGAAAGGCATGCCAAACCTCGTGATGATGAACTCTTCCAAGAAATTGGTTATCACCTCACTAGTATAGTTTTTCAGAACCCACATTTATGTCCAACACGTACAGTAATCGGTTGTAGTCAAGATGTATCAGTGCCTTGCAGATGATGGAGGATTAATCATTCCCACCAAATCAAGCCCCCACTAGGTGAATGGATGCACCTCATAAAATAGTTGTAGGGGCATCGCCAGATGTCTCTTGCGAATGGCATTGGTATGGAAAACATGGAAAGAGAGCATGTGCTCATGAGTGTCTTTGAAAAAATTTGGTGAATAATAGCCAGATCTTAGTATCTGATGGGTGGTGGCTTCTACTTATCCATGCCCAGTACCAAATTTATCATGAAATTATATGAGAACCTACTCAACTTCTATCTGATCTAAGCAGTGTAGATAGAGACCATCGTAATTTCATTTGTAGAGCTTCCCATTTTTTAGCATGTATGAACTACTTTTATTCTTTAGTGCTCTCCTATGTGACCCATTCAATCCCCCAGGGAAATTTTTTTGCAATAGATAGTAAACTATGTCTTGATACCAGATATTAGTGACCACTCCTTCATTGGTGTACACTTGTCACACCAAGCCCTGCTCTATTTCTTCCCTCATCTCAGTAAGAACTTGACCCCTTACTAATTTCATTGTTTGGATCTCGATGTCAAACTCTTATAATATAGCCACACACTTCCATCTTCATTCTCTCAGTTCATTTTGCATTAGCAAGGATTTGACTACTAGATCTGGCACAATGGCAATGACCTTACTCCAAAGGATGTAGTGTCTGAATTTCTTGACGACATTGACCAAGGAAAAAGATTGTTTGTCAAGATTTGCATACTTGAGTTTCATGTTCTTCAGAGGGAAGCTCATGAAAGCTATTGGTTATTCATCTTCTCCTTCCTTCTTTTGCATGAGGATCCCAATGCATGAGTGTTCTAATACAAAGGAGTAAACCTTAAATGGTAGAAGATAATCGGGGCTTACCAGAACTGGAGCAGTAGCAATAGATTTCTTTATTTCTTTGAAAGCTTCTTTGGTCAAAGTGTTCCACTCAATCATAGCATCCTTTTTTAACATATCATTCAATGGGCACACTATCTTTGCAAATCCACTGATGAATTTTCTGACGAAGTTGATTTTCTTGAAGAATGATTTCAAGTCCTTCCTACTATTCAGAAGAACCAATTTGAGAATAGCCTCAACCCTCTCAGGGTTAATTGAGATGCCTTTATTGGATGTGGTGCACCCGAGAAGTTTTCCTTGGGTTACCCCAAAGACACACTTCTTAGGATTTAGAGAGATTCTGTAATGTCGACACCTTTTCAGGACCTTTTGTAGATCTTCAATGTGGTCCATATGGTCCCTAGAGAAAACTATGAGATCATCCATATAGATGAAAATACATTTGTTGACCAGGCCTCTGAACACCTTGTCCATGGCTTATTAGAAAGTGGCTCCCATGTTGATCAGACCAAATGGCATACGATGATAACCAAACATCCCCCAATTCATTGTAAAAGTTATTTTGAGGTGATCCTTTTCTTTTACCATGAGATGGTTGTACCTTGAGTAACCATCCAAGAAAGACATCATTTGGGAGCCATTAACCACCTATAGTACTTCATCAAGGGATGACAGCGGGTAGTTGTCCTTTTGAGAAGACCTATTCAGATTTTAGAAATCTACACAGAGATGCACCTCTCCATTTTTCTTTCTCACCAAGATGAGATTTTCTACCCAAGTTGAATGCCAAATAGGGAAAATAATTTTGGCATCAAGAAACTTTTGTACCTCCTTTTGGATCACTAGTTCGATCAAAGGGTTCACCAGTCTTTGTGTTTGGTGAAAGGGCCTAGCATCTAGGTTCAAAGGGATGTTGTGCATGATAACATTGAGATCATACATCTTTAAGTCTTCATAACTCTAGGCTATGACATCTTTGTAGTCCATGAGTAGTTCTACCATCTGCTTCTTTTCTTCAGCTGTGTCAACCTTCCCAATATAAACTTCTCTGGGTTCAAGCTGTGTACCCAAGTTGTAGAGTTCATAATCATCACCTCCTACCATGGGTATCTTTCCCCTTTCCTGAGCATGTTCATCTTTATTAAAAATCCTTTCCAGGGCTACCATTCCTTTTGGAATGGAATTAGTCTTCAAATTCAAAATCCCTAAGTCATCTGATTCTTCCATTTCATCTTCTTCTTCATCAATGCTTTGTTTGTTAAAGATTTCAACATTCATAATAAAATCCAATATCTATTGATCATCTTGGAATACCAAGAAATTTTTAATATTATCTGAGATAGCTGGCATAGCTGCCAGTTCCATGGAGAATTTCTTCAATTTAGATTTTTCTAGTGGTTGTAAAGAGCTTGCTGACACTACCAAAGCATCAACAACAGTATTATTTCTTCTTGGGATGCTTCAGATGTTATAATCTTCAAAATATTTGATTATGTCCCAAATGCAATTTCTGTAAGAAGCCAATAACTTGCCAGTGCATGAATACTAGCTCTGGATCTGTCGGACAATCAATTGTGAGTCACCTTCAACTACTGAAACTTTCACCTTCTTCTCATGTGCCATGAGAAGACCCTGAACTAGAGCCTTGTACTTAGAAACATTGTTGGTACAGTAGAATTGTAGCTAATAGGTAGCATAGTATGAACCCCCATGAGGGTTAACCGACTCGACCCCATCCCCTGCTCCTGTTACACTTGGAGCCATCAAACTGAAGTTTCTAGAAAATAGGGTGATTCTTATGGGAAGATGATTTGACTTGGACTTCTGAAGTCACCTTGGGAAGATGTGCATTGACCTAGGCTTTAATGGGGATTTCAAGTGGTGATAGGTTCTTTGCACCTGGGATCTCCAATTTCTCATCATTTGAATATTCTCTCTTGGGAAGAGGAACCCATTTCATCCTTTGTTTTGCTTTCACATCACACCAAACTTCATGACATGGAGCCAAACATTTGTCATCAGAAGAGCTTCATTCCTCCTATATAAAATCTTCAGTTTTGGGAACCTGAGGTTGCTCACAAAGAGGAGATATGTCCTCACTTGAATGTGTCATCATGTCCTTTGTAAGCTCAGATGTGCAAGACATTTGGCTCATTAGTTGGGTCACCGTGTCTTGGAAATCTTGGCATGTAAACTCTGAGTGATTTGTCTAGTGGAGGTGGCAATACCCTAGTAACATCAGTATGTTTGGGTCAGCATCCTGGCCAAGATACCTCATATTTTTCATCACACCCCCTATGAATTATGTGAGAGTCTCCTCAAGAATTTGAGTATTTACCAACCCTTGCACCAGGCTATCATTTGAGTTCTCTTCTTCTTTGAGGTGAAATGTGAAAGCCTTATCAAACTGGTATACTCCTAGGTTAGCTTATAAGAACAAGACTTCATTTGGGGAATTGTACTCGGTTATCATTTATTTGAGTTTGGGCTCTGTATCGATCTTGATTTGGTTGTTAAGCCCCCTCCATGGTAGCCAAAGTTGAGTAAAGTGTGTGGAGAACCAACCCCTCAATGATTGGGTCCACTCTCTACTTAGTAACATGACACACATCTCCAGGATGTCCACCACATGTATGTCAATGCAATCCTAGATTTTGAGATCAATAACAAATTGTATATGTGTATCCTTCAAGACCCCTATGACTTTGACCTCTATTTTGTCAAGTTGAATCATGACCCTGTTGATCGGTTGACGACTCATCCCTAGCTTGTGGCATATGGATAATGACATGATGTTACAAGAAGCTCCTAAATCAATCAAATAATTATGCAAGTTTCTTCCAAAGATCTTGAGGCTAAGAAAGAAAGAGGGTACTTCTACCCTATCCTTGAACATAGTCGGCATTGCCTTGGTCGTGTTTATGTTGGATGCATTTCTAGTGTTATTGTTGGATGAGGCTGATTTGGAATAATCCAATGACTTCAAGAGGGATTCTCTTTGAGAATGAAAACTTTGTAGCATGTCGTACATTGACATATTAGTTCTAACTTTCTTCAGTTCCTCCACTGTGCTATATTTTTCATTAGTCCAGGTTGGGTTCTTTAGTAGAGCGGGTTGATGTTGTACTACTGGAGCACCATTGTTACTGGGGCCTGGAGGACGTATAGGATTGTTTCTAGCCCAAAAATTAGGTGGAGTGGGCTGCATCCCTAGAGGAATGCCATCAGTTAGAGGTTCTCTTCTACTCCTTAGATTGTAAGTGTCTATGTTGTTATTCTGAAAAGCATGGACCTCAAAGTACTTTGGCTGGCTTTCTTGATTGAAAGGGAAGATAAATTCTTCTTTTGTAGTGTTATCACTAGGACCTCCACATGTGCTTGGGTCATATGAATCAAATACCATGGAACTAAATTGGGTCTGAGAGCTATCAGGATCTTGAACTTGCTGGTTGTCAAATTCCCCCCTATACTCATCATTTGGTCGGTGTGTGTTGGGAGTTTGAGTAAAATTAACCTCAGACAAGTTGAAGGAATTAGCATTGTCAGAGGATATACTACCATTATTTGGACATGTGTTCCATGTTTTTTTCATTCTTTACTGACCGAACTGCTTATCTTGAGAAGTGTTCCCATAACCTCCACCATTATTATTATTGTTGTTATTGTAATTACCATAGTTGCAGTTTTGGTTTTGGGAGTAAGTGTTTGGGGTAGTGGTCAGGCGTTGGTAGTTTCCCTAGTTTTGAGGTGGATTAAGCTTCATCCTAGTGATTTCCCCTATCAACTGAGAGAATGTATTTTTCATGGCATCTAACTCACTCACTAGAGCATGGTCTGGCTCACTTGGGACGGCAGCCTTTTGTTCACATAGAGCTGCCTTGTGTACATCATATCCAAGATAAGTGATGGCAAGTGGTGGGGCAACAACATATGGAGCTAGGACCGGATTGAGCCTTGGGGTATGTTGCACTGAGAATTGATTATTTACTGCAAATGGACCAGTCATAGCAGCATTCCCTAATGTTGCTAGAATTCCATAATTTCCACCTGCTTGTGGATCCATCTGTTGGGTAAATGTGATAGCCTCATTACACACTTTTTCTAGAGTGTTTATGTCACCTAGAGGTAGCCTTTTCAATAATATGGACATTAGAGGATCCAAGGCACATAGGTACGCTTGTATAGCAGCCCCAACTAGTATGGTATAAGGAGCTTCAAGCTTCTGATACATTTTATGGAAATGGTGGTTGAACATGGCAATTGGCTCATTGAGGTCTTTCCTCACTGAAATGAACTGGAGGTGAAGATTTTTCGGATCCACATACAACTTAAATTGATTAAGGAATTTTGTTTCAAATTCTACCCATGTGGCAATAGATCCTCATGGAAAATGTAGATACCACTTGTATGAAAATTCCCCCAATGTGTAGAGGAAAAGGTGGCACATGACATCTTGATGAGCAATCTCCTTGTGATTGCACAACTCTTTGAATGCATGAATGTGTTCTTTCACTGTCCTAGATTCTCCATAGATGAAATGTGGACAGAATCTCTTAGGGCTCTTGGGTAGGTTGGGGAGCTATCCCTATATGTCTAATGGAGAGCTTTGATCATTTGCAAAAAATTCCATTGGAGCTAGTGGTAGAGTAGTAGTAAGTGGGGAAATAATCTATGGAAGTGGGGGAAGACCAGATTGATGTGCAACATCTTCTCCTTTCTTTTTTCTATTGATGTGTGGTATACGAACTTCTCTAAGTTCAAGGAATTCCCCTTTGTTTGGTGAAGATATGAGGACCCATTCAAACCTTTTGGGAGAGACCGATCCAATATTCTAGGGTCTTCCTTTCAATGGCCCTCCCTCTAGCGACACTTTTATTGAGCATCATTTTTTCATGACACAATGACTAGCAATTTATGCGAGCAAATTCTCCTCTTGGAAAACTGACAGGAATCAATCTCAAGGTTTCTTCTGGGTTGGGTCTCAACCACTTGGATAGCTCAACTAAAGACAAATTTGAATCTGTTAACAAGTAGACCTTTGTTGTTTTGTATCTCAAGGAAGTCTGCAAAACAAACTTTAGAATACCACAATATTTCTCTTTTTTTATTTTTTAGATTTTAGAATAAAAGCAATGTTAATCTAATTAATCTACTATAACTGATTTGCAAAGAAAAGTAAGAAGTTGGGTAATAAGAATGTGAAAGAAATTATAGAAAAGAAATCTAATGGACATAAACTGACATCACACCACTTTGTGAATTAAAAGACCAAGAAGATGAGAAAACCCACAAAATAGAGATCAGAATAAATCACAATCTTCAACTAGGTAGATGCAATCATCAACGAAAATGAACGCAGATATATGATAAGAAAAAACTCATTGAATCACAAAACCACCACAGATGCACGCACACGTGAGACAAGTTTATCTTAAAATCACCAAAAGAAAGATCTTCTCGATAATTCGTCACAACAAAGCAGTAAGACACCATCAAACACTAAACTAAGAATCAAAGATTTGAAACCACCACACAATCAATTGGCTCTTTGAAATAAATAAATGAGAAAAATCACACATTCATAAATCTCACAAAGATAGAAGAAATATCACACTATGAATGAAGCACCAACTATATGAATTGCATTAATGATCAAATCGACCCTCATTACATTGTGTTATTACAATTTATAGAGTTGTGCTCTTATTTTCGCAGCTAGGCTTTTGGCTGCATGAAATTTGAAAATAAAATCTAAAGTAAAGATTACATCAAGGAAACTACTTCTGAGAACAACTTAAACTACCCTAGCACATAATTAAACCTTGTGCATTACAAAAACTAGAACAAATCATGCATAAATCATCTCAAAATGAAGCTAGAACTTGTGCATGCTCTTGATAGAACTCATGATCCTACCCTTAATATTTGGCTATAGCTCCTCCACGTGGATCCAATTGAAAGAGACCCCAAAATAATGCATAAATGATCCCATAAAAGAGGTCTAGTTGATTGAAAAATCAAGTCTAAGATAACTGGAATTAAATGTCAAACGTGCCAAAAAACACCCAAATCCCGACAGTTGGTCTGAAAAGACCAAGCCTCAAAAATGACTAAGTGTTGAGTCCTCTTTTCCCAAATTTCAAACTTTGGACTTTCAAAGGCTGAAAGTTCTCTAGGGCTGAAAGGCCGGAAAAAAGGCTCTACAAAAATAAAGTACAAAACTACATTTTCTCTGCACAAAATTTGACTAAGTCTAGACTGGCTGCTTACTAACTTGGGAGCACTTCTTGATGTACCTTTCAGAACCTATCCACAATCTTAGGTAATTCTTCAATTCAACCATTTTGACCCCTTCAAGGATCTCTTGTTTCCTATCTTGGTAGGATACAAACTCTCTTGAAAAACCTTGTATTTCTTCTTCTCGAGACAACATTTTCTAGATCTCCTCCTTTTGATAAAACATTTGTTGAAGGTCTTCTTTCATCTTGACTCCCCTGAATATAGCTAAGTACTAATCAATGATGACATTCACAGAGTGCATGGTTTTATCATCATCATCATACAAATCTAAGTCCAAACCCTCTAAGAACATATGCAATTCCTTTACAAAAAGCACACTATTACCCCTTCTCTTATCCAACCTTCTGAGTACCTTTTCAAAAATAGTCAATGCTCTAGTTATATCTTGAATCCATTTCTCAAAATTATCCAACTTTGAGCCTTCATATACTTTTACCAACACTTGAAAGCATTGTTTCCTTATGATTGTTAGATCATCCAACACCTTCTACCATTTTAGATTCTTCTCCTCCATTATATCTGTATCATCTTAAAATGGAAACACTTCCATGATAAGAGAATTTATCCCTTCGAGTAAGTGGTCTGGGGTATGTTAAGTACCTTGATCAGGTCTTTGCATGTATCTGGATTTTCCCCCTATTGTGCTTTCCTTTGCACTTAATTTTCACTTCATATCTGCACTTCCTAGCATTCTGGGTCAGGATCCTGAGGTTTTTGACCACAAGGTCAAAGTTGACCTTGACCCTAACCTAGGTTAGAGTTGACCTCAACTTTAACCTAGGTCAAAGTTGAGCTCATCCTTGACCCCCTATCCAGATTTCAAATTTCCTTGATTTTTGGGTGTCAGGTTTTGGGGATATTTGTTTTCCCACCTCTGAGTCGGCCATTTTAGGTTTTGGAATGGCAAATCCTTAAATTTCATTTAATCTAGGTATATTTTCTAAATGTTAGGACCTAAGTGGGATTTAATTCTCCAAGGTGGCCCCTCTAGAAGATTGTGCCCTAGTTCACTATAAAAGGAGGCCTTCCTCCCTCATTTTCTCCATTAAGTTTTGTGAGAACACATCCACATCTCTCAAGAAATTTCATGAGAAATCTCTCAAGTGCAAGCAAGTGAATTCAAGAATTCAAGCAAGCATTCAAGCATTCAAGTGTTCAAGCATTCATCCACCAAGGAGATCCATTTTTAGCCATTGAAGGATTCAATATCTTTGGAGCCCCCTTGAAGATCCATCCTTCTACATTCATCCAAGCCTCCTCATATGCAAAGATCAAGTCAAGATTGGTGTTGAAGATCAAATTCCATTGATTTGAGACATCCTACATTCATTCTACATCCATTGGAGCATCCCTACTTTTGGATTTGAGGATTCAAATCCTCTACAAGGACTTCAACGTAAGCGAGGTGAATTGTTTCAATTGCTTTGTTTATGCACACTACATTTCAATTCAATTTCAAGGTTAATTCCTAAATTGGGGTTTGACCAAGGCAAACCCCCCATACAAACAAAACCCCCTTTTCTTGTAGGTACAGGTGCGGAATTTCAGATCTGAGAGTGGATTTGGATACCCTTTTCAATGAACTTCCAAGATCTACGAACAAAGTCAAAATCAACCTTAAAATAAAGAATCTAGCCTTTGACCTTTTATGAGGGTCAAAGACTACCTGCTGTCAAAAAGATAAAAGATTTCTAGGTTTTCTTCATCTCAGCATTTCCAGTCTGAAACAAGTTGTAGAATTTCCTGAAAGTACACAGACATCAGAAATTGTCATTTTCCAAATTTGCCCTAATTTGAGGTTAGTACTTGTATTTCAATTATTTCATATTTCAAGCACAATTCTCCATAGGGAAATATAGGATTTTTCTCTCTCTTTCATATTCTCCATAGATTGATTCAATTGTGCTTTAACCTTTTGGTTGATCAAATTGGATCTCTCCTTTAGGAATTTGGATTTAGGAGTGGATCTCATATTTCCCCCATACATTAAAATTGAATAGGTGTGATTCCATTTTAAAACTATTCACTATCTTCTCTGCTCATATTTCCACCAGGGAGGTGATTCCTTGGATAATACTCCTAAGAGGTCTCATAATCTTCTTGAGAGATACCTTTGTGAACTGTTCAAAATCTTCAGTCTAGCCTACACAAGCCTATACAAAAGAATGTGGAATGTATGTATTTACTTCACCCTTTTTCTCCAAAATAGCCTATAATGAGGCCTCAGGGTTATTAGGGTCAATGGGACCCACTGTCTTGAGAATGAACCTTTTCATGGCCTCATTCTTCTCCATCAAGGCTTTTATCTTCTCCTTATCTTTGTCCATGAAACCTAAAGCATGCTTTAATACAAGGGTAGCTAGAGTTTTACTCCCCTCTCAGGTTGGCTCTCCCAAATCTACCTCCTCCAACACATAGTTATCAGAAGTGACCTCAGTTGTATTAATGCTCATTCTAGGGACTTCCACCTGAGCCTTCCATCTTCCTACTTGATCTTGAGTGACATATGATAGTTTCCTTGCTTGTGTGTTGGGTCTTGTATCACAAAAATTGTGACACTTCTGTGAATCCTTGCATGCAAGGAGACTCAATAATGAGTCCTCGCAAACTGACTCACAACTCTCTATCTGAGTATGTGTAGGGATTGATATTGAGGCCCTCAGATCGACCTAATCAACCCATGCAAGTACACCCTGGAAGGAGAGATTCAAAGATGAATAGCAAACATGCTAATCTCCATGAATCTTGTTCATGCATGCAAATGAAAACTAGTCTAAATGATTGCAAAATGCAAGAAACAAGCTAATTTACTAAAATGGAGATTAATCTATATGCAATGAAATAAACTATTTTAATTTATATGCAAATTAACTAAATGTGCAAATCTAAAATAGTCTATATGAGTATTGCTAAAACAATAAAATGAATTAATCTAAATGCTATGAATAACTATGCAATCTCAAATCATGATTTCTAAAGCTCAAGAAAATTTGTAGCATAATAATGATATGAAAACTCTGGAATCCTCAACTAAGAACGAGATGGCTCATTTTATAGTAAAATGTGGATTTGAATGCAAATCTAGAAGCAATGTGGGATAAATGGAAAAGAGGAAACAAATGTCATTTTTAGAAGGTTTGTAGGAAAATGGAATTTCATTTTTTTCATTTTTTTAATAATCGATTTGTTTCCTTTTCCATCACAAAAGATATTTTGAGAAGATATTTTATTTATTTTATTTTATTTAAAAGAATAATATCTCTTTTAATAAAATAAAATAAGATTATATAATTTAAATATGAATATTAATTAAATAAAATAAAATCATTTAATTAAAAATGGATTGTAATTAAATAACATCATTTCATTTAAGAAATATTAATTTCAATTAAATAACATTAATTTATTTATTTAAAAGGAATTTATTTCTTTCAATTAATTAAATAAAATTAATGAAATATTCAAACCTTAGGAAGAATTGAGATAGTTGAAAATATTTATGATTTGATCAAAAAGATTGATTCGAAGGTATTGTAAAGCATTGATTCAGAAATTGATTTTGACAAATTGAATAAATGGGGCCCAAAGTCTAGGTGACCATTTTAGGGTGCATACATTTGCCCCTCTTTGACTAATGTGTGATCAATTTGGGAACACATGTAGTCAAAGAATGAAGTTACAATGTGAGATCGATTTTGGATCACAAAACAACTCAGATGTGTGTTCGACGGATGGGAACACATCAGGACATAGATAAGCAGACTGAAAAAGACAAGGCCAACACCTGTGAATAGGTAATTGTCAAGTCTCAAATAAGAGATAAAAATCTCAAGCAAGGTTGCCCCAAGAGAAGCAATTGATAAATTTGATAAAGCTGAATCAAGCATTGAAGTTTGGTAGGTACTACCCCCTCGTGATCAAAATTGAAATGAGATAGAGGATAAATAGTAAATTGATAAATTTGATCAAATCGAACTAAAGATAAGGTTCTTGATGTAAGATGAAAAATATAAGAATCATAGAACTAAGGTAGATTACCAAGAAAGATTATGCCCCAAGGTTGAATTAGAAGAAAAGAAGTGGGGTGAAAACAAATGGAAGATAGAAGTTTGGAAGAAATGGAAATAAATGGAGAGAAGAAAGAGAATTTGCCTCCAGAAAGAAGATACCCCAAAATAAATCAACTGTTTAAGATAGGGAATTTTGATTGAGATCACGAAAGAAGGTAAGGAAATGAAGATCAAAACATGACCACAGTTGACTAAAAGTCCACAAGAAAGATGAAGGAAACCCTCTCAAACTCATAATGCAGCCTAAAAGTGCAAATTTAACATGAAGTCTAAATAATGCAAGCTACATGGAAATGCAAAGGTGTACTTGCAATAGGGTAACATAGGATTTTTCTGTTCATCATTCATTAGAGAATGTAAGAGAACCTATTTTCATCATAGGGCCATTATTACCAGACATCAGATGATCACACAATCATCACTAGTCACAAACGTGACTATGAATATATGAATGTGATTTATATCGAATTAGAATGTGGAAAGATTCTAACATGAGCATCAAAGACATAAAGGTTAAGATGACTACAATGTTAGCTTACCCAATTTAATGTAGCAAAACCATGCTCGCATCAAGGCATAAATGCCAGGATGACCATGAGAATGGTTGTGCAAAAATAGTCAAGGATGATGCCTTAAATCTCCTAAGTGTGTCAAGGAGACAACAAGAGATACTGAAGAGGTTCAAGACAACACCCACAAGTAGAAAGCAAATAAAAACATGCCCCATGCCCCAAGTCTTCTATCGATGCATCACGGAGAGACTTGTTAGACAAGGATACTCAATGAAAATCAATATCAGTCAGCACACAAAGAAAAGATCATGACATATCTCAAGCATTAAGTGTTGCATTTAAAAATTTTAAGTGTGTAAACTGATATTGAGTTCTGAGGGTAAGGATCAAATGCTTGCAAGCAGGTAAGATCACATGACCAAACTGGATAAGACCAAACTGATAAGTGTTGAAAAAAACTCGATGTCAGGAGTTGTGTTGAAAAACACAGTTGGGTTGGTGTTGAAAAACACCATTTGCGAGGTGTCCTAAAGACAAGCATATCCAAGAGACCAAAGCTAACATAGTGATGCCCCCTAGACAAAGACAAAGATCAATTCCAAATCAAGGCAACAAGGACAAGGCATGATGGAGAAAGGCTAAGTGTCGAGGATGCATGCTAAGAAATAGGGGTGCAAAGGCCTCAAGTAGCGCCCGTTTCCAAGTTTTCACCACTGGAAGAATTTTTTCAAGACTTTTTATAATTTTTTTTATATTTTTTGCTACCAAGGTGCCTATTTCCAAGTTTTCACCAAGGCACTTTTTCTTTTTTTTTTGAATTTTTTGAATTTTTTTATTTTTATTTTTATTTTTGGAATATATAATTTTTTTGGAGATACATCAAAGAGCCTATTGCTAGGTTTTCACTAAGATGATCATTTTTTCAAAACATTTTCTAATTTTTGGAATTTTTTCAGCATCATATATGAATTTTTTTGGTATTTTTTCAAGATCAATAAGGTATATACAAAGGATGCCCCCAGACAAAACAGACATCAAGGATAGAACTTCTTCAGGTGCAAAACATTGATAGGCTCAGGGAGCTGCTCCCCCTCTTCAGTAGATAGTAAATAAGCACCTGTACCAAAAGCTGCTATGATAATGTAGGGTCCAAGCCAATTAGGTTTGAATTTGCCCTTTTGTTCTCTATTTTGTTGGTTCTTAGGATTCTCTCGCAGGACAAGATCTCCTACTTGGAATTCTCTAGGGTGAACCTTTTTGTTGAAGGCTTTGGACATCCACTTTTGATAGACCCTCATATGGTCAAAAGATGATTTACACTTCTCATCAAGAAGTTCCAATTCTTGTAATCTCATGGTGTGATAGTCTTCATCTATAACTAGACCTTTGAGAGAGGCCCTAAGTGACGGAATCTCAACCTCTAAAGGTAATACTGCTTCAGCGCCATATGTGAGGGAAAAAGGAGTAGCCCTAGTTGGAGTACAAATACTCATTCTATAGGCCCACAAGCCCAAATTTATCTGTAAGTGTCAGTCTCTACCATTCTTATGAACTATTCTATGTAAAATCTTGAGAATGGTTTTATTTGAAGCCTCTGCCTGACCATTTCCTTGCAGGAAGTAAATGGAGGACCAATGTTGCTTTATCTTAAATCTTTGGTAGAGTTGTGTAAGGTCCTTGTTTTTGAACTAACCTCCATTATCAGTGATGATCTTAGATGGCACTCCATATCGATAAATGATATGGTTTAAAATGAATAAAGACACTGTCTTGCCTGAGGCAACAGAAAGTGGAACAACATCTACCCATTTTGCGAAGTAGTTAGTAGCAGTGATAATGAACTTATGTCCACCTAATGAGTTGGGATGAATCTATCCAACAAAGTCAAAGGCCCATCGCTGAAATGGCTAATGAGATATAGAAGGAATTAGCTCCCTACCAGGAGCATGTATCAGGTGTCCATGTTTCTGACATTTTTCACAAGACTTGGCAAAAGCTACTGCATATATTTGCATCATAGGCCAATAGTACCCCACCCTAAGCAACCTTCTAGCCATGGAAAGACCATTAGAATGTCCCCCACATATGCCCTCATGGATGTCAACTAGCGCTTGATCGGATTCCTCCTTTTCTAAGAACCTAAGAAGTGTCCCATCTAGACCCCTTCTATACAAATCACCAGAGATGAGGGAATGGTGAGAGGTGTTACGGACAAGGTTTCTTCTTTCAGATTAGTTAAATGTGTCGGGGATGATTCCATCATGGAGATATGAGTAAATAGCACCATAGCGGGAGGATTCATGATTGACAAGGGTACAAATGAGATGGCTTTCAGGTGAGTCAAATATGGGATGTCGTAGCTCTTCCACCAGGAATTCATATCTAGACTCATGTTCCTCTAACTAAAGAAGTGAAGCAAGGGTGGCCATAGCATCAACTTCTTTATTCTCAACCCTAGGGATTTGCTGAAAGGTGACAAAAGTAAAGTACCATCTTAATGAATCAAGCATTTTTTTGTAAGGTATCAACTTGTCATCTTTTGTTTGGTATTTCTCATTGACTTGATTGATGATCAGCTGAGAATCCCCATAGATATGTAGTTCTATGATATTCCACTCTATAGCCATTTTTAGTCCATTTGTTAAAGCCTCATATTCAGCTATGTTGTTTATGCATGGGAAGAGTAACTTGTAAGTGTATGTGACTGAATGTGACCTCTAAATTAGGCACAACACAACATAGTCATTGTTCCTATGATCGAATTATGAAGAGAATATGAGTTATTCAATCTAAAATTCATGAGGAAGTGACCTGTTGCCTCCTATGCAGGTGGAGTGTTTAATCGCTCTCAGATTGGAGAACCAACAACCATCAGACCACTACTACAACGGAGGATTTTCCAAGAAATCCATAAAGATGATATGCAAAGCTAGAATCAAACTAAGATGAATGAAATTAATCTAAGAATACTTTGAAAGAGATATGAGATGCAAATTTTCTTTTTATTTTGAAATAAAGATGATATTATACTAAGAAACCAATAAGAAAATTAACTCTAATATGAAATGCAATATTAAACTAAGATGAGATAATAGAATAAATATGCAATAAAAAAAAAGCTTTGAATCAAATGAGATAAAAATTCACTATAGTTCAATTACTCTCCAAATTGCCCTCCATGAATGAGAAAAAGAGGCTCATTAAATAGAAAAGCTCGGAGAGGAATGAAGAGTTTCTTGATTTGTAACTCATGACCCTTCATTTCCAAATTGAGACAAAAATGCAAGAATTACTTAATAAAAAGAATGGAAAATGCCACACAGGTGGCCTTTCGAATATCTTGAATTATTAATTCAAAAAGGTGTGTCCATTTGAATATCAAGCAATTATTAATTCTTTTTTATGGGTAATTAGCTAAAGGGGGTGGATTTAATTTAATTAGAAAGCACTTAGGACTTTAGAATTAAATTAATTTATCATAGGGGTAATTTAGCCAATTAAGTCAAAGACTTTAGGAATTAATTTAATATTTGATTATTGCAAATTGGGGTTTTTGCAATTGACATCAAGTCAAGTAAAGTCAAGCAGGAGAGAGAAAATTGCCTAGTGGACTAGGACTTTTGAAGATATGAAATTGAGATAATGCACCAAAATTGATTGAAATTTAATAGGTGCCAATTTTGGGGTATTACAGTAAGATTTGGGAATAGTGTACCCATGTGGAGAGACAAACAACACACCAGCTCCAGAACCATTTTGCATGTAGGAACCATCAAAGAATAGTTTCCAGGATCTCTCAGTCATGTACATAAGATGTTCATCTGGGAAATTGACTTGAATGGGCATATTATCTTGAATTGGGAAATTAGCCAGTTGATCTACAATAACCTGACCTTTGATTGCCTTGCACTCAATATACTCTATGTCAAATTCAAAAAGAATCATCATCCATTTAGCGAGTCTACTCGTGAGAGCAGCTTTACTGAGCAAGTATTTGAGAGGATCAATTTTTTCTATGAGGTGTATGGTGTGCGCAAGCATATAGTGTCACAATTTTTGAGAAGCAAACACTACTGCAAGGCAAGCTTTTTCAATACTAGTATAATTGACCTCATAAGCAACAAGAGTGCGGCTAATATAATATATGGCCCTTTCTTTCCCTTGTTCATCTAATTGAGCCAACAATGCCCCCAGTGAAGATTCAATAGCTGAGACATACAAAATGAGGGGTTTTCCTGGAATGGGAGGCATTAAAATGGGAGGATTTGCCAAGTATTTCTTAATTTGATCCATGCTCTTCTGGCAATCCTCATTCCAGACACACTGAACACCTTTATGCAATTTTTTGTTAAAGGGCTACACTCTATCGGCCAATTGTGAAATAAACCTCCTTATGGATTGAAGGCATCCTTGAAGACTCCTCATTTGACTAATATTTTTGGGAGGTGGCATGTCTATAATGGCTTGGACCTTTTCAGGGTCCACTTCTATCCCTTTGGCTGAAATGATGAATCCCAATAATTTGCCAAAAGTAACACTGAATGCACACTTTTTGGGGTTTAATCTAAGCTGAAATTATTCCATGCGATCTAGAATTACTTCTAAATTAGCCAAATGTGTTCCTCTTTTCTTATACTTAGCGAGGGTGTCATCCACATAATCTTCCATATTCTTATGCATCATGTCATGGAAGATGGTTGTCATACCTATTTGGTAAGTAGCTCCTACATTTTTCAATCCAAAGGGCATGACATTCCAACAATAAGTACCCCATGTGCATGTGAATGCAGTCTTTTCCTGATCCTTAGGAGCAATCTTGATCTGATTATACCCAGAAAAATCATCCATCAAGGAATAGATCTCATAGCCCGTCGTCATGTCCACTATCATGTCTATGTTAGGAAGTGGAAAATCATCCTTTAGGCATGCTCTGTTAAGATCTCTAAAATCTATGCAGATTCGGATGGATTTATCATGTTTAGAAATAGGTACAATGTTGGAAATCTAGTCAGCATAGTCTATGGCTCTAATGAATCCTACACCAAGGAGCTTTTCTAATTCATCTTTCACTAAAAGAGCTATATGAGGGTGCATTTTTCTCAACTTTTGTTTGACTGGTTTCACACCTGGAGCTATGGAAAAATGATGTATAATGATATTAGTGTCCAACCCTGGCATGTCTGAATATGTCCATGCAAAATTAATTTTCTTCTTTTGGAGGAACTCAGTGTAGGCTTTCTTTTCTTGATGTGATAAAGATTTAGCCAAGTGTACAATTTTTGGAGCCTCTTCTATGCCCAAATTAACAGCTTCTATAGGTTCAACCAATACTGATGATCTATCCTGAAAATAGCTTGGGAGACTATCAAGTACCTCATCCATAGGAACCTCAGAGAGGTTTTCACCTTTTGATACGTCTTTTATTTTTACTTTTTTTGGTTATGACACCGCCACACAGTGGTTTTCACCATCAGAACTCTTATTCTTTTTTTCTTTTCTTTTTATCTTGTGACTAACGTACTTGATGTTAGGTTCTATCATACTGGTAGTCGGTTCACTAGTGGAAGAGACTACAGGTTCAGTGGCATTTAGATAGCAGGTGATCTCATAGTCATTGTGAAATTTCAAGATTTGAGGCTCTTGATAACGTTGAGACCAATCATTAAGGTTGGGGTCAATAAGGGGTAGGTTAATGACTAGTTCAATATTAAGGATATAGGTGATGTCATCTCTGGTGACTGCAGAATTGGAGTCTGTCAAGTATCCCTCTAAGGTGTCTAAATCAGAATTTACCCTATCAAGCAAAGAATCATCTACTAATGTGACACGTGGGTTCCAATATTCTAATCTAACACACAACTCATCAGCTATGTCAGGTTGAAAACTATAAGTGTGGACAACATCCATATCCAAGTCAATTGTGGCATCTAAGAGTGAATCCCATTCAAACTCATGAGAGTCTATTTCTGAATTATTGTTGGGGCCTCGTGATGTAGAAGCCTCAAGATTTGGAAGAGTTTCCCCTCCTCTAACAATTTTTTCAATCACAAAAGTATTTGAATTATCACCATCCATTACAGCTGGGATGGAGACACTATCCATTATTAAATCTCTTGAATCTCCCTAGAGGAGATTTGTTGAAGGTAACCAATCATCTGTCATGTCTTTTTGATTTGTCAAATCTGGTACATATTTTGTGTCATCTTTACTATCCCACCTATCATGAATGGGGATAGTGTGCTTGTTGTTCTTCATAAAGCCTAGGCCAACCAGTTTCTTAGACTTACATCCAAAAAGATCATGATTAAGTGGTTTGGCTCTAGCATCTAACCTATGACTAAGAGGGCCATATCCTGGATAACCCATCTTCTTGACAAAAGTATATCCTCTCCCATAGGACTTAGGAGAGGGGGAGAAATTTTCATTGTGCTAGTAATTCTCTTCTTTGTATATCCAATCTCAAATAGCTACTTTCTCTTTTTCATCTTGTATTGGTACTGAGGATTCAAAAAACTTGTCAAATAGTGTCATTGCCAAAGAAGATAGTTTCATCTCCTGTGAAGGCTTTCCATAGGACCTAGGGGAAACAGGCATCTTTGCAAAAGAGTCAAGTTGATACCCCCCCATGCCAAGGTTTACTGATTTAAACTTGTCTTGATAGTCTGTCAAAGTTGCTTGATAATCCTCTGCTTCTCGATTAAGAGGGACAACATTAGCTAAGATTGAATTAACTAATAAGGTGTTATCCCTTGGTATGCAAATTTCTACTTCATTGTAGGGGAACTTAACACACTAGTGGTAGGTAGACGACACTACCTACATGTCATGAATCCATGGTCTACCCAATAAAATTTTGTATGCAAGGGGTTCAATATCAACAATTTGGAACAAGATATCTTTTTCAACTAGGCCAATCCTGACAGGAAGTACAGCTAACCCCTTAGAACTTCATTTTGCCTCATCATAGGCCTTTATAGTGATCTTCTTTTTAATGTCGATCACTTCCTCTTAATAGCCCAAAGTTTTTAACAAACTTAAAGTACAAATATTTAGCCTGACACCCCCATCTATCAACACGCACCTGACATGGGTTTTATGAATCATTACTTCAATGTGAAGGGCAAGATTTGGTGGATGGCTTAGGGATTTTTCATCATCTTTCGAGAAAGAGAGGTAATGTGGGCTAGTAATGTGATTCACCATGCCTTGGAATTGGTCTATATCAATGTTGTTGGGGACATTTGTTGTGTGCAAAGTGTCCTCAAGGATCTGTTTATGTCTAGGGGACAATTCTAGAAGCTCCAAGATTGATATTTGTGCTGGAGTTTTTTGTAACTGATCTACAAGATTGTAGTTTGGTTTGGGAGTAATGGAAAACTTGGTGACATTCTTGGATGCCACTTGCTTGGGTTTGTTGGATGGACCTAAACTAGGACCAGAAGAACAATAGGGCCTTGACTCCTGGTAACAGCATTAAGGGCTTGAGAAGATAACCTAGAATAGGGGGAGAGTCATAACCATGTGGGTCCTTACTCCTCATCATATTAACACTTGGCTCCACAACTTCAAGTATGTTTACCACATTTTCTGCCACTATGTAAGTGTAGTTTATTGCAGCCTTGCCATCCTTTGGTTTAGAGGTTTCCCCCTTGTCATCCTTAGGAAATGGCTCTTTAAATGCTTTGTGATCAGCATTGGTGTTCAGTCCATCCACCTTAAGCTTTCCATTCTCAATGAGATCTTGGATAATGTGCTTGAGTTTCCAACAATTCTCAATGGTATGCCCAATGCCATTATGAAACATGCTGAAAGCCTTCTCATCCCACCAATGTGGCTTAATGTCAAGGATGTAATGTTTTACAAGATCCTAAGGATGTGCCAAGTTGTTAGCAATGAGAGTTTTGAGAACATCCTCATATGATTCACCCAATTTGGTAAATTGCTGCTTCTCCTTTTTGGGCCTCTCCTGATATCTTGGTTTACTTTCTTGCTGAGGAGGTGCATTGAGCTTCATAGCTTGAACTACACTGGACAAGTGAAGGACACCTTGATCTTTAGGTTGGGGAGAGTCTACAACTCCATCATTGACAACTTGTTTGTTCTTGTTCCAATAGTTGTTCTTCCCTTTTGTTGCCATTGTTGCCATTGTTGCTATGTCTAGTCAAAATGCCTTGTTCTTTTAGAACATCCTCAATGTGGCATGTAGTTTCAATCATGGTATCAAAGGAATTGAAGACTATCTTTTTAATCTCATATCTCATTTTAGGCACCAAGTTACTGACAAGTATGTCAATATTTTCATCCTCATGGATCATCCTAGGACACCGAGAGCACTGTCTCCTCCATCTTTGCAAGAAGGTAAAAAAGGGTTCCCCCTGATTTTTTTTCAAGTTGCATAGGTCCAACATAGTAACAGATCTTGATAGATTATATGTGAAGTGTTGAATGAATCTATGAACAAGTTCTCTAAAAGTCTTGACAGGGGGAGTGATATTGGTAAACCATTCCATTGCTTGTCCTTTAAGACTTCTAGGGAATAACCTCATCAAATAAGAGTCATCCTGATGGAATTCAAAACTCATAGTATAGAACTGGTGCACATGGTCATGTGGATCACCACTGCCATCATATTTATCATATTTAGGGAATTCCACTCTCCTTGGAAAATCCTTCATACTCACACTCTTGTCAAATGGATTAGGACAAATCAAGTCTAGTGAGAATGAGCTCTTAGGTTGCTTCATTTGCTTCATTTGGTGGATTTCCTCTTCTTGAGAGGGATGTTGCTTTTGTATTTTGTTGTCCACATCAAAATTATAAGGGACTCTGGTGCCCTTGTTGATTAGACTTTCCAAGAATTTATCTTTGTTTTGTTCCAAATACCTATCCACATACTGTTGGAAGATAGGCTCTTGTTGCATTCGCATAAAGTCTTGAGTATCAAGGTCATAATGTGAGCTACCACCTCCATGTTGGGAACCATGATGTACATGTTGGGAGTGTGGTCTTGAGTTTCTGGGAGTTTCCTCCTATAGTGAGCATATTGAGAGGCCCTTCTTCCCCTAAGACTAGGAGATCTAGAAGGGGTTCTTGACCGCCTTCTACTTCTTGGTGTTCTGGAAGGGGTGGAGGGAGGAGAATTATTTCCATTGTTAGCACCCTTGTTGGTGAATTGAGTGTTTAATTATTGGGCTAGCAGCCTATCTTGCTCCTCTTGGAATGCTTTTCTCTCTATGTCCAACAAGGCTCGTTGTTCCTCTTCTAGAAGCCTAAGTTTTTCTTCTTTTGCAGCTCGTTCATTTTTTGCAGCCTATTTTTCCTGCTCAATTCTTTTTAGCCTCTCACTTGTATGCCTTGAGGTTGTTCGAAGTGGAGAGTTTGGTCTTGAATGTTTGTACAAATCATTGGTATACATTGCATTAACATGAGCATCACTAGGTTCATTGGTTTGGTCTTCATGTTGTGACCATTGTTCTGGGTTGGCTTGTCTCTCATGCCTTTTGGCTCGTTGATGTGCATCTAGGTACCTAGTGTTAATGGGGGGTGAACTAGGTTGAGCATCATGAGAGGAATTACCAAACAAAATCTTGTCTCTGTGTCTTTCATAGATGTCATCCAGAGTTTGATCCATGGATTCTCTCTCCCGTCGAGTGATAGTATAACTCATATCCATACCTGAGTGGGAAGGTGCTGAGGGGGTGCTCAAATCACTAAAATGGCTCTTTGGGTCAAACCAAGTTTCAGACTTACTCCTAGGTGACTGGTCAAATATGGGTTCCTTTTCCTTTCTCTTTTGATGAGTCTGAACTTGGGGTAGTTGGTTGAAGACTATCTGAGGTCATTTTCCTTGGCTCACTTGATATCTTCTTGTTACTAACATGAAAGGGAGAGTTCAAGCAAACAGACAATTCTAGGAAATGTCAATACCAGACTAGGATAGTAAAAGTTTTCTCTTGTCTGAGAGAAATGGTGAAATAGAACTATTGCAAATAGGTGCAAACCAACACTGCCACAGAGGTGCTCAATTCTTGGGTGAATACCCTAGCATGTATGGATCAGGAGGATGACTTACACAAAGTATATGGAGTTTGAATGTATGAAAATGGGTGGACAATGAGATTATTGGCACTCTCCAAGTGTGTTATCAAGGGGTCTAAAAATTTGTCTATTTGATAGGAACAATTCCTAATTTTCCAATCTCAAGCCAAATCTCTTATGAGATCAAGGATGACTAACTCAAAAGGTCAAGGACACAAGAACCCTAAATATAGAACAGGTCTCTAGAACTGGGACAAGTCACCTAATCAAAGAACTCAATATTTCAGTTTGTTGTTCATTTTCAAAGATCAAGCAAGTATATCAATGAATTTGTATCAAGCACATAAGACAGCAATCAGGGAGTTCAAGCAAGCAATTGTCTTCAAACAATGAGCAAGGGGCAAAGCAACCTTGCACATGAACAAGAATAGTGACTTAGTATGCTACTCCTTAAAGATGCTACTTGTGTATGTTCTTGAAGATGTTTTAGTAGGCACTCAGAACACAACAACATCCTAGCAAGCTCTCTAGAAGGATATACATGGCTTTTCTAAAGGGCATCCTCGATATACACAAGGTATGTGAGGCCCAAATCTGTAGATGAGAAGAATCAGAAATCACACAGCCGGGGGGAGACGGTAACCCAAATCTCCTCCTTCACTTCTCAAAGGTATAAAGTTCTTTGAGGCTTAGCCAAGAGTGAAATCTAACTCATTCCCAAGAGAGGTGTCTTTGGATTCACCTCTCGATATTTATACTTTGCTGGAACATGGGAGTTAAGGTCATCCCTTGAGGTGATGAAATCCCCAAGTAGGCCTTCTATAAATGAAAAAGTAAGTAATTCTCTATCAAAAAGTATTGGAAAGCACTAAAGGTGGAACACTTAACGCTTAGAGCAAATATGAGGTGAGTCCACAAGGTGGAACACTTAACACCTGACACAAGCTACAAACGAGTCCACAACCTTGAAAACAAGTGAGTTCCAGAAAGCATAAAAGGGTTTCCTAGTGGAACAATTAACACTTCTTTCCTCTTGACCCCTCCCCTTTAATGTGGTGCTGAGATTGCAACCACGAGGTGGAACGAGGGGCCGATGGATTAGCAAGTCCAATAACCCAAGATAGCAATCTAGATCAATCACAAGTAATCTAAGACTGCTAATCAATAAGACTATTTTGATATTTGAAACCAAGAATTACTTAATGTTAAAAGACACGCAACTTCTATGAAAGAAAATCTATGTTCGTTTGTTTCCCATTAAGAGCATAAAAAAAATGTGTTATATGAAAGTGTGTAACACTCAAGCCAAACACATCAGAGGTAAATTTTATGCCCAAACGAAGTGTTATAGGGCTTGTGTGAACGTACCTTAGGTCCAAAGATCTGCAATCGAACAAAATAGATGCCTCCTCCCTGCACAAAAAGGTAAAGGATCAGCCGTCTAAAAAGAGGAAGCACAACTAAAATTAGAAATTAGTCTAATTAACATCTAATCTAATTAAACAAAATTTAATCTAAAAAATTAATTATCAAAACTAAAATTAAAATTAAATTAATCTAGCACTAAGCTAAAATTAAAAAACACTAATCTAAAAAAAAAAAAAACTATAAATCTAATCTAAATTAACAAAAATAAAAATAAATCTAATCTAAATTAACAAAATTTAAAAAAAATCAAATTTTAATTTTAAAAACTAAAAATCTAATAAAATGAATCTATTTAATTAAAAATTAAATCTAATTAATTAAAAAAAACAAACTAACTCTAACTAATTAAAAAAAAATTCTAAATCTAATTAATTAATAAAAGCTATTTTGAAAAGTTATCTAAAAAGTTTTTTTTTTTTTAAATCTAGCTAAAAGACAAAACTAATGAAAATAATGAAATCTAATAACATAAACCTACAAAAGTCTTAAAACTACAAAAATTAAAAGTCTCCCTTATTCTATTTTAAAGTATGCAATCTCCAACGTGTTAGATTGTTCAACGACTTTGCATATTCAAGTTTGTCCTAAAATATTTGCTCACATTCCTGAGTTTCCAATTAATAAACTGGACGTTCTTGACCGAGAATCAGAGCATGCGTTCAATAATTCAAACTTCCTTAAAGATTATTTGTCATCTCCAAGAGTGCGCATGCAGAGATATATGTGCGGGGTTTTAAGCAAAAGATTAGTTCAAAACTGGTCACACAGAGGTTGTAAGTTTTGAGTATCTAAGAACAGTGGAATCATTAAGAAGATGCACCTGTGGTTCGAAGATCAACCCCTAAACGCTATTAGTTTATCAACAAAACCAAGGGATTCATGGTAACTAGAACTATTTTTATGCATCAAAACTAATGGTGCGTAGATGATTCAAAACCCATTATTGAAATCCTGTTGATACATTGGCCAAGAAAAAACCTAAAATTCACATGCAATCAAGATTGTGCGTCTTCTTATTGCATGGTGTAGAAAGCCTGTATATCCAAAAATTTGTGTAGCGATGTCTTTCTCTATAAAAGGATCACAAAAATGCGATAAACTTGAAGACGATATCAAAATCAACCCCCAGAACACTAAAAAGAATAGGGAGAGCAAACTTGCAAATCCCAATGTTTATCGGCGCACTTTGTTTGTTATCTTTTAATTTTTGAAAGACCTTGTATGACTACAGTGAGTTATTAAAGACTTCCAACTTAAAATCGTTAAATTACTACTCCACCCAAATTAATAGCATTTGCTTTTCAAGAAAAAGTCATACACAAATTTAAATCTTCTAAGATTCGTTTCGACTATTATTATGTATGAAACGCATTCAATATTTCAAAAAGCTAACAGAATGCTTAGAAAACCTGTTGAAGTGAATCTTGAGATCTCAAAGCCTCCATGATCATCTAAATAATGGCATAATTGTGGTGCATGAATGGAGGAGTAGGCTTTAGAAACTTTGCATGCCCGAGTTGTTTCACAGGATGCTTCAAGGATATGTCATTTCATAGAATGTGATGTTTGCAAGATTTGAAGAGAATCTCTTACTAAGAAGGCTATAAACATGCTCATATGGGTATGCATAATGCTGAACCATAAACTATGAATGTGAGTCATTTGACAAAATGCCTAAAATGATGCCATCTCATGGATTGCAGTTAGATACACGCAAAATGGGGTTGGTGAAAATGCCTTAGAAACTTTCAAGCTAATGCCAATGGCAGGTGTGAAGCCAATAATACAAGCCTTGTCAACTTCTTCCCAAGGGCACGTATGATGATAGAAGCTTTGGTGTGTTATTGGGACAATCATTGAAGCATAAAGGACAGAGGGTTTCTTGAAAAGTTTTGAACATGAATTCTCATAAGCAGATTTGTAATCCAAATGTTTATCTTCGAAATCAACTTCAAAAGATATGAACAGAGAATTTGAAGAGTATCTTTAAAATAGCACTGTAAATAACAGAGATTTCTGAATAGAACTTGATTCTATAACATTCTTTACTCCATTCAAACTAGACGTAGTCACACAGAAATTTAGAAATAACGAAATTACAAATGAGAAAAATGAAGACTCAGAAGATGTAAACAAAAATATCAATTCTTCTCCTCATTTTCAATACGGTGGGTGCCAAAATGTATCACAAAAATTGTGACACTTCTGTGAATCCTTGCATGCAAGGAGACTCAATAATGAGTCCTCGCAAACCAACTCATAGCTCTCTATCCAAGTATGTGTAGGGATTGATATTGAGGCCCTCAAATCGACCTAATCAACCCATGCAAGTACACCATGGAATGAGAGATTCAAAGATGAATAGCAAACATGCTAATCTCCATGAATCTTGTTCATGCATGCAAATGAAAACTAGTCTAAATGATTGCAAAATGCAAGAAACAAGCTAATTTACTAAAATGGAGATTAATCTATATGCAAGGAAATAAACTATTTTAATTTATATGCAAATTAACTAAATGTGCAAATCTAAAATAGTCTATATGAGTATTGCTAAAACAATAAAATGAATTAATCTAAATGCTATGAATAACTATGCAATCTCAAATCATGATTTCTAAAGCTCGAGAAAATCTGTAGCACAATAATGATATGAAAACTCTGGAATCCTCAACTAAGAACGAGACGGCTCATTTTTTATTAAAATGTGGATTTGAATGCAAATCTAGAAGCAATGTGGGATAAATGGAAAAGAGGAAACAAATGTCATTTTTAGAAGGTTTGTAGGAAAATGGAAGTTCATTTATTTCATTTTTTTAATAATCGATTTGTTTCCTTTTCCATCACAAAAGATATTTTGAGAAGATATTTTATTTATTTTATTTTATTTAAAAGAATAATATCTCTTTTAATAAAATAAAATAAGATTATATAATTTAAATATGAATATTAATTAAATAAAATAAAATCATTTAATTAAAAATGGATTGTAATTAAATAACATCATTTCATTTAAGAAATATTAATTTCAATTAAATAACATTAATTAATTTATTTAAAAGGAATTTATTTCTTTCAATTAATTAAATAAAATTAATGAAATATTCAAACCTTAGGAAGAATTGAGATAGTTGAAAATATTTATGATTTGATCAAAAAGATTGATTCGAAGGTATTGTAAAGCATTGATTCAGAAATTGATTTTGACAAATTGAATAAATGGGGCCCAAAGTCTAAGCGACCATTTTAGGGTGCATACAGGTCTAGCCTGATGGACTATTTTCCCTAAAGCTTCCATGTCTATCTCATCATCAGTGTATACCCTTGTCCTTGGCTGGATCTCCTTCATGAACCAAGTGGGTTTGGAGAAAGCATTGAGGGGCTCATAGGGAGCTGGTAGAGTTGAGGTAGTAGATTGGTATTCTATTTCCATTTCTTCATGGCTCTCCTCTTCTCCTCTTTTTTCTTGTTCTTCCATCACATTCAACTCACCCTCCTCAACTGTCTTCTCTTCTTCAGCTGTCTACTCATCTTCCCCATCCTATTTCTCTTTTGTATTCAGTGGTTCTTCTTTATCAACAAGCTCCTCTGATCCATTATGTTCCTCCTCCATCTCCTCACCAGTTTTCTGTGTTTCTTTCTCAAGCTCTTGAGGACCTTGAGATACTACTTCATCTTGAACTGGTGGTGGAGTAGGGGCAAAAAAGGGAGTGGGTGTAGGAATTAGTGGAGGTGGTAGAGTTGGAAATGAAGTGTTCTGAATTGGAGGTAGAAGTAGAGTTCTTGGTGGTGTTTGATGCAGAGGCAGGAGTGGAGTTTGATGCATAGGCAAAGGTGGAGGTGGAACTATGTGTGAAACCAAGGGGACTTGTGTAGCTACATCTTCTTCAGAAGTGACAAAAATGGAAGAGTCCCTTTCTTTCTCTATTGTTTCCTTTTGAACCTCTGCTATCACTTCCTCAATTGTCTCTTGAGACTCTTGTAGAGCTTCCTCTCTCACCTTTTTATGAGGACTAGTGAATTGTGTGGGGAAAGACCCAAAAGACACTAACTTTCCTATGGCTAGAACCTCTTGATCAAACTCCTAGAAACCATGAAGTCCCTTGAAAGTAGAGATATCAAACTTATCATCACGCAAAGCATCAAGATTTATGGGTTCTCCTTGGGTTGCCCCTTCGGCATCTTCTTGATCATCTTCCATTATTCTTCTCTTCTTCATGGATCTTGTGGACCATGTTCTTATACTAAGGGGTATTTGAATCATATCATCCTCATCATCCTCTAAGAGGGTGTCCATCTCAATAGGCATTGAGTCTTTCTTTCTTTTGTACACATTACCTTTGATTACACTAGCCGGATTAGGTCCTATTACCTTGAACCTTGGGGTTTTCTTTGTTCCACTTGGAGACTCATGACCACTAGAAGAAGGTACATCTGGAGGTGCTATGCTCCCTTTCATTCTGGTTTTAGCCTTCTTTGAATGATTAGCCGAACCATATGCTATAGGACACTCATGTCTATAAACCATTTCTGGCTTCAAGGGTGAAGCCTCTTTAAATTATGGTTTTAGCACATTCTCTCATTTCTTCTTCTTCTCTTTGGAGGGCTGCTCTAGTAGTTTCTTCATTGGCACAAGTTCCATATGAAACAGGTGGGAGATCCATGCCTTAAAATAATATCATCATTCTCATCTCTATCCACCTCTGCATTCAGAATGGCCCTAGTATATACTTTTTCTTGATTGTAAATGGGGTCTAAGACATCCTCAGAATTAGCAACTTTCACCTTTGGAGGGATTTTCAGTGACAAAGTGGCCTGCACCAACTCCAAACTCATTTGGCAATAGTCACAGATCCTAACTTCATAATCATCTGCACAGTTTACCCAATGGTCCTCAATGTGTGGCTCATACACATAATGCCTTCCCATTATGTGACTGTATGTACCAATTGGATCAAAATAGGTCCTTATGAGGTTGTGGGTAGGAAAAGGGAATTCATCCCATTTGAGAATTAAAGCCTTGCAGATATTCATATCAGGTACACAGTGGGGCCATATGGAAATTGGGAAATCCCAATAGTGTTTCTTCTTGTGCTTGATGTGTTCATGGGAAACTAAAAATTGTCTCACTATCTCCAACAGGACAACTCTATCAGAAGGATACCTGGGTAGCTTCTTAGGGGCCAAGGTACACCCCACCACCCAGATTTATGTGAAGATTTTGAACTGAATGTAAAATGCCCCAAAGGCCTTGACCTTAGCAGTAGCCTCAGTTGACATTCTCTTAGCATAGTCTCCCTCTATGGAGTGTATGATTTCAAAGACAAAAGCACCATTGACAATACAGAAATCAGGGCTATTGTGGGTGTAGAACTCCTTCCTAACTAGCTATGGGTACATTGTGAATGGCCATGTATGCAGCTCTCCCATGACCCCATCCTTTGTTAATCCTATGCACACTGCTCTGGAAGCCAGTAGATACATAACATATGATGTCATGTAGAAATGTGGGTCTATTTTTACTCTAACCAGCTTCTCATCCAAATTGTCACTAAGGATAGTGGTCCAATCGAACCTTGCATGCTGCTCCCTTATCTTTTCTATGAGCATGATCATGCATGGTTCCAACTGACTAGACTCGGGCAGCCCATACACCTAGCTGATCATGGTGATGGTTGCTTGGATATCTTCCCTCATGTACCCTCTCTACATGTCTATCTAGTCCAACTTGTTCTTGGGTAGGGACTATATAAAGTATTCATTGTTGACTATATTATGAGCTCGTGAAAAATCCTTGTTGTAGAATTTCATTCCCCTGTTGATGTGAAAGTTGTAAAAATTGGCAACCCCTTTTAGCAAGTGGAAGAGATCTTCAATATTATCTGGCCTCAAATCCAGGACCACTTCACCCATGCTGTTCTTCACCATTCTTTCATCAGGCACATAGTGAGATGCCAAAGTATTTATCAAGTTTGAAGACAAGATGGAGACTGGATGCACTATCGCATTCACCAAAGAACAGTGCACTAATGAAGTGTAGTCCTCAAACCTCTCTTTTGGTTGGGTGCATTTTCCCAAGTAATCATTCCAACTAACATGGCTAATATCTGTATCTATGATCTTAGCATGTAGATTACTAACTTTGGAACGTGGATGGTAACCCTTGAACTGGTACTTCATTGCTAGTGACATAAGCTTCTCTACCATTTTTGCAAAGAGAAAAATACATGAATTAGTAATCATGAAATTGCAAGAAATAGACAAACATCTCAAAAGATTAATGCTTGAAAGAGCTCTGAAAAAAAACTTTGACCTTTTGGACCTTCAGAGGTACCAAACCTCTGAAAGGTTGAAATGCTGAAAAGAGGCTTCTGAGTTGGAGCTTTATTTGTGATGTCCCCTTTTTGAACCTTGATGAATCAGAGGAGAAAGATCTTCAGCAACCGAAACCACAAAAATGCCAAAAGGTAGGTAGTGCCTTGGAACCTTGGAGAAAACACTATAGAGGTTTCACTTTCAGAAAATCAGATGATTAAAATTTTTGGGGTGTGACAAACCTAAAACATCAAAAGCATGGGAGTTGGGTGATTTCCTTGGAGAACCCAAAGTTTTTAGACCATGATGGTCTGAAACTCTAATGACCAAAGCACACAAAACTAGGGTTTGGTGTTGGACTTGAAAACAAGCCCGACAACAAGCTTGATCACAAACTTGGGTAGGGGGTCATAGGGGACAAACTCATGACCCCCGAGGTGAGACCAAATTGACACTGAAACACCTAACCCTAGCAAGAACTCAAAAAAAACCCTAGCTAAATGACTGATGAAAACAAAGATGAAATAAAAGGAAGAGAGGGAGAGCAAGAAACCAACCTTGAAGAAGCTGGAGGATGCAGGCATCAACGTGAGTGCGAAGAAAAAAGTAGCTAAAAGATGTGGTGAGAGATTGGAAATGATGAAGAAGTAGCAAACAAGTGAGGGTTAAAACCCCTTTCGCGCCTTATATGGAAAATTGGTGGGTGATGTCAGCCACCTACCAATCAGCCTTTCTAGGTCTCAAACCTCTAAAATTTCAAAATGCCGAAAGGCTGACTCCCATTGGGGAGTCAGACCTCTTGACTTTCAGACATCCGAAAGTCCAACACTCGGGGGGTTCCAAAAATGCCAAGGCAAATCAATCCTTTCGGTCTTCCAATCTTCCACACTTTTGGACCTTTCACATTTTCGAACCTCTAAAAGTGCAAAACTCTGACATAGCCCAAAACTAAGAAAAACTAGACTTGAAACAAAATTAACAAACAAACAATCTACTCCCGAGGGAAAGTTCCCTCACCTGGTGCTTCCCATTTTGCCCAGGTGAGGGGAAGGAGAAGTTGAAAAAGAAGAAGATGAGGATGGTTGGGCCATCCCAAATCAGGCTCCTTTGCCCAATGCCTGGGGTAACCCAGATGACAAAGATCCTCCTCCCTCTACTACTACTACTTTGGCCACCTGAGGGCTTGTTTTTTGATGAATAGTTGTTTGTTTCTGGCCTAAGTGCCATGTGGACTTGCGGGGTGATCATTTCCCCCAGCCTTTTTTTTGTGAATTCTATACTTTAATATTTCTTTTAATAGTAAAGGCCTCTATTCATCAAAAAAACACTAAGGACGAGCTAAAAGAGAAGGGGGGCCCCTGAAGCCAAAAGGCAAAAAGGGGAGCATGGTTGTGGGACCACAACAGGAATATATGGTTGAATATGGTTAAAATGGAAGCATAGTAATGTACCTAACATTCAACACATATTCATTTGAAATTGAAATTGGAATAGCATAAGTAAATACTTGAAAATAAATTAGGTCAAGATACATACCTCATCATGAAATTGATTTATAAATACACATTTTCTGAAGTCTGTGTATACTTTTGGGCAAATCTGAAGCCTATTCCGAACTGGAAATGCTGAGATGGAGAAAACCCAAAAATCTTTTTCCAAAATGGCTCAGGTCAGGTTTGACCCTCATAAAAGGTCAAATACTACATTTTTTATTTGAAGTCTGATTCTGATTCTATTCACAGATCCCAGAAGTTTGGCAAAAAGGGTACTCAAATTTGTCCTCTAATTCCCAAAATAATAACTGTAGATATCTAAAAAAGGGAGTTTTGGGGGTGGCTATATAGGGTTTTGCCTCAGTCAAACTCCCATTTTGGTGGTCTCCACCTCCATGAATAGCTGATTGAAATAGAATGTGTGTTTGTATGTATTGAAAGTGTAATGCCAAGATCTAATCCTCTAGATCAAAACCCTAGCATGAATATGTATGAAACAACAATGCATAGATTTGAATAAGATAGAAAAGCATACCAAGCCCCCAAGGCTAAATTACTTCTACCCAACTCACAATCTATAATTGCTACTCCATGATTGAATCCTTGAATGCTCAAAAGTTGATAATGGTGGATCAAGGAAGAAAGGATCTCTCTTGCTCCAAATATGAGTTCACAAAGATGCTTGATGTCAACAATGGCTTGATCTTCTATATCTTCCTCTTGCTATCTTGAACCTTCACTATTCCTTGCTTGCACTTGAGAGCTTGCAATTTCTTGATTATGGATGTGAAAATAAGAGAGGAAGGCCTCCTTTTAGAGTGAATTATTTCACAATCCTCTAGAGGGGCCACCTTGGAGAATTAAATCCCAATTAGGTCCTAACCTTTAGAAAATATACCTAGATTAAATGCAATTAAAGGATTTACCATCTCAAAACCCAAAATTATTAACCCAGAGGTGGGAAACTAAATATCTCGGAAGCCCAAAGCCTGGAAATCAAATATTTTGAAAATTTGGAGAAAGGGGTCAAAATCAAGGTTGGACCTGACCTAGTTAGGTTAGAGCTTGACCCTAACCTAGTCAAGTTCAACCTTGACCTTGACCTAGTTAGGTTCAACCTTGAATCTAACCCTAGTCATAGATTGACTTAGAACCCAGTTAGGAGGTCCAGGAGATGCCCATAAACCTAGAATTGATGCCAGAATAGAACATAATGTTAGGGATAGACATAAAATTATACAATTATTGTGATGAAGGCTAGGAGGACCTATTTCTAAGTCCTACCTAGAAAATAGAGCCATGGAAGAGGGAAATTAAGGAGAATCCAAGCTAAAGTAAGAAAACATCATAGTAAATGAAAAGGATATAGCCAAGTCCTCGATGTAAAGATCCTGCAGAAAACTGTTAGAACTTGTAACACACAAGGTTAATGAAAATATATAAATCACCTAAAACTTACTATATGATAATTTGAGAAGTTTATAGAGCCCCTTATGCCCCCCCTTCTTTCGGCTTTCTACTTTGAAAGGGTGAAACAGGGTGATAAGAAAAACTCTATATATTAGATATGAAGAGTGTTGAAAAGTCCTTTCCTAAACCAATTAGAAGGATTCCTAACCTTCCTAAAATAGTTCAAGGAGTTAGGTATCTAAATCATGATTCCAACGCCACTGATGACACTAAAAATAGAGTTACCGAACTCAAGTTATGATGGAAAGAGTGGATGTCAATCTAAATGCATAAGGAAGACATTTTGAGTTTACCCTAAGAAAACCCTAATTTTACCTTATAAAAGAGATAAAAAGAAATACTTACTCATTCTTACCATTTATAGATTTGAAACAAGGAAGCAAGATGCCAAGAAGAGAGAAACTTTGAGTGACACTCCTAGAGTCTCTAAGACATAGCTTAGCTACTGGACGACCACTACCTGAGGTGAGTTTTTCCTTTATCCACCTTTATTCTTTTTAAATTCCTATTTTTGATAGGTCAGGTCAATTTTACCCCCTTTAGGTCAACCCTGACCCATTTAGGTCGACATTGACCCACCTAGGTCGACTTTGACCCATGAAAGTCAACATTGCCCAAGGGGTTTTTGTCATGTTTTGAGATGAGGTCGACCTTGACCCAAAAAGGTCAACCCTGACCTAGTAAAGTTGACATTGACCTAGTAAGGTTCACCTTGACCTAACTAAGGTTGACTTTGACCTAGTTCAGTTAGTTTTGTAGATTACTGATATGATGGTTATTTTGTGCTTGTAGGACCTAGTCTTCTTTCGAGAGCATCCCTTTGGGGAAGTGCTAGTGAATGTCAAGGAGAGACTGTCCAAGCTAGATGATGAGGAGATGTAGTTATTGAGGGATGTGGGGCTGTACTGGGTAATAGTCCTTCCATAGATTAGACTACACCAAGCCATGCTATCAGCTCTAATAGAGAGATGGGATGAGGATACATGCTCCTTCCATCTTCCTTCTTGGGAGATCATAGTGACTTTAGAGGATGTTTACAGGATCATGCGGCTTCCAGTCTGAGGGGAGACCACCAGACCTAGAGAACAACATGGTTTTGAGGAGATCTGTGTAGACACAGAGTATTGTATAGGATTGCATCCAGTGATGTGGAGCCGATCAGATCAGATCCTACTATATGTCATACTATCAGGCCCTACACCTTTAGTATGAAAGGTGATGTTGTGTATAGTAGCCTTGGTTGTGTTACCCAACTCAAAGGGTACCATATTTTGTTCACCTCTGACACATCTCATATAGAAGATAGAGAGAGAGAGGACCATGTTCTCATGGGGTCACAGCATACTAGCTCAGCTATACCATGAGTTGGGTCAGCTAGTGAGGTATTAGCAAGAGAGTCTATCGACATGCATAGTTCTGCAAGTATGGATTTTTTAGCATTTCACATGTACACATCCATAGGGAGTGCTGATGATGGTAGATGTGAGCATAGCAAGAGCCTTTTCATATCCTTTGAGGGATGTGTGGTAGTTTTGGGATATGCTCTATTGGAGAGTACATCTAGACCACATTGCTAGCACCAATGTGATATGGAGACCCTACTGCCAGATGATAGAGTGGCCTGATAGATGAGTCCAGATGAGACATTCATAGTAGCATAAGATGCTAGAGGGTCATTAGAGTCATATAGTGATGCCCTACTATTATGATTGAGTAAAGAGGCAGTTCGGCCTATTACAAGGAATCCCTAAGGCAGTACCTCACTATGTACATCTGATGAGATACTATCAAAGACCCAGTTCCATACATTGACCATCTATAGTAGACATAGAGGATAGTGATGTAGAGGAGATAGAGGATAGAGAGGTACCATCAGATGTAGCCTACTCAGGTGTAAGTCAAGATTACATCAGGTACTGGAGTTTGGAGGGGACCCATCCTATCTTTCCTGAGGATTATCCTACAGGTGATCTAGGATTTATAGAGGGGACACACTGGGGTAGTGAAGCCACCGAGGATGAGGATATCAAAGATGAGGAGGAGCACATCTCCAAGGGAGATCCCATGGAGGAGGAGAGAGTAGAGGAGAGAGCTGAGGACATGCCCCCAACTGGTGATATTGGTATAGATATACTTATTACATGTGCATCACCATTGAGATCATCACGACCCCCATGGCCCCACCCAGAGACACCACCATCAAGGCCTAGATATAGCGATCATGGAGAGAGTAGTCACTCCATGCCCCCACCATCTAGGCACTTTAGTGACATCCAAGAGGGAGACCTAGGTATAAATTTGATTGAAAATTGTTTGAATATAATTTGATTTGCAATAGATGGGATAAGGGACTAATAGAAAAAAAAAAATCTTTCTACAGCTAGTGTGGTGGAGTGGATGAGCTTTGTATCTAAGGTTCTCAAGGATAACATTATATCCTACTGACTACCAGCTGACAAGTGAGAGTCTTCCATTGGTCATAGAGATCCTGGCAGACATGCTGATATTTTTGTATGTATCCAGCGAGAGCTGAGAATGTGCAGAGAAAGAGAGGAGAAGATGATGATAAAGATACAGAGTCTTCATGAGTGTGTACAGGGTATGAGCATATCTAGGACCCATTCATGAACACACAAATCTTCATCTTCCCATCATAGAGTAGAGAGATCTAGAAGTCATCGGCCATTAGAGCAACATAGTGATAGATAGGGCCATTGGCCTCATATGTATCAAAACTTGAAAAACTATATTTTTGATGAATGAAAACTTTCTCTACTGATTAGTTCTATGTTTGATTACTTTGCTTTCATCAATATAAAACTTAATAGAAAGAAAGAAATAAAAGTGCATAAACATATTCGATATGTAATTTTTAGTAAAACTACATAACCTATAAAATAAATCTTTATAAGGAACATATAAATGCATAGGGAAAAAATGAGATTAGGGGTAATAACATTTAAGGTGCATAATATTAATGGGTTCCTTAAAAGAAACACCATCCATATCAGCCAGTTTGTAATCACCTGAACCAAAGTCTTCAATAATAACAAAAGGTCCAAGCCAATTAGGGCTAAATTTTCCTTTTTCACTCGGTAAAGCATTCACATTCCATTGATTCTCATAAAGAACTAAATCACCAACCACAAATTTTCATTCAATTACCTTATGATTGTATTATTTCTAAATAGATTTATGATAAGCTTTTATATGTTCTAAAGCATGTATTCGTTGTTCATCCAACATCTCTAATTCTTGTAAGTGTTGTTCACAAAAAGTATCTTTATCAATTATCCCATGAAAAAAAATACACAAAGAAGGTATTTCCAGTTCCAAAGGCATAATAGCATCAGTACCATAGACAAGGTTATAAGGAGAAGTACTTGTAGCAGTACGAACACTAGTCCTATAGGCCCATAAAGCATAAGTCAATTGAGTATGCCAATCCTTTGCATGCTTATTAACTATTTTTCTCAAGATTTGTTCAATAATTTTATTTGATGCTTCAGCTTGTCCATTAGATTAAGGATAATAAGGAGTTGAAAATCTATGTTGAATTCTATATTTCTCCAAGAATTTTTCAACTTCTTTATTTTTAAAAGATGTTCCATTATCTGAAATTATCATTGAAGGAATACCAAATCTTGTTATGATATTATTAAGGATGAAATGACAAATAACATCTGTTGTTGTTGAATGAAGAGGGATAGCTTCAACCCACTTCATGAAGTAGTCTGTAGTGGTGAGAATGTAAGTATGTCCTTGAGAAGAAGTTGGTGAGATTTTTCCAATAAGGTCAAAGCCCCAAACACTGAAAGGCCATGGAGAAACTTGATTACAAAGCTCATGAGTAGGAGCATGAATCAAATTTCTATGATGTTGACATTGAGGACATTTCTTAACAAATATGAAAGAATCATGTTCCATTGTTTGCCAATAATATCCCATTCAAAGAAATTTATTAACCAGGGATTTTCCACCAAAATGTCCCCCACAAGAACTAGAATGAGCCTCTACTAGAGCTACAAGAATTTTAGTTCTATTGAGACATCTTAATAATAATCCTTCATAAGAGCATTTGTAAAGCGTATCTCCTGAAATGATGTACCATGCTGCAAGTTTCTGAATACAATTACGTATGTTCCATGTTGTCGATTTAGGAAAAGTACCATCTTTGAAAAAATGAAAAATATGTAAATACCTTTCATCCAAATGCAAGTTGAAATAGTCAGAAGTAAGCTTGTTAGAAATTGCAAGGTGTTTAAGAGTTTGTATAGTAAATTGAAAGTTTTCAGCATTGTTCTCAAGACAAACCAAGGAAGCTACACTTTCCATAGCATCTGCATGTCGATTATCCTTCCTAGGTAAAGTCTGGATAGTATAAGAGGAGAATTGGGAAAGCACAGTAAGAGATAAATCTCTATATTGTGTCATTTTAATATTTTTAGTCTGATATCCTCCTTTAATCTATTCAACTATCAGTTACGAATTGCCATATATTTGTAAATGTTGGATATTGAGAGATGAAGCTACTCATAGTCTAGCTAGAAGAGCTTCATACTCTGCAATGTTATTAGTACAAGGAAAGGTTAATTTATATGGTAGAGGGATGGGTTTTTTTGTAGGAGGAATCAAAGATGATACCCACACTAGAACCTATTTTACACTTAGACCCATCAAAATATAATTCCCAAATATCATCCTGTTGAATAGCTAGAATATTACCATCAGGGAATTCTATAGAAGTAGAACTTTCATCTAGACAAGGACTAGGAGCTTCGGCAAGATAATCTGTCAATGCTTGTCCCTTAATAGATTTTTGAGAAATAAAATTAAGATCAAACTCGGTGAGCAACATAACCCATTTTGCTAGCCAACCTGAAAGATCAGTTTGTGAGAAAAGATGTTTCAAATGATCAGACTTGACAATCACATTAACTTCAGCATTTATAAGATAATGCCTAAGTTTCTGATATGCATAAACTATGGCTAGACATCATCTTTCTAAATCTGTATATCATGTTTCATAATCAATTAAATTTTGACTAATGTAATACATAGGTTTTTCTTTACCATTATCATCAATTTGAGCTAACAATGCACTCATAGCCCGTGGAGTCACTGAAGTGTATAATTGAAATGATTTATCAAAATTTGCAGGCTGCAAGATAGGAGGATGTGCAAGATACTCCTTAAATTGCTCAAAATTTTCTTTACACTCTTCATTCCAAGAGAAAATGGTATCCTTTCTAAGCAAGGAAATAAAAGGAATAGTTCAGTCTGCTAAATTAGAAATAAAGTGACGAATAGCTTGTATTTTTCCTTGTAAACTTTGTAACTAAGAAATATTCTTAGGAGACATATTAACAATAGCATCAATCTTTTCAATATCTACCTCAATGCCTCGCTTATAGATTATAAATCCTAATAATTTACCGAAATCAACTCCAAAGACACACTTCTTAGGATTCAATCTCATATTATAACTTCTAATTCTATCAAATATCTATCATAAAATAGTAACATGATCTTCTCTTTGTATATATTTTGCCAAGATGTCATCCACATAACCTTCAAGAATATTATGAATGTAATCATGAAAAATCAGAGTCATAGCCCGTTGATAAGTTGTTCCCGCATTTTTAATCCAAAAGGCATCATGACCCAACAAAAGGTTCCCCAAGGCATTATAAATGCAGTCTTAAATTGATCCTCAGGAGGGATAAAGATTTGATTGTATCCCAAAAAACCATCCATAAAAGATAAAAAGGCATGACCCGCTATTGAATCCACAATAATATCAATATTAGGTAGCGGGAAATCATCCTTCAAGGATGCCTTATTTAAATCTCTAAAATCAGTGCACATCCTTATCTTATTTTATCCTTTTGACACTGACACAATGTTTGAAATCCAATCTGAATAATCAATAGAATGGATAAATCCAGAATCCAATAATTTTTCAATTTCACTTTTGATTAGCAAAGCAATTCGTGGATTCATATTTCAAATTTTCTACTTCACAGGTTTCATATTCTGCTTTAAAACAATGTTATGAGTAACAATCTTAGAATCTATACCTGGCATATCTGAATATGTCCAAGCGAAGATATCATTAAATTCAAGCAAAAGGGAAACCAACTGATCATGTTCATCCTGATCCAAACATTTCCCAATTTTTATCAACCTTTCACAGTCATTTTCATCCACTTGAATATCAATAGTGTCAGTAATTAACAAATCACTTCTTACTGAAGGATCCATTGGTAAAGGGAGAATATCATGTTCTTTATGTTCACCAAAATAAGCATCAGTTTTCAAACAATAAGGCTTTCCTTGTTTGTGATGAAACTTAGGTAAATCCTCATAAACCACTAGAAATTCCATTAAGGCTTCATCTTTAGGAAAAATATCCAAAGAGGATTGTTGATTAAGGTCGATAAGTAATGGGTTAACCAACCTCAACTGTCCACTACAAATATGATTAACATTAAGAGGAAAAGTTGATGGTTGTCTATAAGGATTAAATCCTAATCCAAATGTATGATCATAGACTTCATTATCCAAAGGTACTTGTATACCTTTTTCATATTTACCACATCCTTTCCCATTAAATCCTGATTTCTTGAGAAAATGATAACCAGGACCATATCGATCAGTCATGTCAGAAGGAGTCCAAGGAGTGGCATATGTCACAATGTCATAACAATCAGGATTTATAGTGTCAAGTGTTTCATTAATCAAAGCAGCAACAAAATTACTTCTTAATTCTTCAGACAACGGAGAAGAAATAAAAACTTTTTTCTCAAATTCATTCTATGGCTTCATGAATTCTAAATCAAAGACCTTGTATTCTCCAATAAATGTAGGATTAAAATCCAATGTGCCCCAATCATCCTCAGTTAAAGAAGAAGATGGAACTTCTTGTTGTTGTATCTCTAATTGTTTTTCAATCTCTTTACTAGGTTGAAGAGGTTCAGAGATTTTGGCATATTTGACATTTAAGCAAGGGTTCGGGGCATCATCTGCATGTAATGTATACATTAGATTATTATAGATGAACCTAACCTTACGATGAAGTGTAAAAGGAACTGCATGCATAGTATGTAACCAAGGTCTTCCTAAAAGAAGGTTATAATTGAGAGGTCCAGGCATAACATGAATAGGAGTATTTAGAATAACTAGGCCTACTTTAATAGGTAAGGTAATAATACCCAAAGTTCATTTTGCAATATTATCAAATCCACGTATAGGAACATTATCAAGTTGAATAGTAGATAAATCAGATTTAATGGCCTTGAGTATATCCATGCTACAAACATTAAGTTCTGATCCATTATCAATTAAGGTTCTTCCAATGATACTCTAATTAATTGAGATAGCCACCATAAGAACATCATATTGATTTTGCACCTCTAAGGAAGGTAAATCATTATCAGAAAACACAATAGGAGGTATAGAAGGCATAGTATGCATACAATAAAAAATAGAATGAATGTTCTCTTGATTAGGAGGCAAAGTAGGAAGAGTAGATAGAGCTTTTTGTAATGCCTCATGATATGTCGGGGAAGTTTGAAGTAATTCCCATAAAGATATCTTAGCAGGAGTAGCACATAATTGATCAACTAAGTTATACTCCTTGAAGGTAGATGGATACCTAGATGCTTGAGGAAGCATAGGTTGAGAAGGAGGTAACGAAACTGGAACAATAGGTTGAGGATTATTCCGTGTGTGATAAGCATGTGAAATGGAATCAATGTTATCAAAGAAATCCAAAGGATCTCTAGGTTTACCCTTAATGGTTATAGTACAACATCCTCTTACCGTCATCAAGGGTGAAGTATATATTATTGTAGGTTTATCAATGTTGCAAATAGTGGGACTTGAAGGTAACCATGCACACACCCTATGGTAAAGGTCAATTGGAGAGGTTGTGGAGGAGAGTGAAATAAGAATAGGATCCATGGAGACCATATTGAAACCTTTTTCAGCCTTACTACCATGTACCTCATTAGGGAATCTATCCTCAATTAAAGCCTCATCAAAGTACTCAAAACAAGAATCATACATGTTGAATACAAAGAAAGTACTAAAAGCATGAAAATATTTTTGTATTTTTAAAGGAATTTTGCAATGTTTTTGTATTTTTGAAATATTAAAATGCAAGAAAGAAATCTAATCTTCTAAGCATACAAGATTTAAATCTAACACCATAAAAGAAAGAGTTGTTGTAAACGGGTTCACCAAAATGAATATGGTTAAAATGGAAGCATAGTAATGTACCTAAAATTCAACACATATTCATTTAAAATTGAAATTGGAATAGCATAAGTAAATACTTGAAAATCAATTAGGTCAAGATACATACCTCATCATGAAATTGATTTATAAATACCTATTTTCTGAAGTCTGTGTATACTTTCGGGCAAATCTGAAACCTATTTCGGACTGGAAATGTCAAGATGGAGAAAACTTGAAATCTTTTTCCAAAATGGCTCAGGTTGGGTTTGACCCTCATAAAAGGTCAAATACTACATTTTTTATTTGAAGTCTGATTCTGATTCTATTCGCAAATCCTAGAAGTTCGGCGAAAAGGGTACTCAAATCTATCCTCTGATTCTTGAAATAGTGACTGTAGATATCTAAAAAAGGGAGTTTTGGGGGTGGCTATATAGGGTTTTGCCTTAGTCAAACCCCTATTTTGGTGGTCTCCACCTCCATGAATAGCTGATTGAAATAGAATGTGTGTTTGTATGTATTGAAAGTGTAATGCCAAGATCTAATCCTCTAGAGCAAAACCCTAGCATGAATATGTATCAAACAAAAATGCATAGATTTGAATAAGATAGAAAAGCATACCAAGCCCCCAATGTTAAAGTACTTCTACCCAGCTCACAATTCGTAATTACTACTCCATGATTGAATCCTTGAATGCTCGAAAGTTGATAATGGTGGATCAAGGATGAAAGGATCTCTCTTGCTCCAAATATGAGTTCACAAAGAGCTTGATGTCAATAATGGCTTGATCTTCTATATCTTCCTCTTGCTATCTTGAACCTTCACTATTCCTTTCTTGCACTTGAGAGCTTGCAATTGGTTGATTGTGGATGTGAAAATGAGAGAGGAAGGCCTCCTTTTATAGTGAATTAGGGCACAATCCTCTAGAGGGGCCACCTTGGAGAATTAAATCCCAATTAGGTCCTAACCTTTATAAAATATACCTATATTAAATGCAATTAAAGGATTTACCATCTCGAAACCCGAATTGATTAACCCGGAGGTGGGAAACTAAATATCTCAGAAGCCCAAAGCCTGGAAATCAAATATTTTGAAAATTTGGAAAAAGGGGTCAAAATCAAGGTTGGACCTGACCTAGTCAGGTCCAAGCTTGACCCTGACCTAGTCAAGTTTGACCTGGACCCTAACCTAGTCAGGTTTGATCTTGAATCTGACCTTGGTCATAGATTGACTCAAAACCCAATTAGGAGGTCCTGGGGATGCCTAGAAACCTAGAATTGATGCCAGAACAAAACAAAATGTCAGGGATAGACATAAAATTCTATGATTATCATGATGAAGGCTAGAAGGACCTATTTCTAAGTCCTACCTAGAAAATAGATCCATGGAAGAGGGAAATTAAGGAGAATCCTCAGGATCCTAACCCTAATTTCACCTAGAATGAAGAAAATGAGTGCAAAATGCATCCTAAATGCATGTCTATCATGATAAATGTAGTAAAAGAGGGTGCTAAACCTATGAAGATGGAAGTCATTCCATTTTAAGAGGATACAATGGTGTTTTGGTCATTTTGTGTCCTTTTGAGTCTATTTAAATAGTATGATGTATAAATTTTAAGGAAGTTAATACAAAGATTCAACAGAAATTTGTTGCTTCAAATCTTGTCTCCTTCTATGATATTTTATAATTTTTTGCATCTTGTGAAAAAAGAGCTCAAGATCATAGTTACAATTTATTTCAAATTGTATGTCATATTATTCTTTTCTTTTGATTCAAGGAATTAAGCAATTTCTTAATATAATTTGGCATAATTACAAAGTATTAGACAAGGATTTGTCATAAGAATAGGGTTTAAAGCATTAATTGATTTTCATTTGCAAGGTGAATGGATAGATGATAAATCATAGTGTGTACTTGTCTAAAATATGCTAAATGAATAAGTTATTGATCAAGAAAGTTACAGTCAAGATGATATTTATTTCTCTTCATAATTCAAATCTAAAAATTAAATCAAAATATTTTAAATTTTAAGCTTTAGATCTAAATATCTAGCCCTTAGATTATGAGTAAATTGATAGTGTGATTAGCTCTCACAATGTTTCTTTAATTGCATAAGTCAGAGAAGATTTATGGGCATTTGTCTTCTTTGTCAAGGATTATGAAAAGGTGATGTTAAGAAGTAAATGAATCTAATCCTAGGTTTACCTACCTGAATCTTGCAGAATTCAAAGTGTAGAAAGCTTAATTTCTTTGTTATTTTCTCATTGTTCTTGTTTGAGTGTATTAATCATGGGATTTAGCTAAATTCTAGGTACTTTTCTTCACTTTCAAGGTGGCTTAATTTTTGACAAATTATAAGCCAACAAAATGTTGAACACTAATACCATGTGGAATATATCCTAACTCCTAAGCTTCTTCAGCTAAAATATTAACATTAGAAGTAACAAGGTGAGAGATACTATGCAAAAGGTTAACACCATTATCATCATTACAAATAACTTTCTTGATAGCTTCAATAGCAGCAATAGTATTTGCATTATTATTCTCTTGAATAAGCCAAATTTCCATCTTTTCAAGGTCACTACTAATCTTTTGGACTTGAACTAGAGGAGATTTTATGGCTTCATCTTCATAATGAGATAAATGAGAAAATTTATTCTCCATCGAAGGGTTAGAATCATGAGAGATCAATTTATCATCAAGATTCCTTGGGAAGAAGGAAGATTCAGGGTCAAAGGAACCCATGAGTCTACAACTTCTTCTAACCAAAATGCTATAGGTTGGATGTAAGGTAATGAAGCTCATACATAAAGGAAAAAAAGATAAAGGGAGATCACACAAAGGCTTTTCAAACTCCAAGGGGAGATCTAATGATGCAAAGTGGGCAGTCGGAAGCCTCAAACAGGGATCAACTAGTAAGGTTTAGATACCCAATTCACCAAATTATGGAGGTCAAATGCGCTACACTTATCCCAAGTGTAGAATGAACAAGGAGTGAGGTTATCACAACCCCAAATTCCAAGGACAACCTAATCACTAGGTTCCACCAAGTTCTAAGCACCAATGACCAAGGCTTGCTAAGGAGTTTCCTCAACCTAATGAGAAACCAAACCCCATGAAATGACTCACAAGAATAGGGGTGGCCTAAAATCACTATTCTAGCCTATTTAGGTCCTATTTATTTAGTTCCAATGGTTCTTTCCCTTACAAGCAACCCATACAACCTAGTGTTGGAAATATTCAAGGATTAACCGAGTTACTAAGAGGGGAGGGGTGAATCAGTAACTTTGAATTTTCTTACAATTACAGATGTATTAACATATAGTTCACTTTTTCTTTATGCATATAGAAAGCATGAAACTTAAAAGCATTCACAACAATGACACATAGATTTGGTTACCCAGAAACCTTCCAAAAAGAAAGTAAAACTGGGGTGGGGATGAAACCCACAAAGCTTTAGTACTGCAGAATAAAGTTGGCCAGTTAAGGCTTACAATTTGATCACTTCTGATGATCTTCCCTGTTAGGAGCAATAAGGATTGCTAAATCCACCTTGTTAAAGAATTTACAAACATATAATGAAGTATGCACTCGGTAAAGAGATTTTACAAAAGACTGTTAAGTCTACCTGGTTAAAGGATTTTAGTACTGATTCACCTATTAGGATGAAATAGTAGATCTCTGGCTTTGCAACTGGATTGCTGATTGAGATTCGCTGAATGTACTGATCACCTTCTATGATGAATTTGTCTTTGTTGTTCCCTATACTACTGTAGCCCTTTGTAATTCGCTTATCTCTGCCTTTCCCCTTTTTTTATATATACTCATATAATTACGTCTTGACATTTTTACAACATTGTTTATATACAAGTCTAAACAATTAATTACAATTACAAAGTCGGCTTGACAAATAAACATAAGTGCCACTAAGTCGGCCCAAGTATGGTTACACGATTCCTGCAAACTAACTCAGTGACTTTCTGATACTCGGCGTCCACTGCATTACTCGGCATCGTCATGCACTCGGTAGAAGTGAAGGCACGGTTCATACTAACCACTCGGTAGGTTTTGAACTCGGTAAATATTGGTGACTCGATAGACATAATGTTACTCGGTTTACACTGTCCTGCTCGGTTTGCATTATCTTGATCGGTTTGCACTATCTTGCTCGGTTTGCACTGTCCTGCTCGGTTTGCACTGTTCTGCTCAGTTTGCACTATTCTACTCGGTTTGCACTATTCTGCTCGGTTTGCACTGTTCTGCTTGGTTTGCACTGTTCTACTCAGTTTGCACTGTTCTGCTCGGTTTGCACTCAGAATGCAAATAAGTGTTGTCACTAGTGGCAATTCTACTTAATGCCAACAATCTCCCCCTTTTGCATTAGTGACAAAAACACTTATTGCTCAAAACTTATATACATGAATCATACTGAGATTTATTTTGATTTTTTTTATTTTTTTTATTTTTATTTTTAAATTTGTCTTTGTCATAGAGCTTTATACATTATCTCCCCCTTTCAATGTGCTAACTTTTTTTTCTATACAAATCTCCTTCTATACATATCTCCTTCTATACATATCTCCCCCTTTTTGATGATAATGCCAAAGGTGTATATACAAGTGATTTACAGAGAGAATCCAAAATTTGATAGAAAATCAGAATGTACCTTCATGATTAGTGCCAGGGTTCTGTCCCAATTTTCTTGCAGAATCTTGCATGTTTGGATTGCAATTTGGACTTCTGCAGAGAGTTCAATCATGTGATCTGCTATAGAGAACTGATTGTCATGAATCAATGTTTTGGAATGTTAAATGTGCTTATACATTGTATTCATGATGGGAAGGATCATGTTTTGGATGTCTAGCAATGTGGACCGGATCCTTGTGTCTTCTTTTAGTAGATCTGATTGCATATTTGATAGGTATGAGACTTTCATGTGATGAGCAGAGCTTGAACTTGGTTCAAGTTGCAGCTTCTATATGCTAATCTTCATATCCTCATCCATTTTATTCATTTTATCCTTAACATCCTTTGTGAACTCGGCAATATTGCACAGTCTGGCCAAAAGAGAGGTGACATTCGAATAGGTAGATTCAATATTTGACAAATCTGAAGATAATTCCACTTGATTAATAGCTATGTGCTGAGCAATGTGCTCAAGCACTTTATTGTTGAATCTCTTCTTAGCTCTTTCAACTAACTTTTCTGTCCCAGATGAATCCTCATTGTATTTATTTACTGCTTCAGCTAATTGTAGCAAAACATGTTGAGAGGAGTCTACTTTAATACCTAATGCATCAGACAAAATGTCTTTAGCATCCTTAATGATTTGATATTCCTTGTCTCTCTCCTCTTTAAGCTTCTTTTGCTTTGCTTTCCTTTGGAGGATTTCACCTATATTTTGCATTTGGTCCACTGATAGATTTGCAAAATCTAATGTTGGAATCTCTATTTCTTCATCTAGGTCTATATCCTCTACTATATTCTTACCCAAAAATTTTATACTCAGTAGAGCCTTAGGCTTATCTGTACTTAATGCCTTAGTAGTAGTGACAATAGACATAGTAGGACTAGCTATAGAGACTGGCACACTGTCTACTAGAGAACTTAAAATATTTACACTTGTAGAATCAAAAACTGGAATACTTACTGCTGGAAAACTTGATGAAGTGGGAGACTGCAACTCGGTAGAAATGGTGGTTGCTTCTGTTGTTGCTATAGGTGATTTGACAAAAGTTGAAGTTGTCACAACCATGCTTGAAGGTGTCTCCGGGCTAGATGTAGAAACTTTTACTGGAGAGGTAGGAAGTGATGCAATGACTTCTGCTGCTATCCTCACAGTATCATCTACCTCAGTGGCTTCTTCTTGTTCATCACTGTCATCTTCAATATCTTTTATTATTACTATTTCAATACTCGGTTGGTGAAGATGGTATATGTTCTTCCATGTGGCATTTGCAGCCTTCACAACCGATTCAATATTGTTGATCAGAATCAAACAAGTATTGAACTTTAGTGTCATCTTACTTTCATTTTCCTTTAATGCCTTCTTTACTTCATCATTTTTCAAGCTCGGCATTAACTGTCTCAGGGTTTGATCAAATATGTCTATTACAGTTTGCTTTGCATTGCTCCATCTCATTTTTATTGGATTTAATAAGACTGCTGGAACCTGTGGGGCTATTTCATTAGGAGAGTATTTCCACTGTCCCATCTTTTCAATAACAGCATCTTCTATTTCCTTCTGTTCTGTTTCTGATCTGGTTTCATATTTAAAATATTTTATGTTACTTACTCCAAATCCTTATCCCTCTCTAAAAAGTTTGATCCTCTCTTGAAAGTTTAGAGGAGGCCTTTTGAATACTGTATCTTTGTCTGCCTTGTCTGCCTTATCTGCCTTACCTCTTGCACTTCTCCTTGTAAATACAGTAGTGGGAGGCTTAGGTGCCTTAGTGATGAAAACCTTTCCTTTCTTCTTTGCAGGTTCTAGTTCCTCTGTTTTCTCATCCTTTTCCTCTTCTTCTTCATCGTTATCTCCTTTGTCCTCGATTATCATTTGCATTTTGGCTATCCTCTTCTTTCCTTTGTTTACCGCATGTGGAAGTTTTATGCTTAATTCAATTCTCACCTTTGCTTCATCATATGTTCCAAAATATGGAGCTTTGGGATTAACAGGCTGATTAAGAAGGGCTTCAATGATATTTTTGGTTTCATCAATATTTACCTCATAAGGAAGAGGTTTTGCATATACAATCCTCGGTTTAGCTGCTTGAATATATACATTGTCACAGTCTACCATGAAACAAATGTCATCCTTGTAATCCTCCACCAACTTCTATGGAATTTGGAATTTGTCATTCATTTTCTCTTTGAAAGACTCAAAATAACTATCCATGATGCTTTCAAAATTTTCACCCATTTCTGAGATGTATTCATTTATCTCATAAAGGACTGGGACATCTTTTCTCCATACAACTTTTCCTTTGGAAGGGAAGAATTTTTGAACATAGAAGAATAAACAGACCAATAGGGATCCAAACTTACATGGATTGTTTTTGGAAGTTTGAATGCTTTCCATGTTCTTGTTAAACTATTTTAACAATAAATCTGCAAGGTCAAATGATAAGTTGTTCTTGACCACTTGTATGCTAGGTCAATAACTTCACAAGAGACACTATTCTGTCAACTTGAACTGTATATTTTATGGGCAATTATGTGTGTACCAAACTTTAGTTTGGCATCGGTAATGCTGCTAACTTTCATGCCTCTACCGTCCCACTCGGCTAGGGTTTTCTTTTCCAGTTCTGACCGACCTACGGTTTTGGTAGTTTTTGCTTTGTTCAACATGGGAAGACCGATGATTTGATGAATCATCTTCTTGGTGATCTCTTTGGGTTGCTCAAGCCAAATCTTGCCATCATGTATATGGCTGAGAATGTATCTAACCCATTTCTCCCGAAAGTTTTGAGGTAAATGTGCAATGTGAACTAATCCCTTATCTTCCAGATGTTTGTGCTTGGGTTTTAGAATACCATCCACACACAGTTCTTCACGCACAATATCTAGTTCTAGGTTTCCCATTTCATGAATTGCACAGTTGAAATGATTGTGAATATCGTTAATAAGTAGTACCTTAGAAGGAATCTGAGATTGAGCTCCGTTCGGGTCTAGGGCTGCTACAATTGCGGGCACGATCTTGAAATCTGGTGCTCTCCATTCCCCTTGGACTAACATTTCAGATCCTTTCTTCGCTAAAGTGCAAGATGATGCCATGGTAGCTCATAGAAAATTCTTTTCGCAAAAGGTATTTGAGTCGCTGGATTGCTCTTGAAGTTTTCTGCTCTCAAAGTGCTAAAATTCATGGTGAGGAATGAGTTTGATTTCTTGCCTTTTGTTTACAACTCTGTCATTAATGCTCAGTACAAATTAGGGTATGAATTTCGACAGACTGTCACCCACTAAGAATTAATTGCTCAGTGAAGACTTCGCAACTCAGTGAACTCGAGAATTCATATTGCTCCGACCTTGCTCGGTAAAGACTAATACCGACCTTGTTCGGTTAAGACTAATACCGACCTTGTTCGGTAAAGACTGGTACCAACCTTCCTGTGATCTTACTGCATCTTGTATGCTGATTTAGATCTTTCTTTTAATTCAGTTCTAGAACTGCTTGAAGTTTGTCTATGAGAATACAGTTCTAGTGCTTTCTTGGAAATTTAGTTTGAGTCGGTAGAGCCACCCATTCCATTATTTGGACTGGTTTGCTCGGTAGATTTAGGAATCCACTTTTGTCTCACCTGTTTCTTGACCTTAGTTTCTTCATTCTTCTTTCCATCTTCAACTTCACTAGCATTCATGCAGTTTCTGGCTATGTGACCGAGTTTAGTGCATTTGAAGCATCTTACGGTAGTATCTCTTTTCCTTAGATGATGTTTTATGCAGTTCATGCCAATGTGTCCATATTCTCCACAGTAATGACATCTACACCAGGTGTTGTAGTCCCATCCAAACATTGCTTTCATAATTTGTTATGCTGGATTGAATGTCTTGGATCTGCACTCGGATGCTTTGTGACCTTGTTTGTTGCATTTGTGACAATTACCTCTGAATCTTGGTTTTTCCCTGCATTCATTTGCTTTGTGACCATGTTGATTGCAGTTGTAGCATTTTCCATTGAATTCTGCTTTTTCATTGTTCCAACATTTATTTGAAGTATGTTCTATTTTACCACAATGATTACAAGTAGGTTTCTGATTTCTTTGAGTACCTTGCTTAGAAGATTCACCTTCTCCTTTGTATCCAAGTCCTGCTTTTCCTTTCTGCCTATGCAGATTTCTCTCATACAGCTGATTCAAGTCTTCTTGGCTTTTCAGCATTCCTTCATTGATTTATTTTTCGGTGTTTAGGTCATCCACCAATCTTAGATTGATTTCCTTTTCAGATCTTAGTTCTTCTCTTGTGTTTTCTATTTCTGATCTTAGATTCAGAATTTCCTCATTTGTATGGGAGATCTGATCAATTAGGTTTTCTAGCTGAAGGGTTTTATTTTGGACTTCATTGTTCCTTCCATCTAATTCATCTTTCAACTTGTTTCTTTGTTCTAAGATCTCACAAAATCTTGTTGAGTGTAGCTCTTGTTCTCTTTTTAATTTTCTCACTTCTTCCTGCAGAGACCCATTCTTTTCTAGGAGTTCTTTGACAGTATTGTTTGCTTCATCTGAGCTATTTGAGGGAAAAAGATATTCAATCTTTTCTTCAATGTAATTCTGATCATTCATCTGATTTGCAAGTTCCTTCCTTCTTCTTAGGGATTGGGAAAGATGTTCTTTTGCTTCCTTAAGTTTAGCTATGGCCATTTCCAGATCTAGCTTTTCATTTTCAATCACCTTGTTCAGTTTGAATACCTCCATTATTCTGGATCTTTGCTCAAGCTAGTTAAGCTTTATCTTGAGAACCAACAAAGCTCTGATACCAATTGTTGGAAATATTTAGGGATTAACCAAGTTACTGAGAGGGGAGGGGTGAATCAGTAACTTCGAATTTTCTTACAATTACAGATGTATTAACATATAGTTCACTTTTTCTTTATGCATATAAAAAGCATGAAACTTAAAAGCATTCACAACAATGACACATAGATTTGGTTACCCAGAAACCTTCCAAAAAGAAAGTAAAACTGGGGTGGGGATGAAACCCACAAAGATTTAGTACTGCAGAATAAAGTTGGCTGGTTAAGGCTTACAATTTGATCACTTCTGATGATCTACCCTGTTAGGAGCAATAAGGATTGCTAAATCCACCTTGTTAAAGGATTTACAAACATACAATGAAGTATGCACTCGGTAAAGAGATTTTACAAAAGACTATTAAGTCTACCTGGTTAAAGGATTTTAGTACTGATTCACCTGTTAGGATGAAACAGTAGATCTCTTGCTTTGCAACTGGATTGCTGATTGAGATTCGCTGAATGTACTGATCACCTTCTGTGATGAATTTGTCTTTGCTGTTCCCTATACTATTGTAGCCCTTTGTAATTCGCTTATCTCTGCCTTTCCCCTTTTTTTATATATACTCATATAATTACGTCTTGACATTTTTACAACATTGTTTATATACAAGTCTAAACAATTAATTACAATTACAAAGTCGGCTTGACAAATAAACATAAGTGCCACTAAGTTGGCCCAAGTATGGTTACACGGTTCCTACAAACTAACTCGGTGACTTTCTAATACTCGGCATCCACTGCATTACTCGGCATCGTCATGCACTCAGTAGAAGTGAAGGCACGGTTCATACTAACCACTCGGTAGGTTTTGAACTCGGTAAATACTGGTGACTCGGTAGACATAATGTTACTCAGTTTACACTGTCCTGCTTGGTTTGCATTATCTTGATCGGTTTGCACTGTCTTGCTCGGTTTGCACTGTCCTACTTGGTTTGCACTGTTCTGCTCGATTTGCATTGTCCTGCTCGGTTTGCACTGTTCTGCTTGATTTGCACTATTCTGCTCGGTTTGCACTATTCTGCTCAGTTTGCACTATTCTGCTCAGTTTGCACTCAGAATGCAAATAAGTGTTGTCACTAGTGGCAATTTTGCTTAATGCCAACACCTAGTTCCTTCACAAACCAAAGACTAGGCTTGTAGCCTTTCCTAGAAGGTATTTTGACCATAGGTCAAAATGATCTCACATGAGATATGGAATAGGTTGGAGATTTTGATACCCTTTTGGGCTTTAGGGATCATATCCAAGCACCAATATGTGAATCTAAATGGAGAATGTTGAAACAACTAAACTAGACCAGGTTAATAGGCCTAATTAGGTCTACAATTGCACTACAAGTGCTCTTTCCTCCAAGCCAATGCACAAAAAAATTATGGAAGTATCTAAGGGCATATAAAAGGACTCCAAATCTATATTTTAGGGTCCTAGTGAATCCCCAACTGAGAGTTATGATGACTATTCTAAGTCACAAACTGATGCACACATAGAGATGTACACGTAGGGCATTACAGAAAATCCACTTCCCTGCAAGTCTCCACCTCTAACATGAAAAATGTGAAAATAAATTGACAAAGGTTGAATTCCACCAAGGGGCATGAATTTCCCATGGTGGAATTGGTCCAAACACTAAAGCCCTATTGAAAACCTTGGTTTTAGGCCTTCAATCCAAGCAGTCACACAAAAAGTTTGATAACTTCCAAACTAGGATCAATCACAACATAAAACCAATTGCATATGAAAGTAGATTCAAGGAGATAACTTTTTGTTTCAAGGATTCATGCCCTTCTATCTATACCAGTCCATACACTCCAATTTTCCTCGAGAATTATAGAGAAATGTTTATATTTTTATTGATTGAAATTGCCAAATTACATCATCTTACCTTCCACCCACCTAAAAGGGATTATGAAGGCTCCCCCCATCAATTAAAACTGAATTTCAAACTATATTACTGTTGGGGGCTTTGTTTACAACTTTTGGAAAAAGTTGTCAAAGTTGCTAAGCAACTTTTACAATATTTTTGCAATTTTTGCATTCTAGGTGACCAAAATTGGTCCAAACTTAATCTAATGATCTAACATGGATCCAAACCATTAAAAACATGAAAATATTAAAAATCCTAAGATTCTATGCCTTTTTACCACCTTTGACCATAGTTGACCAAGGGCTTATAGTTATGCCAATCTTGGAACTAGGTCTTACAATTTGGTCTAGATGCCTAAATAGTAGGTCTAACCTAAACTAGATGTTCTTAGGACTTTGATGAACATTATTTGTTGAGTTTATTATGGGTGCTCCTACACCATACTCCCCTTGATTTTAAAACTCAAGTTCCTACTTGAGGTTAACTGTTCCACCGAAGTCCAATGTTGCTTGATTTGGTCTTCAGTTAGCCAAGTTGCATCTATGTTGGGGAGTCATTTCCATTTGACTAAGTATTGCATGTACTTCTTGGTTTTGGTTTGCTTCAGCAACTTGGCATCCAATATTTCTTCCAACTCCAGTGTTTTTCTTTGTGGAAGATTAGTGACATAGTCTTCATCATTGATATCTATCTCCTCACCTTTCTCATTTGTTGAACCTATTGTAGTTTTGTAGGGGGTGAGGTCTGTAACATTGAATATTGGAGATATTTGCAAGGTTGGGGGAAGAGAGATCTCATAGGCATTCTCACCCATTTTTTTGAGTATACTACATGGTCCCACTTTCTTCATATGAAGTTTAGATTATCTACCCTTAGGTAGTCTCTCTTTCCTTAGAAATACCCATACCTTGTCTCCCACTTTGAAGTGGATTTCACTTCTTCTCTTATCAGCATGTTCCTTGTATTTCAGATTGGATCTTTGTAGTGCTTCTTTGACCTCATGTTGCACCTTTGTGATGAGTTCTGCTAGTTCTTGGCCTTGAGCACTGACTTTGAAGTCAGATAGTAGTTCTATCAAGTCCAATGGTCCTTTGGGATGAAGGCCATATACTGCTTGGAATGGAGTTTTTCCGGTTGACCTATTCATGGAGTCATTAAATGAAAACTCTGCCTGGGGCAGGAGTGTGTCCCAACTTTGAGAATATTGTTTGGTTAAGCATCTTAGGAGATTTCCTAAGGATCTATTTACTACCTCAGTCTACCCATCTATTTGTGGGTGATAGGAAGAGTTGTAGGTTAGGTTAGTCCCTAGTTTCTTGAAGAGTGTCCTCCAAAAGTGGCCTTGAAATTTCACATCCCTGTCAGATACAATTGTTTGGGGCAGGCCATGGATCCTAACTACTTCTTTGAAGAGAACATGTGCAATGTGAGAAGCATCATTTGTGATTTTACATGGTACAAAATGGACCATTTTACTAAACCTATCCACTATTACAAAAACATTATCAAAGCCTTGCTTTGTCTTAGGCAACCCCATTAAAAAATCCATTGAGATGGACTCCCATGGTCTAGAAGGAATTGGTAAGGGTTGATATAGCCCTTGATTTGTTGACACACCTTTAGCTTTCTGACAAATGGTGCAAGTTTCTATGAACATCATTGTTCATCTTAGGCCAAAAATAACTTCTCCTCACCATGTATGTTGTCTTATCAATGCCAAAGTGACCTCCTAGGCCACCACAATGCTTCTCCCTTATTATATTTGTCCGCATTGAACATTTTGGGATGCAAAGTTGAGCTCCTTTGAACAGTAGTCCATTCTGAATTAGATATTCAAAAAAGTCAGTATGGTATCTTCCAACCATCTTTGTGCAAATTTGATATATCTCTACAAATTTAGGGTCATTAGGGTACAAGTGTTTGAGGGACTCAATTCCCACACTTTGCAGTTGCATTTCTTTAACCAGACCAACCCTCCTGCTAAGGGCATCAACAACTTTGTTTGTTACACCCTTTTTATGCTTGATGTTGAAGGTGTAGGCCTGCAACTATTCTACCCACTTCAGATGTCTGATAGAGATTTTTTCTTGTGAATTGAGGAAACTTAATGCATGATTCTCAATGTATACCACAAATTCCTTTGGGATTAAATAGTGCCTTCATTCCTTGAGGGCTTGGACCATGGCATAGAGTTCTAGGTCATATGTAGAGTATTTTATTTTGGCCTCATTTAATGTCTCTGAGAAAAAGGAAACTGCCTTACCTTCCTAACTTAGGACTGCACCTATAGCCAAGTTGCTTGCATCTATCTCCATAGTGAAGACTTTGTTGAAATTAGGTAGGACCAAGATAGGATATTGGGAAACCCTATTCTTCAAGTATTGGAATGCATCATTTTCTTCCTTTGTCCACATAAACTTATTCTTCTTTCCACCTTTAATGGTTTCAAGCATTGGTGCACACACATGACTGAAATTTTTGATAAACTTTCTATAGAAAGTTGCAAGTCCATGCAAGCTTCTTACATCACCTTGGTTCTTTGGTGGAGGCTAGTTGATGATTGCTTCTACCTTCTTAGGGTCCATCTTGAGGGTACCTCATGAGATCACAAATCCTAGGAACACAAGTTCCTTTTTCATAAACATGCACTTTTCCAAGTTGATTACCAACTTGTGTTGATGAAGTCTTCTTAGTACTTGTTCCACATGATCAAGATGGTCCTCCTTGCTATGACTGAATATTAGTATGTCATCAAGGTAAACAACAACAAATTTTCCAATAAAATCAATGAATATCTCATTCATAAGCCTTGTAAAAGTACTAGGGGCATTGCTTAAGCCAAAGGGAATTACTAAACATTCAAAAAAACCATCAGTAGTCTTGAACGTTGTTTTCCATTCATCCCCTAGTTTGATCCTGATTTGATGGTATCCAGACTTTAAGTCTATCTTGGTGAAGTAGCAAGCACCTCCTAGTTGATCCAATAGATCCTCAATCCTTGACATGGGGAATCTATATCTTATGGTGATCTTATTGAGGGCCTTGCTATAAATACACAACCTCCATTTTCCATCCTTTGTAGGGGCTAAGACTGATGGCACTACACATGGACTCAGAATCTTCTAAATGAGTCATCTTTCCAATAATTCACCAACTTGTTTTTCAATCTATGCATACTGCAGTGGTGTCATTTTATATGGGGCCTTGTTAGGTAGAGAGGAACTAGGTATCAAGTCAATTTGGTGACTGATATCTCTTAAGGGAGGGAGGCTTGTGGGCAGGTCACTAGCAGTGACATCTCTATATTTTTCTAGCAGTCCCTTAGCTTCCTTTGGTATAGGATCTTTTTTATCAAACCTTATGTTGTTTTTGGGTTTGGATATTAGGAAAAAGGCTTCAATATCAGGTTCCTTCAATGTTTTTAACATTTCTTTCTGCCCCATGATGATTACGGTAGGTTCTTTTTCAGATAATCTATCAGGAAGGGGCTTCATAGTAAAAGTTTTTCCATCCTTGGTGATGGATTAGGTGTTCTTCCTACAATGGTGTATGGCATCTACATCAAATTTCCAAGGCCTTCCTAGAAGGATGTGTGAGGCATCCATTTCAACAACATCACAAAGAACTTTGTCCTTAAAGTCTGCAATTAAGAACTCTATCCATGCGTGTTCTATTACTAGAGTTTGTTGGCCTTTTGTTAGCCAAGAAAAATGATAGGGGAAAGGATGTGGCTTCTTAGGGAGGTTTAACTTTTGAATCATTTCACAAGATACTAAGTTTTTAGTTGAACTAGAATCTATAATTAAGTTACATGCCTTCTCATGGCATTTGATTTTTGTTCTGAAGAGGTTCTTCCTTTGTGGGGGCTCTTGGCCCTATGGAACTTGAAGGAAGACTTGTCTCATCATCAAACATACTCCTTCCTCTGGCTCTAATTCCCTTGTATCTACATTGTCTTCTTGCTTATCTTCTTGGATGAGTTGTTCTCTCCTCTCACCTTGATTGTTGCTATTCCTCTTCTTAGGGCACCTTCCTACATGATGTCCCATCTAATTGCAATAGTAACATTTTAATGGCCCATTATCCCTTCCAGTGTTTGTTCTTCCTCTATTGAAGGGCCTCATTCCTCTATAGTTTCCTCTTGAACTTGAGTCACTATTTTCTTTGTCTCCTTGGTCAGAGGTACTACTACTGTTGCCACTATTTTGTCCCTTTTTCCAAGAGTTTCCTTTCCCTCTAAATTTCCTCCCATTGTCTTTGTTCTTCCCTTTACTAAACTCCTAATTTATTTTCCATTTCTCCTCTACCTTGAGTTCCATTTGATATCACTTATTAACTATGGTAGGGAAGTGTAGGCTAAGTTCATCTTGAATGGATACTTTCAAACCATTCATGTATCTTGCTAATTTTTCTTCTTCATCTTCTACTACATTTATATTCATGCATAGTTTTAGGAACTCCTCTTTATATGAGCCTACATCCATGTCTTTTTGTTTCAAGCTTTGCTTCCTCCTATGGATTTGTACCCCATAATCTTTAGGCACATATGTCTCTTTGATCAGGGCTACCATCTTGTTCCATGAATTGATCATGCTTCACCCTTTCTATTTGGATGAAGTTCCACCACGTTAGGGTTGCTCCCTTCAACTTGGATCTTTCTATCTTTACCCTTTTCTTTTCAATGATTTCCTCATATTCAAAGAATGTTGTCAAATCCTCTATCCAATCCAAGACTAAATCTACATTCATCTTGCCATTGAAGACCGACAAGTCTATCTTTTCCTCCATGGTTCTCCTCCCCATGGACTTTAAGGTATCAATGAGAGGCCTTTGGTTTGCAAGAATGTACTGATCAGGAGTATCTTCATCCTCTTCACTCCCTTCTTCATTTTCAGACCCATCTTCTTTATCCTTGTCTAGCTTCTTCTCAAGTTCTTGAAGCCTCTTAGTTAAGGTTGTGTTTGCAGCCCTTTTCTCTCTCACCATCTTTGCTAATTCACTATTTGTGACCCTTGTAGGGATCTCTTCATCCTTAGTAGTAGACATAGCTCTGATACCACTTGATGAAAAGTGGGGAATCAGAAGCCTCAAATAGTGATCAACTGGTAAGGTTCAGATACCCAATTCACCAAATTATGGAGGTCAAATGCCCTACACTTATCCCAAGTGCAAAATGAACAAGGAGTGATGTTATCACAACCCCAAATTCCAAGGTTAAGGTTCCACCAAGTTCTAGGCACCAATGACCAAGGCTTGCTAAGGAGTTTCCTCAACCCAATGAGCAACCAAACCCCATGAAATGACTCACAAGACCAGGGGTGGCCTACAATCATTGTTCTAGCCTATTTAGGTCCCATTTGTTTATTTCCAATGGTTCTTTCACTTACAAGCAACCCATACAACCTAGTTGCTTCACAAACCAAAGACTAGGCTTGTAGCCTTTCCTAGAAGGTATTTTGACCATAGGTCAAAATGCTTCCACATGAGATATGGAATAGGTTCAAGATTCTGATACCCTTTTGGGCTTTAGGGATCATATCCAAACACCAAGATGTGAAGCTAAATGGAGAATGCTGAAACAACTAAACTAGACTGGGTTAATAGGCCTAATTAGGTCTGCAATTGCACTACAAGTGCTCTTTCCTCCAATAAAATGCATAAAAAAATTATGGAAGTATGTGAGGGCATATAAAAGGACTCCAAATTCATATTTTAGGGTCTTGGTGAATCCCCAACCGAGAGTTATGATGATTGTTCTAAGTCACAAACTGATGCACACATAGAGATGTACACCTAGGGCATTGCAGAAAATCCACTTCCCTGCAAGTCTCCACCTCTAACCTAAAAAATGTGAAAAAAATTTGAAAAAGGTTGAATTCCACCAAGGGGAATCAATTTCCCATGGTGGATGCAGTCCAAACACTCAAGCCCTATTGAAAATCCTAGTTTTAGGCCTTCAATCCAGGTAGTCACACAAAAAGTTTGATAACTTCCAAACTAGGATCGATCACAACATAAAACCAATTGCATATGAAATTAGATTCAAGGAGAAAACTTTTGGTTCAAGGATTCATGCGCTCCTATCCATACCAATCCATACACTCTAGTTTTCCTCGGGAATTGCAAAGAAATGTTTATATTTTTATTGATTCAAATTGCCAAATTACATCATCTTACCTTCCACCCACCTAAAAGAGCTTATGAAGGCTTCCCCCATCGGTTACAACTGAATTTCAAACCATATGACCATTAGGGGCTTTGTTTACAACTTTTGGCAAAAGTTGTCAAAGTTGCTAAGCAACTTTGACAACATTTTTGCATTTTTTGCATTCTAGGTGACCAAAATTGGTCTAGACTTAATCTAATGATCCAACATGGATCCAAACCATTAAAAACATGGAAATAGAAAAAAATCCTAAGATTCTATTCCTTTTTACCACCTTTGACCATAGTTGACCAAGGGCTTATAGTTATGCCAATCTTGGAGCTAGGTCTTACAATTTGGTCTAGATGCCTAAATAGTAGATCTAACCTAAACTAGATGTTATTAGGACTTTGATGAACATTATTTTTTGAGTTTATTGTGGGTGCTCCTACACCATCTAACCACAACAAAATATGCACTATAGTTCTAAATCCAACCATGAAATTAAATGCAAAGAAGACACAATGCATACACAGACCACAATGTAATCTATCTATGAAACAAATAATATAAGACACAAAAATGGAATATAACACTCAATCAAAAGATACAAAGCATGAAAGTGTCAGGTTCACCAAAATGTATAGGGGGAAAAGTGAGATGAGGATAAGAATTGTAACACACCCCACTTTTTTGTGACCAACTATACCTCAGAAGGGCCACAAAGGAATATATGTAAGTAGAATAGCACTACCAAAGTGATGTAGGAGTGCCAATGAAATTAAAGATCCAAGATCTAGGAAAGAAGATACAAGTTCCTTTAAGCCTAGTGATTGGAAATTAACTATGAAAGAAGGAAATATGCTAAATAAAATATGGCATCTAGAAGGAAAATACACAAAGTAAATAATGTAAATTTCACACTTATCTTTAGAATAAAAGTCCCCTTCAGATCTATATTTCTACACTCAAAATAGTGAACAAGACTATATCCAAACTTGAAACTGTGAGACAAAAAAACCCAAAAAATCCTTCTGCTCCATGACTAGGTCAATTTTTCAGGTCTATGCTAACTTGGGGTCATCCTTGACCTAGGACTAAGCCAAAATCTGGCCTCTAATTTCTCTGTTGAATTCTCTATCCTCGGATCTACGACTATATCCTATTTTGTAACTCCTGAAAAGAGGATCTGAAAATTTTGAAAACCTAATCCTACAAGAAAAATGGTTTTATTTAGTTTTTAAGGGGCTTGCCTTGGTCAAGCCCCAATTCAGAAACTAACCTTAAATGTAAATATGAAAGTATGTATGTAAAAAGTAAAGAAAATGTATGAATTTAACTTACTTTTGTAGAAACCCTTGAGGATGGTTAGATCTATATTCTACAAGGATGAGGAAGTTCACTAATGTAATTGAATCTTGTAGAAGAGTAGGATGTATCAATAAAATTCAATAGATCCACCTCACCAAGTCAATATATAAATGGATGTAGATGTGCTCATGTACTCAAATCAGGTATGCAAGAATGAAGAAGCCCTTCCTTAATTGCCAACTCCACTATCATCAAGGAAGGAAGATGGATCTTGAAAGGTGGATGCAAGAACATGAAAGATGTATGAAAAGGCATCCAATGAACTCCTTCAAAGCTCTTTGGAATCTCCTACAATCCAAGAGATCTCCTATGCTTGAAGTCTTGAAGTGTTGTAAAAGGATCTCCTTAAATGCTCCAAAAATACTTATGAATGCTTGTAGAATGCTCTTGAATGCAATATGAAGACTTGTATGTATGTGTTATTGAATATAAGTGATTTTTTATGTATCAAATGAAGAGGGAAGGCCTTTATTTATACTCATTTCATCTGTGAAATTGAAAAGGGACGACTAGAAGGATGGAAGCAATTTAAAATTTTGAAAGAGCTCGAGATCCTGAAGAGGGTGACCTAGAAGGTCAGGGCCTGAATTCATCCTAGACCTATGGGCCAGGGCCAAAATTTGGCATAGACCTAAAGGTGAGGGATGAAATTTGGCCTAGAAAAAATATTTCCTAACATGGGTGCTTCCATTTTAAGACGATACCATTTCATAAGATTATGATACTTGTCATAATCTTATGTCTTCCTATGCTTGCACCCTAGTCTTTTTAACCAAGGGATCTCCTATGTACTATCATTGATTCTATTTAATTATTGGTGAGAATAGAGATAATTCTTTTTATATTCATTCTCTCTAGTTATTGTGCTTTCCATTAGGCGTCTAGATCTTGGGTGGTTATCTCCATTCCCAAATCTTACAATTTAAATAGAAATATTGATTTTTCAAATACTTGATATTTTTTATTTATTAATTATTTTTAAATAAAAAATCATAAATATAAAATGACATATATTACTATTTTAATCAGGTATCTCAGGAGGAGCACAAGTCAAGGAAAAAGCTCTTGCATTAGAAGAGGTGGCTGAGATCTCTAGATCTCATGAATTTCTTTGTGTATCAGCTCAATTTTTGCTTTATAGGTGACTAGACTACGAAACCATGAGAATGTTTGTAGCTAATATTTCCTTGTCTCAAGGTGGTTTTAGATAGAAGGTAAATCAAATAAGGAGTAATTCAAGTGCATTTTCAGAATCTCATAAAGCAAAATGGAAAATATTTTCAAGGTTAATCAATTCTAGTTTTTCTCTTTGTATAATTTATCTCTATAGCTAATGAACAAGGTTGAATGTGGTCTTTATTTTTTTGATCCAGTGAGTATGTTCTGGGTAATATAACATACAAATCTCTAACTTTTGTAGATTCTTTGTAAGGGAGATTTTGGCTAGTGTCGGGGTTAGATTGGTTAGTGTCATATATTCGTAATATGAAAGTCAAGATATATAGTATATAGTGGATAATATATGTAATTCTCATTTTAATATTAATATAAATTTTATGCTCTAGTATTTTAGCAAAAAACAAATCTTTTGATTTCAAAGTAAAACAAATGGCTAAAAAATCATTATATATGTAATTAAAAATATGATAAAATTATTTTACATCAAATCATGTAGGCTAAATTAGTTTTGATAAAAAAAAATCATAAATCTAAAATAACATAAACTCAAAAATCAAATAAAAATACATATAGTAAAAAATTTGTAAAAAAAATCTAACCAAACTTGAGTATTATATATGCATTTTTCACAAAAGGATTTTAAAAAATACATTTACTTATGTTCATTTTGTGGGTCATATATATGTATGTTTTGACCTTTAGCATATTTAGTTTCAAACAAATTTTATACATATTACATAAAATCAATGTATATCATATGAATATTAAAATAAATTACACAATTAAAAACTAAAATAATTATACATTTTATATTAATAGGAGCAAAATCAAGGTGTTGTCCCTTTAAAACAAACATCTCGAATGTTGATAAACCATTATAAGCACAACATTAACATCACATTGATGTCAAAAAATCATAACGAAGTCTGATAATAGAAACTATAAGCTACTAAAGTCTTAGAACTAGAACCATATTATAGTATAATATCAAAACCATATAAAGTCTTAGCATTGGACTCTCTATCTAGTATAATACCAAAACCAGAAAAAGTCTTAGTAGTGAACCCTTGAAAGCAACTAACAACCTTAATAGTTTTAAACATAAACATATTAAACAACTAGCAAAAAAGAGCTACATCGAGCAAGAGCATTTGAAGTCTCATGGAGTAAATGGCTTCATTCTTCTAACAAGAACTTGAAGAATTCCTTATAGTTTCCCTCGTTCTCTGGTGATTTTCTCAGGACCTTCTACATGAGGTCATAGAATTGAGCATAACATGTAGACTAAATTTGAAGACATTGATCAGCTTCTCCATCTCCAAGACCTTGTTTTTCAACATTTACAACTCTTTAAAAATAGTTTTGCACTCCATACCCTCATCATTGATCTTGTTCATATATATATGAGAGAATGCAATTTTTTATGTAAGTTATTTTTTATATATACTTAATGATACTTATTACTATAATTATATAAAATAGTTAAGCCCTATAACAATAAGTATAGAAAAATCCAATTAATTTTTGAAGGTTGTTGCAAATGACTATTGAATTGAATATTCCTAATCAAAATCTCTTAATCACATATGTCTTCCCATCACCAAGACTTTTCCTTTACTTTACATTCCAACATATGCATTACGTTTTGTATAATGATTAATGATATGTGAACTCTTAGAATTTTAAGACATTTTTCCACATATAAAACAAAAAATAAAAAGAAAGGGAATTATATGTTGTGTCAGTATTCTCTCTTGTCCGCCCAGCCCCACAAATGAAAGAATCCACCTACAAATTGCTCACTTATGAAAGTACAAAAGACAAAATAGAACAAGAATGTATCTGTAAGGGAGGATTTATCTGCTAAATTATTATTTGAATAAATTTCCTCATATTAGGTGTCAAATTTGTTTATATTATGTTATGGTCCCCCAATGATGGACACGTTTATTTGTCTTTGCCTTGTCTTTATCGATGATTTATTTTCATTCATGCTCCATGATATGATTAACCAAGGACCACATTACTAAGGTTCCTTTGGAATTATTTATAAAAACAAAACAAATATATATGTATGAATAAAGTCTTTACTTGAAATTACTTAATTTGGGTCAACGTACCAGGTTTGAAGATATGTTCCACAATTCACAACATTGGGGATGAATCAAAGAATAAATGGAATATGACCTATGGATTATCGGATTATTGGATAAATTGCAAATTTTAAGGTTTTATAAACTTAATATATGTTGTAATTATATTAAAAATGGTTTTTAATTGTAGATAATGTTAGGAGATAAAAAAAAGATTTGTATTGGTCGGAGTAAATAAAATTATAAGCTGGCTAACTTCAAAATTCAAAGGTATAAATAAAAGAGATGAAAATGTATTTTTCATCGTAATTTTACATTTATGGAATAGGAAATTATATATTATAAGTCTTGTCAAGAAAGAATGATAAAGAAAAATAATATAGAAAAGAAAATTATTTAATAATAGTTTAAGGTGAGGAAAATAATTATTACGAATGAAATAAAGTGTATATCAAATTAGAAAAGGAAGTTAGTGAAGATCTTAAATTAAGATTAGTAAGAATTTGATTAATAAATTGAAAGTGACAAAAAGGAAATATAACCAAGTCAATTTTCTAAAAAAGACATTGATGTACACTACTAACATGTGATTAATTATATTTTTTCTCATACATTAAGATATTTAAGTATGTCGATTGTACATATTAATCAATCATCTTGCAACAAATTTATATATGTTAATTTTAATTTGTATATGTATTTTGCATATCTATCATGAATATTTTTTATTATTATATTTTTAATATTATCTAATAAAAAAAGTAAGACTAACAATCAAAGAAATTGTTTTAAAATGATGATCATTTGTGACTCCATCAAAGGTTAATTTACAAATGTCATAAATGAATTATTAGAGAATAACTAAATAAAAATGAATGTGTGTTTTCATCAATCACATAAGAAGATTTAAAATAATCATAAAGCTTATAAGTATAGTCAAAGCATGTTGAATTTCAATAATGTAAATTACCAATCTCCATGATGTTATTCACTATGATAGCAAAAAATTGGAATAAAGGGTCACATAGTGGCTATTATATTTTAATATGAATTAAAGTTTTATTAATATTATATTAAATTTAGTATTTTATTTGAAATAATATTTAGAGTAATTATTTTACACTTAAAGATGCAATACAATTAATAATGCTCACTAGGGAAACTCATAATGACTATTAAATAGTTGGTGAGGTGGACATTTGAATTTAAAATTTTGAAAGCTTTGAGAGTAAATTCATAACTATAAAATTAATGTGGATAAAATTGGCATTAGTTGCTCTAATGTAGAGTATGGAGCAATAAATGTAGGGATTGAGACTGAAGCTCTAGAGAATAATAATGATAACAAGAGTAGCAGAGTTGGTTTGGGTCATGGGTTCTCTCTTCATTGGTCTTACGTTATAATTTGAGGCTCATATTTACCTAATGCACATGGTTTTTTGGCGATAGTGTGTATCCCCAGGGGATTATTATTTCCCTAGATCGCCCCTTCGTGTCCCCAACTTTCCAATAAAAATAAGACCAAGATAAGTTGGGCTAGGCATTGGACTAGTTCATAGGGATACCCCTATGTTACCAAAAATATAATAATTATACCAAGCAATGTAATATGAGTTGAATTTACACATGAATATACCACTTATAATATAGTCATCACACTTACAATATCCTAATCAATATTTATCTAAAACTTAAAAGAAAGGACATGGATGTAAAACATTCACCATCACAATCACTATCACATACAATAATTATTAAATGTATAAATTTTAACTAAAAGATTAAATATTTTAAAGTAAATTAATCTATCACTTGTATATAGATATTGCATAATTGTATATCTTTTACATATAAGAGATGTAATGTTAACATTAATCAAATTAAAATTGGAGTATAAGAGTTAAGATTAAATATAAGATTCAAAGAAAAAATTTAGATTGAGCAATGAAATAAATGATAATAAAAAATAAGAAGTGGGTCTCATTTTTAATGTGATTTTACATTTGAATTTTTTACTAATTGATGTGATATTATAATAAGATTTAAAAATAAGATCTAGATGGTATATAGTTATCAAGAGATTATGATAATATTGTTCTAAGATTTGTGTTAGGATAAAAACACATTCATAGCCAGGTTTTATGAATAGGTCACCCATGCATTGTATTTTGAATAGCACAACATTGTTTATGTCAATCTAAATCTATAAAACATGTTCACCATTTTTGTACTATCATTAATTAGAAGGTGATGTTCAAAAGAGTAATGAATCTTAATATGCCCCAGCACCAGGAAAAGGGGATACCTTTTACTTCCTTGATGTCAATCAAGCTTCATATCAATATACAAAAATAGAAGACATGTTAAGAAAAGATATAAACTTTATATGTAACTAAGACTAATATTGGTGTAACTATGACCAAGATGATCTAGTTGTGAATCTATAATTATGTGATGATCATAATGTCCTATGAGATGTCATAAAATTCATATTCATAGATACACAACTCAACAATTTTGGTCAACAAACTAACAAGATAATTGTCACAGTCAATGAAAACCAACCTTTAGAGTGACAAAAGTGAAATTTGAACTAGAAAAACTGAGTTAAAATCCAAGGGATAAGAGATATATGTGCCCAAAAATATTTCTTTCAATTTTATTAAGTCTTGTAATGATTAAAAGCCAAATATTTATCCTACACAAAGTAAAATGAAATAATGTGTATTGTGCTCTACTTTTTAGGGTTCCTTCCCTCAATTATTCCTTTTATATGAGTAAAATTTCTATGTGTTCTCAAGTTTCATTCATAAAATTATCTTGGTTATTACAAAACCATTATAACAATTGTATGAATGTCTTGATGAAGTAATCAACATGATCTTAATAAATTAGTGTAGTAGTTTTTCTAGTATGTTATGACCCCCCCTTTCCCAAACTCAGATATAATTAAATCTTTTTGGTTATGAATTGTATCATCAGAAAATGGAAGCACTTCCATTTAGGACTGGTTTAGCCCTCTGAGTAGGTGGTCTGGGGTCATGTCAAGCACCTTGAGTGGGTCTTTGACTGGATCTGGCTTTCCCCCTATTCTGCTTCTCTCTCCACCTATTTTCAGCCTCTTTCTAGCACTCCATCTTGAGAAACTGATATCTTTTTGGCACTCCATCTTGAGAAACTAAGATCTTAGACTAGTATAAAAGGAGGCCTTGCTCTCTCATTTCAATCCACTTTCCATGATCAAGCTATCTACTATCAAGCATCTTTTGCAATCAAGTGATCAAGCAATCTTCAAGAAAGCAAGAAGGAGAAGGAAAGAATTCAAGCATGCATTCATCCTCAAGCATTCACGCATTCAAGATCCAATTTATCAAGGAGATCCATTGATAGCCATTGAAGGATTCAATCTCTTTGGAGCCCTCTTGTTGAAGATTCCTCCATCCACATTCATCCAAGCTTCTTCCTATTCCAAGATCCACTCAAGATTGGTGTTGAAGATATAATGCAATTGATTTGAGACATCCTACATTCCATTCTACATTCATTTGGAGCATCCATACTTGTGGATTCAAAGATTTGAGTCCTCCACAAGGATTTCAACATAAGAAAGGTGAATAGTTCCATTTACTTTGTTTATATATTACAAATTCAATTACGTTTCAAGGTTGATTCCAAACTGGGGTTTGACCAAGGAAAACCCCTCATCCAACAAACAAAACCCTTTTTCTTGTAGATCCAAGTGTGGGATAGAGAATATCAGTGCAGATCTAAGTACCCTTTTCGGTGAACCTCTGGGATCCGTGAACAAAATTTCTATTGAAATAGTGCAGGTCAAGGATGACTTTTTGGGGTAAGATTGTACCCCAAGGTAAGATCTTACCCCTATTTTGGGTCAAGGATGACCTCACTCAAAACAACAAAAGGTTTCTGGGTTTTCTCTGTTTCTGCATTTCCAGCCCAGATCTAGTTGCAGATTTCCTGAAACTGTACATAGACATCAGAAAACAACATTTTCCAAATCTATCCTTCTTGAGTTTAGTATTTGTTTCCAATTCAATGAAGATTTCAGTATACACTTTCTATAATGAAATACAAGGTTATTCTCTTTCTTCGTATTCTCCATTGATTGATTCTTTTATGTATTGACCATCCTCTAGTGATTAATCAATTTGGATATTTCTTTGGGAATTTGAGGTTAAGAAGTACATCTTATATTCCCATCATCATTCATTTCATATATAAGGAAACACCCCTATGTGGTCATCTACATTTTGGGTGACCACCTTTTAATACATTACATTTTGGTGAACCCACGATAGAAAAATCTTTCTTTTATGGTATTAGATCTTGCATGTATTAGGTTTTTTTTATGTGTTTTCATCTCATATAAAATAAAAATACAAAAATATTCATTTGTTCTTTCTTTGTGTTTTCTTAGTTTAGCTCATTTGCATTGCATTGGTATATGAGCTTTACTACCTCTAGTCCTACCTATAATATTCTAGTTAGATGAAGTCGTAGACTTATGGGTGCCTTTGATCCCAAGTCTTCTTCTCCTTTTCTTAGGATTCTAGATGACAATTTGATTCTTTATGATTCCAACCCTACCATGGAGAAAAAATCTTCTCACTCATCTCATGATGAGGATGATTCTTTAAGAGTTCCTCTTGAACAAGTCCAAAAACTTTCAACTAAACTTGATAAAATGGGTAATTGGCTTATTCAAGAAAACCATAATCAAGATTATATTCAAGCTATAGAGGCTCTTAAGAAATTCCTTCATGATAATGATCAAGGTGTTAATCTCCTTCATGGTATCACTCACCTTGTGCATTCAAATGTTAAACCTTTAGTTCAAGAAGCTCAAGATTTAGGATTGATTCCTCCTATTACTAGTGTGGAAAATTCTTCTATTCCTTTCCCTAGTATTCCTACCTATACTCCTCCTTTGGTGACAGCGATGGTTCCCTCTCTTCCTATGAGTGTTCCTCCTGTGTCCCTTCCTACATCACAACCTTCTTACCATAATGTTCCTTTTACTTATTCTAATCCTCTTCCAACTATGGTTCCAAGTGTTCCTCCAGTTATGCCTTCCATTCCTATTGCTTCATACACTTTACCTAGTGTTTCTAATGTTGCTATGCCTCCTATTTCCTTTAATGATTCAACAATCATCAATTTGGCTCAAACTGTGTCATCTTTACAACAACAACTTGCATCTTTAACTCAAAACAAGTTTAGCATTCCTACATGTGACATGAGAAGTCCTTTATCCCTAGACATCATTCATATTCTCATTCCTCAACAAGTCGATATGCCTTATCTTGAGAATTATAATGGTAAGGGAGAGCCTATTACTCATGTTAAAACATTTCAAATCCTTTGTAGTGATTATGCTCATGACCATAGGATTTTAGCCAATTTGTTTTCTAGAACCTTTCATGACAAGGCCTTAAATTGGTATTGTTCCTTGCCTCCTTATTCTATTGACTCTTTTCCAAAACTTGCCAATGCTTTTATTCAACAATTTCAAAATAACATTGGTCTGCAAGTGTCTTTAACTGTTTGATGCATTGTAAACAAAACACTAAGGAAAAATTGACTGAATTCATTGGTAGATTTAAGTATTTGCATGCTCAGATTTCTTATCTTGTTCCTGATATGGATATTCAATGTATGTTTATTTCAAATTTACAAAAGGATATTAGAGATAAGATTTTGCTTACTGAATTTACCTCTTATCAACAACTTTGTGCAGCGCTTCATCATTATCAATTACAAGTGAGTCAATTTGAGAGTAACAATCCAATGGATCATGTTCTAGTTGATAAGAGCGATGTTGCTCCTAATCCAAAAAAATTTCAAAAACTCAACAACTATGTCAAGATAAATAAACAAGCAAATAATTTTTTTTATCAAGTTGTCGTTGAATCTCACAATGCTACTTCTGCATCCACTTCTTTTTGTTTGAATCATACATTTACTCCTCTCTCTGAATCTTTACATTCTATTATGAATATGTTGTTAACTGCTAATATGATTACTTTACCTCCTATTCGACCTCTTTTAACTGCTACGATAGCGTCCAAATCTTTAGATCCTAAATCCTTTTCTCAATATCATCGTCAGAATGGTCATGATACTGAGAAGTTTTATTCTTTAAAGCATAAGGTTCAAGATTTAATTGATTCTAATGCCTTATCTGTCGATAATTTTGATGGTAGTGGGAACAAGTCTGTCTCTCCCCCTAATCAAAACCTTCAAATCTATATAAATCCTTTACCTACACATGATACTAATACCATTTCTCAGCCATCTTCTATGGATATTGTTTATGACTCAAATATGGATGATCTTAATCATATTGTTAACCATGTGGAACATGTTTTATTGTCTCAATCTGTGTCTCCACCTCAATCTCAAACTCAAACTCAAGGTCCACCTCAACCTAAACCAAAACCGCAACTTAAACTGAAAACTTAGCCAAAACCTTGAAAACAACCTAAGAATAAAAGACCTCGGGAACTCTTGATTACCTTTAATGATTCTGAGACTATTAAAGCTCATGATGGTCCCCTTTACATTTATGCTATGATTTTTTAGATACCTATGCGTGGTTGTCTTGTTGATCCTACATCTTTAGTGAATGGTATCACTAAAGAAAATCTTTATATGAAAAACTTGCAACGTGATTCTTATGATACATCTTATGTATGGATTCAAACTTGTAATTTTTTTCTTTATCCATCATTTGGTTCTATTAACTTGTTGGTTGAAATTTGTGGTAAAATTGTAAACACTACCTTTTTTGTTGCTCCTACTTCTAATCAATTTCAAGTTAAGCTTGGTTTGCCTTGGTTGAATTCCATGCATGTTGCTGCTTCTCCTATCCATAAATATCTTAAATTCATTCATGATGAAGAAGTGAAGATGATTAACCATAGTTTATATCAACCTTCTAGGCCCAAGGATTGTGCTATACTTGACTTCTTTTGGCCTTCAATACCTAATTCATGTCCTTATCGACCTGATAATCTTTTTTGCTCATATCAAGCGTATAAGAATCACAAGATTCTTGAGTTAAGCATGCCACCGATGGATCTTAAACATGGTCTTTTTCCTACACCTTCCATACCTCCTTTACCTATGGCTTCTAGTTCTGTGAATCAAGCTCCTAGAGTTACTTGTTAGTCTACTGAGAATCCTACTAATCCTCCTATAGAACCTGTGAAGGATCCAATAATTGTTCCTCCTAGTTCTCAACATGTTTCAAACAAGACAAAACATAATAGATCTACTAATGAATGTATTAAGAAGCATCATGCTCAAGATAAGGCACGTACTTCTATTATTCAAAGTTCTTTACCTTCTTTTGATCAATCTATGCATGATGTGTTAGAAGAAGTTACTACTAATAATGATGTTAAGATGCAAGATTATGATGATTCTATTCGTATCTTAGATCCTATTTTGATTAATCTATATGAAGAAGATACTCTTGATGATACTAATGATGTTAATGATGAATATGAAACTATTGACATTGACATTGATTTACCAAATATGCTTTCATCACAATTGACAATTACACCTAGCATCGAACATTACAATTCTCAAGAGGATCCTTGTTTGGAACTAGCTATCATTCCTACTGTATTGGATATAGTCCCTCTTGTGATTTTCCCACCTTACTAAAATGATATATAATTAGATGGGGAGAGTAGGTGGTGCCCTTAATTGGCTTGTCCTTCATGGTAGCTTTTCATGTGTTTTCTTGTTGTACTATGCTTCTCCCATAATGTGTTTGCTAAATGTTGTTAGATTCTTTTATACGACCCTTGTTACTTTGTTGGTGCAAGGTGATAAAGGAATCAAACCTGTTGTACTATTCCTCTATATGTATCTTTACTCTTCTATATGTTGTTTCATGTTATGTTGTACCTATGCTAGTGTTCATAAATGTTTCCTTGTGTAATCTACTTAGATTTGTGACTTGGTAGCATTGATTCTTTTGGTCTCCATGTCATGGTCCAAAAATATTCTTCTTCCTAGCTCTTATGTTTTCCTTCCTCCATTGTGATTGTAGTTCTACTTTCTTTGGCAAATGATGTCAATTCATTTGCAATAATATCATATATATATTATCTTATGATCATACTGACCCCACAGTAGGTAGATCCCTTATGTGTTCTCTATATGTTTATGTAGTATTTCCCTTGATTTGTCTTCATTTGGGGGCATCTCGTAGTAGAAACATAATCAGTGGAGTTGTTTATGTTTCCATTCAAGCCATTGCTCTTGTTAAAGTGTTAGCAATGACTTTAACATGGGGGCATACGCTCTGCTCACCTATTGCACACACGCACTTTCAATATACATATATTTTTCAATATACGTTTATCCCTTTATGGATTAGTGACTAATCCTTAAAGCATGGATTTTTGTTTTATAGGATTTCTTGATCCCTCCAGTTTCAAAATTTTGATCCCTTAAGGTCGAAGGTGTCTTTAAGACTAGATCTCTTTTGCTTTTTGGTTTTACTCTTGTGGAATAGAATATTTCTAGGGGTGAATCTTTGATGGGTTGACTATTGATTAGCCACATTCACTAGGTGGTTCAATTCCATCTTTCCAGTTGTGCTTTATCCTTGTGTGGTTCACAATGGGACATAAGTTCTCATTGGGAGAGATAATCACACCCTCTTTCTCTCTCTCTCTCTGTTCTAGAGATGTCTCTCTTATTGTGATCTTGGAGTTGATGAAGACTTGAGTCTCTAGAGGCTTGATGATTCTTTGTCCCTTTTATTTCAATAAGATTATCTTTTCATTATGATCTCCTTTACCAAGAGTTTCCATCAAGTCCATTCTCTTGCTAAAGTGGGGGCTAAATGTACCGTCAAAAAATAGAAGCACTTACATTTAGGACTGGTTTAGCCCTCTGAGTAGGTGGTTTGGGGTCATGTCAAGTGCCTTGAGTGGGGCTTTGACTGGATCTAGCTTTTCCTCCCTTTTCTGCTTCTCTCTCAACCTGTTTCCAGCCTCTTTCTGACACTCCATCCTGAGAAACTGAGATCTTTGACTTCAAGATCAAGGATGACCTTCTGGGTCAAGGTCAACCTTGACTTTGACCTAGGTCAAGGAAAACCTTGACTTTGACCTAGTTCAAGGACAACCTCAACTTTGACCTAGGTCAAAGTCAAGCTTGACCTTGACCCTAGGTCCAAGTTTTAGATTCCAGAGGTTTCAGGATGTCGGGCTTCAAAAAACATTTATTTCTCACTTCTAGGTTGGCTGTTTCAAATTTTGAAATGGTAAACTCTTAAATTTTATTTAATCTAGGTCCATTTCTAGGGGTTACGGCTTAATTTTAATTTAATTCTCCTATATTGGCCTCTCTAGAAGTTTGTGCCCGAGACTAGTATAAAAGGAGGTCTTCCTCTCTCATTTCAATCCATATCTCTCAATCCACTTTCCATGATTAAGCTATCTACTATCAAGCATCTTTTGCAATCAATTGATCAAGTAATCTTCAAGAAAGAAAGAAGGAGAAGAAAAGAATTCAAGCATTCAAGATCCAATTTATCAAGGAGATCCATTGATAGCCATTGAAGGATTCAATCTCTTTGGAGCCCTCTTGTTGAAGATTCCTCCATCCACATTCATCCAAGCTTCTTCCTATTCCAAGATCCACTCAAGATTGGTGTTGAAGATCTAATGAAATTGATTTGAGAAATCCTACATTCATTTGGAGTATCCATACTTGTGGATTCAAGGATTCGAATCCTCCACAAAGATTTTAACATAAGCAAGGTGAATAGTTCCATTTACTTTGTTTATATATTGTAAATTCAATTACATTTCAAGGTTGATTCCAAACCGGGGTTTGACCAAGGCAAAACCCTCATCCAACAAACAAAACCCTTTTTCTTACAGATCCAAGTGCAGGACAATGAATATCAGTGCACATCTGAGTACCCTTTTCGACGAACTTCTGGGATCCGCAAATAGAATTTCCCTCAGAAAAGTGCAGGTTAAGGATGACTTTTTGGGGTAAGATTGTACCCTGGGGTAAGATCTTACCCCTATTTTGGGTCAAGTATGACCTCACTCAGAAAATAAAAAGGTTTCTAGGTTTTCTCTATTTCTACATTTCCAGCCCAGATCCAGTTGTAGAATTTCCTGAAACTGTACACAGACATCAAAATACAAAATTTTCCAAATCTGTCCTTCTTGAGGTTAGTATTCTTTTCCAATTCAATTAAGATTTCAATATATACTTTCTATAATTGAATACAAGGTTATTCTCTTTCTTCATATTCTCCATTGATTGATTCTTCTATTTATTGACCATCCTCTTGTAGTTAATCAATTTGGATATTTCTTTGGGAATTTGAGGTTAAGAAGTACATCTTATATTCCCATCATCATTCATTTCATATATAAGGAAACACCCCTATGTGGTCATCTACATTTTGGGTGACCACCTTTTAATACACTACATGAATGAACTATTTTGTGTTTATTAGGAATTCAAGTAAGATAATGTGTAAATAAGTATAATCTTTATAGTGCTTGAGATCTTTGTAGGATATATATTTTTATCATGGAAAGTTCAATTATTGTAACTTAAATTTGTTAGCAATAACAATGCACCAACACAACTGAGGGGGGGGGGGGGGTGGGAGTTGAATCAATTGTGTGTCAAATATTAAACTTTTAATTAATTTTAATCTGATTACTTTTTAAAAAATGAAACAATAATATAACCACAAGAACACCACTAAATTAGAATGCCATAACACAAATATTTATTGTCGAGGAAAACCTTGTTAAGTGAAAAAACCTAGTGGGGATGGAACCCACTAATGATGCACTAAAATATTATGTCCCTATTAGGATACCTAACCCTGTTAGGAGCTGATTATTACATTTATACATGTCCTTGTTAAAGAAAAGACCCTGTTAGGAGTCTTTCCAACCCTTTTAGAAGTTGAGTACAAAGATAGGAGTTAAGTCTAAATAAATGTATAAGAGTATACAATAACAATAATGAACTCACTTACAACAAATAATGTTGCCTATACAGTTCCAATGAAGTGCTCAATGAATGATCTCTTCTTTACATCTAGTATACCTCCAACAAAAATCTCGCAACACACCCTTTATTAAAAAAACCAACTCACAATACTCCAAGGAATAACTTTCCTTTATACAAGTTACAAAAATAAAATAGGTCATCCTTTTAGGACTTCTCCAATGTGAAAATGAATACATAGACCCTTGCTAAGATACACACAATATCTTAAACAAGTATACAACAAATAGAAATTATCAAATGTGTTTCAAGATCCATAATTAACGCAAGAAACCCTCTCAACATTTTATCTCCTTTGTTCAGATGCAAATAGGTCTTCGCAAGATCACATGCCTCATCTAATGTTACCATGATCCCAACAACCCAATAATCTCAAATAATTTTCTCCCAAGTATCTTATGTCAAGATTTAAGCTCACATACAATAATCCATGCTTGCATCCAAGTTATCCTGAAAAATTAAATACCATCTCTGTCATAATCCTTTGTCATTGCATTGTAACTAGTCTCCACCAAATCAGCCATAACTCATGCAAAACACTAGATAATGATATACAACCTTAGACATAAGGTCTACACACCTTCTTCACAAATATAAGCTCACATATCCTAGAATGTTGTACACTATCTGTACTACCATGGCAGGCTTGCATGTTTTTGTCATAACTAGTTTGTTTGAGAATCCTAATGAAACCAATTGAAACATATGTTGTCATCAATGATAAAATATGAATTTCAACACCTCAAAAAACAAAAATTCCAACAATATCCCCCTTTGGAATTGATGGAAACATATGTGAAAAATCATCAACCCAAAAGTAGATATCTTCTCCAGTGCTCCCCCCAACTTTTTCACTTATAACTCTCCCTCTTTGACATCAATGGAAAATGGTTCAAAAGGTCTTATTCTCTATCTCTACACACCCCACCTCTTTAAGGTGTAGATTTTTCAAATCTTCATGCCTAAAACAAATCAAGTTCCTAATCACCCAAATATTCTTTGTTATGTATCTACGACCACTCCCCCTAAGGAGTACATCTAAACATCTAGTCCATAAAGTGATAGAACTTTGATAGCCACTAGAATTATGCATCCCTACATCATCTAGTTCTCAGAAGGAGGTGTTTTCACCCCAAGCATACTTTTGAGGTACTCAAAAGAATATTTTTGTAGGGGTTTAGTGAATATGTCTTTTATCTACTCCTTTGTATTGATGTATTCCAACCTGACCTCCTTCAATACAATATTTTACCTTAGGAAATGATATTTGATTGAAATATGTTTGATTTTAAAATGTACCACTAGATTATTTAATATGTTTATTGTACTTGTATTATCACAATGTATTACAATAGGGTCTTTAGCATTTTCTTCATCCACACAATCTATGTAAAATTTAGGGCACCTTCCATATACTTTGACTCGACAGTAGATTGAGCTATACAATCCTATTTTTTTCTCAAGCAAGAGACCAACCTTTTCCCAAGGAAAAATGATCCTCCACTAGTGCTCTTTGTTAGGATTGAGTAATACTGAGAGGGGGCCTGAATCAATATTACACCACTTTAAATTAAACTTAAACCAATTCCAAATAAACCATATGACTGCTGAAATTAAAAGAACATAAACACATAACACATAACTCATAACACCATTACTTTTTTTCGAGGAAACCCTGGCCAAGGGAAAACCCCGGTGGGGATGATACCCACAACTATGTACTAAAATATAATATCCTTGTTAGGAGATCTAGCCCTATTAGGAGCTGAGTATTACATATTAAATTTCCTTGTTAGAGGAATATAAACCCTATTAAAGGTATACAAAAACCCTATTAAAGGTATAGTGAGCTTATAGCTCTTACAATCAACAATTTAGTTACAAAAGTGTTCTTCAAGGATGAACAATTCAAGCATCTTCTATGCTTTGATAGTTCCAGTTATGGCTCTCAATAGTCTTTGTCAATCTCAGATCTTGCATCTACTATCAACCATCATTAATATCCCAAACTTGCATCCATATCTCATACATATCTTATTCATCTATCACTTTCACAAAACACTCTTTATTTATATCTATGCTATCATCCAGTCGGCTCTCAAATACAATACAAAACATAATAATTACTCATGAAAATAATAAATACTGAGTTGACAGTCTTGTATTACCAAAGTGTCAAAAATATACAATCTTTATCTAACTTAGCACATTATCATTCTATCTATCATTCCCTTAATAATCGTGACTGTTCATATGCCTTGTTTCAATGTTCCTCTATCTTCTCATCCCTTCATATTACTGTAACTTACTGATATCAATATTAAAAAACATGTGACCTTAAATGAATTTCATACATATCCCAAAATTTCTTTCTCTAATCTCACAATCCATCCTATAGAATATATTGTCTTCATTGGCCAAAACAATATTGTAGAACTCTATAAATCTAATTTTGTACTTAGTCATTTTCATGACTATGTCTCCAACATTTATACTTGCTACATGAGATCACTATAACATATGTGTTTCCATAAATGAAAACCCTCAAGTGATCCATAGTGCTCCCAAACATCACTTTCCAACACTCTTCCTATCATTCGCACTTCCCACCCAATCTACATAAGAAAAAGCATGCAATGTAAAATCATTAGATTTATCATACCATAAACTATATTCCATTGTTACTTTTAGATATCTAAATATCCTTTTGACAATAGAAAAATGAGTCTCCTTAGGATCACCTTTGAACCTCGCAACATTTCCAACTGCACTTTCCATGTCTATCCTAGTGTGTGTCAAGTATTGCAAACCTCCAATCAGGAGCCTGTACTTAGTCAGAAAAATACTTTTAGATTCGTTAGTAGAGGAAAGCTTACATATAGTCACCACAGGTTTCCCAATAGGTTTACAATCCTCCATTCAAAGTTTCTTTAGCAGTTCCTTAAGATACTTGGTTTGTGAGATGAAAATACCATATTTATTTTAAGTTATTTATAGACCAAGGAATAATTTCATTTCACCAATCATTGAAATTTCAAACTCACTTTTCATTTCTTCAGAAAACTTATAACTCCTTTCATGTCATCCACAAATACCTCAACACTCAAGATACCATTTGTACTAGTTCTCAAATGCAAGCTACTATCTACACTACCTTTTTCTGAAACCAAGATGCAATAAATACCTATCAATTCAAGCATACTAGACCCTTGGTGTCTTCTTTATTCCATAAAAATCCTTCTTCAATCTGCACACCATATCACTATCTTTTGTCAAAGGAAATCCATTAGGATTCTCTATGTGTACTTCTTGCTCAAGATCACCATTCAAGAATGCAGACTTCACATCCATATGATATACCTTGAAATATTTATGTGTTACATAAGAAAGGAACAATCTTACTACCTCTAACCTTGCAACAAGTGCAAATATTTCTTTAAAGTCTATACCTTCCTGTTGAGAATATCCCTTGCAGACTAGTCTACTTTTATTCCTCACAAATATGCCTTATTCAATCATTTTTTTCTTGAAAACACATTTGGTTCCAATCACATTTTTTTCCTTAGGCCTAGAAACCAATTCCCAAGTGTTATTTTTTTCTATCTGATTCAACTCTTCCTGCATTGTCTTAATCCATTATTCAACTTTACAAGCCTCATCAATAGTCTTAGGTTCAAATTTTGATATTAAACATATCTCATTTCTATCATTATACCTTGTCATCAAACCTTGATTAGTATCACCAATTATCTAATTTTTAGGATGGTTCATCAAAACATACCTTGGTTTTCTTGGAGCTTCCTTTTGTTCACTCAATAAAACATGTATACCATTTTCAATCTCAAAAATTTATCTTTCCTCTTTGTTCTTAGTCTCAAGGATTGGATCACACTCATACATCCTTTCTTGAATCTAAAACCTCTCATCAATCTTTACATTAGTACTTTAATTCATTTTCCTTATTCTCAGATTGAAACATTTATATGCCTTACTTTAAGAGGAATATCCAAGAAGGTTACCTTCATCACTTCTTGCTTCAAAATTTCCTATTGCATCATCTCTTTTGATATAACACTTGCTACCAAATTTGTGGAAATACTTCATAGTAGGAATATGACCAAACCATAGTTCATAAGGAGTCTTATCAGTACCCTCTCTTAGATGAACCCTATTTAAGGTGTACATATCAATGTTAATTTCTTCCCTCTAATGCATGTATGACACATTTCCTTCAATAAACATAGTCCTCATAGCATCCAATATGGTATTGTTCCTTCTCTATTCTATCTCATTCTTCTATGGATTCCTAGATTCAGAATTTTGTCCATATATTCCATGTTCTTCACAAAGTGAATTAAATGCATCAAATGTAAATGCTCCACCTCTATCTGACCTCAAGAAATTTATCTTCAAACCTAAATCATTCTAAAATATTTCCGTATAAATCTTTAACTTATCAAAATATTCATACTTTTCTCTAAGGAAATAAACCCACATCATCTTAGACTAATCATCAACAAAAAGAATCAAATACCTTTCACCATGGTAAGACCTTGTCTTTGTAGGACCACATATATCTGTATGCACCAAATCTAGCTTTCCCTTTGCTAAGAATGATTTACTCTAAAAAAATTTCTTTGTTTGTTTCCCCATCATACACTCTCTACATATAGTGTTAGTAGGCTTGAAACATTTTGGTAGATCTCTGACTACATTTATATTACTGGCCTTCAAAATGTTGTCAAAATTGATATGATACAATCTTCTATGACACAAAAAACTATCATCTACCTTTTCCACAAAACAACTACCTTCTGCACTAATCAATTGAAACAAATTACCTCTTATCTTTGTATCAGATGTGATCAAGTCCTCTATCTCACTTCTACTAGTGCATTTCCCATTCTTGAACTACAAGTGGTAACCCTTGTCCACAAGCTTGACAACACTCAAAAATTTATGTTTAAGGCCATTAAGAAACATGATAACATCAGTAGTATTATTTTCCATCAAGAGAGATTGATCCTCTATTAATGACCAACCTAGGAGTGTTATCACCAAATATGACCACTCCACCATCATATTTGTTCAACTGAACAAACTTTTCTTTATCACTAGTCATGTGATGAGAGAAACCAATATCTATAATTCATTTTGATTTATTTTCTACATGTGAAACTAAAGATTTCTCTTCATGAACATGTTCTTTATCCTTAATTTCAACAAATCCAACCTCATCTTCATCATTTGTAGAATCATCATCAAAGACACACTCATTGGCATAATAACATTCCTTATCCTTCTTGGACTTGAAAAATTGAGGTTTTTTCTTAGGAAACCTACTAGGACATCTCAATGAAAAGTGACCAATTTTATTGCAAGAAAAAAATTTTAGGGGTAACTTGCCTTCCAACTTTCCCTTACCTTTGTGTTCCCTCTTTGTGATCAAAGCCAAAAGATCATCTATATTTCTCTCTTCTTCCTCTATTTCATCCCAATCATCAAATTACTCTCCAAGCTATGCATGTCTACTACCTCTTTAGTTCTTATAAGGCTTGATAATTCCCTTTTGTCATTATGAACAGTAGCCTTGAATGCAGTTTCCACTTTAGGTAATGAATCTTGAAACTCTATAGTCTTAGAGGTGGTTAATTTATCAATCATCATATCTCTATTAAAGTTCATAGTGAGTGGAATGATATCCTCAATCACCTAAGCATTTTTTTTTTAAACTAGTGTCAAAGATCTCATAATCTTTTCGATCACTTCTTCTTTAGTGTATGTGCCTCCAGAGTTTTTGATTCCTATAGAAACCTCAATTATCCTTTGTACATGTGCTCTAACATTATCATCATCTCACATCCTTAGGTTCTCCATATTTTATTTCCAATTTTGAATCTTCACCCACTTAGTGTACTTGTCTCCTTTATACAAAGTTTCTAACCTTGTCCAAATCTTGTGTGCTGAATCAAGTTCCTTAACCTCTATAAATTATTCTTTTGAAAGTGTATTGATCAATGCTTCCCTTGGAACCATTTTGCAATGAAATAGTTTCTTCTCATCTTTTGTAGCATCAACTATCTCATATTCTATCTTGATTCCTTCCTCCTTGATAATCATCTAGTAATCAATTCCCATGCAAATCAGATGAGTCATCATCTCATTTTTCCAACTATAAAAATGTTTAGCATCAAACTTAGGGCTCTACTTTCTATAGTAAGCCATCTTAGGATCTTCTCAAGTGGTAAATCTTTCTATCTGAGTACCAGAATCTCTGATACCAATTGTTAGAAATAACAATGCACCAACACACTTGAGAGGGGGATGAATTAGTTGTGTTCGAAATAGCATAATTTAAATTCCTTTTAATCTAATTACTTTAAACAAACTAAAACAAAAAGAATATAACCATAAGAACACCACAAAATCAGAAGACCATAACACAAAGATTTTTTTTTGAGGAAAACCCTATTAAGGGAAAAACCTCTATGGGGATGAAAACCCTATTAAGGGAAAAACCTCTATGGGGACGTAACCCACTAATGATGCACTAAAATATTATGTACTTGTTAGGAGACCTAGCCCTATTAGGAGCTGATTATTACATTTAGTACATGTACATGTTAAAGGATAGACCCTTTTAGGATTTGAGTACAAAGATAGGCTCGCTTCCCAAGTGCACTGACCAAAGTGAAGGTTAAATCCACCTTCTGGATCCAATGTCCAAATAAATGTATAAAAGTTTACAATAATATTAATGAACTCACTTACAAAAACTAATCTTGCCTATACAGTTCCAATAAAGTTCACAATGAATGATCTCTTCTCTACATCTAGTAGACCTCCAATAGCAAGCTCTCAACACACCCTTTATTAAAAAAACTAACTCACAATACTCCAAGGAATGACTTTCCTTTATACAAGTTACAACAAGAAATTAGGTCAGCTTGTTAGGACTTCCCCAATGCACAAATGAATACATAAACCCTTTCTAAGATACATATGATATCTTAAACAATTATACAACAAATAAAAATTACCAAATGTGTGCTATGATTCACAATTCATGCTAGAAACCCTCTGAACATGTTATCTCATTTGGTTGGCCTCAAATAGGTTTTCACAAGATCATACACCTCATCTGACATCACCACAATCTCAGAGACCCAATAATCTCACATAATGTTCTCCTATATGTCTTTTATCAATCTCCAAGCTCACATACCATAATCCATGCTCACATCCAAGTTATCCTAAAATCTCAGAGACCGTCTCTTTCATAATCCTTTGTCATTGCACTATAACCAGTCTCCCCCAAATCAACCATAACTCATGCAAAAAACTAGATAACATTTGATCTTTGGTCTTAGACACAAGGTCTACACACCTTCCTCACAAATGTAAGCTCATGTACCCTTGAATGTCATACATTGTCCATACCGCCCTATTAGACCTGCCTATTTCTATCATAACTAGTCTATCTGATACTCCAAATGAAACCAACTAAAACATATGTTGACATCAATGAAAAATCATGAATGTTAACACCTCAAATAGTAGCAATTCCAATAATTAAATTAATATTGAATTTAAATTTAATTATAAATTTAGTGATTAAAGCACATGGACATCGGGGATAACTTTAGTGGCAAATATTTGCCAATTCGCAAATTTCACTCATCAGGGACCCAAAATTTGGCAAAAATAATTGGACTTTTGGGGTGGCCATGTCACCTACGCTTTATAAAAATTGGGTCCCATGCATAGGCCAATCGCCAATAGTGATATGGAATTATTTGTATTTCAGCAATGACTTCGCCAATAGAATCTAATTTTTCCACATAGTAAATTAAATATTTTTGCCTACAATTTCCAAAGCTTGTCTTAAGCGATGTTCATATTCACCAATATGTGGTCAAAATTTAAGTTAGGGTATGAGTTAAGTACATATATTTGACATGTGTCTCTATTCCAGAGACTTTTCATGGATCTTTTTATCCTTTCAAACTTTGGCCCAAAATAAATTTGATTGTGGACACATGTCTTTATTTTAGAGACTTTCTCTAGAACTTGGTGTCCTTTAAAAGTTTGGCCTGAAATAGGATTTATGCCATTGATTTAGGATCATCCAACGGTTATAAAAAATAGGTTTACTATATGTCAGATGATATAAAATTAACTTAGGACACCTTACTAAAATTTTAAAAGTCATTTGAGCTTTCAGAGGCGCTACCCCAAAACCCCCATTCAATAATTTGGAGGGAAATTGCAGCGATAAAAGTGGGGAGAATTTAACCTTCAAGTCTGATAATTAATTAGGATCCATATAACAATAATGGTGAAATGATGGTTGCTAGGTATTTGTACTTCTAGCCGCGATTTTCTTCAACAATGAAAGATTTGCCAGGATTTTATAGAATTTTCATATAATTAAAAAGAATTCTAAGTTAAATTAATATTTTTTCCTTTCAAATTAAAAAAAATTGCCAACAATATTATTTTTTTCTAGCCAAAATAATGTAGGATTCGCCAAGATTTTACACCTTTTCTAGGGAGGGGGTTTCTTAAAGTTTTCCCTAATTGACATAAGGATTTTTAAATTTTTTTGTACAAGTGAAAGATGAATCCTACTTGAAGTATTTGATCAAGGTGTAAATTTTACCCAATGGAATGATGAGTTAGTAATTTCACCAATTTTTTTAGTATGGTCACATGTTTAGCTCTTTGTAAGAAAGGTTACATATTTTTTTCATTACTTTATTATTAATACGAGTGTTCAAAATGGAAATGTTATATAATTGTATGTATAAATATGCATGCATACATTATACATGAATATAATGCATACTTATATAATAAATAGGAGAATAAGAGTATATGTTTATTTCTAATTAAGTTGTGTAGATTTATAGATTTATGTTTTTTTGGGTGTGATAGGTTTTCTATTATATATAAGGATTAAATATGAGTATTAACTAACTCCAAAGAATGAAGGTAGAGGTGAGAATTAATCTAGTGTCTTAGACTACAAAGAAAATCTTAAATTTAAACCTAAAAATATAAGGTTAAGTTTGGTTCAAATTTGGAAGGTGATATTGGTAGATCAAATAATATCATCAAGTTAAACCTAAAAAGATAAGGTTAAGTTTGGTTCAAAGTTGGAAGGTGATATTGGTGGATTAGATAATATCACTAAGTTGGTATCATCCAACATTTAGCAAGATATCTATCAGGATAATAAATTAAAAGAATCAATCTAAAACTCATTATTAACACAAACATAATGATTTTATTTAACATTTCCATGATGTCCCCTTTTGGAAATAGAATACAATAATAAATAATAAATAATTAAAATATAAAAAATATATATTTAATACCCTATATAACATTTTTACATATTAATTTTGGAAGTAGGAGTAGGATTAAAGTAAAGAAGAGAATTTTATGCAATTAGAGCATTCAAAACACCCATCTAAGGAGGCCTTTCACATGTGCAAGTTTATGCTCATTTGGAGCAAAGGGTTAACCTCCTTTATTCCCCTTTTGTATTTTTTTTATGGGTAATTAATCTGATGATGCTCATCCTAAGTCTAGTATGGGTGATAAAAAATCATTTAATACAATTGTTCTTAGAGGTAGGAAAAAACCTATGAGTGGAGAAAAGTTTTTACCTACCAAAATAACTTGTGCCCAGACATGACCTTATTCATTACTCCTAACTCCAAAATGGATGAAGAACTTATCTTAGATATGATTAGACTAAAGGATGTTTCTATTTTCCTTTTTGTTCTTGATTTTTTTGAATTTCCTTTAAAGAATTATATGAATAATTGGTTCTAGTCGGTTTAGGTCAATAAATTATTGTTTAAGTTTTGTTTTTGGCATATGATCCAAAGACGGCTTTTTATTATCTTCTTTAATGAGCCAAATAGTCAGAAGGAATTGTTTGGGGTTGTTTATTTAGGTCTATTGGTTGGACACCTCAAGATGACAACCAATAAATTATGAATTTAGCATTCCCTAAATGGATTTCTATGAAAATGTTCTGCCTATCCTATGGAAATGGATACCTCAAATGTTGGAATCAATTGGAAATGTTCTATATATTGATGAGTCTTATTTTTTAATTCCCCATATGGATGCCAAAAACAATATTATGGTTAAGCCTAGGGTTGATATCCCATGACACATAAGTATTAAATTGGAAGATGATCATTTTGAATGTCAAATAGATTTCTTGAGAGGCCTAATTGTCTTCTTTCTTTGTAGGAAAGAAGGTCATAAAAGGAAAAATTTCCCTCTTCTGAGGAGAAATAAAATTATTTTTGGTGCTAGGTGTCATGAGGTCATCCAACCTAATCCTAAACCTAAGGGGATTGTCACCCAAATATTGGAAAAGACTGTAATTAAAGACACCCCCCCTCCTCATTCTATTAACGCTCCTAATAACCCTAAAGTGGATGAAGCCATGCTTAATGTTGAGTACCCTCCATCCCCATCTACTACTCCCTCCACCAGTATTCCCCCTTGCTCATCTTCCATTATTGAGGAACTATATATCTTTAACCTCATGATGAAAGAGGTTTTTGATGTCTAGAGCACCCATATTGTCTCTTCTATTTCCAATGCTAGTGTTGGGCCTCCAACTTTGAAGAGCCAAAGAAGCTCTACTAAATGCATGAACCAAAATTCTAAATAACTTGTAGTGGAAAAAAATTAAGAAAATAACATAAATCAAAAAAAGGATTGAAGTATCTATGCTAAACAAGTGGGTAGTAAATCTAGTTCTACTTATAATCTTGTTGTTGGACATTCATCTTAGACATTCCTCCTTTTTAGGGATGATGAATAGTCAGATGATCAATGAAAAAATAAAAGTAAACATTAGGAACACGTCACCATTATTTTATTTTCCTAGAACATGTTTCCATTTTCATCATGTCTCTGCCATTTTGAGCTCATATTTTAGCCACAGGTAACATTTATCTTCTAATTTCCATTTATGTGAGTTTCTACTCATTGTCTTTCTGTTACAATCTATTTTTATTATTTTTTCAATAACTTTCTTAATTAATCATTTACATTACATCATCCTTTCATTTACACTTTCCTATCTTCACTCAACCACATTTTTAGTGAAGGATCATTATCCCTATTTATCACTTGAGTTTCCTCTTAATCCTATTAGGGGCATCTTCCTTCTGAATGTATAAGTGTGGAAAGGGGAGGTAGTTTACCTATATCACATTGCTTCCCTTTTCCCACTGTAAAAATGTAAAATAAGTGTGTGTGTGTGTGTGTGTGTGTGTGTGTAGTGAATGTGAATCTGACAAGGAAAGATATATGTATTTATTAGTATGTAGTTGTGTGCAACCAGTAGTAGTTAGAAATGTTTATTCAATGTTATTGTTTGTCATAGTGATTTCAGTGGTGGATTCCCTTTCATTATTCTTATTTAGATAGTGACACTTTTTCTATTTGGTAGTGAGCCTTATTACTTTAGAGAAGTTAGCCCAACTGATAGTGAGCTTTACCTGTAGTGAGGAAACAACCAATGATCCTTTTTGAAAATCACCTACCAATCTTTATATTCATGAGAATTAGCTTCTTTGTGGTTTTTCCCATCTTGGATTTCCATGTAAATTATGGTGTGTATTATATATGGTATTTATTTTCTTTCATATTAGTATCTATTTTAAATATCTAAATGGTTTAATTTTTCTCTAGACTAATTAAGGTTAATAAAATTGTTTTATGATAACTGATTCACCCCCCGCCCCCATTTATTTGGCATGTTCAATAGTATCTGGTATAAAACCATAGAAAGGATTTTAAACATTTAAAAAGGTATTATTACTCAATACTTGTCTAATATTATGATTATCCAAGAGGCATGTCTCTACCAAGAGACATCCCTAATTTATATATGAATGAATCAAGTCTGATTCCCTATCCATGGATTGCCACACATATTTATTTTCTCTCCTCATTCTTCCCCATCATTGTTAAAATCAATATGAGCATTCTTATGGAGAACATCAGAAGCTCTTTGGATTAAATATGATTGACCACTCATTGTATGGAAGGATAGATTATGGAAGAATCGTTAGTTTTCAAGGAACAAGAGAATTTTTAATACTGTTTCTATGGAATACTAACATTAGAATAGGAGAGAATGAAAAAGAATATGAATCTTTGATAGCGTTGGAGAGAATCATGGATAACAATATGTTGTACATAGCTATGAGTTTTAATATCAATTACAAAATGATATATTTGAAATCTATCAAGGACAAAGAATTATTGTGTGTGTGTGTATATATATATATATATGTATATATACGTATGCATATATATGTATATTGTAGATACCTAAATCTAATTAACAAAATTATAATCACATTTATCTCTCTCCTAGGGCATTAACAATTAAATATTTAATATTTAATTAATGTCATCCCACTAGTTAATTTAATTAATTAACTATAGTCCAATTAATTCAATGGCAACCCATAACCATTTAATTAATTAAATCCCCTTGTGAAATCTATTTCAGAACTGATTAATACCAATATAGAGAACATAAGAAGTAATTTTCAATTTATTACATGGGAGAATCATCTATTGATATTACAATTTGGATATTGTGTCAATATACTAATGACCTATGTCCAAAAATATCTTCTTTTGTCATAGTTTCACTTGCAACATATCAAGATCGAAAGCTAGATGTCCTGCAAGGTTTTTTGAATAATATTTCTCTTGGTGCTTATCTGTAATAAACTATAGTTACCAACAACAATTAGAAAGGCTAAGCATGTCAGATATGCACATAATACATATACACATGTAGATCCATAGGTATACTAGCTGGTAAATAAGCTACAATTGGCTAAGAAAAAATATCAAGGATTATGATTATTACTATGGCTTCAAGGTGCATGAAGGAGATAATTGATAGTTATTTTGAGCTGAAATGAAAGGCATTATATACATAGTTTTTACTCATTTTATTTTCATCATTGTGTTCCTATTTTGTCAGAGCATTTGATGTGTTAATTCAGTGGGATATTTAAATTGTTGTATATGTAAAGGCTATGGTCATTTGGGGTAGAACTCGATGTATATAGGAAATATGGGGTTTCTATTCCTATAGGATGGACTCTCTTATGTATTTTTATTTGAGCAAGGATTGAGGGTTTTCTTACTAGTTCTTTCCCTCTTGAGCTCTTGAATCAGATATTTTTCTTATAAATATATTAGTGTCTTTCCACTTTGGGAAAATAAATAAATGTCTTTTTCTATTTAAATTAATTCATAAATCCCTTTATTCCTCCCATGATTAAATAATTCTTATTTAATCAATTAAAGAAATTGGCTCCTAACTTTAACCCCTAACCAAACCTCCCTTAAACCACCCAACCCTTGGTTCCGACTCAACCCAACTCATTTACACATACTAATCTCACTTAATTAGGTAATTACCTTTAATTAGCTAATCTAACCCTCCACTCATTCTCTCTCCTCCCATCACACCCTCCTAATTCTCCCACTTTCCCTCTAATCCAAGCCTAATCACTCCCTAAACTTTTGCACAACCTTAATTATGAGAATTAAGAATTCCTAACCCACTCCAAAATCAACCTCATGTCTTGTAAACTCCAATCCCAACTCCCTCTCCACTTTTCAACCATAAATTCTATTACACCCTCAACCACATTCTTACGTCATTTTCCCCCATTACCTCTTCCCAAAATGGTCACATTACTCAAGGCTTGACCTTTGGTATTTGAGAAAAGATGTGCCTTTATGGCATGTCCTCCCAAACCCTAATGTCCTCTCAAGATCGATCCTTGTATCACTTGTCACAATGCTGTGATTTTTAAGAAGCAAAATCCATTTCTCTCCCTCAAATTCTTTTTTACCATCCATAAGACTTCAATGTTGACCCTCTATTTCACATCCCATTTACTTATAAATTGAGCCCTAACCTCTTCACAAATCATCCACCTATTTATGCAATATCATAATGTCCATTTGTTATTCAAAAGCAATAAATATAGCCTTATAATGCCCAAATCATCCCAAAATCCCATTGAAGCTTGAGCAATGTATCATTAAGCACACATACTCAAATATTGGGAAAAGCTACAAATCAAGGAGGCTTCAAAGTCTAAGAAGGTTTGCATACTTTTAGGCTCTCTAGTTATTTTTAAGTCTTCTTTTGTCTAATCTCATATATTTTTGTAAGCTTATTTGTTGAATGTTTATCTTGTTTACTCATTAATATTAACACACTAGTTTTATTACATACATGTTTGTGTGTGTGTGTGTGTGTAATAATAATCAAATCAGAATAATAGATATATATGTATTATATATATAATGAAGTTAGAACTATATATATGCATATATATTATATATTATAATTATATATCTAGGTGATATACTTGGATTATATAATTGAATGATCCAATGTAAGTATAAGAATTCTCTCTCTCTCTCTCTCTCTCTCTCTCTCTCTCTCTCTCTCTCTCTCTCTCTCTCTCTCTCTCTCTTTGTGTGTGTGTGTGTGTTCCTTAATCCCTTGCTATAAAACCTTAAGAGGGTAAGTTGGTTTTGTTTTCTAGAGAGGAGTAAATCAAAAAGGGTAGGTGAATCCCAAGATGGGATAGGTTTAGGGTCCCAAATCCTTGAGAGAACCTATTATAGATTGGTTTCAAGTGCCTTGTGAAAAGTAAATCCACAATCTTTGTAGAGTTGAATTTAGGAGAGAAGTAAGGAAGTGGGCCTACATATGTTAAATATCAAATGTATTATGAATCATTAATCTTCTTTAAATGTATAGTAATGTGTGTTAATATTTTTGAATTAGTAGCTTAATGAATTGGTTTTATGCTTCTCGGACTATGTTTGGGATCTACACATTACAGAGAAATTTTGGGCATATTGAATAATCTCAATGATTTGGATAATTGAAGGGTGAAAAATTTCCTCTGTTGTTAGAAATTCCTCTAGGATTTATCTTTTTTCTCTTCAACCTATTGATGTTGATTGTCTAGGTCTTCTATGTAACTCTTTCAACCACATCCAAGTCCTTGAAGGCATTTCATTATTTTCATTTCTAAGGGATACTAACCTCCAATTGATCCATTTAAGCATTTAGGTCTCCTAATATGGTCAGCCATTGGAAAAAAATGTCAGTATGATTGAAATAATTCTACCTCAATATTCTTAGTAGTGGCTAGTTGTGTCTCTAGGATAGTCTAGAATAAAATACACCTATTTCTTTCTTCCGCCTTTTCCTTTTAATTTTTTTTTGTACTTCCTATTTGAGATTATCTTTGTGAAATGTCAAATCATGGGTTCGTTCATCAATAAAAATCCTAATCCATGTTGAGGTTAGCTGAGAAGGCTACACTTTCAAATAAGGTCATTTTAGTTGGCTTTCCATAATGACTTCTTCTATACTATTTGTTCTATATACATGCTTCTTCAAGATATCCTCACAAGCTAATTGATGAACAATATCTATTACTTGAAACTTATCTACAAGAGAAATATTTCCTATTTTCACCTGATTGTCAATTACTAAGATGTTAATTACTGTGTTGGGGTCCTTTAGTTGTGACCATTGTAGTGTCAAAAAGTTTCTAATATGCTCCATTATGTAAGTATTGGATGATGATTTTATAGAGGCTATAGATATGGACTCTACTTGGGGAGGTGATAGAGTTGTCACTTATTTATGTTTTTTCCTCCTCTTCAGATATTTGATTAAAAGTCATGGTAATGACCTCTTTAATATCCATCTAATTCTACTGAGTGATCTTCAATTTTCAAGAATTAGCTTATCAACCCACTATTTCATTAGAAGTTCTTTGGTTTGCATATCCTTGTTTTCTTGCATTTGAGGGAGTGATAGGGAGATCTTTCTTCCTGAGCCCTACCTCCTTGTGGAATCCTACAAGGCCCTTCTTCTCACCTCTTTAGGGTTCTTTCTATGACCCTACTCTTGAGGAAATCTTTCCCCAATTTCCCTTTATCCAAAGACCTCACTACCAAGTTTGTACTCAACACTACTCACTCTCTCCTTCTTGGATTAAACTCACGAAGTCCACCTCCTCATACACCATGGCCATGTTCAAATTAAAATTAGATGGAGGGGATTCAAAAATAACCATTTCCACTAATTTTGGTGTCAACTTATTCACAAATTTCATGGTTTTACAAATGATATCATGAAGCCCTTGTCAATAGGGTTTGTAGGCTTTTAAGCCCAATTAGGTCTCCTAATTGAATTTTTCGACAATAAATCCGAAACTTGCCAAACAAGGCCCCAAAAAAACTAGCATTCTTGACACCCATTCTAGAGGACTCAAATATTTTTAGGGTTTCTAGAGCCCAACATGTCCTTACATCCCCTTCCTAGAAATAGGCCTATTTTTTAGGGTTTCAAGCTTATTTAGACTGCAGTGATTTAAATGGTTTCAAATACCCCACAAATGGGTTCACTTTTCCTTCTCCTTTTGCATACTGGTTCTCTAGTCATTTTCCTACATCTCCATGGTCTTGGATTTCATGTGCCAATCCATTAAACCCTCTATCTTTTTTCTACAACTGCCAAGACTTCTACCCGGGTACACCTTGTCTCGCATAAGGCTTGATTCTAAAAGTAGATAACCTATAGATCTTGAATCCAAAATCTATATGTAAAAATTATATACAATGACCTAGAGTATTCCAAAATTTTGTACAGTTCCCACCGATGGAATTCATGCCAGAGCCATTTGAAGTCCTCCATCTCTATATTGACCATTGAACTAGTCACAAACGAAGGATTTTTTATTTTACCTATCAAAATAGAAAATATAGAACTAAAATTGCACACAAATGAAGTACATACAAAACCCTATCTAACCATATAAGAAAAATCCTCAAGTCAATCCATTTACATATAGATGCTTGAATTTCAAAATGACTGTAATTGGAATTGTAGGAAAACCAGTCAATTATATTATATTAAACTATATGTACAATCCACCAACCATCATCACAGACTATGAATTGTCTTAAATAGCTCCATGTCTCATGCCTCAACTATCCAAACTGACCCTCAACTACTTCTTTCCTCCCTTGTACAATCTTGTCATTGAAAAATTTTGCAAAAAAAAATTTACATTTCTACATGAACCATTCAAAAGAGTATAGATTGGTTCCATGAGCATATCTAGACCCATTTAACACCTTTCCACTCTATTCCATGCATTTGTAGGTCATTTTGAGTTTTTGAGCAACTATGCACTATGTTGACAACTTGTGACATTATATGACAATTTCCTGGCACACCTTGGCAAGCTTTTTCCCACACATTCTATTGACTTTATAAAGACCTTAGGAAACACTTTGGACTCATTATTAGTCCTTATTTATTAGTGACTTGGCCAAACTCACTTAAAAGCCAAAAATTATTTAGGGTTTGACCTAAGACACTAGGTGCTCCTGCACCATTCTTCCCCTGCAGTAAAGAAGTTAAGTCACCCCTGGAGACAAGATTTCCATACTGATTCCCAGCTTCTTAAAGCTATTCTCTACTACCCAAGTAGCCTCAGATTCTTGTCAGTGCCTCCATTTGATGAGATGTTCCATATAGATACCATGTCTTGTCTTTTTCTTAACCCTTGAATCTAAGATCCTTTCATCTTGTGGCTTCACTTGGATAGGTACTTTGAGCTCCTTTACATCATTATCAACTTCTATAATTTTCTCTTTCTCTACTACATCAAGACATCTATACTTGAATAGATATTGCACATTAAATGTAGGGGAGATAGCTAGTTCCTTGGGAAGGCCTATCTTGTAAGCATTCTTCCCATACTTGACTAGGACTTTACATGATCCCTCTCTTCTCATTTGAAACTTTCTTGGGATTCCTTTTTGAAGCCTAGCTTTGTTGAGATTTACCATCACCCAATCTCCTACTTCAAACTAAAAATCTTTCCTTCTTTCATCCACCTTAGACTTAAGTTTTTTATTTTCTTTCATCAATGTCCTTCTCACCTATTCATGAACTTCTTTCATAGACTGATAAAATTCCTCATCATGCCCAATGATTTCTCCATGACTCCCTATCTCTTTATGTTCACATATTCCTCTCGGATGGATTCCATAGACCACTTCAAATGGGCTCTTACCAGTAGATCTGTTTACACTATTGTTGTAGGAAAACTCAACTTGAGGCAGCACTTGATCCCACATCTGACCATACTCTTTTGTCAAACATCTAAGAAGGTTTCCAAGAACTTTGTTTATTCCTATCTTTTTCCATATTTTTGTGGATGATATATAGAACCAAATTCTAAGTTTATGCCTAGTCTTTTCAAAAAAAATTTCTAGAAATACCCCATGAATTTCACATCTCTATTAGATACTATGCTAATAGGTAAGCCATGAATCCTTACTATCTCCTTGAAGAAGAGATGAGCAATATAGCTAGCATTATGAGTTGTCTTACAAGGTATGAAATGACTGATTTTACTAAATATGTTAACTACCACAAAGACACTGTCAAAACTAGTATTTTTTCTTGGTAAACCCACTATAAAGTCCATACTAATGCACTCCCATGGTCTATTAGGATTAGGTAAAGGTAGGTACAACCCTACATTGGAATATGTTCCTTTAGATTTTTGGAAAACTAAACATTTCTCAATATACCTTCTTACATCTCTTTGCATCTTTGGCCAATAGTAGAACCTTTGGACTAGGTCTAATATTTTGTTTAAGCCAAAATGTCCACTAAGACTACCATTATGTTTCTCTTGTATGAGGCTTTCCCTCAGAGACCCCTTAGGTACACACAACTTATTTACCCTAAACAATAAACCATTATGTATTGTATAGTCATCAAATTGGCTATGAAAATGATTATTGAAATCAACACATACCTTGTAGGCTTTTGAGAAATCTTCATCACCCTCATTTAGGTCTTTAAACCCTTCAATGCCAGTGCTTTTTAACTGGATTTCTTGGACAGTGATCAACCTCTGGCTAAGTGCATCTGCCACCTTGTTATTTTTCCCCTTCTTATGTTTGATAGTAAAAGTATAATCTTGAAGAAACTCCATCCATTTGATATGTCTATGACTCAACTTCTCTTGTGCATTTATGAAGCTTAAGGCTTGATTATCAATGCAAACTAAAAACTCCTTGGGAAAAAGGTAGTGTCTCTACTTTCTAAGAGCTTGACTCAATGCATAAAGCTCTAGATCATAAGATGAGTACCTTGACTCAGCATCACTTAACCTCTCACTGAAAAATGCCATAGGTCTTCCCTCTTGATTTAGGACTACTCCCACAGTTATGTTACTTGCATCACATTCTACAATGAGAAACTTGTCAAAACTTGGTAACACTAAGATGGTTTTTGTAGCCACCTTTTGTTTCAACTTCTCAAACCCTTCATCAGCCCCCTTTTTCCACTTTATCTTGGTCTTGATTCCACCTTTGATAGTGTCTAATATAGGTGCACATATCTCACTGAAACCCCTAATAAACTTCCTATAAAATTGAGCCAATCCATGAAAATTACTTACATCAGTCCCTATTTTTGGAGTGGGACAATTAAGGATAGCTTCTACTTTACTTGGGTCCATTTTGAAATCACCTTGGGAGACTAAAAAACCTAGGTAAACTAGTTATTTCTTCAAGAACTCACTCTTTTCTAGGTTAATGTATAACCTTTCTTCATGCAACCTCCTTAACACAACCTCTAGGTGATTCATGTGTTCTTATTTTGAATTGCTAAAGATGAGGATGTCATCAAGATACACCAATACAAACCTACTTATGTAATCCTTCAAGACTTCATTCATTTATCTCATAAATGTACTAGGTGCATTTGTAAGACTAAAGGGCATAATGAGCCATTCATAAATATTTTCTATAGTTTTGAAGGTTTTCTTCCACCCATCCCCTTCTTTCATCCTAATTTTATGGTACCCACTCTTAAGGTCAATCTTAGTGAAGTACCTGGACCCTCCAAGACAATCCATTAAGTCTTCTATTCTAGGTATATGAAACCTATATATGATCGTTATCATGTTTATGGCCCTATAATTAGTACATAACCTCAACTTACCTCCTTTCTTGGGTTCCAAGACAACTAGAACATCACATGGAATTATACTATTTCTAATTATTCCTTGGTTAAGAAGCTCTTGAACTTGTCTTGGTATTTACTTGTTTTGGTATGGTGTCATCTTGTAAGCAGCTCTTTTAGGAAAGGATGCCTCTGGTATGAATTCTATCTGATCACTAATGCATCTTTGAGGAGGTAATGTAGTAGGTGTCCCATCACTTATGATGTCTTTGAGTAGTTCTAACAACTACTTCACTTTTGTAGGTAGTCCAGTGTTTGTTTTGATTTACCCTCTTCATTGGACTTCACAACAATTGCAATTCCAACTCCTTCTTCTTAAAAGTATAGAGGTTCCTCATCACATGATGGACTACATCTTTGTCATATTTCCATGGTCTTCCTAACAACAGATGGCAAGCATCCATTGGAAAACATGACAAAGAATATTTTCTTGATACTTTCCTATATAAAACTCAACCCAAACTTGTTCATTGACAAGAGCATTCTGCCCTTTATTGATCCAAGTAACCTTGTAGGGATTGGTGTGGGGTATCCTGTTTAGTTTCAAACTTTTGAACTACTTCTTCTAAGATGCTATTGTCTATGGAACCTAAATCTATAATGACTTTGCACACTTTGCCAAGAATATTTCACTTAATCCTAAATAGTGCTCTTCTTTGTTTAGGGTCTTCCTTCATGGGCTCTTTAATAAAGACTCTCTTAAACATAATATTCTCACCATTCTCTGAATCAAGGTTCACTTCTTGAGATCTAGCACTAGTAACCTCTTCTTGGTCATAAGAAATTTTCTTTCCTCCCAATGAGCTTGATACCTTATCAGGGAACCTATATGCAGGATGGCCTAATTGACCATAGTTATAGTACCTCATTCTTGAGAAATGAGAGCCCCTATGAAAAACTACAAATCTACCTCTTCCACCACTGTTGATTCCTCTTCCTCTACCTAAGTTACCTCTACTACTTGAATCATTATTTTGTTCAATCTTCTTGGATTCACCTTGGCTCTTGGGTTCATTAATCCTTCCACTAAAACTACCCCTATGACTCCCTCTTGAGTCTCTTCCTCTTCCTCTACCTCTTGAGCTTGTATCTTGCTTCTTCTTTCTCTTCTCCTCCACTTTGAGGGCTAGCTGATAGCACCTTTGAATAGTTGTAGGACTTAATAGGCTAATATCCTCCCAAATGCTCCACCTAATTCCATTCGAGTATCTAGCCACTTTGATACTTTCTTCCTCCTGTACCTTGGACTTCAAACATAATTTTTGAAACTCCTCAGTATAAGTTGCAACATTCATGTCTCTTTGTCTAAGATTTTGTCTCCCCTTATGCAATTGTATTTTAAAATATTTTGGTAGGTAGTTCTCCTTAATCCTTGCCACCATAGTTTTCCAAGTAGCTATTGGATTCTTTCCCTCCTTTTCTATCTCTACTTGAAGGAGCTTCCACCAAATAAATGTTGGTCCCCTCATCCTATATTTGGCCACCTTCACCTTTTGAGCCTCACTAATCCCTTCACACTCAAAGTGATTCTCCATCCCCTCTATCCATTCCATCACCAATTCAGGATCCATCTTCCCACTAAACAAAGGTACCCCTTCAAGAGCTTTACCTCTAATTTATTTTATGTCTTTGAGGAGTGGTTCTTCCTGGATAGGTGGATCAAGTTTAGGGATCTCATCCACTACCTTACCCATATCTTCATCTTCTTTAAACTTCTCACTCACCATTTTAGTCTTTTCTTCCACCTATCGTAGCTTTATCTAAGAGATGCTAATTCTTCCCTAAGAATTCTATTATCCTCTCTTTGCTTTGTCATTTCCCTAGATAACTCAACATTTGTCACCATGGCTAACTCACCCACTAATTTTGACATATATCTATCCCAAACCTTTTTAGGCTCTGATACCAATTTGATAGGGAGATCTTTCTTCCTCATCCCTACCTCCTTGTGGAATCCTACAAGGTCCTTCTTCTGACCTCTCTAGGTTTCTTTCTATTACCCTACTCTCGAGGAATGCTTTCCCCAATTTCCCTTTCTCCAAAGACCTCACTACCAAGTTTATACTCAACACTACTCACTCTCTCCTTCTTGGCCTTAACTCCCTAAGTCCACCTCCTAATACACCATGGCCATGTTCAAATGCAAATTAGATAGAGGGGGTTCCAAAAAAACCATTTTTGCTAATTTTGGTGTCAACTTGTTCACAACTTTCATGGTTTTAAAAATGATCTCTTGAAACCCTTGTCGATAGGGTTAGTAGCCTTTTAGGCCTAATTAGGTCTCCTAATTGAATTTTTGGAAAATAACTTTGAAAATTGTCAAACAAGGCCCCAAACAAACTAGCATTTCTAACACCCTTTTTAGAGGACTCAAATATTTTTAGGGTTTCTAGAGCCTAACGTGTCTATACATACCCTTCCTACAAAAAGGCATATTTTTGGGGGTTTCAAGCTTGTTTAGAATGTAGTGATTTAAATGGTTTCAAATACCCCACAAATGGCTTCATCTTGCCTTATCATTTTTCACACTAGTTCTTTAGTCAATTTCCTACACCTCCCCGATCTTGGATTTCACCTGCCAATCCATTAAACCCTTCATCTTTTCTCTACAACTGCCAAGCCTTCTAGTCAAGTACACCTTGTCTCGCCTAGGGCTTGATTCTAAAAGTAGCTAACCTATAGATCTTGACTCCAAACTCTGTATGTACAAATTATATACAATTCCCTAGAATATTCTAAAAGGTCATACAATTCCCACCAATGGAATTCATGCTAGAGACATTTGAAGTCCTCCAACTCCATATTGACCAGTGAACTAGTCACAAAGGAAGGATTTTTTATTTCACCTATCAAAATAGAAAACCTAGACCTATAATTACACACAAATTAAGTACAAAAAAAAACCTATATAACCATATAAGAAAAATCCTCAAGTCAATCTATTTAAATATAGATTCTTGAATCTCAAAGTGACTATAACAGGAATTGCAAGAAAACTAGTCAAGTATATTATATTAAACTGTATGTACAATCCAAAAACCATCATCACAGACCATGAATGGTCTTAAATATATCCATGTCTCATGCCACAAATATCCAAACTAACCCTCAACCACTTCTTTCCTCCAAGTTGTACAATCTTGTCAATGTTGGCATGACAACATTGCAAAGTTACAATGTTATTGACAACTTTTGCAAAGTTTTTTTGACATTTCTACATGAGCCATTCAAAAGAGTGTATATTGGTACCATGAGCATACTGGACCCATTTAACACCTTTTCACTCAATTGCATACATTTGGAGGTTTGTTTGAGTTTTTGACCAACTATGCACTATGTTGACAACTTGTGACATTACATGACAATTTCTTGGCACAACTTGGCAAGATTTTGCCCACACATTCTACTGACTTTCTAAAGACCTTAGAACACACTTGGGAATCATTATTAGTTCTTATTTATTATTGAATAGACCAAAGTCACTTACAAGCCAAAAATTGTTTAGGGTTTGACCTAAGACCCTAGGTGCTCCTGCACCAAGGAGCTTCATATTTGGAGCTATTATCTAAATAGAAATGTCTTTAAGTTTTATTTCTCCTTTTGTTCTTTTTCATCTAAATTATAAGTACATCTAGTACCTTGTTTGGTAACTTGTGTTTAAAGTCTCACAGACTATAGTTGTTCACCATTATATGCTTTATCAAAGCTCTTTTTGTATTATACTTTTTAGAATAATATATTTGGGTATTTCTCTAGCACCTCGGAAAAAAGGTTAGGAGTATAAAGTGAGCTATATCTTTTATCTTTTTCAAGTGAATGGGAAGACAATTATTTTGGAGGAACCCACTAGTTCAACAATCTCTACTTATTCTATTATGTTGTCTTCTTTTGTCTCTTTCATAGACTCTAGATATATCATTCATTGTGGTTTTTTCTTCCTTCTTCAATTTTATTTAGAACTCATCGAAAGTAAGGTTTCCAAGGCTTCTCTTTTGTATGTCTTCTCCTTTTCCATTATGGTTTATAATTTCATCTGAACCAATTTACTACCTCTAATTTTTGCACATGGTAGGAGACCAGTTTGGATATAGAGTCTTCCAGACCTCATAGTGGTGGGTCTAGTTTCTACTTGCTAATCTGGTTGTTCTGATTTATTTTTCTTCTTTTCCTCTTTCTTGGTATAATAATCTTTGGTAGTTATATTTTGTACATTCTTTTGGATCCTTTTCCCGATCTTGACAAGTCCTTATGCATAGGATTCTAATTCTGCTTCTAAAACATTATATGGTAATAGAGGTAGCCATGAAATTTGGGGCTCCAAGGAAAATTGTTAATTCATTATCAACTTAGAATATAATGGCATAAAGGTATTTCTATACAATATGTTTTGAGGTGCGGTATTGGTCTTGCATATTTCTCTAAAAACCCTTAAAATATCCTCCAAAAACTTGAATATATGCATCGAGAGATGGGAAATTTCTTGCAAATTCTAGTATATAATATACTACTACCATATCTATATCTCATGTACATCTAGCATAGTGTGTTTATTCTCTCATGAAATAAAAATCCATTATATTAATAGGGTCCCATACCTTGAACTATTATTCATTTGTCTTTGCCTAGGATGCATTTTTCATAAGCTTAGTTCATAGGACTTTGTATAGATTAAAATATTTCCCTTCTATCACAATTGATAGGCTATGTGAATGGTGAAGGTTATGACTATGGTTATGCGTGAGCCTTCTGTTGGAGTAAAAAAAGACATTGAGAGGGGGGGGGGGCGGGGGGGGGGGGGGGGGGGGGGGTGGTGTGAGGGGTGAATCAATGTCTTAGAAAATAGACCTATTTATTTGACTAGACATGAACATAGAAAACACGGATAGAAACAATGATAAATTTTTACCTATTAAAAATGTTTCAACCCCCACCCCCCCCCCCCCCTTTTTTTACAAGACTACTAGACAATACTGAGATGAAAAAAATATATTATACATATTCTAATAACTTTTGGTGAGCTAAGATTGTAAAAATGGTAGACATAAATTTTTTACCATTACTAGAATGGAATATAGGACACTCCTTGTTAAGCTGAGAATAATATCAAAACCATTTTTTACCCTTTCAAAAAGAATAGCATCATAACATCATGTCAATAATAGACTACATTAGCTTTACCATGATATAATGAATTTAAATTCATGAACACCAACATAATCACTAGAGACCATTACATAAGAATTTATGAGTGGAAAAACATTAGGGGAATAAAACCCACTAGCAATGCCTTACTAGCTAGAAAGTTCTCACTAAACAATGCATATGCCTGACTAGATACAAATAGGTTGTCTCACTAACATTTAAATTTTCTCACCAAATAAAATAATAATAAATAGATAGATGATCACTCTTTTTCTCTAAAGACCATATTGGATTACAACCTTATTGTATTCTATGTCCTCAAAACTTATTTTTTTGAAGTCTAGAACATATACAATACTTTACCTTTGTTTCACTATATCTTTTTCATTTTTTATTTACAAGAATGAAATACTATTTTCAACAAAAAATTTACTAAATTCATATTTTCAACCTTCTACAGTAGGATTTTTGGCAAAGTCATTTCTTTTAACAAGATATTCAATAAGTCATTTTAAACAACTTGACTCTTGGTCTCTTTCACCTTACTTTCCACACATTTTTTTATACTTAAATCAAGCATTAGTGTTTTTTTTTTTAAGAAATCATTAACCTGGTGAATTTCAAAACAACCATACCTAGTTTCTTGCAACTGAAACCAACTTACAAATCGTAATAGTCAAATGGCCAAATCTTCTACAGGTGATTGTCTTTGGTTTAAGAAAACATCCTTTAAAAAAAACATTGTAACCATGTCAAAGTATCAAGCCCTAGAATGAGCATACATTGTTCTCCATGTCTTTCTCTTAGCCCTAACTCGACAATTGAATTTTACAAAATTATAAACTTTTTAGGGAAAATCAACATCATATGCATTTATCATAATACTATTGTTTATTTTATCAACTAAAATAAAACATAATCAACACATTGTGTCAGCTTTAAGCTTGTACAAATGTCAATTAACTTTTATTCATCCTTTACTAGCTGCAATTCCTACTAAGAGGCATTTTCCTATAACATAAAATTTGATGAATTTTTAAACATATAAATGATCCCTTTTGATTTCAAAGTGCTAAGGAGCTCTTAGTCACTTATAATGATTCAATGAAGGAAAATGTATTAATGGGAAGCTCTTGAAAAAAATATATCTTATCAACCATCATGCTACCAAAAGAATCCTCACATTTTTTATGTAACCTTGTCATATAGGAGATGATCAAATTACTAACTTATCAAATTCAAACAAATTCAAACTGGCCATGTTTAAACTGAATGTTTGTAAACTAATAGTGTATTAACCTATCATGTATCCATGTTCAAACATCAACCTACCATGTATCCATGTTAAAATTAAATGTATGTAAATGGATTATGTATCAACTTTTCATCTATCCATGTTCAAACATCAACTCGAACATGAATCATAAGGTCATATCCATTCACATAGTTAGTGTTATGTCATCAAGGACAAAAAATTCAAGGGTAAGACCTTCCTAGTTGTAAAATAGATTTTATATGTACAATGATTTGAGTACATATAACACCCCTTTTTGGTTATGTTACTATTGATACTCTAACCACCAAATGTAGCATTGGTAAGATTCTCTATTTTTTTTTTCTTGATCCCCTTCTTTGATGGGAGGTCTCCTACTAGCAAGTTGGTAACAACCTAGATAGCTTCTTTGGTGATCTAGTGGGATTTTTTGAGGTACAAATTCTCTCCATGCACCTTGCTTAGTACTAACTAGAAATGAACTTCCCGAGTGAAGTCTATAAAATCCTTCCATAAATCTAGTTTATTATCTTTGATGTTGGTGTACTCTATTATGTATTAGTCAGTCTTATTTTTACAAGAATGATTGTCAAAGATTCTCAAATGTAGTATGATATATTTCCTCTAGTAATGGATTTATACACTTTCAAATATTCCTAGAGTAGATAACCCTTGGTGAAACTCCAAAAATGGAACCATCTAGGTTTGTTGCCATATAAGTTGCTAGTTCTAGTTCAGGATTGAGTTAGGGTTTGGGTTCAGGTTCAGGTTCCGTCAAAAAACTTTTGGGTTTTGGGTTCATTTGTACAAAAATATATAAAACTAAAATTATAAATATATGCAGTGGTAATAAAGTTCATAATACACCATGATGCTAATATTCAAATAACATATCAAAATAAACCACATGAAATAATAAATAATTCAATTCTTGCGTGGAATAATTTAATAACATTTGAAGCTAGGTGATTGATTGCTAGAATATTTGACATATGAAAATGTGGAAATAAACAATACATTGCTCCTTTAGAGCCTTTTCAATAAGCATGCAAATATTGCATAGCACATTTTTTCATCTTTGGCTTTGAGTATCCAAAATTGATCATTTTCTTGTAGAGAATGTTGCATGGTAAGACTCTTTACTAGAGTTGTATGTTGTAATGTTTAACCTATGCTACTTGTATTCAGGTGTTGTCTAGATTGGCATACAATACCTAGCAATGTATTTTTGAGGTTCTGCTACTATACTGGTTTTATTCTCTACTCTCAAGTGTTGTAAGGAACACAAATGTACTATGGATAGATACAAATTTAGAAACTAAGAGAATCCATTGATAAAAAAGTTATGTATATAGTGCCACTTGTAATTCAAATGGAAGTCTTAAAGAAAGAGATTTTTTTATCAAACTTAAAAAGAGAACATGTTGCAATATGATATTTCCACACCATAACTAAATTATTCACCTTAGAAACCCATTGAAGAGAGAAAGGAAAAATTGTATGCCAAAATTTTAAAAATTTTAGGAGGTCAAATTAGGCTTGGGTTTTCCTAGGATCATCCAAGAAAAACTAATACATTATGGTAAGGGCCATAGTTGAACCCACAAAGGACCGAACCAAGTCCAGAGCCTACTTTAAATTGGACTCGCACATTGGGAGTTACATGGAAAGGAACTAGAAATGTAGGTTGTCATAGATTTATAATGATATTTCTTCTACTTTGGGTATGGTTTGGTTGTACTATGGATTAGAGTGTGGGGTCAATTACTAAAATATAAAGTGAGGGTTACGTTAGGACAACTTAGGTTTTGTGGTTGAACACAATGTCAATTTCATGGGAATACGATCTTTATGATAGCTAAGGAGATGAGTGAATGGTTAATTAGAGTAATATCCTTTTATAGAGTCTCTAATTTCAACCTTATTTATTAATATAACCATTGGTAGCATTTTCTGCCATTTTTGCCCATTAAATTTCTACAGTTATCTTTTTTTTACCATTGGGGCCTACATATCCTAGTCAATTATAGTAAAATATGTTACACTATAGTGTAGGAGATGATATCTATGTTAGCTCATCTTCATTATGTCATCCAATGCCATGGTGGTTTTGTTCTAGTTCACAAGTTTCTAAGCGTAGGTTATCAGTTTGCATCAAGGTATTCTCCTCTTATTTCTATAATGGTAAGGTGTCCCTTACGTGCTATCTTTGTGTTGATGTTTGTTTAGCAACTTAGCCAGAATTGTCATGGTATGTTATGTTTTTTTTATTGTGAATTTGGGTTTAATTTGTAGTCTAAAGAATGTATGCTTCCAATTGCTATTATATTTAGTTCCTGCATAGGTTTGGTATGTGTGAGGAAATCTCTTCAAAATACATATACTCCCTGGGATGTCAATTTTGATTTTCTTTGCATCCACGCCTCCAAAAATCCATCACTCTCGATGTTGCAATTGTCACTTTCTACTTTGAATTCCTCTTCACTATTTAAATTGACTTCTTCTCATCCATCCAAAAGTTTTAAAAGTTTAGAGATTGAGTACATATTCTAGACATCTCCCTCTACATTTTCCTATGCTATTTCTTCTATATAAGTTCCTTCATTTGATTCATGTAGGGGGATATACACTAATCTATTAACATATACATTTGGTAAAATATAATTTGTAAAGAATAAAAGTTTTTTTTATATAAATATTTGACATAATAAATCAATAGATTTTTTAATTTTATTTGTTTCACTAGGGCTATTCCCGTGATCCATCCTAATGGCCAACATGCCTTACCTTGGTCTGACTTACTGCCAAGTTGGGGCCAAAAAGGGGCAAGATGGGGTGAGACTAATCCCCTAGGGATGTACACAATCGCCTACAAACCACATGCATCAAATAAGTTCGAGCCTCAAAGTCAAACCCGAGACCAATAAGGAGGAAACCCACAGCCCAGTCAACTCTACTACTCAATAGGCTAATACATCAATAGATATTACTCATATAAATACCTTAATTTCATTTATTTAAATGATACTAAAAATATTAAGCTCAAGATACAATTTTTTATTGTCAACCTATTTTAAATAAATACATTTTAAAATTTTGGGAAAAAAAATTGGTGTCCCTTCATTCTTCCAAATACTACTATTTGTAACTTTTATATTGGTTTGTCTTTATTTAATACCTGCATGCAAAGGTTTTCTAATTTTTTTCTACCTTGGATTCTTTATAACCAAAGGACAAATGGAGAGTGTGGTGCAATATTATAGGTAATTCAAAATATTTATATTGGCATTGGAATGCACCAAAATGACATGAGTTTACATTAATAAGTTACATGGATCTCCACCATGGCTTAAACAGTTTGGACCACAAAAGGGACAACAAATTTTAAGCAATATGCCCTAGTGAATTCAGACAAGATACTATTAAGTACAATATAAATATATGTGTGTCACATTTTTAAGATCGCATAAACCCCAACCTTAAGTAAAAAATAACTTAAAATTCAATATTGAAAAGGAATAAAATACCCCATGGTAAATAAATATATAAATAGAAAAATTAGTTTAGATATATGAGTTAAGTAATGTATTTTAAAAATAAATCAAAGGTATTAGTTGGAACTTGATAAGATATTATGTGATGGATATTTATAAGTAGTTTGTTGAGGTGTAAAAAATATTAGGATGGGTCATGTGAATATTTTATAGTATTAAAATTTGTTGATGTTTATTTGAGTCTTTTTTTTTGTGATGTTAGAGGTGATTTATGTATATTAAGTCTTTATATCAAAACTTTGGTGTATAAATGTGATCTTTTTATAAAATTTGGTATCAATTTGTTCAATTTATTTTGGTGTTTGTAATATAATCTAGTTAACTAGAGGTTTTTAACATCTTTGTTTGGTAAACAAGGATTGATTCTTCTTTAGTCAAATCCTTAGAATATTTGATTTATAAGTTTTTAAAAATAAATGAAGACCATATAAAATCATGTGGAGGATGTTCTAGATGCTAATGCAAGTAGGTAATGCAATAATGGCATCATAATATTCAATGCGTAGAATTCAAGACACTCAAATGCTAGGTTTAAGGTACATAAAATTATCAAGAAATGCTCTTAAAGATAACTCCATTGATGACAAGTAAAATATTTCACACTTTGAGTCAAGACAAAATAACTAGTAACAAGAGTTGGATTAGCTCTGAGCTTGAATTTAAATTTGAATTTATTTATAAAAGTTTCAAAAAAAATATTGAATTAATCCATATCAATCTCCCAAATTATAGATGCGAACATAGGTGATAAATATATAAACTACGTTTGAGAATAATCCTTAAAAATAAGTATAGATGGAACCATCAAATAGAATTTAAATTATATATACAAATTAATTAATAAAAAAAAATTCTGTAAATGTTTTTCTATCATTCTTTTATTACTATAATGAAACAACTTGCACACTAGAACATATAATAGAAATTATGTTGCAATACTCAACATAATGATGATAAATATTCACTAACTCTTCTATATACTATACTTATGTCTTGTATACCACCTAGGATAGCTTGGATAATTAATTATAACACCTTGGACAACTTAAAGACTTTTATAAGATAATAAAAATAATAATCATATAAGATAATAAAAATAATAATCATATAAGTTATTTAAAAGTTAAGGTAGCCACAATCCAACTACCCATAACTCAATACATACCATATAGTTAATGGTATATCAAGATCATTTTCAATATTTATTTTAGTTATATACAAACTTTCAACAAAAAACACATCACTTAATATCCAAACCAAAGTAAGTCCAAAATCAAAATATACAATTTTTGTAACTACAAATATAAATATCTATTAAATTTGTAGATAATCTTTCATTTTAAGTTACACATGGAAATCAATTATACTCCTTCATTATCCCCACTTAGATCATGAGTTTGACTCTCACAATTAGCATTATGATTGCCTCATTCAATAACACACTAGACTTTTTATTTTTTGATTAGAAAGCACTATAAATTTGTCTCTTATTAGAAAAAATAAAACTAGAATGTAAGAAACCCATTGAATATAAGATTCAAACCATCAAACTTTAACTGGCAACTATATCATCAATCCCACCACCCACCTTGCATTATCATTGGTTCATCCAATAACATCACGATTTACTACATTTCTTTTATATTTTGGTTAGCAACTACTACGATTTGTCTCTTATCTATAAATCGAACTAGAACAATGAGAAACCCCTACAATATAAGAATCAAACCATCAACCTTTAGCTAGTGAACATGTCATCAATCACACCACTCACTCAACTGTATTATTGCTTTGTCAAACAATGACAAAACTTACTAAATTTCTCATTTTAATTAGCAAGCACTATAAATTTCTCTCTTATCAAGAAAACCGAACTAGAATGTAAGAAAACCTTAAAATATAAGATTCAAACCAGCAATATTCAACTAGCAAGTACATTGTCAATCCACTGCACACCCCACATTATCATTGCTTCGTCCAACAACATCACAACTTAGTACTATATTTCTGATTTTGATTTGCAACCACTACAAATTTGTCTCTTTATCAATAAAATCAAACTAGAATCTAAGAAAACCCTACAAAATAAGATTCAAACCATCAACTTTAACTAACAACTACATTGCCAATCCCAACACCCACCCTGTATCATCATTGCTTCGGCCAACAACATCACAACTTACTAAATTTCTGATTTTGATTAGCAACCACTATGATTTTTTCTCTTATTAGTAAAATCAAACTAGAATGCAAGAACCCCTAAGTGGAAGATTCAAACCATCAATCTTTAACTAGCAAGTAAATGTATGCAATCCCCCACCTTAGATAGGAAATGGATACCCAACCTTTAGAATGCACCAACACATAAGTTATCTTCATACATCATAACTTATACATTGGTATATCATAAAGACTCGATTAACATTTCCCATTACCTTAAGAATACAAATTATCATCTTAATAAGATGTACGATCAATTTTTTAACCAGCAAGTAAATATACAATCTCACTACCCACCTTAGATAGGAAATGGATACCAAACCTCTAAAATGCACGAATGCATAACTTATCCTCATAAATCATAACTTATACATTGATACATCTTAATAAGACGTACGATCAATTTTTAACTACCAAGTAAATATATAATCTCACTACCCACCTTAGATAGGAAATGGATACCCAACCTCCAAGATGCACCAATGCATAAATTTTCCTCATACACCATAACTTCCCTAACTTATATATCAGTACATCCTAAAGACTCAATTAACATTTCCCATTACATAAGAATACAAACTACCATCTGTAACACTATCATATATTAAAAAACAAAAAATCTTCTCACATTTTCCCCGCGATTTCCTTCTTGTTTCTTTTGTTTCATGCGAAAAAGGTTCATCCCAATAATTGTGTTTGCATAATCGACCTTTGGGATGAAGACTGGGGCACGAACGTGGGCGTCCATGGCCCATGATTGGATACCCCATTGCTTGTTCCACTAGTGCGTTTCACTACCCAATTACCTTCTATTTCACCACCGCTAGATGATATCTGAGGAAGTGCATTTCTCCCAAGATTTTTGTGTGCAAGACTAGTTAATGAACTCTCATGAGCCTCGCAGTAGCAGCAAACCAAAATCAAAACCAAAACCAGTCATGGAATGCCAAAGAATGAGCCATGAAGAGAAGCGAAGAGAAGGGATTCCCAACTGGACTCCTCTCTTCGACAAGGCGGTGACGCCGAGCGACGTGGGGAAGCTAAACAGGCTGGTGATTCCGAAGCAGTACGCGGAGAAGTACTTCCCAATGGACGTGCATTCCAACGACAAGGGACTCCTCCTGACCTTCCACGACACCCAGGGCAAACCGTGGCGGTTCCGTTACTCCTACTGGAACAGCAGCCAGAGCTACGTTCTGACCAAGGGCTGGAGCAGGTTCGTCAAGGACAAGAAACTGGTAGCCGGTGACATTGTTTCCTTTCACAGAGGGACGACAGAGGCCCGCCAGCTTTGCATCGCATGTCGCTACAGGCCATCCTCTCACAAGCAACCTGCGACGCCGGTCACAAAAGGATCGCTTGCTCTTGGTGTTGCGACTGCTTATTATAATCCTCACTGGATGCACGTCTTTTGGCCCAATTGCAGACCGCGCCTCGGTCACATGGATCGCCTCGTCTGCCCAGTAGCTAATCCTGTGTCGGTTTCTGGCCCTGAGATGCCCAGAAAAGTAGAGGAGCCCCAGGCAAAGAGGAAGGAAGTCAGGGTCTTTGGGGTCGATTTGGCGGTGCCCAACAGTTTGGGAGGGCCAATGCACTTTCCTTCCTAGTCTCTGCTCTGTTTATTAAGCCTGCTATGTATAGTTTACAGATATTTCACTGGTAAAGATAGCTTACCATTTTTTATATCTATAAAGTCTTTTTATCTATTAGTTTTAGGCTGATAATAAGCTGAAAGGACAAAGGACTGAGGGGTATTCAGTCTGCTCTTACGCTGAATTTTTTCAGTTATCAGTTAGGGATTGAAGGACATCTATTAGGGCACAATTTCTTATGATATGGGAGCCTTGCAATCAGATGGACTTGACCTGGACTTTTTAAGTACCTTTCAACTTTACAAGCAAACAGAAGGCCTATTGTAAAACTTTGTAAATATTCACACTATTTAACAAAGATATGTATAATTATGTCTTGGTTATGTAGGTAATGACTGTGGGAGAAGTTTTGACACTGTATTTTTTGTATTTTGACTCAAATGCCTTTAAATGCTATAAGGTTTCCACAATCCATACTAATATTGTTTGTAGCTTCTGGATGTGATTGTGTGAAATTATTTGCATCCACAATCCATACTAATATTGTTTGTAGCTTCTGGATGTGATTGTGTGAAAATTCTTTGCATCCACAATCCATACTAATATTGTTTGTAGCTTTTAGATGTGATTGTGCGAAAATTCTTTACATCAACATTGATGTAAAGAATTTTACACAATCACATCCAGAAGCTATGAATAATATTCAAATGTCTTTGTCAATTTTGACTCAAAGAAGCATGTAAATACTAGCATCTATATCTTTAATAATAATCTATATAAGGTACGTCAAGGAATAATTATATGCTGGTTACGTAGGTAAATGTTGTGAGAAAAGTTTCAGTCTTTTGATTTTTTATTTCTGACTCAATTGTCTTTGTCAATTCTGCCCACAAATGTATATACTAGCTATATATCTTTAAAATAATCTATATAAAGTATGTTGAGAGATAATTCTATGTTGGTTATGTAGGTGATGGGCATGAGAAAAGTTTTGACCCTCTAATTTTTCTATTTTTGACTCAAATGTCTTTGTTGATTCTATAAAGTACATTGAGAGATAATTATATGTTGGTTATGTATGTAATGGGTGTGATAAAAGTTTTGACCCTCTAATTTTTGTATTTTTTACTCAAATGCCTTTGTTCATTGTGAAGATGTGTATACTAGCATATATATCTTTAATAATTTATATAAAGTAAATTGAGAGATAATATATATGTTGGTAATGTAGGTAATGGGTGTAGGAAAAAGTTCTAATCCTGATTTTTTTGTATTTTTGACTCAAATATCTTGGTCAAATTTGGCCCCTAGATGCATATACTAGCATATATATGTTTAAAATATGTATAAAGTACGGTGAGAGATAATTATATGCTGGTTTGTAGGCAATGGGTGTGGGAAAAGTTTTCACCCTGTAGTTTTTGTATTTTCAATTAAAATGCATTTGTTAATAGTGATCTACAAATACATATAAATATAAAGTTTGTTAGTTAAATTATATTTAGCTAATGTCTAAAGTTTAATTTATATTAGGAATAATTATGTCTCCTATCATTGAGTGTGTTCCAAAATGTTGATACAAAAACTAACATACAAACTAATCCAAAAAAAATATTAACTAAAGTTAGGATTGTAGAAATTTGGTATCATTAAATTGTGAGTTTTTCTCTTAAATTTTTTTGTGTATATTGTTGTGAATGTGTTGGCATTTTATATTGGGAATGATAACATAGTATTTTATGAATAATTATTAAATTATCAGTTTTGCTCTCTCTCTCTCTCTCTCTCTCTCTCTCACACACACACACACATTTACCATTTCTAATGGAAGAGTTAAAAAAATTCTCATATTATTGTTAATGTGTTGGTATTTTATATTGGGAATGATGACACATCATATTAAAAAATAACTATTAGTATTTTTTGGCAAAAGGCATATAGCCTGAATATATTAATAATATAAAGTAATTAGATAATAAAGACCATCAAAAAGGATCATATCAGCCTGATTTTCAATATAGTTTTTTTCTACGAGTAACTAACCTATATAATACCCTATTACAGATTTACTAAGACAAACATTCTTCAAAATGACTCAAGCTTCTACCTCCATGGACTATAGTCCAAGATATAGCATTATAGATTCAATTACAAACATTTTGAAGCAAAAAGAAACACATATAATGCCATATTACTACTATGATCCACCATTTCCCATTTCAGGTACAAGACATGTGAAATCCCCTACAAAACTCATCACAAAGTATGTGTAGACATAATTATACTCGACCCAGTGAAAAATTCAAAAATCTAGAAGAGGATGTGTTAGTCTAAATAGGCACTCGGAGGGGTGGGGGGGGGTGAATCAATGCTGCAATAAAATTGATAACTGAACTTACAAACTTACAAAGCAACCAACATGCAAAACTAAAAATAATGTAGAACACTATCACATCCAACATCCATAAATATTAACAAAAGACACCAAGGTTTTTCTCGTGGAAACCCTTATTAGAAGGGAAAAAAACCATGTGTGGGAATGATTCCCATAATATTTCACTGAGCTCAATAAAATATGGCATGTTAGGACCGATTACAATCACCTTGTCAAAGGCATACTCGCTTAAGAGTGTCTTAGCCATGTTAAGAGCTAGGAAGTCCTATTAAAGACTACTTTATAAGTCCTGTTAAAGACTACTTTATTAAGAGATTCAGAACACAAACTGTTGTGTCACCATATTAAAGAATTTATCTATCATATCCTATTAAAGATTCTTCCCACACTGTTAAGCGTGACCCTATTAAGGGATTTTGCATGTAAACCTATTAGGGCTTTCCTTGAGATAAACCCAAGTAGAAAATGATATAATGAAATGACACTTCTTTCTTCTTGAATAGATCCAATTAAGCTCAATCACTACTAAGCTTACATGCACACTTAGTTTCTAAATCACACCTCCTGAAACACAATCTGTCGCTATATCCACATTCACACTCATTTTCCTCCTTTTTATGATATAATTATATTCTTCTTATTAAGGTGGATATATAACCCTAACCACTTAAGATTCAAATCTCTCGCTCAAGCATAGTCAACTTTCAAAGTGCCTAAATTAGATTCCACAATAAAATCAACTTTTCAACCATAGAATTCCATCACACCTTCAATTCATCAAATAATATTTATCTTCCTCACTTTTTCCTAGGTACTTTCAAAACTTTAAAAAATCCCTTCATTACCAATCACAAAAGCATGGTTTACCTTTCCACGTCATGACAATAATTGGACAATATATTAGCCTTTTACTGATCCCAGATCAACTAATCTAACCGTATTTCTTATTAAATGCTTGCTTCTTTGTTACTTAGCGTTCTTCTTTATCTCAATCACATGAACTTGTAGTATCTCTCTCGATACATAGAATTAGATGATACGATCATAAAAATAGTATCCATAGACATTATTCTATCATAATCTAAAATTGCACACCTAAACTCGTTCTTCAACTCCAAATCTAATTCCAAGTTCCTCGTACTTGTGCACTAACACTATGTATGCATTTTCAATCCTTTATAGCTTCATGTAGACATCAAAATAAGTGATTTGATCATATGATTAGGTAGACTAACCAATGTAGATCTTTTAGTTACCATTGCACATGTTGAATTGACTTCAAGCTCCTAATCAGATCAACTATATCTCTCAAGACACTCTAAAACACAATAGACTTACCACTTGATCACTTCTTCAATAAATCTTTAATAATGTAAGAAAAAATGATCTGTATCCATCCAACTAACCTTGTTTCAATGCCACAACCTTGTTTCTAGAAATTACAACACCTTAACATTACCAATCTCCCCATCATCTTCATCAAATGCTAACAATCTCCTATTTGCAATTTGTCTAGGTAGGATATCATGATGTTGTCATTAATGGAAACATATTATCATTATTAAGTTAGCAGGACTTAAGGATGAAGTTTTGGGATAAGGACTTAGAAAATTGTCTAATTATCATAGGATTTATCTATCAGCACAGAGATTATTTTGGTCAGTGCAGTTTGCAGAGATATTTCCGGTACGTGCGCACATGTGTACAAATAGTACGAAGTGTATAGATTCTACATCTAAAAGCACATGATTGTACAACCTATATGGACAAACTTTTTATTGTTTCACAGAAATAGTGTTGAACCAACATAACAGAGTAACAGCCAATAAATGTATATTTTGGGTTAAGGGATAATTTTGTTTATCAAAATAATGACTTAACTAATTAGGGACAACATCCTAGATGTTAACCCTAAGTCAGAAAGAAATAAATTTATGTTTTGGGAAGCATGTAATTAATTGAAGGCTGACTGAAAGGTTATTTTGTAATAGCTTGTATAAAGGAAAGTAACTAGTAATGTGAAGTTACATCAAGTTATTATACTGATGTATATTGATGTATTATGAAAATTCTAATGTATGATTAGAGCAGTGCGATTTTGTGATATTTTTTTGTAAAGAGCATCAATGTAAATTAGAATATTCAAGATGTTCAATAGCAGTGAAAGGTTTTGTTCATTATCTTTTGTATTGAAAATTATCATTGTACATTGCATGTTTGGGAAGTGAGCTCATATTGCATACATACTTTTTTATTTTGTAATACAAACTCCTAATAGGTTTGAGGCTTCTAACAAGGACTGAGACACTATACAGATGTAATAGACTCCTCACAGGGTCAATATCTTTCACAAGATACTTTCAATTAGTGGATCATTTGTGGATACCATCCCCACCAAGGTTTTCCCTTGGCTAGGGTTTCCTTGATAATAAATATGGTGTTATGAGTTCCCTTATTTTATGGTTGTATTTGTTGTTCAGTTTAGTTTCTTATGCAAGTTACAATTTAATTAATAATATCCATACTTGGGAAAAAGCTAAAATTTGTGAAATATTGATTCACCCCACTCCCCCCCTCTCATCATTTCCTATTTCTAACAATTGGTATCATAGTACAATTACTCAAAGAAGGCTTAACAGCTTGAGTAAGATTTGTATGGATATGGATCACTTGCAGAAGAACCTAGAACAAGCTCTTGAGCATATTGATATTCTAACTGAAGAAAGAGATACTTTGAAGAACAAGTATGAAAGTGCAAAAGACTACATTGAGAAATTATAAGATAAGATAGAAGATATTAAATCAAAGAAAGAGCCTAAAAATCAGATCGAGGACAGTGATGAGGTTTCAAAATTGAAAAAAGAGAATGAGATCCTGAAGCATGAACTAAAGATTACAGATCTAAAGTTAAGCTTAAAAGATGATAATAGTAAAATTGAATCAGATTTGAATTCTGAAAATGCAAATCTAAGGTCTAATCTTACCAAAATAGCATCCTAACTTGAGACTAAAAAGTTGCAATATGTTGAACTAGAGAAGTATAATACTATTGTGAAAGGAGAACTAACTCAATCTAAGAAACATCTTGAGAAATTGTATTCCAACAATGAATTGATTGATGAAAAAAATTATTTTTAGAGACCTTCTTATAATAAGACTAGTCTTGGATATCTTGAAGAAAAATTCTCAAAGAAGATTGAAAAATGTAAAGAACCAGATCTGTTAATCCAATAGCCTAAGAACAAGGAAGAAGAAAAAGAAAACAAAATTGAGTCTAATTAGTCTGAAGATGTACCTAAGGAACCTAAGAAAGTTGAATCATTGAATCACCTAAAGAAGTGCAGAATGAATTCAAAGGTAGATGTTATTCATGCAATTCATTTTGACACATGAAAAGGGATTGTACAGGTAAGCAATTTTTGTTAGGAATAGTCCCAAGAGATAACTGAGAGGGGCGGCATGAATCAGTTATCTACAAGTTTCAATTCTTTATCCAATTAAGTATACTTAAACATAAAGCATAAACACAATGAAAGAACACTTGAACACAACACCAATATTTTGGTTATGGGGAAACCCAAATAGGTAAAAACCCCGGTGGGAATTGACACCCGCTAATATTCTGTACTAGTGTATTATTATCCTTGTTAGAAGATCCTTAACCCTGTTAGGAGTTGCTTTACAATATATGTAGTATAGTAGACCTGGTCAAGGGTCGGACCCTGTTAGGAGTCTTTTACACTAGTCCATATTAGGGGAGAGGATGCATTGTCTGAGATCACACTACTCAAAGGGGCGAAGGCTAAAACCTTATGAATAAAAGATACACACTATATCTGGATCTTGGTGAACTGCGATTAGACCTATTGTCTGGATTAGTTCCAATATATAGCACAAACACTTTACTTGGTCATATAGACCTTCTTTTGATGGCTCAACACTTCACACACTCTTCTCTGCTCTTTTCAATCAACTATGAACCACACTCAAGCAATCACAAATGACTGCCTATAAATATCTTTCCTCTAAATGATATAATCAATTTAGCCTGTTAGAACCACCTTGAAATCATATTAGAGAAGCCATAAAAAACTCCAATAATAATTCAGTCATCTCTACTAAGCACGCAACACATTATGGGACCTGTCCAATAAGATAATTGTAGACACACACTACACACTGTCGGCTCTCCCAAAATAACGGTATCTTTCTCCTCAAGTTGAATTACTTCATGCACCCTTAACTAAACATTACTAACTCTTCTTCAAGCTTAAATCCAAGGGCGCATACCAAAATTATGGGTGCAACTCTAGAACCAATATAATATATGTTGGCTCTTCTAAAAAAATACAAGAAACTGCTACTGGTGAATAGCGACTGCATAACTTCACTTCTACTGATCATCAGACTCTGCATCCATGAATCTAACATCACTAATATGTCTTCATCATATATCCAAGCGTGCAAGGCTCCATGATAATTGTACGGACAACTATACACAGAATACTACCTATTACTCTATCAGGAACACGGCTAACACAAGCTGCTATATAATTGTCTGTACTAACAGTTAACCTCTATGCCCATGATATCATGTTGATAACATGTCCATGCAACATATACTAAAAGATAACTTCATAAGTCTTCCACACATGCTACTTACCATATGTTGTCATAAATGACAAACATACAGTCAGTACTAGCCTGCTGGAAAATCTCCAACATTCTCCCCCTTTGGCATTGATGGCAACATATGGAATGAAAAACTCCACCAATCCAAATGAATAATTATTTTATAACATTCTCCATTTCCTCTTCAAGACTCCCCCAAAGATGAGTCCTCCATCTGCTGCAATATTCTTCAACATTCTCCATTTCCTCAACTGAACTGATGTCATAACTTAATGCTACTCCCCCTTAGTATATTACTCCTCCTTTTACTTCTATTTTTCATGACTATATATTACTCCCCCTTTGAAATCAATGCCAAAGGGTGCCAAATAGTTTAAGCACCACTACTACTCCAGAAGTAGAGTATTCAACCATCCATCCGTCCCTGGGGATTGATGCTTTTCCTTCTTTCTTCTAAGCAGAATTAGGGAAGGAAATTACTCCCATCTTCTAATAGAGTAAATCCTTCTGGCTTCTCAATATATACTTCTTCTTTTAATTCACCATTCAGGAATGTTGACTTGACATCCATCTGATACACTTTGAAGTTTTTGAATGTTGCATAAGCTAGAAACAACTTGATAGCTTCTAATATGCTCACAAGCACAAATATGTCTAAATAATCAATGCCTTCTCTTTGTGAATATCCCTTACATACTAACCTTGCTTTATTTCTTACTGTTGTACCATCTTCATTCATCTTGTTTCTGAATATCCACTTTATTCCAATCACATTCTTATCACTAGGTCTTGGGACCAGTTCCCAAGTGTCATTCTTAATAATATGATGAAGTTCTTCTTTCATAGCATCATGCCAATCTGAATCATTACATGCATCTTCAACACTTAAGGGTTCAACCTGAGATAGTAAGCATACCACCTCATTGCTAGCTGAGTTCTTTTCTTGTGATCTCGTTAAGACTTTTTCGCTCTGATCTCCAATGATGTCTTTCTTGGAATGGTTTCTAGATGTAAACTTTGGAACTTTAGGTGATGCAAACTCATCATCCTTAGGATTTTCTTCTTCACTTGTCTCAGGGTCATTGAATAACACATCAATACTATCAAACATTTCTTCAATAATTATCTCACTAGTGGAGGGTCTGAATTCTTCTTCAATCATTGGTGAGTAATCATGATATCTTTCTTGAACCATGAACTTTCATCAATCTTAACATGAGCACTTTCAATGATCTTTTTCAATCTTAAATTGAAACATCTATGAGCTTTACTTTTAGTAGAGTAACCAAGGAAAATACCTTCATCACTTCTTGCATCAAACTTTCCTACTGCTTCATCCCTCTTGATGTAGCACTTGCTTCCATAGATTCTAAAGTATTTTACTATGGGAACATTACCAAACCATAGCTCATATGGTGTTTTGTCAATGCTAGGCCTTAATTGAATTCTATTGATGGTGTAGACTGTTGTATTGACTACATCTCTCCAATAGGTGTGAGAAACTTTTCATTCAATCATGATGGTGAACATTGTATCAAGGATGATCTTGTTCCTTCTCTCTGCAATTCCATTCTACTGAGGGGTTCTAGGTGCACTTAACTACCTCTTTATGCCATGTTCTTCACAATACTCATAGAATCTATCAAAGGTGAATTATCCCCCTCTATCTGATCTCAGACATTTTATCTTTAGTCTAGATTCATTCTCAACCTTAGCTTTGAATATTTTGAACTTTTCAAATTCTTCTGACTTATCTTTCAAGAATGCAACCCACATCATTCTAGTGTAATCATCAACAAACAAAATGAAATACCTTTCACCATAGTATGATCTTGTTTGAGTTGGTCCACATAGGTCTGTATGAATTAGATCTAGCCTGTTCTCTTCTAAATTGAGCTTTCTCCTAAATGAGTTTCTCACATGCTTTCCCATCACACATTCCCTGCATATAGTATCAACTGGCTTTGCTATGCTAGGTAGATCTCTTACTACCTTTACATTTCTTATCTTAACTATGTTATCAAAATTGATATGACATAGTCTTTTATGCCATAACCAACTATCATCTACTTTAACAACAAAACAACTTGCTTCTAGATTAAGCTTAAAAACATTACCTTTAGTCTTTGATCCTAATGCAATTATTTATCCTTCTTTGTTATTAATGATGCACTTGTTTCCATTGAATTCCATTCTATAACCTTTGTCAAGTAACTACCCAACACTTAGTAGGTTATGTTTCAAACCATCAACATAAAGAACATCATTAGTATTATTCTTTCCATCCAAGGTGATGGCTTCTCTACCAACAATGGGTTTAGGAGTGTTATCTCCAATTCTAACCATGCCACCATTGTATTTGTCCAGATGAAAAAATATATCTTTATCACCTGTCATGTGATGTGAACAACCACTATCTATAATTCAGTCTGTCCTTATATCAATTTGTGAAATTAGTGCTAGCTCTTGTTTCTCTTTCTCATCTTCATGATCTATCTTATTGTTCATTTTCTCTATGATAGCAATAAATCCAATTTCTTCTTCAGCTGAATCATCATCTGAAACTCCATCTCCAGCATAGTAACATTCCTTAGAGTATTTAGACTTGTAGTCATTTTTGAACTTTCTAGCTCTTAAGGGATATTTAGATGCAAAGTGACCAATCTTATTACATGAAAAGCATTTAAATGGAAATTAACGTTCATATTTTCCTTTTCCTTTCTTTTCTCTTTTGGAAATCATAGCAATGAAATCATCTAGTATTTTCTCTACATCATCATCATCAACATTACCAGAAGTGTTTGCAGATTTCTTACCATGAACTGTTGCTTTGAAGGCTGTCTCACTTTTAGGTTCTGTCTTCAATCTTGAAATCTCAAAAGCTGATATTTTTCTTATCAAGGTCTCTCTCTTGAAATTTGATGTAAGTTGCATGGTCTCATCAAGAAGGTTGATCTTTTTTTCATATTCTGGAGTGAGGGTAGTCATCAATTTGTCCATAATGTCTTCCTCTGAGATTTCTCCACCATTGTTCCTGATTCCAGCAACTACTTCATTGATCCTTTGATTGTAAGTTCTGATGTTTTCTTTAGGCAGCATCTCTAATATATTGTATCTTTTCTTCCATGTCTTTCTATGAGCATCCTTTTCTTGTTAGTCTCCTTCAAATATGTCTTCTAGGTACTTCCATATTTTGTGGGCTATATCTACCTTCTTTATTTCTAAAAACTCACTATCAGATAGGGCATTGATAAGAGCTTCTTTGGCTATTGCATTCTGATGGAATAATTCATTTTTCTTATTAGTAGAATCACCCTTTTCAAGTTCTTCTAAGGTAGGGATCTTGACTACTTTGATAGTTACATCAAAAACTTCAAAAGAAATGCATTGCAAATGAGTCACCATCTTGTTCTTCCAATCAAGATAATTCTCTCCATCAAACTTAGGACTTTCTTTTCTAAAGAATGTCATCTGATAAACCTCAAGTTGTTAAACTTTCTCTTGAAGGCACTTGGCTCTGATACCAATTGTTAGGACTAGTCCCAAGAGATAACTGAGAGGGGGGGAGGTGAATCAGTTATCTACAAAATTCAATTATTTATCAAATTAAGTATACTTAAACATAAAACATAAACACAATGAAAGAACACTTGAACACAACACCAATATTTTGGTTACAGGGAAACCCAAATAGGTAAAAACTCTGGTGGGAATTGACACCCACTAATATTTTGTACTAGTGTATTATGATCCTTGTTAGAAGATCCTTAACCCTGTTAGGAGTTCCTTTACAATATATTTAGTATAGTAGACCAGGTCAAGGGTCAGATCCAGTTAGGAGTCTTTTACAATATTCCCTGTTAGGGGAGAGGACACACTATCCAAGAGCACACCGCTCAAAGGGGTGAAGGCTACAACCTTCTGAATAACAGATACACACTATATCTAGATCTTGGTGAACTGCGCTTAGACCTATTGTCTTGATTAGTTCTAATGTATAGCACAAACACTTTACTTGGTCACATAGACCTTCTTCTGATGGCTCAACACTTCGTACACTCTGCTCTACTCTTTCCGATCAACTATGAACCATACTCAAGCAGTCACAAATGATTGCCTATAAATATCTTTCCTCTAAATGATATAATCAAGTTAGCCTATTAGAACCACCTTGAAATCATATTAGAGAAGCCATAAAAAACTCCAATAATAATTTAGTTGGCTCTACTAAGTACACAACACATTCTGGGACCTATCCAATAAGATAATTGTAGACGCACGCTACACACTGTCGGTTCTCCCAAAATAACTATATCTTTCTCCTCAAGCTGAATTACTTCATGTGCTCTTAACTAAACATTACTAACTCTTCTCCAAGCTTAAATCCAAGGGTGCATACCGAAAGGATAGGCGCAACTCTAGAACCAATATAATCTATGTTGGCTCTTCTGAACAAACACAGGAAACTGCTACTGGTGAATAGCGACTGCATAACTTCACTTCTACTAATCATCAGACTCTACATCCATGAATGTAACATCACTAATATGTCTTCATCATATATCCAAGTGTGCAAGGCTCCATGATAATTGTACGAACAACCATACACATAACACTGCCTATTACACTATTAGGAACACTGTTGACACAAGCTGGTATATAACTGTCTGTACTAACAGTTAACCTCTACACCCATGATATCATGTTGATAACATGTCCATGCAACATATACTGGAAGCTAACTTCATAAGTCTTCCACATATGGTACTTACCATATGTTGTCATCAATGACAAATATATAGTTAGTACTGGCCTACTAGCAAATCTCCAACAATTTAAACCTATCTCTGGTTATTGTTATAATTATCATGGTTTTGGTCATAGAACTATTGATTGTAAGAAACCTAGATCTAGTAATAAAGATAATAGTAGAATGTTTAGAGGTGCTTACCTTGAAGATAAGAGACCCGTTGAAGAAACCAATGTTATAAGGAATGGATTTGTATGTTATAAATACAACAACTTCGAACATATTGCTAGAAATTGCAGATCATAGATCAGTCAGTCAGGGTTGAGATATGGAAACAATATTATAGTTTGTTAGATTTGTAACAACATGGGACACACAGTAAGATATTGTAGAATGAACAACATGAGGAATCCTAATCCTAGAAGAAACATGAATGGATGAAAATCATTTTGAGCTGCATTCATGAAGATATGTTTTGGGTAGGAGATGTACCTATTGTTATTGATAATGAGATTATTCATAAACTCATTGGTTTGATCAATGAGGGTAGTAAACCTGTTAACACTAAGAATGTTAAGAAACTAGTTTAATCAAACCTTAAGATAAGATATGTTGGAAGGAACATGAAGGTAAACATGATAGAACAAGTTGACATCGAAGTGATAAGAAGATTATAGGTTATAAGTTGAATTACAGTTCTAGATTGAACTATATACCAGTGGGAATCATTCATGCAGCATACATGATGATTGTTGACAAAGAGAAAGTAAACATGTGTGATATTATGAGATAGCAGTTGTTAGATAACATAGATATATTGAAGAAGATAAAGAATGCAACATTCAGATTTGAGTCTTTGATAACACACCTATTCTTCCAAGTGCTAGAGAATTTCCGTGGTATGCCAAACTATGAGTGGAAATCCAAAAGATTCACAATGGATGTAGTAACACATTACTATAGGAAACAATCAAAAGAGAGAATCGTAGGAGATATAACTAAAAAGATTAAGAGTTTCTGGGAAAATATGAAACAAAGGTCTACAATTCCACTGACATTAGTAGAAAAGTATAAAAATGATATTTGTTTTATGGTAGAAACTGACATGACATGCATGGAAGTAGTAGAACCAAGGGTAAAATTCATTGATCCTATGAGTTATGAAATGTCTGAAAAAGTAATTGAAGGATATGCAAAGATAATCCTTGAATCAGATAAAGATAAGGAGTTCCCTAGATGGGGCGCCTATGAGGAAAAGATTAAAGAAGTTTACCAAGAGTTATATGCTAAGGATATTAGAAGAAACATTGATAAAATAATTGACAATGTTTTGAAGGAGATTGGAATGAGCAGAGAGGAATATAAGGAAGCCTTAAAGATTACAAGTGTGGTTAGAGAAAGTGGGAAGCCAGATATTTTAGTCAAACCACTGTCTATAAGAACTGAAGGTGTAAAAATTGTAGTATCATCCTTGCAATCACCTGTAACACCTTATGCAATTGTATCACAAGATCAACCACAAGTCACTCACATTCATCAAGAAAGAAAAGAAGATGTAAATGTCTTTGATGTGGAATTAGACACTTCACCATCCACTAAAAGATCAACAAGATTTTTGAAATTAAGAAAGAACCTACAGAGGATCCAAAGCAAAAAAGGATGAAACAAATGGAAGTAGAACCTAGTAAGAGTCAAAAAGTACTAACGCCTATTGAAAAGAAAAAGTCAAGAACCCTGAAAAAGAAGAGAAAAAGAAAAAATTAGAAAGTGCGAGAAAAGGTAGAAAACCATGGAAGCCTAAAATTGAAAACATCAATAGCGTAATCATCTATAATGGTAATTTTGTATAGTTGAACAAGTTCTATATTTTGTATAATAATTTTGAGAAATTATAGTTTGAGAATGCAGTAATAAGACATATGATCTCAAGGAATAAGAAATTTAAAGATATTAGAGGACAAATTCCTACTAATTTGAATGAAAGACTTGTAAAAAGGAAAATGAGAGTTAATGATGAAGACATGACAATTAGAGAGAATATGATCAGAAATCTATGTGCAGTAAACAATGATGAGAATCTTAAGAGTTTCATGAAAGAACTTGAACCTCACTTAAGAACTAGATCAAGAGCACTACTAATCATGGGAGGAGATTATGAAGTTAACAAGAAAATTGACAAAGCCATAGTGTTTATGATGTCAACCATTTAGGCCACCAAGGAAAAAACATTCACAGAAGTACCACAAGTAACCATTCATAATGACAGTATGTAGATTGATAGTACAAGTGTTATACTAGATACCATAGAAGATCCATTTATGGACTATGGTGAAAACATTGTTGACAATTTGAAATAAGAAAAAGAGTTGAAGAAGATTTGAAGAAGAAGGAAGAAGAGGAAATACTGAAAGCTCAAGAAGATGGGAAGAAGAGGGGAGAAGAAGAAAAGATTAAGGAAGAATAAGAAAAGAAACAAAAAGAGGAGGAAGAAAAGAGAAAAAGAGATGAAGAAAAAGAAAAGGAGGATAAAATTAGAGAAGCCATAGAGGAAATGAAAACCAAATGGAATCAAATTGTACAAGAATCATAAATTTACCACAATTGAAGCACATCGAGACTAAGGTTGATAAGGTTATTTTCCAACATGAAGTTGACATATTATTCCATACCCCAGTGAAACCAAAGATGCAATTAGAAGCAGCATTGCAAAACCTATCAGGAGATGATGATGATGATCAAGCTAATTTGATATCATCACTAAGAAAAATCTTTGAAAAGAATAAGGAAGTAAAAAGTTTGCAAAAATCACTGATGTCAGTCATAAAGAAGCTGTAAATAATTATATCAGAAAAAGTATCTGAAACTCAGCCACAAGAGAGAGAAAGTGCAGTAATTAAAGCATTTGATAATGAGTTCACACAGTTATCTGAGGTAGCAGCCACCCAAGCACAAACCAAAAATAATGCACATTTGTTTGAAACTATTTTTTAGAACATTAGAAATGACTTAATTGTACTAGACACTACCATAAAAGAACTAAGGAGATGTGAAATTGAAGGAAAGATACTATATGGTCAATGCACATTAGCACATAATTTTGTGAAAGATATAAATGAGAAGCTGAACAAGAAATAGGCAAATCTATAGAACCTGTATGCACCCTAAAATGGTCGCCTAGACTTTGGGGCCCCATTCATCAATTTATCAATTTCCTAAATCAATGCTTTGCAATATTTTCAATTCAAATCAATTTCCTTGATCAAATTATAATTAATTCAATTTTTTTAATATTTCCTAAGGTTTGATCATTTTATCCTAAGTTTTATTTAATTAAGAGAACATGCTTCCTTTTAATTAAATAAAAAAATCATTTAATTAAATAATAAAATCACTTTATCCTAAGCCACATTTAATTAAAAGAACAAATCTCTTTTAAATAAATAAAAAATCTTTTAATTAAATAATGGAAACCACTTTGCTAAAAATAATAAAATAAAAATAAAAAGAAAAAGACTTTTTGTCTACACATTGAATGTACACTTTCCGAGATCAGTAGAATCTCCTTTTGCTCTTAATCTCTTCCACGCATCTTTTTGCCTCTTAACCATGTCCAATGATTTTGCCTCTTGAGAATCTTGAGCACATGGATCAACCAAGATTTAATCTCCACCATTACTCATTTCTTTTTGATGATTTTTAGAGAATATCTTCAATGATGGATTTTGGAACCCATATTTGTCTTGTAGTTTTCTTCTTAGATATCTCTTTTGACTTATGCCTCCATGTCAATTAGAGGAGACATGGTGATCTTCTTTTTTTGATGGATTCTTGTATTGAACATTCAAGTTACTTCCAAAAGACTTGGGACTTGTGGAAGAAGAAGGAAGATATGACTAGTTTAAATGGGTAGGTGGATGAAAAGGATTCAAGGGTATGCATCTATGTTGATCTTGAGGAAAGATAGGAGATGGAGGGACATAAGGACCCAAGATCTATGACAAATTAGGAGAGTTAGGAGGGGAAAGTGAAGGGACATAAGGGCCCAAGATGGAAGGAAGACGTGAAGCCCTTAGTATTGGTGAAGGAGGTCCAAGGATGGACGTGGAAGATACAAAAGGATAATCAATAAGCTCATCAACATCTATATGACAACCAAGGACATCAGCATCTTTAGAGTGAGCATTAGGATTTGCAATAGGATCATAAAAATATTGAATAGGAGCAACTTCTTTGATAGGATTATTCAAAGCTTGAAAAGACTTAGGAATAGTAGAAAGTGGAAGCAAACATGGAGTGGTAGAACAAGAAGATGAAAGACTTTGATCCTAACAAGGAGCTTTGGATAGCATAAGCATGTAATTTTTCTCTTGATTTTCAATAGGCTTAACATTGGAAGTAACAACACTATTTTTAATAGCCTTAATAGAAGTATCATCTTTGGAAAGTGCAAGTGTAGTAAGGTTATTTTGATTTTCAATAAGCTCAATGGTGTAAGTAGTAGCTTGATCTTGCTTAAGAGAAGACTTAAGACATCATGGAATGAATGAGAAAGGGTGTGCAGGATCAAAAGAACCATGAAATAGATAAGAGACATCATGAAAAGGATTCAATGACATGGAGGGTTCTTGATCTTGATCTTTCTTTATGTTCTTTTCTTTATCATTTTTAGAGTCCTCTTGACATGGAGCCACTTCTAAGGACAAGGAAGCATGTTGGAATTGTATGGAAGCCTTTGGAAGAGATGGTGAAGGACTAACTTAAGTAGGTATTATAGCATATAAAGGCTTAGGCTCAATAGGTTTAGCATTATTGAAAGTATTTGTAGCAAAGTGAAGGTTAGCTTGATTTTCTTTAAGAGGTAGCCCTTGAGGATAACTATAGGGAACCGCATGAAAAGTATTAGGACCTTTGTTGGATGAAGGATTTGTGAAAGATTTGAAAGACTTGGAAGCTTTAGGAAATGTATGGGTATTGGAGGAAGTAGGGGATGGAAGGGAACCATCAAAAGACAAAAGTCCATCATTAACATAAACTTTCTCGAGAGTGTAATCTTTATTTTCAGCATGAGAGTTCTTAGAGGAGATATTCTTATAGTATTTAAGTTTATAATCAGCGTGGAAAGCTTTCTTTTCCTCAATAGAAGTAGATGTATCATCTAGGTATTGTTCACAAAAATCATCAAAGTCTCTTTCAAAATCAGAATCATATGGATCACCATCATGATCTATCCAATGTGATGACCCATTTCCAATAAGCATGAACACACGACTAGGAGGACTCTTAGGAATAGAAGTGTCATAGGTATCACTACATTTTCCATTATCATATTCATAAAAGATGGGTGTGTCACTCTTCATGGAAGAGGTATCACAAGGATTGTCATGTTTCTCATTATGGTATGTCTTGAGAAGAGAAGTAAGACTCTTGGGAGAAGTAGAAGAGGAACAAGATCATGAAGAAGAGGAAAGTGAAGACCTAGTGGAGGAAGAAGACTTGGATAATGAGTAATGCGAATAATGTCTAGAAGAGTCATGGTAAGACTTGGAAGATGAGGAAGGATGAGAAGACTTAGAAGATGAAAAATGTTTGGAAGGAGGTCGTGACAGGATCATGTGTATGATCCTAGCAAAGGTGTTTGATTCAATCAATTTTTCTTTTATTTTTGTCTTAAGTTTATCACTCGTGCAATATCTAGAAGGACTATTGGAGGAATAAAACTCTTCAAATTGAGAAATGAGTTCAAGATCATCTATTTTCAAGAGAGGTTCCATAACAACATAGTTGAAATTCATAGTTCTGGAAGAGGAGGAATCAAGCATGGAAGTGACAGAAGAGATGAATAGAAGAAGGTAGACTAGATATTAAGAGGAAAAGAATCAAGAACACATGAAGAGTTTAGGAAGAAGAGGAAGAAGAGAAATGATGAAAATGGGAGACTAGGAAGACATGGGAGATGTGGAAGAAAGAAGACCAAGAGTCATTTTGTGCAAATTGATACCATTTAAGTTGATTTGGATGTTGAGAAACATGTCATAGCACTTTTGGTAGAGATCTTTGAAGTTTTTATCACTCGGGAACTCAAATTAGTTTGTTTAATGTGACCAACTAGATGCATTAATAGATTTTTATCACTAATCAAGCACGCAAGAAAGCAATCAAGGAGTTCAAGAAAATAATTGTCTTCAAACAATGAGCAAGGGACAAATCAACCTTGCTCATGAACAAGAATAGTGACATAGTATTCTACTCCCTAAAGATGCTATTTGTGTATGTTCTCAAAATGTTTTTCAGTCACGCACATAGTCCTAGAAAGAAAAATTTGGTTGCACTATGGTTCATAGTAATGGTCAACTCTAAAAATTTTGCAATCTAAAGAGGGAGAACTCTAATCCAAGTGCATTAGGGTTTTGACACATTCCAATAATTTAATCAATCGGAGATGCTAAGGAGATCTGACAGCCCAACAAGAAACTACACTTATGGAGATTTCTTCCACAAGGACATTTATATAGTGGTTGTTCCTACCATAGAAAAAATGGCTATTACCTCTTGAGGTTCCATCCATGTGGTTGACCCAATAAAGGGAATGTCCAGTATGGTTAACCCCCTCTAAAAAGGTGACTCACAAAAAGGACCACATGGGGACTTGGTTTAGATTCAAGGATCTAAGTTTTTGATACTACTATAATCCTCTAGCCTCTTCACTTCACCCAAACATAACAAGCAAGTTCATTGATATGCTAAGATTGAAACCACCTCACCAAGGTTTATGATGTCAACAACAATGTCTATCGATCTCTCTAAGTGGGTCCAAGAGAGAACACACCAATCAAAGTTGAGGACTAAACCAAGTAAGACCATGAGATAATAACAACTTCCTTCCCTACCTACATGGGGATCTTTCTTCCAGAAGAGCTTCACATGTAAAAGAAGTGAATGAAGCCCACTCTCTCAAGAATGCCACAAATAGTGTTCATAGGGCCTAATTACTATGTGAGACATATATGCAAGAAAGTGAATCTATGTTCTTTTTAGAGCCCAAAATTAAAGTGTGATCTATGGAAGCAATAAACACTCAAGCTAGACATATGAGAGATTAATTTTAATTTCCAAAATCCAAATTTTATATAGATTCAACAAAATACCTCAATTCCAAAGCAACGCGCCTAGTAAATTTTTTTTGAGCTTTTTTGTGCAAGCAAGCCACAAACTCTCCAACAAGAAATTATGAATTTTTTACTAAAGCTTCTCTGATATGTCACCAATCTGCAAAAAAAATTTCAAACTGAAACTCCAAATTGTTTGGGAGATATGATCAAATCTTTGAAAATCTAAGGTTTTAGTCTCCAAGCAAATCTGCACAAGGGGGTTAGCTCCAAAAATAACCAAAACAATCATGTAAAGGTGGGTTGCCCCATGGTGGGCACCAAAAAATGTGTGCTAAAATGTTGACACACTTCTATAATTCATTATATCTAAGATTTCTCAAGAATGAGGTCTCAAATGGTGACTCATAGCACTCTATTCATGGAGTGCAAGGGTTTATGATAGAGGTCCTCAACTTAGACCTAGTTTGTACCCATGCAAGTACACCATAAAATGAGAGATTCAAAGAGGAAAATCAAGAATGATATTCTCCATGATCATCAAGTATGCATGCAAATGAAAATGGAAGCTATTCTAAATGATAACAATGCATAAAAGTAAACTAATCTATGAAAGGAAATGCTTATGCAAGATTATTCTATGAAAGGAAATATGTATATAATCTAATATGCAAGTGCAATATTAATCTAAATGTATTTCCATGGAGGAATGAGAGAAGAAAACAAGAAAAGAGAAGTTGTCATATCCAAGCTCAAGTGCTCCAAACTCTTCTCCAAAATCGCTCTCCAAACCTGCATAACAATAACATAAAATATTGATCTCTAAAATCTCCATGCCTCAAATGAGGAGAGGACTCCTTATAAAAGATTGAAAAATAAAAAGGATGGTCAATATTACGAGGCAAAAAGAAATGAGAAATGGTGGAGATTAAATCTTGGTTGATCTATGTACTCAAGATTCTCAAGAGGCAAAATCATTGGACATGGTTAAGAGGCAAAAAGATGTGTGGAAGAGATTAAGAGGCAAAAGGAGATTCCACTCATCTTGGAAAGTGTCCATTCAATGTGTAGACAAAAAGTCTTTTTATTTTTATTTTTATTTTATTATTTATTTATTAGTTTTAGCAAAGTGGTTTCCATTATTTAATTAAAATATTTTTTATTTATTTAAAAGAGATTTGTTCTTTTAATTAAATGTGGCTTAGGATAAAGTGATTTTACTATTTCAGAGAGACTTGGGGCATGGGGCATGTTTTTATTTTCTTTCTTCTTGTGGGTGTGGTCTTGAAGCTCTAGAGTGTCTCTTGTTGTTCCCTTGAAACACTTAGGAGATTTGAGGCATCATCCTTGACTTTTTTTGTACAATCATTCTTATGGTCATCCTGACATCTATGCCTTGATGTGAGTGCGGTTTTGCTACATTAAATTGGGTAAGCTAACATCAAAGTCATCTTAAAATTTATGTCTTTGATGCTTATGTTAGAATCTTTCCACATTCCAATCCAATATAAATCACATTCATATCTTCATAGTTGCGCTTGTGACTAGTGATGATTGTGTGATTTTTTGATGTCCGTTAATAATGGCCCAATGATGAAAATAAGTTCCTTAACATTCTCTAATGAATGATGAGCACAAAATCCTATGTTATAGTTGCTCTATTGCAAGTACACCTTTGCATTTTCATGTAGCTTGCATTGTTAGACTTCATGTTAATTTGCATTTTTAGGTTGTGTTAGGAGTTTGAGAGGGTTTTCCTTCATCTTTCTTTTGGATTTTTAATCAATTGTGGCCACGTTTTGATATTCATTTCCTTATCTTCTTTCGTGATCTTAATCAAAATTTTCTATCTTAAACAATTGATTGATTTTGAGGCATTCTCTTTCTTGAGGCAAATTCTCTTTCTTCTCTTCATTTATTTTCACCTCTTCCAAACTTTGATCTTCCATTTACTTTCACCCCACTTCTTTTTCTTCTAATTCAACCTTGGTGCATAATCTTTCACGCTTGGTGATCTACCTTGGTTTTGTGATCCTTATATCTTTCATCTTACATCAAGAACCTTATTTTTAGTTCAATTTGATCAAATTTATCAATTTGTTGTTTCTCCTCTATCTCATTTCAATTTTGATCATGAGGGGGCAGTACCTATCAAAATTCAATCCTTGATTCAGCTTTATCAATCCTATCAATTGCTTTTCTTGGGGAAACCTTGCTTGAGACTTGACAATTACCTATTTACAGGGGTGTTGGCCTTGTCTTTTTCAATCAGCTTATCTTTGTCCTGATGTGTTTCTATCCGTCAATCACACATCTGGGTTGTTTTGTGATCCCAAATTGATCTCACATTTCTGTTAGGAATGAATATTGTAGCCTTTGGCAGTCATTCTATAGCAATGGTTGTTGCATTCATGACTATGATTGTCATTGATGTCAACACAATGATATTCTGGAGTTTAGCAGAGTAGCAGGCACAGTTTTGTTTTGCACACATGTTATATTGCAGATTGAGTTATGCACAGTTGATGGTATGTTCTATGTTGTGTTATTAGCCTATGGTTAAAAGCGCAAAAAAAAATTCATTTATTCATGAAGGTTATAAGCATTTTGGTGGAAGCAGTATTCTGGTAGTATTCCTATGTAGCGGCTTTTTGGTAATCGGAGGATATCTCCTAACTGGGATGGAATCTGATTTTGCGTAGTTAAAGGGAAGTTTGAGACTCATTGGTGGTGACATGGTTCATAGTGCAAACTTTGAGGTCACACGATTGGAAAGTTATTGTATTTGGAAGCTGACAGTTTTATGTAATTTTGATGTAGCATGTTGAAATTATTATTTTGTATTTGCATGCCGACTCATTTGTAATTATTTGAGTGTGGTATAAAGGAAGGAATGTTTTCCTTATTATGTAAGGATTGGAATAGTTGTAATATGAAGTTGTGAAAGTTGTGATGTGAATATATGCATGAAGTGAAGAAAAGAGCTAATTCAGTGATGAAGGAAGACTTGCAAAGTACAGAGATCTGGATTTGTGATCTTGTGTAGCAGAGAGTGTGGTTTTGGCATAGTGTGAAGGAGGTAACATATTTCATATTATTCTATTAAATAATCCTAAGATCTATTGGACAGTGAGTTCAAAGATCTTGCCTTGAAGTTGTTTGGGCAGTGGGTCCTTCTATCTTCCATAACTCCTAACAGGGTTAGAATCTTTTAATAAGGATTCAAAATCTCCTAATAGAGATTCATATGTACTGAATGTATTTTATAAGACTCCTAACAGGGTCCATCCTCTAATAAGGAAATTTCATATTATTGCATCATTTTGTGGGCATCATTCCCACCGGGGTTTACTCTTTGATCAAGAGGTTCCCTAGTTAACATATCTTGTGTTATTGTGTCATTGTGTATGATTATCTTTCTATGGTTGGTTACTGCATTAATTATATGGTTAAGTGCTGTTGAAGTTGATATTGAAGTTAATGGTGATAAATGGTTTAATTATCAGATAACTGATTCACCCCCCCCCCCCCCCACCTCTCAATTATCTTGGTGGTCTTTACTTTCTAACAATCGGTATCAAAGCAGCAGGTCCTTGAAAGAGAAGTTTAACAACTTAAGGAGATCTATGGTGAATTTTAGGAAAGAAAGCCCTAAGTTTGATGGAGTAAATTTTGACAGCTGGAAAGAAAAGATGAAGACACGTCTCTTGTGTTTAGGACTAGGTTATTGGTTGAGTACAAAGAATGAAAGGACTATAATTGAAGAAGACAATCTTGAAACAAGTTCTAAAGATGAGGTGGATCTATTTATGTGTAACATACTTGCAAGAGAAGCACTTTTATTAGCACTTCCAGAGAATGAATACAGTCAAGTAAAAAGTTTAACTAAATCTCATGATATTTGGAAAGCTTTACATTCTACTTTTGAAGGTGATGAACATGCAAAGAAAGCTAGGTTACATAATTGGATTTGTGCATTTGAAGACATAAGAATGATGGAAGATGAATCTGTTAGAAGCTATATTGGTAGGATGTCAGAAATTGTTGCAGGAATAAAGTCTTGTGGAGGTGAAAAGATAGAGAATGAGGTAATATGGAAGATTTTGAGAACATTGACACCAGTATTTAGGAAGACTACACAAATGATTGAACAAGTGATACCTTGTACACCAAACTTTTCAAGAGAGAATCTTCTTGGAAGATTGGAAGCAACAGAGATGAATTTGAGATTATTAGGAGAGCTACCTAGAATGGAGACAGTATTCAGTGCTCTTAGCATCAAACCTACTTTTTCTAGAAGTACAAGTGTGAATGGAGATTATGCCAGCAGTAGCAGATCCAAATCTGATGAAGATAAGAAGATTGAAGAAGGCATTTCCTTGCTTGTGAAAAGAGAACCAGATAGTTAGAAAATCTTTAAATGTTGGACATGTCAAGAATATGGTCATTTTGCATCTAAGTGTCCTAAGAGAGTTAAGAAGTATAGAAACAATTTTAAGCCTAGAAGATCGAAAGAATGTTATTATGCAAATGATGAAGAAATTAAAGTAGGAATTGAAAGACATTTGAGTGATAGTGATAATGATAACTTTGATGACATAGGATTTGTAGTAATTAAGGAAGAAAATTCTGAATATGATATTAAAGAAGAAAAAGCCTTAGTTTCCCAAGTTGAAAAGAAAGTTGATTGGATTATAAATAGTGGTTGTTCACATCATATGATTGGTGACAAAGGAAAATTCATAAATTTTAACAATTATGATGGAGGAGTTGTTAGATTTGGTAACAATGCACCTTGTTTGATTAAAGGTATAGGATCTATTACTCTTGATGGAAAGACTAATAGTGATGATGTTTACTTTGTTGATGGATTGAAACATAATCTTTTGAGTGTTGGACAGTTAGTGGATAAGGGATATCAAGTTTGGTTTACTAAGAAAACTTGTGTGATTAAGGATAAAGATGGAAATCTAATTGCAACTGGATCTAGAACTAGAGGTAATGTATTTCAGTTGAACCCTACTAAGATGACATTCTTGATGACTAAGATTGATGATAGTTGGTTATGGCATAGAAGGTTTTGTCATATAAACTTTGATAATATTGTGAAATTAAGTTCTACACTTGCAGTAAGAGACTTACCTAAGATTATGAAGCCTACTAACATGATTTGCAAGGAATGTGTGATGGCTAAGCAGAAAAGGAGTTCATTTCCTAGCAAGAAGTTCACATCTACAGAAAAGTTGGAGATTGTTCATATAGACTTGAGTGGTCCTACTAGGACTAGAGGATTCTATGGAGAAAGGTATTTTATGATTCTTGTTGATGATTTTACAAGAATGATGTGGATTGCATTTTTTAAAGAAAAATTTGAAGCATTTGATAAGTTTAAGGTCATAAAGAATAATGTTGAGAATGAATCAGGAATGAGGATTAAATGTTTGAGATCTGATAGAGGTGGAGAATTTACATCTAAAGAGTTTAACACTTTTTGTGAAGTAAATGGTATTAAGAGACAGTTATCAACCCCTAGAACACCTGAACAAAATGGTATTGTAGAAAGAAGGAACAGATCAGTGACTGAAATAGCTAGAGCTATGTTATTTGAAGGTGATTTGGCAAAGACATTTTGGAGAGAAGCAGTGAATACATCAGTATATACAATGAACCGAGTACAAATCAAAGCAAACACAGACAAGACACCTTATGAATTGTGGTTTGGACATGCACCCTTAGTTAAGTATTTTAGAATTTTTGGAAGCAAATGTTATATTAAGAGAGATGATGATATAGGAAAGTTTGATACTAGAAGTGATGAAGGAATTTTTCTTGGATATTCTTTGAAAAGAAAAGCATATAGATGTTACAATAAGAGAACTAAAACTATTGTTGAAAGTGAAAATGTAAAAGTTGATGAGAATTTTAAAATTTAGGAAAGAATGCTTGATTATGAATCTGATGAAGGAACTAACCTTCAGCCTAACATTGAAACTACTGAACAATTTTTTGAGACTGATAGTGAATTGTTGAATGAAAGTCATGCTGAAGAAAATAGAGAAGAATCTATAGTTGAAGAAAGATCAGTGACTATGACACCTAACAAGTATATATCAAGACATCATCCTGTTGAGAAAGTTATTGGAAGTTTGGACAGAGGAGTTATGACTAGAAAGAAGGTACATTTATGTTTGATTTCTCAAATTGAACCTAAGTCTACTAATGAAGCTTGTGAAGATGAACATTGGATTAAAGCTATGAAAGAAGAATTGGATCAGATTGAAAAGAACAAGACATGGGAATTGGTCCCTAGACCTAAAGACAAAAATGTGATTGGAACTAAATGGTTATTCAGGAACAAAATGAATGAACAAGGAGAAGTAATTAGAAACAAAGCAAGATTGGTATGTAAGGGATACTCACAGCAAGAAGGAATTGACTATGAAGAGACTTTTTCCCCTATGGCAAGACTCGAAGCAGTAAGAATATTTTTAGCTTATGCAACATTTAAGAAATTCAAAGTGTATCAGATGGATGTGAAGTCAACATTTATGAATGGTGAATTAGAAGAAGAAGTCTACATTGAGTAGCCTGAAGGTTTTCCTTTGACTCAAGAAGGAGACATGGTATGTAAACTAAAGAAAGCATTGTATGGACTAAAGCAAGCACCTAGAACTTGGTATGCTAAATTAGATAAGTATTTGTTAAAATTGGGATTTACAAAAGGAACAGTTGATAGTAACTTATACACAAAAGAAATTGAGAATGGATTGTTAGTTTTGGTTATTTTTGTTGATGACATTATTTTTGGAGGAGAAGATGAAGCTAATGACAAATTTGTTAATGAAATGAAGATAGAATTTGAAATGAGTGTGATTGGAGAAATGAAATACTTTTTGGGATTACAAATAACACAAAACAAAGATGGTATCTTTATAAGTCAGACAAAGTACTTGAATGATTTGTTGAAAAGATTCGGTATGGAGAATTGTAAACAAGTTGGAACACCTATGGTTACAAGATATAAATTATCTAATAAAGATGAGACACTAGAAGTTGAGAAAAAGAAATACAGATCTATGATTGGTGGATTACAGTACTTGAAACACACTAGACCAAATATACAACATTCAGTTGGAATGGTAGCAAGATTTCAAGCTGAACCTCGAGAGTCACATTATGCAACAGTAAAAATGATATTAAGATATCTTAGAGGCACAATGGACTATGGATTGTGGTATGAAAATTATGATGATTTTACCCTATATGCATATACTGATGCTGATTAGGGAGGCAGCATTGATGATAAGAAAAGCACCAGTGGTGGAGCCGTTTTTCTTGGAGGAAGATTAGTTTCTTGGTTGAGCAAAAAGCAAAATTATATCTCACAGAGTATAGCAGAAGTAGAATATGTAGTAGTAGCAAACAATTGTAATCAGATTAATTTGGATGAAGCAGATGTTGATGGACATTGGAATCAAGTTTGATGAGCCTATTGTCATATATTGTGACAATACAAGTACAGTTAGTATGTCTAAAAATTCAGTTTTACATTCTAAAACAAAGCATATAGAGATCAAGTATCATGTTGTAATAGAGAAAGTTGCAAATAAAGAAGTCAGACTGGAGTACATAAGCACAAAGGAGCAAATAGCAGATATATTTACTAAGCCTTTGCCTAAGGATACATTTGAGTATCTAAGAGGTATGCTTGGGGTTATGCCCCAACCTACTTTTGAGTAATGATGCAGTTGGTTGCATCTGTCCAGTGGTTTATGGCCCTATCTATTTTTTGGATTGGATGTTGGTACTTCCTTTATGGGGTAGTATGTGTATTTGAGCTGAGTCATTGAGGACTCTTGTGAATGTATTTTTTGAATAGTGTCTTTTGAAATTGAACTATTGTTTGACATAGTGATGGAATTTCTATCATTGATGTCAATGGGGGAGAGAATCATGAAAAACATTGAGGAACTACATTTGTTGGAGAGATTGAATAGGATAACGAAGCAAGATTTGATTGATGAAGAGCAGCAGTGCAGTTGAGTAGCAGTGATTGGATTTTTGGAACATTGGATATTTTTCATGTATGTTGCCATCAATGCCAATGGGGGAGATTGTTAGGAATTAATGATGAAGCCTTTGGAAATCATTCTGTAGCAGTGGTTGTTGCGTTCATGACTATGATTGTCATTGATGTCAACACAGTGATATTCTGGAGTTTAGCAGAGTAGCATGTACAGTTTTGTTTTGCGCACATGTTATATTGCAGATTGAGTTATGCGTAGTTAATGGTATGTTCTATGTTGTGTTATTATCCTATGGTTAAGAGTGAAAAAATAAATTCATTTATTCATGAAGGTTATAAGCATTTTGGTGGAAGCAGTATTCTGGCAGTATTCCTATGTAGCGGTTTTTTGGTAATCGGAGGATATCTCCTAATCGGGATGGAATCTGATTTTGGGCAGTTAAAGGGAAGTTTGAGACTCATTGGTGGTGATGTGGTTCATAGCGCAAACTTTGAGGTCACACGATTGGAAATTTATTGTATCTGGAAGCTGACAGTTTTATGTAATTTTGATGTAGCATGTTGAAATTATTATTTTGTATTTGCATGCCGACTCATTTGTAATTATTTGAGTGTGGTATAAAGGAAGGAATTTTTTCCTTGTTATGTGAGGATTTTAATAGTTTTAATATGAAGTTGTGAAAGTTGTGATGTGAATATATGCATGAAGTGAAGAAAAGAGCTAATTCAATGATGAAGGAAGACTTGTGAAGTACAGAGATCTGGATTTGTGATCTTGTGTAGCAGAGAGTGTGGTTTTGGCATAGTTTGAAGGAGGTAACATATTTCATATTATTTTGTTGAATAATCCTAAGATCTGTTGGATAGTGAGTTTAGAGATCTTGCCTTGAAGCTATTTGGACAGTGGGTCCTTCTGTCTTCCATAACTCCTAACAGGGTTAGAATCTTTTAACAGGGATTCAAAATATCCTGATAGAGATTCATATGTACTGAATGTATTTCATAAGACTCCTAACAGGGTCCATCCTCTAACAAGGAACTTTCATATTAGTGCATCATTTTGTGGGCATCATTCCCACTGGGGTTTACTCTTTGATCAAGAGGTTCCCTAATTAACATATCTTATGTTATTGTGTCATTGTGTATCATTATCTTTCTATGGTTGGTTACTGCATTAATTATATGGTTTAATGTTGTTGAAGTTGATATTGAAGTTAATGGTGATAAATAGTTTAATTATCAGATAACTGATTCACCCCCCCCCCCCCCCCCTCTAAGTTATCTTGGTGGTCTTTACTTTCTAACAATTTCAACTTCATTTTCTGACTACATGTGTTCCCATGAAGATCACGCATTAGTCAAAGAGGGGCAAATGTATACACCCTAAAATGGCCGCCTAGACTTTGGGCCCCCATTCATCAATTTATCAATTTCCTGAATCAATGTTTTGCAATATTTTCAATTCAAATCAATTTCCTTGATCAAATCTTAATTAATTCAATTATTTTAAAATTTCCTAAAGTTTGATCATTTTATCATAAGTTTTATTTAATTAAGAGAACATACGCCCTTTTAATTAAATAATAAAATATTTTAATTAAATAATAAAATCACTTTATCCTAAGCCACATTTAATTAAAAGAACAAATCTCTTTTAAATAAATAAAAAATATTTTAATTAAATAATGAAAATCACTTTGCTAAAAATAATAAATAAATAATAAAATAAAAAGAAAAAGAAAAAGACTTTTTTGTCTACACATTGAATGCACACTTTCCAAGATGAGTGGAATCTCCTTTTTCCTCTTAATCTCTTCCACACATCTTTTTGCCTCTTAACCATGTCCAATGATTTTGCCTCTTGATAATCTTGAGCACATGGATCAACCAAGATTTAATCTCCACCATTGCTCATTTCTTTTTGACTCTTAATCTTGACTGTCCTTTTTATTTTTCAATCCTTTATAACGAGATTTGAGAGATCAATATTTTATGTTATTGTTATGCAGGTTTGGAGAGCGATTTTGGAGAAGAGTTTGGAGCACTTGAGCTTGGATATTGCAACTTCTCTTTTCTTGTCTTCTTCTCTCATGTCTCCATGCCAATCCATTTAGATTAATATTGCACTTGCATATTAGATTAGATTCATATTTCCTTTCATAGAATAATCTTGCATAAGCATTTCATTTCATAGATTAGTTTTCTTTTATGCATTGTTATCATTTAGAATAGCTTTCATTTTCATTTGCATGCATACTTGATGATCATGGAGACTATCATTCTTGATTTTCCTCTTTGAATCTCTCATTTTATGGTGTACTTGCATGGATAAAAACTAGGTCTAAGTTGAGGGCCTCCATCATAAACCCTTGCACTCCATGAATAGAGAGCTATGAGTCACCATTTGAGACCTCATTCTTGAGAAATCTTAGATGTAATGACTCATAGAAGTGTGTCAACATTTTAGCACATAGAACCTAGTTAAATAACTTTAGCAGCTTGACATGAAGATTAAAGACTTGGGAAGCAGAATTGCAATGACTTATAATGACATAGGTTTGATTGAGCTTCAAAGAGAGAAAGACATTAAAAGGTTTCCATTGCTAAGAGATCATTTAACTGTAAATATTTTCATAGTACAAAATCAATTGGATGAATGCCTTAAGGCTAAGGCATCTTATGAAAAACAATTCTATTTAGATTTGAATGTAGTTGAAGTGGCATCCTATGGGCTATGTGCCCTTATCAGTGTCTCTAAAGCAGTCCAAATTATACATGGAGAAAAGAATTCAAGAACTTGAAAGAGAATTTTGTTGATTCATATCAAGGATATTAAACCCAGCATAGAAGAGGTAACAAAATTTTGACTTGTATATGCATTTTTTGACATCACCTTTGTCATCAATGTCAAAGGGGGAGAAATAGTAGAAAATTGTCAAGTATGTAATGAGTGTAGTAAATAATATAGAAAGCAGTAAAGGATAAAGTATAGCCAAAGGGGGATTATTCCTATGTAAAGATGGTATATGTAAATGACCAATCCATAGACTTTTGCAAATCTTGTAATGGCTATGTAACACAATGTTACAAAATGTTACAAGTTTTTGGAGTTTTAAATTATTATGTTTTGGGACTTAGCCAATTTTCCCATATGTTGCCATCAATGACAAAGGGGGAGATTGTTGGCATTTTGGCTAGGTAGAATATCATGATGTTGTCATTTATGGAAACATATTATCAGTATTAAGTCAATGAGACATAAGGATGAAGTTTTAGGATAAGGACTTAGAAAATATTTTAAGTATCATAGGATTTATTTGTCAACACAGAGATTATTTTGGTCAGTGCAGTTCATAGAGATATTTCCAACACATGCGCACTTGGGTATGCATAGTAGGAAGTGTGTAGACTCTACATCTAAAAGTGCATGACTATACGACCTGTACACAAAGAGTTATTATTGTTTCACATAAATTCCTATTGATTTGAATGAAAGACTTGTAAAAAGGAAAATGAGAGTTCATGATGAAGACATGAAAATTAGAGAAAATATGATCAAAAATATATGTACAGTAAATAATGATGAGCATCTTCAGATTTTCATGAAAGAACTTGAACCTCACTTAAGAACTAGATCAAGAGCACTACTCATCATGGGAGGATATTATTAATAAGTTAACAAGAAAACTAAGGAAGCCATAGTTTTGATGATGTCAACCATTTAGGCCACCAAGGAAATAGCATCCACAATAGTACCACAAGTAACCATTGGTAATGACAGTATGCAAATTGATAGCACAAGTGTTACAATAGATACCAGAGAACATCCATTTATGGACTATGGTGAAAACATTGTTGACAATTTGAAAGAAGAAGAGTTGAAGAAGAAGGAAGAAGAGGAAAGAATGAAAGCTCAAGAAGATGAGAAGAAGAAAAGACAAGAAGAAAATATTAAGGAAAAAAAAGAAAAGAAAAAAAAGAAGAGGAAGAAAAGAGAAAAAGAGATGAAGAAAAGGAAAAGGAGGATAAAATTAGAGAAGCCACAAAGGAAATGAAAAATAAATGAAATCAAATTATACAAGAATTAGAAATTGTACCACAATTGAAGCACACTGAGACTGAGGTTGATAAGGTTGTTTTCCAACATGAAGCTGACATATTATTCCAAACCCCATTGAAACCAAAGATGCAATTAGAAGCAGCATTTCTGAACCTATCAAGAGTTGATAATGATCAAACTGAGCCGATATCATTACTAAGAAAAATATTTGAAAAGAATAAGAAAGTAAAAAGTTTGCAAAAACCACTGATGTTAGTCACAAAGAAACTATAAATATTTATATCAGAAAAAGTATCTGTAACTCAGCCACAAGAGAGATCAAATGTAATAATTAATGTATTTTCTAATGAGTTCATACAATTATTTGAGGTAGCAGCTACCCAAGCACAAACCAAACATAATGTACATTTGTTTGAAACAATTTGTCGGAACATCAAAAATGACTTAATTATGCTAGACACTAGCATAAAAGAACTAAGGAGATGTGAAATTGAAGGAAAGACACTATATGGTCAATGCACATTAGCACATAATTTTGTTAAAGATATAAATGAGAAGATGAACAAAAAATACAAAGATCTACAAAATTAGTCAAAGAACTTCAGCAGCTTGACATGAAGATTAAAGACTTGGGAAGCAGAATTGCAACGACTTATAATGAATTAAGTCTGATTGAGCTTGAAAGAGAAGTCATCAAAAGGTTTCCATTTCTAAGAGATCATTTAATTTTAAAGATTTCCATAGTACAAAAGAAATTGGATGAATTCCTTAAGGTGAAGGCATCTTATGAAAATTTTACCTATTTAGATTTCAATGTAGTTGAAGTGGCATCCTATGGGCTATGTGCCCTTATCAATGTCTCTGAAGCAGTCCAAATTACATGGAGAAAAGAATTCAAGAACTTGACAGAGAATTTTTTTGATTGCATATCAAGGATATCAAACCCATTATAGCAGAGGTAACAAAATTTTGACTTGTATATATAGTTTTTGACATCACCTTTGTCATTGATTTCAAAGGGGGAGAAATGGTAGAAAATTGTCAAGTATTGAATGAGTGTAGTAAATAATATAGAAAGCAATAAAGGATAAAGTATAGCCAAAGGGGGAGTATTCCTATGTAAAGATGGTATATGTAAATGACTGATCCATAGACTTTTGCAAATCTTTTAATGGTTGTGTAACACAATGTTACAAAATGTTACAATTTTGTGGAGTTTTGAATTTTGATGTTTTGGAACTTAGCCAATTTTCCCATATGTTGTCATCAATGACAAAGGGGAGATTTTTGGTAATTTGGATAGGTAGGTGATGTAGTAGCATCCTGGCTTCTTGTCCAGTTCCTTCTGATTTTCTGGTACTCGGTGAAGGAGGTGGATCACCTCAGTAAAGACCTATTTTTACTCAGTTATTTGGGTTATAGTTCTCGGTCAAAGTTTATTTCTCTTCACCGATGGAGCTTGGTGATCTTGGTGGTGATTCTTAGTTGGAATTTCTAGTGGATCTCAGTTGATGTTTTTCACTCAGTGACTTGGTGTTTTTTTGCTCGATGCTCGGTTACTGATAGGGTCTCAATGTTTATGCCTGTTGATTAGTCGCTGAAGTTGCTCGATCGTTGAAGGAAGCTCAGTCATTGAAGGAAGATAAGGCTATTTGAGAGCTGACTTGTATCACATTTAATATTTGTTAGGAGAAGTTAATAGTTTCATCCAGCCGACTTGTGGCTAATGATTAGTATTTAAGGGGTGTGTGGGGTAGTTTTTTAGGCATGACTTAGAGAGATCATGAAATTAGATCTGGAGGGTAGCAGTAGCATCCTGGCTTCTTGTCTAGTTCCTTGTGATTTTATGGTACTCAATGAAGGAGGTGGATGAGCTCAGTAAAGATCTTCTTTTACTTGATTATTTGGGTGATAGTTCTCAGTCAAAGTTTGTTTCTCTTCACCGATGGAGCTCGGTGATCTTGGTGGTGATTCTTAGTTAGAATTTCTAGTGGATCTCAGTTGATGTTTTTTGCTCAGTGACTTGGTGTTTTATTGCTCAATGCTCGGTTACTGATAGGGTCTCAATTTTTATGTTTGTTGATCAGTCGCTGAAATGGCTCGGTCGTTGAAGGAAGCTCAGTCATTGAAGGAAGATAAGGCTATTTAAGAGCTGACTTGTATCACATTTAATATTTGTTAGGAGAAGTTAATAGTTTCATCTAGCCGACTTGTGGCTAATGATTAGTATTTAAGGGGTGTGTGCGGTAGTTGTTTAGGCATGACTTAGAGAGATCATGAAATCAGATCTGGAGGGTAGCAGTAGCATCCTGGCTTCTTGTCCAGTTCCTTGTGATTTTATGGTACTCAATGAAGGAGGTGGATGAGCTCGGTAAAGATCTTCTTTTACTCGATTATTTGGGTGATAGTTCTTAGTCAAAGTTTGTTTCTCTTCACCAATGGAGCTCGGTGATCTTGGTGGTGATTCTCAATTGGAAGTTCTAGTGTATCTCAATTGATGTTAGTCACTCGATGACCTAGTTTTTTGTTGCTCAGTGCTCAGTTACCAATGGGGTCTTGGTGTTTATGTCTATTGCTTAGTCTCTGAAGTGGCTCGATCACTGGAGGACTCAGTTGCTAAAGGAAGCTTAGTCATTGAAGGAGACTCGACATTTTTGGTGCTCGATAATGCTTGTGAAGCTCGATTGGTGTGCTTGCTTAGTATGTTTCCTGGCACTCGGTAGTTTGGCTTATCGATGGGTGTTCTTGGAGAATTGGGAGGCTGACTTGGTGCATTTATTATTGGTAGCTGATGTCATGTTCTCCTATGTAAATCTAGAGACCGACATGTTGAATTTATCAATTGTAAGGCTATTTGAGAGCTGACTTGTATCACATTTAATATTTGCTAGGAGGATTTAATGGTTTCATCCAGCCAACTTATGGTTGATGATTAGTATTTAAGGGGTGTGTGGGGTAGTTGTTTAGGCATGACTTAGAGAGATCATGAAATCAGATCTAGAGGCTAGCAGATAAGTGAAGTTTTGGAAAAGATCTTGCAGATCAAATTGTTATCTGATAGTTTGTAATAGCAGAGCTAGTGGTTTGCATACTTGGAGACAAGGAGATTGCTTGGAGGCTTGTGAGATCAAATTTAGATCTGCCTTAGGGTTTCCATCAGTTGTTGATAGTTTTCAAAGCTGAACTAGCTGGATTTGTATTAGATCTTGTTGATCTTGTAGAATTACTTCTTGATTGTAATTGGCCCTAACCCAGAAGGCCTTGCAACCGGGCATGTTAATGAAAATATGTTTGGAACAATTGTTGTGTTGTGTATTTTCATTGTGTTGTTTTGAAGCTGCAAGGTTTGGACTGTCCTTAATTGGATCCACCATCCCTTGACTTTTGTCAGTAGGATATCATGATGTTGTCATTTATGGCAACATATTATAAGTATTAAGTCAATAGGACTTAAGGATGAAGTTTTGGGATAAGGACTTAGAAAATTGTCTAAGTATCATAGGATTTATTTCTCAGCACAGAGATTATTTTGGTCAGTGTAGTTCACAGAGATATTTATATCACATGTACACTTGGGTATGCATAGTACAGAGTGTTTATATTCTACATTTAAAATTTTTTGACTGTACAACCTGTACTGATAGAGTTATTATTGTTTCACAAAAATAGTGTTGAGTCGACAAAATAGAGTAACAGCCAGTAAATGTATATTTTGGGTTAAAGGATTTTTTTTAATCAAAATAATGACTTAACTAATTAGGTATGACATCCTATATGTTAACCCTAAGTCAACAAGAAGTAACTTTATGTTTTGGGAAGCATGTAATGAATAGAAGGCTGACTAAAAAGTTATTTTGTAATAGCTTGTATAAAGGAAAGTAACTAGTAATGTGAAGTTATAAAAAGTTATTATACTTATATATGCTGATGTATTATGCTAATTCTGATCTATGATCAGAGAAGTGCGAATTTTTGATAAGTGTTCATAAAGAGCATCAAGGCAAATTAGAATATTGAAGATATTCAGCAGCAGTGAAAGGTGTTCATTATCTTTTGTATTGAAGATTATCATTATACATTGCATGTTTGGGAAGTGAGATCATCTTCCATACATACTTTTTTATTCTGTAATACCAACTCCTAATAGGGTTGAGGCTTCTAACAAGGACTGAGACACTATAAAAATGTAATAGATTCCTCATAGGGTCAATATCTTTCACAAGATACTTTTGATTAGTGAATCATTTGTGGGTACCATCCCCACTAGGGTTTTCCCTTGGCCAGGGTTTCCTTGATAAAAAATATGGTGTTATGATTTCCCTTATTTTATGGTTGTGTTTATTGTTCAGTTTATTTAGATTAGTTTCTTATGCAAGTTACAAGTTAATTAATAATATTCATACTTGGCTAAAAGTTAAAATTTGTGAAATATTGATTCCCCCCCCCTCTCAGTATTTTCTAAATCTAACATCTCCCCATTTGGCATTGATGGCAACACTTAGAAAAAATTTGGCAATTACATTACATAATATAATTCATCAAAGTATTTCAGCTCAAATAGAATGCATGATAATATGAAAATACATAACTTTATAACTCCCTCTAGGATACTACACCCTTAACCATTACATGTATGGACTTGGCCAAATTTACAAATTATCTTTATACATACATCCCCTTTTACAAAAATGACAAAGGAATTACAAAAAGTACTAGTGTATTGATTTAAAAAGTAGTATGACTTGATTATAATTGATTGAAAGTGGAATTGAAGTTCTTCAAATTGTCCATCTTACCACTTGTAGCTTTCACCAATATAGCTAACTACTCTATCAAACTATCCCACCCATCATATTTCACATCTGGAATCAGATCAAAAAATGTCTCTTGCTTTCATAATGATTTGGATTTCTTATCTCATCTTGTCCATTTTGGCATTCTTTTTAATAACTCATGCATATTTCACCATTTCATATGGACTCATAATACTTATATTCATTTTCCTCTTTATTAGAATATCATCAATCTTCCATTATTTTTTTGTTTGAATAAACTCTTCTTTCTCATCATTCTGATTCCAATCATCACCAATATGAATAGACTTACTAAACTCAAATTCTATTGGTATTGACTTTTGAGTGGAAGAACCTGTTACCTTACACTTCTTGTCTTTATGTTTGGTCTCTTTCTCTTCCATCTGAGATTTAACCCATATACTTTTTCCTTCATAAGAAGCATTTAGTTGTCTTATGACTTCCTTCTCTTTCTTCTTATCATCCACAGGAAGTTTCTCGGCATATAATTTCACTTTTCTCTATCTTCTCCTCTTTCACTTTTTCCTTAAGAATAAGTATCCTTTTAGTATATGTTTCAAATATGGGTTCATTTGGGTTCTTTGGCATAGATAAAAAATGGTCAATATGAAGAGTCAAAGCATCAAATTAACTTCATAACCCATTGGCATTACTTGTGAGCTTCTAGGTTCATCTGCCTTAATTATGCAGGTGTTAGTGTCCACCAAAAAATATATTGTGTCCTTATACTTTTGCACAATAGAAATATTAATTCTCATTATAGCATGCATTTTCTTTTTAAATTCCTTCAAATATCCCCAAATAGTACTTGTAAATCTATTTCCCAATTCACTTATGCTCCTATCAGTCTAGATTTAATAAGGGTTATCCTTAGACCAAGAAATATCATTAGTTCCTAGAAACATGTTTTGAACATAGAAAAATAAGCAAATGATCAGCTATATATATCTGAATGTCTGCCTTTTATTCATTTTACTCTTTTTTAGATTTTCCATCAGTTTCTCTCGCATTGCCTCAGCTAGATTATAATCTTTATTTTCTTTTATCATCATATTGTAATACCCCAAAAATGGGCTATAGGTTCATTAACCTCCTATATCAACAATTTGAACGAAATCAACATCAAAGTCCTAACCTAAGGCACATCGGCACATTATCGAATCTTAATTCATTATCCTAAATTTTGCATCGAGGAATATTCCTTATTCCTATTTATCCTAATTATCTTTAATTTAAAGATTATTTGGTGATAAATCCTATTTATCCTAAAGTTTGATTAATTGAATATTCTGAATATTTAACTAATTAGATTTAATACCGCCACTTAATTATTTAATTATATTTAATTATATTTATTCCTAATTATATTATTTAATTTTGACAATAAATCTAAAATCTCATGACTAATTGATTAAATTCTTATTTAATTAATTAAAGTCAATTGTCAAATTTAATAATATAGTTTTTGAATAAAAGTTTGATTTAATAATTGATTAACCCATAAATCAATTGTTTTATTTTTAAAATCAGTTAAAATGACGATAAATCACTTAATTTATTTAATTAATTCATAATTAATTATGTACATCCAAAAAGTAGTTAAACTTTAAATCAGAAAATCAATTCAAGTTGTTTTAAAAATAAACTCAACTCTCTTTTGAGTTGAAAGTTGATCTCAACTTCTAATTTAAATTAAAAATTTGATTTGCATGATTTTGTGAGTTAATCTATCTCTAAATTCTTCATAACTTAAAAATCAACCTGAGTTTATCAAGAGTGATTTATGGCTTTTTCCATGCACCTCCAAAGTCTTGGATTTTTATAAATTAAGGCCTGAGCTCTTCATTTGAATCAATCCATGAATTTCATCCTCATGCTGGCGAATTGGTGATCAAAGAATCAATCTTTGCGAATCAAAGTTGTTGTGAGATTTTCATTATTTTTGAGAATTCATATCATTTAGCATATCATTATTAGATTAATTGTGTGTCATATCAATTTCTCATATAGAATAGATTCATATCAGTTTATTTCAGCTTATTGCATAGAAAATCCAAAAATATAGATTAATTTGCATTCATCTCATATCTAGATTCTGCATTCAAATCCTTCGTTTAGGTGTCGTCAAGGTCACTGATCTCGATCCAATCTGAGAATACCATACTCGTACCTACTAGAAGGTAGTAAATCATCTGGTTAGATTAGTTTTCATTTCACTACACAATTTTGATTTTAGCTAACCTCTAATGTTTTACTAAAGTGTTGTGTCTACAGCTAGGTACAAAATTCACATACACATTTCTGGCGCCCACCGTGGGGCCCTAAAATGGGTTTCCATTCCAATTCTATCAATTTCTAGCTATTTCTTATCATTTTCCAATCAAAATTGTGATTTTTATTTTTTGTCCATACATTTGTCGTACAAATTTTGTCAAAAAGTCATTTCAGGAGATACCCACTATCGTACAATAGGTTTGGATTTTGAGGCTCATATCAGAGTGTACACATTATCATTTGAAATCCTAATTATCATATGAATAGGTACCCACAGTCATATGAGTTTGCAGACTGTTGTCTGGCAAGTAACACAGTGTCATATGAGTTTTGACTCCAAATTCAATTGTCATTTCATACTTTCAGGTAGTTGTCCAGATTTGATTTCTAGATTTGGACTAACAGCTAACATTAACATTTGAAATCTTCTATTTCTGATTGGTATTTGCTAGTTCTGATTGGGAAAAGTGTGAGAATTGCTAAAAATAGGTAAGAATCTACTAAGCACATTGTGAGGAATTCAGGTAATCTTCTCATCTGATAACATTTCAATTTGGACTAAAATGAACTCTCACGTGTCAAGCTTGTGTGACCTTTATTTCTTTCATATCACAGATTTCATTTTAGGCTATAAAATGAATGTAGATTTGCTTTCTGCATATCTATTACACATAGTAAATAGGCCCTATGAACATCATTTTTGGTTCTTGAGAGAGTGGGTTTCCAGTGAAGCTCTTCTCAATGAGAGAACCCTTGTAGGTAGGGAGGTTACTAAGAGCATCTCACATTCTACTAGATTTTTGCATCTTCAGCTTCTGATTGATACATTCTCTCTCTGGAGAGGTTGATAGATCATAAGTGGTTGACATCATAGATCTTTGTGATATAATCTTGGTCTTAGCATGTTGGATTAATCTATCTACTTTGTTTTGGTTAAAAGTGAAAAGGCTAGAGCACTATGCTCTACTCCTTTTTTGGGTAGTATCAAAAACTCAGATCCTTGAATTTGGAACCAGTCTCCATGTGGTATCTTTTGTGAGTCACCTTTAGAGAGGGTTAATCATAGTGGACATTCCCTTAACTGGGTCAACCACATAGACAGAACCTCGAGTGGTAATAGCCATTTTCATCGTGGTAGCAGTAGCTGCTATATAAATGTCCTTGTGGAGGAAATCTTCATAGGTGTGGTCTCTTTTTGGGCTATCAGATCTCCCTATCAGCTCCTGATTGATTAATTTCTTGGACTGTGTCAAAACCCCAGTGCACCTAGATTGGAGTTCACCCTCTTGAGATCACAAAAGTTGCAGAGTCAGACCATTACTACAAACCCTAGTGAGGCCAAATTTTTATTTTCTAGGAATATGTGCATTATTACAAAACTTTTTGGAACATACACTATTAGCACTCCTAGGGATTAGCACATTCAATCACTTGGTTGTTCATGCATAGGGTTTCTTTGTCCCCTATTCATTATTTTTAGACATGCTTGAAATCACTTGCTTGTTGTTTTGTGTGCCTCTTTATCTATCTAGTTACTAAGAATGAATCAATCCGGTACAATCTTCAGATCTGGATAGACAATTTTGTGAACAATTCAAAATTGAAAACCTAAAAATTGCAAAATCTGATGTCAAACACCTTTCTAGAGTCAAAAGTCATCTCATAAAGTCAGAAAGTCATACAAATTTTGGCTATTGTTGTTTCAAAACCCCCTGATTGTCGTATGATAGCTTGTATAGTGTCATACGAGTTTTGCCACCAGTCAATAACAAAAGTCAAAAATCCTGCTATCAACTATCATGTGAGTTTTGCAACTATCATATGAGCTTGTCAATTGTCATTTCATAGTCTACCCACTATCATACGAGCCTGTAGAAATTCATTTGAGAAAATTCTAAAAAATTGTCAGAAAGTGTTAAAAACTGTCAGAGACTTAGCTTTTACAACCTATTTCCAGAGTTTGTCAAGAAAATCATTGTGTCAGGAATAGAGAAGAAACTAGAATGAATCCAATCATTTTCCTAAAGTGGCCTCTTGAGTCCGATTCAGCCTTCTATTTAAACGATTTGAGTCATTTTCATCTTGTGTCAAAACCTTGTCATAACTATCAATCTTCAAAATGGCTAAGTGTTGTGAACTCATGTCCACTATCTTTTGGGCATCTACCCATACATCCAGGGCATAGTATCCTTCATTTGCATCCAATATTATCCTCAATCAATCAAACTTTGACAAGGTTGCGTCATTTGATCTTCATGAATCAGATCTTTCTTCGGTTGTCTTCATCGTATTCTTTTGCTTCACCCAAGGTTAATGGTGGAGACTAGAGCTTCCTCTCACAAGAAATATAGAGAAGCACTTAACACCACTACTTCATCTACTCACATAGGTCCAACTCTTGAGAAACTCTACAATTTTGGTCTTTATGAAGATGACGATCTTGGCAATTTTTGATTGAAAACTGGTTACATACCCCCTCCATCAACTCATGGAGGTAATCAAAAAACCCCTCCTAAATATAATCTAGGGAGTCCTAAAACTCCTAACATGTCTCATGGAGGGACACATCATAGGTCCCAAGGACATCAGTCTCAACATGGTATGGATCAAGAACCTACACCTTTCGAAATTGCTTGATATCAAAATGATGATAACTTCAAAAGAATGATGAAACATTTCTTGAAAGAAGATAGAGAAACATACTTTCTAGAGTTAGCTCATCAAGGAGCTAAACTTCCTCCCAACTTTAATGTGGAAGATATCATTACACATGAGGAAGAAACTCCTATTATGGCTATGATGAAACAAATGCATGTCATGCAAGTAAAACTTAACAAAATGGAAAAAGAAAAAGAAACTAAGGAGTTCTCCATGGAGACGCTATGTCCTTTTCCATTTGATAAATAATTGTATATGCCACCACTCCCTAAGAGGGTGGAAATGCCAAAATATGATAAGTATGATGGAAACTCTGATCCTCAAGATCATGTCAAAGAATTCTATACTCAATCTATGGAGTTCATGCATGAACTAACCTATCTGATGCATCTTTTCCCTTGATCTCTGGGAGGGTCAACCATTCATTAGTTCTCTACGATGCCTCCTACAATCAAAACCTTTGAGGAGTTGATCAAATTGTTCTATCAACAATACTCATACAACATCCAACACCCAGTCACCATGATTGATATCTGCAATCTCAAACAATATCCAAGAGAACCATTCCTGACATTTCTCAAAAGTTGGAGAAAGAAATTCCCTCTATATGCTAGGCCTATTCCAAAAAATGAGAAGCTAGAAATCTTCATCAACAATCTTGTTCCAGAAATCAACTACCCTTTACAAATGCAAAATCATACATCTTTTGATAAGATGGTAGACAATGCAATCAAAATTGAAAAAGTACTTGTGAAAAAGGAGATGTCACACTTCAAAAGGACAAGTATGAATCTAGTTCTAAGGATAAGAACAAAAATTGGAGCAAGAATAAGGGTGTCATCATAGATGGCATTCTTGATAATCTCCATGCCCCATCTAAGGCACCTACTTTCAATCTAACCATTGGTACCCAAGCCATCAAAGCTTTAGAACAAAAGGTGTCTAAATCATCTCAAAAGAAGCTAGAATACAAATCTCGGTCCGCTGATAATAAATGAAAGTTCACTCCTCTTGGAGAATCTTTGGAATCAGCTATGAGAACTCTACTAGCTAATAACATCATCTCTTTTCCTGAGATTTGAAAATTTGATCCTGACCCTAAGCTGAAATGGTGGAGAGAGAATGAATTCTATGATTTCCATCAGGGTAAAGGTCACAAAACTAATAATTGCTTGCGCTTGAAGCATACCATTCAAGACAAGATTGATAATGGAGAAATCATGATTGATAATCCTAAAAGCAATAATGATCACACAGCATTCACCAAACCATTTTCAAAGCATAGCTAAGGAGATTCATCTTCTTAGCCTAATGTGGGTTCTAAGGTCAATTATGCCTATCATAGAAATAATACTGTTATCAATATGGTTTAACCAAGCCTATATGAGCGTTGCAATGTCATCACAATTGTAAGAAGAGATAGAGAAAATCAATCAGCTAACACAGTTACTCGATCACAAGCTCAAGCACATCTACAAGGATAAATCCCAGATCAATCAAATGTCCCTAAGGTGCCTTTCAATCTATCTTCCACTTCTAAACAGAGGGCAACATCTAAATCTTCAAATCATAAGGACACAAGGCCTACTTCATATAGTATTGTCCAACAACTCTAGCACACAAATGCTAAAATCTCCATGTTTGAGTTGCTTCAGATATTTCCAACTCATAGAGCCATTCTAGACAAAGCTCTACTCAGATCCAATGTTCCTAATAACCTTGATTTAGATAGATTCCAGGCCATGGTTGGTCATCTTACGTCTCCATGGTATATCTCCTTTTTAGAGGATGATGATAACTCCTTGATTCATCCGCATAACTAGTTGTTACATATAGAAGTCTTGATCCAAAATCGTCATGTCAAACGTGTGTTGATAGATGGGGGCACTGGTCTGAATATTTGTTCTTATAGCTTGATCACACAATTGCGATTTTCAAAAATGACCATTGATCCTAGAAAGAAAATAACTATCAAAGAATATGATGAAGAAGAAAGATCTTCAAAGGGAACAATTGTCCTGCCTATCAGAATAGGTCCTGTCATCAGAGATACTCTATGTCAAGTTCTTGATATACCTTTTCCTTACAACATCCTTCTAGGGAGACCCTAGATACATGAAATGAAAGCTATTCCTTCTACATACCATCAGTTCTTGAAATTTACTTATGATGGAGTAGAGGTAACCATTCCAACTAATGTGTCAACAACTTGCAATACCTTGAAAGAAAATGCAGATAAACTTGTTCCTAATAATAGAGAATCTTCCATTAAGCAAACAGATGTAGCATCCACATCTAAGATGGAAGATATTGAAAAAGAGGTCAATATCAATGAAAATGGTATGGGATAATATACTATAGAGCCAATCTTGTCTTTGACATCTCTCCCTATCTCGCCTAAGTCTTATGGGAAAGCTCTAAAATAGTTCAAACCAGAATCTAAGGAACCTCTTGAGGCATAGAAAGGAAAATTTGTTGTAGAGAAAGTACCTCAGCAAGAATTTGAAGAAGATGAAGTTGTGCTTGCATGGCTCTACAAAGATGAACCTGAATCCCAAGTTGTTCAAGCTGGTGAATCTAAAGTATCAAAGGTTCCTTCTAAGTCATATGGCCTAGGGGATAAACTGATAGCTAAAATAGGATATACAGGAAAAGGACCTCTAGGAATCCATGGTAAGGGTCTTCTATCACCTCTTGAACATTGTGGTCGAGCCAACAAGAATACAACAGGTCTATGATACATGAAGAAGCCTTTCTATCTTAGCAAGAATTCCTCACATGTCTTGGAACTGATTGAGCCCTCTATAGCAAATCAACTAAAGGGTGAAATAACAGAACAATCTGATAGTGATAATTCAGACACCACTGAAGATCTCATTCCCTATGAGTGTTTACCTAAATAAATCAAAGATCCCTTGGATGCTAAAGATGATCCAATCAAAAGAATTAATGTAGTAGAAACACAAAAACCTACTATAAAGCAAGAGATAGTTGTACCACAAGAACCAGAAAATCTCAAAGACAATCAAACAGACAAAGAGGAAGGTGGTAGTTATTCTAAGACAGATTCTCATTAGTATGAATTCAAATTAGAATCTAAGGTTAACCCTTCTTGGGGTATTCATCCTGACTTAACTCATGTTCTTAGATTTCCTAGAGGCATAGATGAAGAATCTAATGACTATGAATAGGGAGCCATTCCAAAAGAAGATGAGCTTATTACAGAGAAATATATTGATGTTATTCACCAATATGCACCTAAACCCAATGTAAGTCTAGAGAGAAATGATGAACTTATCAAGTCTAATCCATCGATGGCTGAAGTGGACTATCACAATGACATTGATCCTATTCATGAATTGAATGTCTTAAGTTTTAATATCACCTTTGAACTCGAGCATCGGGTTAGGACTGATGATGATAGATCCATATCCATAAACACTCTTTCCCAATCTTTCACCACTTTGACTATCCAACATCCTGAACTTCTTGATCAAACCTCCACAAACCCAAGCCATGGTATTTATACCTTCCCAAATGACTATGCCCTTTCTTGCTACCTTAATGCAGTTGAGCCTATGAAGACTTCCATCAGTGAACTGAGCATTAGCATGATAGAGTTGGACATCAATTATCTTAGTTAGAAAAATAAGAATAAGAATAAAAAGAAAAGGAGTTCTGAGGGTGAAAACCACTTTGTGGCAGTCTCAGAACCTACAAAAGTAAAAATAAAAGATGTATCCAAAGGTGAAAACCTCTCTGAGGCACCTAAGGATGAGATATTTGATGTCCTTCTAAGTCATTTATAGGACAAATCTCTAGTTCTAATTGAGCCCACTCAATCTATCAACTTGGGAATAGCAGAAGAACCATAATTGATCCATGTAGCACAATCTTTATTAGAAGAAGAGAAGAAAAAATTTACAACCTTCCTTGCAAAGAAGAAGATCAAATTTTCATGGTAATATTCAAATATGCTAGGGTTGGATCCTAATCTTATAATGCACCATTTATCTATAGCTCTTGGAGTAAAACCAGTTAAACAAAAATTAAGAAAGATGCATCCTCATGTTGCACTCTTGGTAAAAGCTGAATTAGAGAAACTACTAAAAGTTGAATTCATCCGAGTTATTGATTATGCCGAATGGATCTCTAATAGTGTACCTATTTCAAAACTAGATAAATCAATCAGAGTGTGCACAGACTTTAGAGATGTAAATAGAGCATGCCCTAAGGATGATTTTCCACTACCTAACATTGATATGATAGTGGACATGACTGCGGACTTTTAGATGTATTCTTTAATGGATATTTTTTATGGATATAATCAAATAAAAATTGCTCCAGAGGATCAAGAGAAAACTACTTTCACATGTGCATGGGGCACCATCTTTTGGAATGTCATGCCATTTGGGCTTAAGAATGCTGGTGCTACATATCAGAGAGCCATGACATCTATTTTTCATAACATGATGCATAGGACTATGGAGGATTATGTTGATGATACTTTAGCAAAATCTATGATTAGAGCTGAACATCTAAATGACTTAAGAAAGATACTAGACAGAATGGAAAAATTTAGTCTCAGACTAAATCCTAAGAAGTGTGCTTTTGGTGTCACTTCTGGAAAGCTCTTAGGATACATAGTCTCAAAGAAAGGCATTGAAGTTGATTCAGCTAAAGTAAAGACTATAATGGAGATGCAACCCCCAAAGAATATTAGTCAAATGAGAACATTGCAAGGGAGAGTTCAATCTATTAGACATTTCATATCTCAGCTAGCAGACATATCATAGCCTTTTACAAAAACATTACATAAGGGTGTGACATTTGCATGGAATGAAGAAAATGAGAACAACTTTAACCATATCAAGAAGTATCTATCAAATCCTCCTATCTTGATGCCTCCCATTCAAGGGAAGCCTTTTATCTTATATGTCTCCACTACAAATACATCACTGGGGGCATTGCTTTCACAACATGATGAGAACAAAAAGGAAAGAGCTATATACTATATCAGTAGGACATTGGTGGCATACGAAAATAATTATTCTATGATTGAGAAGGCTTGTCTAGCTATGATCTTTGCATCACAGAAACTAAGACATTACATGTTGGTGCATACCAGACATTTGGTAGCTAAGATTGATCCACTAAAATATCTACTAAGCAAGGCTGCCCTCACAAGTAGATTAGCTAAATGGGTCATGCTCTTAAGTGAATCTGACATTGACTATGTTGAAAGAAAATCTATCAAAGGCCAAGTTATTACTGATCAATTGGTGGATGCACCCATGATTGATGATACACCAATGTGAATGGAATTTCCAGACTCCTCTATCATGACTCTTTCTTCTAGAGAATGACAGTTATTCTTTGATGGATCCTATACATTGAATGGATCAGGAGTAGGCATATTATTTATAACTCCTCAAGGATACTCCATACGTAAAGCATTCAGAATAAAGTTCCCTTGCACAAACAATATTGCATAATATGAAGCCCTTCTTAATGGCATGAAACTAGCAATTGAGTGGAGAGTGACAGAGATACACATTCATGGAGACTCTCAACTTGTTATCCATCAAGTCAATGATGTGTACCAGAATAAAGATGAAAAGCTTATTCCATACAAAAGAATGGTAGATGATCTAAAGAAGTATTTTATATCTATCACATTTGAGAAAATACCTAGAATAGAGAATAAGGTTGTCGATGCAATGGAAACACTATCTACTCTATTACAGCAACCTGAATATGAGCTACGCTACGAGTTCCTAGTGGAAGCACTATCTTATCCTACATATGACTCCCCTAAAACCCGCATGATTTGCACCATTATAGGTCATGATTCATCCAGATATAAAAACCTATTCTCCTATCTCAAAGACCAAATCATTCCTGATACCTTTAACTATCATGAAAAGAGATACCTTATCTATAATGCCTCCCAATATGTCATCATTGGTCATGATCTGTACAAATGAGGTCTAGATGGTATGCTACTTAGATGTTTAGAATGGGAAGAGTCTCAACATGCATTAGAGGAAGTTCATGAAATGGTATTTGTGGGTCACACTCGAATGATTTAACACTAGCTCTAAAACTTATTAAGGCTGGGTACTATAGGCCTAAAATGGAGAAAGATTCTATCAAGTTTGCTAAGAACTATCAAAAGTGCCAAGTGCATGGCAACTTAATTCATGCTCTAGGGAGAGATCTAATCCCCTTTACTACACAATGGCCTTTTCATTAATGGGCATTTGATCTTATAGGATCTATACATCCTCATTCTTCTAATGGACATACCCATATAATCACAGCTATATATTATTTTACAAAATGGGTAGAAGTAGTCCCTTTGACTCAAGCAACTAGAAAACAAATATCTATGTTCATCTTGAACTATATCATATGCAAATATGGGATACCTCATTCCATAATCATAGATACTGTGGACAATTCAAGAACAAAGATCTAGATGATTTATGTGCTAAATTCAAGATTACACAACATTGGTCATCTATCTACTAACCTCAAGGGAATGGACAAGAAGAAGCTTCTAACAAGAATCTGTTGAAAATCTTGCATTGTACAGTTAATAAAATAGGAAGAGACTAGCATCTCATGATCAATCCAGCTCTTTGGACCTATAGAACAAGTATCAGAACACCCACTGGGGCCACACCTTTCACTTTAGTTTATGGGTCTCAAGCAGTACTGCCTATTGAGGTTGAAATCCCATCACTACGAATCAGAATGCATGGTCTAGTAATTGATGATGACTACAGAGTGTCTAGGTTGCAAGAACTTGAACTACTAGATAAGTGCAGACAAATAGCGTATGATCATCTTAGAGTGTATCAAAAAATAATGTCTAGAGGTTACAACAAGAAAGTCAGACACAAAGAATTTCAAGTTGGCGATCTAGTCTTGAGAGAGAATCCTAAAAATCAATCACATAGAGAGCGCAAGGAGAAGTTCGAACCCAACTGGATGGGTCTATTTGTAATCACTGCTACTTTCGGCTCTAGTGCCTATCAACTCTCAATGACTGAAGGAGACCAGCTCTGAGAACCAATCATTGTTCTCCATCTGAAGAAATTCTATGCCTAAGGCATTCGATCTATGGTAAAATGTCCTGAAAAAATCTTTAAAATTGGAAAAAGTCCTGAAAAAAATGAACATCTTGGTGAAAACCTAGTAATAGGTACCTTGATGATTCACAAAAAAATCAAAAATTATCAAAAGTACAAAAAAAAAAAATTGGGAAAAATAAAAATACAAAAAAATGAGAAAAAAGAAAAGTGCCTTGGTGAAAACATAGAAACATGCACCTTGGTAGCAAAAATAGAATCTCTGCCAAGATGGTGAAAACCTAGCAAACGGGTGCCACTTGTTTCAAAATGCTCCATCTATCAGTGCAATCTTGGCCTTTTCTAGCTTTTAGTCTTGCTTTAGGTTGTACATATCTCCTAGTTTGTTTACGCATTCCTATTTTCAATAAGTCAATTTGTACACCAATCAACTAAAGCGTTTGTATCCTATCAATGTTCAAACTTGGGGGGAATCAATACCATATCCTATGGCCTCTAGTATACTTTAGACATATCATATCCAGTCAGAGTCCTTTGAAGCTTCATTTGAGTCAGTTAGTCAGTCTCGTCTCCAAAAAGGATTTTGCATTTACAACAATGCAATCAAACATCAAATTGAAAACAGTCTATGCTTTTACATGCTTTTATCTCCTTGTATGCTTACTGATTTCGCATTGAGATTTTTGCATATTGTGGCCCTTCAAGCTCTTCGATGATGTCCTTTACAAGATTTAGAGAGTGATGACTGGGGGCATAATCTTTTCTTTTTTTTCTTCTTGTATGTGAAAATCTAACAACTTTGGAAATTTTGGATTGAAATGGTGTCTGACTGTAAGAGCCTCTATCTCGAATTGGATGGTCGTGCATACCTCGACCATTGATACCCAAAAAATTCAAGGAAGTTTGATCTAACTATTGTCTTTTTTGAGTGATTTCTTTCTCCTATTGTGAAAAGTGATCTTACCTAAGCATGTGAATGATAAAGGGTCACTACGGGTAATTCACATTGGATTTAGAATGATCTCTTGACTATTTGATGTGTTTGTATGCAAGGCATATTCTGGTCATCATGACGTCTATGTTTTGATGCTTATACAAATTGCTATATCAAAATGGACATGATATTCAGGTCATCCTGGTGCTTATGCCTTGGTGCTTATATCTAATCTGACATTCTGAAAGCAAAATCAATATTCATATGTCCATGGTTTCCTAACTAGTGGGTGTTGTATTGATCCTTGTGTATACAAATTGATATTCATATGTCTATAGTTTCATAACTAGTGGGCATTGTATTGATTTATCCAGTTACCTAAAAATTCAATGATGAAATCGACCGACACATGATCAGTGACTAGGTCCTAGGTCTTAGATTGCATTTTACTTTACATGTTTGCATGATCTCACAAATGGCTACATAAACTTCAATGCTTAAATGATTCTTCTATCACCTCTTCAAATCTAACAAGAGCGGACACTTAACTCAAAGGTCTCTTCATGGAATTGCAAGCAGTTATCCTCCTAGGATAAACATCCTTTTGACATAAGACTGAGTACTTTTGACATAAGACTGAGTACTTATCTTCATCAATTCCTGCAAAACATATCATGTGTATCATTGCATCTACATTTCATATCATAACCATCTATTGCATTACAATACATCCATGTGCATAAGCATAAATCATACATGCATCTTTTCACAATCAAAAAACATTTGCATTACATCCATACATATGAAAGAAATCATTGCATTGCATATATCCATACATACATTCTACACTACTCATAGCATAAGCATCACATGATATCATCATAACTCAAAAACATGACAAGTACAAATGAAGTCATAACCAAAATCTCAATCTCATATATCATAAAACTCAAAATAGTCAGGGGTGCACTACTAGCACAATATACAAAAGAATGGGCTCGATGAGCTATCAGTAATCAAAATAGTATATATCAATAAAAACAACAAAATATCAAAATATCAAGGTAGATTAGCTGTTGACCTGATCCTCGCCATCTGGTGGAGGTGGTGGTGGAGCATCTGGTACTACCTTAGCCCTAGGTGCTCTCGCTCCCTCTAATACCAACATGTACTAAGAGTATGAAGGAACTCTCTGAGCAAGTGGAACTGCAGTGTAGTATGCTGAAACATAGTAAGAAGATCTAGAGGTCTGATGGATAACCTCCACCTATAATCTCTGTACCTCACCACAAAGCTTAGTGCACTGTCTATCTACCTCTAGATATCTCTCCTCCCAATGAGCACCATGCACCTTCAGGTCCCAGACCTGTAATCTGAGCCTCCTCATGATCTCTTGTGTAGACAATGGCACACTAGGCTTGGCATCTATTGCTAGCATGTCAATATCCTCTACAGGCTACTCTGTGGTCTCTGCTCTTTGTGCCTTACGGTGTCTAACCTCTGTACCCAGATCAAACCCAGTATCCTCCTATATCAGATCAGTATCACCACCTACAACCTGCTCAGCTACAAGTACCTCCTCAGCTGAACCAACACTCCCTAAAGTACCACCCTCTCCCCTAGTCCATCTCTAAGAACCTGTAGATCTACCTGCTGTGGAACTAGTGGGATGAGGGGGCCTCATCTGTCCTGATGGTCTCTATGCAGGAGCCATCACTCTCAGTCTCAAAGGTGTGGGGTGTATAATCAGAACATGTGTAGGTCTCGAACCCTATCCCATCGGAGCACTTGTAACATCCATTGCCTCCTCCATGGAGGGTATCAACTTTGTCGGGTCAGAGAATCTATATATCAAATGATCAGCAAGCCATGAGATGAACCCATCTGTAACACGGGCATCAACAACCTATGGTCTATACTCCCAATCTCTACTGACGATAGCACTATACTCCTATGCACACAAGGCATAAGAAAGCCTTTGGGTCCATCCAAGTCTGAGCTCTTGGGCTATCCACACATAAGTGGCATAATCCTGTAGTGCATCCTACACTCATCCATACTACCACCAGACCCTGGTAATAATGAATCTCTCTAGAATGGAGGAGGACCTCCTAATTAGTACACAGCTCTGAAAGAAGAAACTAAACTGCTCACGTGTAGTAGGCTAGGGCTCAATATCTACATATGGCCTCCATTGAACAAAAGTCATATCATCAAGGCATCGCCTCCAATACTCTACATGACCCATACGCCCTTGTATGACATATCCAGCATATATATATATATATATATATATATATATATATATATCATAGGCTCCTGTGGCTGCCTTTGTGAGGTACATACTAGTCTCAAAATTGGGATATGCTCTCACATCCAGATCTGTAAAATAAGAGCTCCTACAGCAAAAGTCTTGCTCTCATGATACACTACCTCGTGCATCTTAGAGAACATATGTGCTAAAAGAAACTGACCCCAGGCTAACTCAGAAGGAGTCTCCATCAAGTGTGCAATCATCGGGGCCCAGCCCATCAATAGACCATTCTGCTGATGATCAGACATCATGATACCACCTATCATCCCGGCAATGATACACTCTAGTCAGTACATCTGTCCATAATGCTGAACTAAGGTCTCCTAAGAAATCGAAGCTATCATCTGTGTGTCATCTCTGAAAAGATGTCAAAAAGCCAATAGACCTGAGTTCCCTGAACTCACATACTCTGGATGTCACCATGCATGGAAAGGAATATGTAGTATATGATAGACATCCTCTGGGATCATAGTAATCTCCCCAGTCAGCAAGTGAAAAGGTCTGGGTCTCTGAATGAAACCACTCAATCAAAGCCATCAAAATTTTGTGATTTACCCTAATCTTAGGCAAATGAATGAGATACTCAAATCCACACAAAGCAAGGTGTACCCTCATGGGGTCTGGTAGTGACACACACAGTCTCTGGGTGGCTGGATGTGAGATACGTACATGAACATTAGGATATATGACCTACACAGTATAGAAATAGGGAACCCTATCAGTAATTTGATTATAGTACAGGTTACAAGTGTAGCAATTGGACAGTTCAGTATTTCAAAAGGTAGGTTAAAAGGTCAGCAATCAGGATAAGAGATCAGAAAAATAAAAAATTTGACCTAGCAATGAGTTTTTGGCTCACTATTTTTCATACGACACTTTAGATTGGCAGGGAAAGTCGTACAAGTTTCAACAATGACAAAGCATAGTAGTACGATGATGTATACCTCCTCATACTAGTTATGAGGGACCTCATGAAACATCGTACGACTCTTGGGTCCCTCTCATACGATTCTTCGGGGTTAATGAAACAACCATCTACCTAGGGTTGAAAAGTCGTATGAGTCTAGGTGGATAGTCGTACGAGTTTCCGTACATGCAAAATTGAAAAATTAAAAGTGTACGAAAAAGGTGCTAAAAATTCTATAAACAAAGAAAAATTGACTTTTCAGAGAAGCAAAGAGGTCCACCTACTGGATGTCTATACTACCGAGGTCTCTGGTGTCTCCGGTTGCGCTCAAAATGCCGCAAACTCATAGGTACCTTCATTTTTGTCATTTTCTTGCTCAAAGGGCTCCAAAAATTTTTAGAAGTCAACGGTGAAAATGATTTGAAAATGACCCTTCCGGCCTTTATATAGCTTTTGACCTAATTTTCAAAAGTGCTCCATTTTTCATGAAAATTGCACCCCTAGCTAATTTCGACGTTCTAAACCCATTTTTGGGATCAAAATCAAAATCTAAGATCATTTACTATGTCAAAATCATGATTTAAATTTTTCGGACCCAGGACGGTCTACTGCTTGCATAATCAACCTTCAATCATCACAAAAATCTAGTATTCAACTTAACTGATTATCTTACATCAAAATATCAAAATTTCAACTTGGTCAACTATGGTCAACTCATGGTTTCACCTAGTCAAACTTGGTCTTCTGGACCTACAAACGATGCAAAATGCATTCTTGAATGTGTTTAACCACTTCTCAAATCAATTAACATGCTTCTAAAACTACAATGCTGACTTTTCTTGTCAGATTTCAATTTTTATCCTGAAGGGGGCATGGTATTGCACATCGTTCAAAGTCTATAATCTAGTTTGAAATCAAATCTCTCCTCAGTAATCAAGACAACAACCACATCTAGTTGTTGATTCATCAAAAAGACCTCATTGCTTGGGGCAAATCAATCATCGCTTGGGGCATATCAAATTCATTGAGATCCATATCAATCTGGTATTCTCTTAATCTTCTAAACTGTATCAGTTTTTCGTAACCATCAGTTCATTAGTGTTATTTCCTTGGTTCTTTGTAACTGAAGGGTTCAAATGTGATACCAATGTGATTCTTATCGATAATCAGGTCTAGAATCGGTCACTCACTTCTTCCCAATCATAAGGTTCAGAATCAGGCTTTTTGACACTTCTTCATAATCATCAGTTCATTGTTGTTATAGTTAACATTATCTTTGGTCATTCAGGACCTAATATCTTCGAATCTTTTAATCAGTTTCTGTCTCATATCATAATTTTTGTTTCATATCAATTTCAATTTCAAACATCAGTTTCAACATCATACACAAACTATCTTTGAACTACTGTGCGTTGCACAGTAATTCAAAGAGGGGCAAAATGTAATACCCCAAAAATGGGCTATAGGTTCATTAACCTCCTATATCAATAATTCAAATGAAATCAACATCAAAGTCCTAACCTAAGGCACATCGGCACATTATCGAATCTTAATTCATTATCCTAAATTTTGCGTCGGGGAATATTCCTTATTCCTATATATCCTAATTATCTTTAATTTAATGATTATTTGGCGATAAATCCTATTTATTCTAAAGTTTGATTAATTGAATATTCTAAATATTTAATTAATTAGATTTAATACTGCCACTTAATTATTTAATTAAATTTAATTATATTTATTTCTAATTATATTATTTAATTTTGACAATAAATCTAAAATCTCATGACTAATTGATTAAATTCTTATTTAATTAATTAAAGTCAATTGTCAAATTTAATAATATAATTTTTGAATAAAAGTTTGATTTAATAATTGATTAACCCATAAATCAATTATTTTATTTTTAAAATCAGTTAAGTTGAGGATAAATCACTTTATTTATTTAATTAATTCATAATTAATTATGCACATCCAAAAAGCAATTAAACTTTAAATCAGAAAATCAATTCAAGTTGTTTTAAAAATAAACTCAACTCTCTTTTGAGTTGAAAGTTGATCTCAACTTCTGATTTAAATTAAAAAGCTGATTTGCATGATTTTGTGAGTTAATCTATCTCTAAATTCTTAATAACTTAAAACTCAACCTGAGTTTATCAAGAGTGATTTATGGCTTTTTCCATGCACCTCCAAAGTCCTAGATTTCTATAAACTAAGGCCTCAGCTCTTCATTTGAATCAATCCATGAATTGCATCCTTACACTGGTAAATTGGTGATCAAAGAATCAATCTTTGCGAACCAAAGTTGTGAGATTTTCATTTTTTTTGAGCATTCATATCATTTAGCATATCATTATTAGATTAATTGCGTGTCATATTAGTTTCTCACATAGAATAGATTCATATCAGTTGATTTCATCTTATTGCATAGAAAATCCAAAAATATAGATTAATTTGCATTCAAATCCTTCGTTTAAGTGTCGTCAAGGTCACTGATCTCAGTCCAATCTGAGAATACCATACTCGCACCTACAAGAAGGTAGTAAATCACCTAGTTAGGTTAGTTTCCATTTCACTGCATGGTTTTGATTTTAGCTAACGTCTAATATTTTACTAAAGTGTTGTGTCTACAACTAGGTACAAAATTCACACACACACATATATGTTGTATGAATATAACTAATTGATATGCAATTAACCTTGTTGGAATGAAAGATTGTGTACTCTATGACCATTGAAGAAAATATGACTTAATCATCCTCGATGCCATTGACTATCATACCATGTCCATCCCATTTTGATCTTGTCAATCTCATTACTTCATCCTTATGCGTGTTGCAAAAAATAGGTACTTCGCCTATTCCGTTGAGACTAGTTACAACATAAAAAAAAAATCCTTGGTAATCTCATGAGGTTTATCCTATTAGCATGAATGATGATGATATTCCTATGGGAGAGTATCATAGTAATATAGAGGTATTCTACATTGGTTGTGTGTTGCATTCATGACAGATTTAGTCATTGATGGCAACATATATTATTGATTGGTTGTTCAGGAGACTGCAAAAGAGGTTGCAGAGAATTGTATAGATACAGTATAGTGAATCAGCACATGTGCACTTAGAGGAAGACTCTCAATGATGTCTTGGGTCACCATCCATGATTGCACATACTTATAAGTTGACTGGATAGAGTTATGATAAGTTTACTGGTAACTATTTCTCAGGAGATAGAAACTGTGTTTTCACATAGTTGATTGCAGAACTTTGTGGATAGCACTCATAACTCATAACTTTGTGGAAAATTAAGATTAAGTTGCAGAATGGGAATCATTGGCTACTACAAGAGGTAAGGCCTGTTCCAAGGCTGAGTAAGAATTTAATTTCAGTAGGGCAACTAGGTGAGGAGGGTTACATAGTTACTTTTAATGATAGAAATTGGAAGGTTTCAAAAGATTTCTTAGTAGTAGAAAAAGGTGTGAAAGTAGGCACCTTATATCTTTGTATAGGTCATACTACTCCTACTTTAATTGTTTAAGAAAAAAAATGAATGTTCAGGAATAGTTGTTGCAGTTGATCAAGAAGAACATCATATCGTTGTTGTAGATTCTGACACAACACTTTGGCACAACACACTTGGGAAAATGAGTGAAAAAGGTATGAAATTACTTCATTCAAAGAAATCTTTGTCTGGTCTAAAAGTTGTCAATATAGATTTCTATGAATGTTGTGTGTATGGAAAACAAAAGAGAGTTAGTTTTGTGAAGAGTGGGAAGGAAAAGAAAAATGAGAAATTAGAGCTTGTGCATATAGATGTATGGGGACTAGCTCAAGTATCTTCCCTTGGTAGCTCTTTGTATTATGTTACATTTATAGATGATGCAACAAGAAAAGTATGGATTTATTTCCTTAGAAAGAAATTTGATGTATTTTAAACTTTTAAGAAATGGAAATGATTGGTTGAGAATGAGACTGGTAAAATGCTAAAATGTCTCAAATATGATAATGGTGGTGAGTATTGCAGCATGAAATTTGAAGATTATTGTTCCTCTAATTGTATTCATAGGCAAAAATTATACCCAGGACTCTACAAGAAAATGGAGTGGTTGAATGCATGAACAGGACAATAATGGAGCGTGCAAGGAGTATGAGGTTACATGTTGTGATGCCCTTAAAAATGTGGGTGTAGGTTGTTAATAAAGATATATTTAATCAAAAGAGGTCCCTCTACTCCTTTGAGATGTGGTATTCATAGGAAGCATGGACTAGTAAGAAGGTGAGTTATTCTTTTCTCAAAACCTATGGTTGTGAAGCATTTGCACATATAGATTCTAAAAATAGAACCAAGCTAGAAGTTGATGGAATATGGATGAAGTGACTGAGAGGGGGGGGGGGTGAATTAGTCAACCATAAAACACTTCACAATTATTTCTTTCCAGATCCCTTAGGATATCTTAATGAATATTATCTGTTTAACACTCGGTAAATAGATTGTAGTAACTTGGTAGATGCAGAAAGTATTAGTAAATTATCTTTAGATATTCATCACCACTTGTATATGATTAAGATAACTATTAAGAACACAAGAGACACAAGATTTAACGTGGAAACCCAATATGGGAAAAACCACCAATGTATCTAGATACTGAATTTTCACTTTTCTGAAGTGATGCCCCGTTAGAAGCCAACCCGGTAAAAGGTTACAAAACACACTGTTAGGTGTGACCTTGTTAGAGGATTTAATCACCCTGCTAGGAGTGGCCTGGTAAGAGGTCTTGAAAAAAATTCAATGGAATTGTCACCTTGTTAGAGGATTTACAATATGGTTGTTAAACCAACTCGGTTAAGAGATTTAGAATTCACTGTTACAATGATAAAAAGGTAACAATGAAAATGACCTGTATAATAATGCAACTGCCTTGCTGATTACAGATCTCTGTTTTGTATAAGTGTGATCCTTCCTGATCGAATATATCTCTGCTACTCCTCAAGGATATCTGATCATCCTTCACAATTTCGCACACACCTTTCATGTCTTTCTTCTATATATCTTCTTCCATTTCTTGTCTTTATTTTCACATTTGACCTTTTATTTATATGATTTTAGATTTGTCAAATCGGCATTACTTAGTATAACAGTCAACTGAAATAAGGAAACTTTATTTGCAAAGATCCTTCAAGGGCCGACAGTGCTCGGTGACCATAATGAAATTTTCTACAATCTTTCAGAGACCGAGGGAACTCGGTAAACACTAATAATCCTTTTTCTTTGATAACCGAGTGAGCTCGGTAAATGCTAACTTTTCTTTTGACAACCGAGTGAACTCGATAAACATTGATTTGCTTTGATAAACGAGTGAACTCAGTAAACACTGATTTTTCTTTGATAACTGAGTGAACTCAGTAAGTGCTAATTTTCTTTGATAACCGAGTGAACTCGGTAAGCACTAATTTTACTGCCAGACAGACTGACTGAGCTCGGTAGGTACTGATTGTTGTGGACTATGACATTGTGTGACATCAAAGACAATACATAATTTGAGTAGCAATTTTCTTCAGACAATTGTTTCCAACAGAAGCTAAGTCAAAGAAATATGTATTTGTTGGATATGGCATTGATGAATTTGGTTATAGGCTTTGGGATTTTGAAAAATCATAAAGTTGCAAGGAGTAGGGATGTCATATTCAATGAGAAAGTGTTGTAAGAAGATCTGTTGCAGCAACATGAGAAGAAAGAAAATGATTATGTAGTACTGGATGATACTCCAAAAGATGATGCTCCAGTAGTGTTACCCTATTTTTCATCATGCAGAATAATAGACAAAAATAGGAAAAGGGTGCATAAGGTACTTCCATTTAACATTGTTTTTTCTATTTAGGTGGATTAACATTTTGTTATTGCATTCATATCAGATTTGTATTGTACTCTAAGTATTGATCGCATGTTAAAATTTCAAATTCATAATTGATCATTACATTGTGCATTCATACTATATGTAATTTACAAATTTTCTTTCATACTTCATATTTCATATCAATAAATAGAGTACAAAGGCAGAATGGAAAGAAGAGATAGAGGTATGAGTAGGTCATTTGCATTGCCTTGAAGAAGTTGTCTGCATATTAGGAGCTAGTTGTCATGTTTGGTCCAAATCCTCCAGCCCTCTATCTAATTCTGCATATGTCAGGTTCTAGGTCTTTAGGGGTTGTCCTACATCATGGTGAGAAATTTTGTTAGATCCAATTGGATCTAAGCAATGCATAAGAATTAAGCATCATACAATAATCAGATTCTTTCATAGCTACATCCATATTTATCTAGTATTCAATGCAATAACAAAGTATGCATACACATAAAGTGAAAAGTAGTATTAAAGGATAGTAGTATGCATTATGTTAGTGAGCACACCAGTGGTCTAATTGATGCACAAAATTGACCACTGGGTCATGTTCACTAACATAATGCATTTGTTTTGATGTTTTTAAGCTAGTTAGAATGGTGCATTGATCAAAATAGACTAGTTTTCATATCACAGTCAAGAATCAAAAGAGATGCAGTATGCTTTTTATTATGGTGTTCATAGATCAGAATGCAAAAATGTTTTTCATATGCTAGAAAGATAAAAGGATCAAGTACAAAGTCACAAAAGTTTTTTTATGGGCATCACTAGCCCGTGCTCGAACCCCATAAATAGATTTCATTACTGGTTACATCTAATTCAAGTTTTTTCATATCTAAATCATGAGTCTACAATAGAGTATCAGAAGGTACACAAAAGATCACAGCTCCATCAGTGGTAAAAAATTAAAATATGTAGGTACAAAGGGACAAAGCATTAAATGATATAGCTTGTCCTACAGTAAATTTTCAATAAATACAATAGACATGGTCACTATTCAAGAATCTATAGTAAATTTTACAGCCAAATGGAGATGAGTCATCTTGAGTCAACAATAGAAATCAATTTATAGAGATGACAATAGCTGGAAATTTTAGTAAAAATCCGAGCTTCTTTATTGCTAGTTTAAAAATCAAAATCTCTAGTATTCGAGCCATAAAGTGGAATTAGAAGTCTTCAATTTTCTTTTGTAAACAATGAACCCCCAAATTTATGTAGGAGGCAATGAAATGAAGTTTAATAAGAAGTGGTATGTGACTATAATAAAGGTAATTATCAATTTTTTCTGCAAGTAATAGAAAGATAAAAGCTCTAAAGTTCATACAAACTGGATGAAGAAATGCAAATTGACTTCAGTTAAGGAAAAGTAATGGACAGTCAAGAAAGATCATCAAACCCAATCAAGTTGAGTTGACTGCCAAAGTACCAGTCAATCCAAGCCCATTAAACTATTCAAAAGATTGGGTTCAAAGCCCAAGTCTTAGTTCAAATCAAAATTGAAAAGCTGATGGAACATTAGGAAACTGAGATAAGCTATGATTGATTGGTAAGGAAAAGTAATGATGCGTGATAAAGGAAGAAAATGATTTTTAGAATCTCCAAATTAAAATGTGCAAAAGCCTTGCAGAATGGATTGCTTTTAGAGTCCAAGGATTTATATGCTACAAAAGAGGCACTAGGAAAAGCATGTTTAGAAGCTGATAGGCAGCTCTTGTCTTAGTTTGATTGAAGAAATGGGTGATGACGTTGAATCTAGCTCAACAACAACTGTTATTTTTGTAGGAGGTGATATATTAATAGTTTCCCATATTGGTGATTCTTTTGTGGTGATATCACATTCAGGAAAGGTAGTACAAATTACAAGTCTTCATTGCCCATATGAAACAACAAAGTTTCTCTTAATGAAATTTGAACGTGTGAAAGAAGCAGGTGGTTGGGTTAATAATGGTCAAATTTGTGGGGAGATCTATGTCTCACATGTGTTTGGGGATATGGGATTCAACACAAAGAAGAAAGAAATGTAAAGGATGGAAGTGATTTACTTATCTCTGTCATCAAGGTTGAGAGTCATTGTTCAAGTCACAATCACAGCCCATGAATATACAAGAACATCTGAGCCATAGCAATTAAGTCGAGTTCTCATCTCATGAGATCCATCTTTTAACCTAAGTTGCTAGGAAAAGCTTCAGAAAATCATGGCCTTGAGCTTCTAGTAAAGCTATTTCAACAGTCAACTCAAGTTCTTGATAACAAAGCTTAACTTTCAGTCAAGCTCGAGCTCTTACAAGCTTGAGTTTACTACTCAAAATCCAGCCAAGTTCTTCATTGGTGAGATCACTAGTCAATACTATAGACTATGAGTTTATCAGTTAGTTGAGGCATTAGTAATCAAAAAATAAGGCCAAGCTCAAATTCAAATGTTGAGTTCTTATGATCAAGTTGTGGGTACAAAGTCATAGTCAGAACAAAGGCCAAGTTTTAATAGTATGAAAACAACGTGAGCTATCACTTAAGGTTCAAAATTCAAACCCCAGGCCAAAATCTAATATAAAAGGCTCGAGTTATTAATCCAGCTACCAGTCATAAACAAAAGGGATTATGCCAAATGTTCCAATCACGAGATAGATCAAAGCCAGTGAGTTTCAGATTGAAGACCAAATGAAGGCACAGAAGACTCCAAGTCACTACCAGATCTAGTTTTTACCCAAAATGAAACACAAAGATGAATGGAAAGACCAAGAACAAAGCCAAATTTGATAAAATTTTAGGTCCACTGGGAGAGATATTAAAACACCATTGAATGTTGCAGTGTACTCCAGTCAGGCCTTGATAATTGTCAATGCCAACTTGCACATATGCCTTCAAGAGATATTTTTGCATGAGTTTCTAGTTCCATTCTCATGGTATTATGCTTTAGTTAAAAAATTTTAATAATTTAAATTTAGGTCTTGTTAAGGCTTAGGTTTAGATTTTATGTAGGCTGGGGGTTTTATTTTTGAGATTATTGATTAATTGTTGGTATATATTGTAGAAGGATTTCGATCCTTATCAAAAGCCAACGTTTAGGGTAGGTTCAAAGCACAATTTGTGCATAGGATTTTGGGAATTAATTGAGAAGTGGTACTTGTAATCGGGGAGCTATTTTATATCTAAAGTTGAGCATTTTAGGAAGTTTTTTTAGCAGTCCTAGATTTTCGAATTCAGGTTTGGAGGGCTTCAGAAGGAAAGGAGATTTTTAGTTTTAGGGGTTTAGAATAGTGGAAAGGTGAGGCTTAGTGAACATCTTCACTCCTCTGCCCCTTTTTGCATGTTTTTGTAACCATTTATAGGTTTTGAAGAAAATTAAAGCAGGCTTTCTATATTGCATCAATTTCTGAGTATTGGATCCAGTCCTACTCTTCTTTTCTACATTAAGTGTTGCATATTTTGTGTGATCTGGTAAAGTGAATTATTTTTTATTCCTTTCTAGGTTATCAGAAATAGACACTTTATGGGATATGTATGTTTGTTGATAGTTTTTATTGTTAGTGGTGTGAACCCTAATAGTAGAAATCTTTTAGCCTATATGTTGAATAAAGAATGATAAATGAAACTTAGTAATTTTGTAGTTGTGGATGTCAGTTTGAAGATCCTGATAGATCTGGAGCAATTTTTGGTGTATCACCCCATTTCCCATTCAGTTTTAATTATTTCTCCCTTTTTCCCAATTAGTTTTCAATCAAGAGGTGATATCCCAAATCAAATAGGAACCGGCCTAGAATCTGGAGATTCCTTCTCATTCAGAGTCTGGCTACAACTCAAGAAGGTTTCCATTGTTAGGATGGAAATGTCTAAAGAGCCCTAATGCCTGAGTTAGGGTGACAATTCTAAGCCTAAACAATTTTTGGCATGCCTGGTGGGACCTATTCTTCAACGAACTGGTCAAATTGGATTGTATTACTTGTTGATTATGGTGTGTTATCAGCAAGATTTAGACCTAAAATATGTCACATTTTACATATCTGATGTTCCATGGAGTAAGGTGAGCTAATTGCAAGGATCATGAGCTATTTTCAATCATTTCAAGAGAATTTTGTTCAAAAGAATCATTCTCAGTCCTATCAAGGTCAGCAATCCCAATATGATTTCCATTATTATGAAAATAATAATGATTCACAAAATAGAGATACTACAAGTATGTTGTAGAATTTGATTATGCATATTGAGGATATTAAGAGGAAGTAAGAATCTAAATTTTGGCAAGAGTTGGTAAGCAACTAGAGGAGCATGCCTATCAAGCCCATATTCAGCAGCAAGAAGCATTGGCTCAGCAAGATCAAGGTTATAGGAAGTATCTGGCTGAGTAATACAAGAGGAATGAAGCCAAGATTGTAGAAGGGTTGGAAGCACAAACAAGGTTCATCAAGGAGAGTTGGAAGCTCAGAAGGATGCTTATGAAAAGGAGCTTCAACAAAAACAAGAGCTGATAGTCGCCATGTTTAATAGAGGCCTTGAATTTTAGTTAGAAAAAGAAAAGGAACTGAGAGCTCATCAAGGATTTCAAGAGAAATTTCAAGAGGAGAAAGAAAAGGAATTAAAATCTTATTAGGAGTTTCATGAGAAAGAGTTTGAAGATCAGGAAAAGAAGATAAGGGTCTTGGCTTCTATAGCTGAAATGTACAAGAAAGGCTATCAACTTTAGATTGAGAAATGTCTTCAGCTTGAACAAGAAAAAGAAAGCATTGAGCAGAAGGTTTTTGATAAGCTAAAGGAGGATCTTTTTTAACAAGGCAAGACAAGGAAGATTTTAGGAAATCTGGATAATTATGCTGATAAGAAAATACTTCTCCTACAAAAGAGTAAGGAAGATGAAGAAGATGATATTTTTTGGGATGACATGGAGCAATTTTTCTTGCATCTTGATGACAACCCCACATTTCTAGAAAGCACCTACAAGCTATAGGAGGTAGTTATTTCTAGCTAGCATAATGAGGAGGTCAATCAAACTGAAGTAATTTCTTAGGAACCTAAGTCTATCAAGGAGAGCTCCCAATTCACTCTCACAAATGGATGTCCTATTAGGCATCTGGCCAAGATATTAGAGGCTAGCAAAGTAGAGCAAGTTGTTCCAGCATCTTTGCATAATGTTCTGCCAAAAGATGAAACTAAGGAGGAATTGAATCAGCTTGTTGTCCCGTATGATCAAGTAAGTAAAGTCCTATTGGTTCTTCACAAAATGTTGCTAATTGTTGATTTTCTTCAAAATGATGGTGATTGCAATCAGCTGGATCAAGTAAGTAAGATCTTTATCAATCAAATCCTTGTTAAGAAAATGATCAAATATATCTCCTATGTTAATCTCATGATAGCTTTCTAGAAGCATGTTGATTATTGTGAGTTAAGAAGGATGGGTCTAGCACTAGGTTTTAGGTTGCATGAGTCTAGGTTTAGGTGATTTTTTGTTTCAATAAGGTTTCATTCATGCATGTTCCATTTTTTTAACTCTATTGCCCAATGATAAGGTCAAGAGTTCATGTCTAGTAGGCAAACATCCAACAGAAGTTGCCAAAAATTGTTACCCTATTTTTCATCATGTAGAATAATAGACACAAATAGGAAAGGGGTGCATAAGGTACTTCCATTTAACATTGTTTTTTCCATTTAGGTGGATTAACATTTTGTTATTGCATTCATATCAGATTTGTATTGTACTCTAAGTATTGATCACATGTTCAAATTTCAAATTCATAATTGATCATTACATTGTGCATTCATACTGAATGTAATTTACAAATGTTCTCTCATACTTCATATTTCATATCAATAAATAGAGTACAAAGGAAGAATGGAAAGAAGAGATAGAGGTATGAGTAGGTCCTTTGCATTTCCTTGAAGAATTTGTCTACATATCAGGAATCGGTTGTCATGTCTGGTCCAAGTCCTTCGGTCCTCTGTCTGAGTCTGCATATGTCAGGTTCTAGGTCTTTAGGGGTTGTCCTGCATCATGGTGATAAATTTTGTTAGATCCAATTGGATCTAATAAATGCATAAGAATGAAGCATTATACAATAATTAGATTCTTTCATAGTTGCATCCTTATTTATCTGGTATTCAATGCAATAACAAAGTGTGCATACACATAAAGTAAAAAGCAGTATTAAAGGACAGCAGTATGCATTATGTTAGTGAGCAAACTAGTGGTCTAATTGATGGAAAAAATTGAGCATTGGGTCATGTTCACTAACATAATGTGTTTGTTTTGATGTTTTTAAGCTAGTTAGAGTGGTGCATTGTTCAAAATAGACTGGTTCTTAGATCACAGTCAAGAATCAAAAGAGATGCAGTATGCTTTTTATTATGATGTTCACAGATTAGAATGCAAAAATGTTTTTCATATTTTGGATAGATGAAAAGATCAAGTACAAAGTCACAAAAGTTTGTTTATGTGTGTCACGAGCTCGTGCTTGAACCCCATAAACAAATTTCATTACTGGTAACATCTAACTCAAGTTTTGTCATATTTGAATCATGATTCTACAAGAGAGTATCAAAAGGTACACAAAAGATCACAGCTCCATCACTGGTAAAAAATTAAAATATGGTGGTAACAAAGTGACAAAGCATTAAATGATATAGCTTGTGCTATAGTCAATTTTCAACAAATGCAACAAACATGGTCACTATTCAAGCATCTACAATAAATGTTACAGCCAAATGGAGATGAGTCATCTCAAGTCAACAATAGAAATCAATTTATAGAGATGACAATAGCTTGAAATTTCAGTAAAAAATTGAGCTTCTTTATTACTAGTTTAAAAATCAAAATCTCTAGTATTCGAGCCATAAGTGGAATCATAAGTTTTCAATTTTCTTTTGTAAACAATGAATCCCCAAATTTATGCATGAGGCAATGAAATGAAGTTTAATAAGTAGTGGTACATGACTATAATAAAGGTAATTATTAGTGTTTTCTACAAGCAATAGAAAGATAAAAGCTCTAAAGTTCATACAAACTAGATGAAGAAATGCAAATCGACTTCAGTTAATGAAAAGTAATGGACAGACAAGAAAGATCTATTAGGAATGGGAACACTGAGAGGGGGGTGAATTAGTGTTCACTGTATTTTATCTTTTTACTTAATCTTTAAACTAAAATTAAATGCTTAAGTATTGAAATGAACATCCACATAAACATGAAACATGAAATCAACACATAACACCAATATGGTTATGGGGAAACCCAAATAGGTAAAAACCCTGGTGGGAACTGACACCCACTAATATTCTGTACTAGTGTTTTATGATCCTTGTTAGAAGATCCTTAACCCTGTTAGGAGTTTCTTTACAATGTATTAAGTACAATAGACCTTGTCAAGGGTCAGACCCAATTAGGAGTATTTTACAATAAACCTTGTTAGGGGTATGGATGCACTATCCTAGAGCTCTCTTCTCAAGTGGTGAAGGCTACAACCTTCTGATCTCAGATACACACTATATCTGCTGGATGAACTGCTACTGTGACACTACTTGTCTGATCAGTTCCTTTGATGCGCTGATGTTTTGACCTCTTCCAAAGCTCTAGTACATCTTATAGACTCTTCACACACTTCTTCTCTTCTTATCTCAACTTTTTTACAACTTCCATACTAATTACAATGGGCGCATCTCATATTTATATGTGCATACAAAATAAATAACTAGGTCAGCCCTTTAACCGATTGCATACAACGCTTCCAATTTAATTGGCTCAAGCATGTTTACAAACAAACATATTTACATGTCAGAAACCTAATTACAATAGGTGCATAGCCTTTACAACATTAGAATATAATCTTAAATCAAAATGCTAACAGTCAGCTACTTACTTTCTTCTTCTCTAGCACATACTGGCTGTGTAACTTCAACTGTCTGTAACTTTGGCATACTTGCATATCTAATAATGTGCTCATAGAATAAGCATGAATATAGTCTAACCAACTTATCTTATAAGGCACACACCATAACTCAGTCATACGCACATGGGCTGATGCTCTGAGCTTCAAGTACTCTGTACACTGTCTAGTCTTCAACACTTAATCAATTTCTGATCTTTTCATCAAATGCGCTGACTCCAAACTACTATATGGATTTGTTTCCATAATGAAAACACTATACTAATTCATATACACCAGTATAACCAAATTTCCAACAATCTCCCCCTTTTTCATTGATGGAAACAAAGGAATATGGCCATGTTGCTAACTGTTCCTTAATACAAAAAAACTTGTGTCTTACATCTCCCTTATACATAACTTTCTATCTTATATCTCCTTATACATATTATATCTCCCTTATACATAAATTTCTATCTTATATCTCCTTATACATATTTATATTCATATTCTATAAATACTCCCCCTTTGACATTAATGACAAAGGTGCTTCAAAACTATATATACAACTACTTACTGTGAGATAACATCCAGATATGTTATCTGCAGGTTTTGGATCTCCTTCTTCCAAAATGTGATCAATGAATTAACAATTTGTAGATGGGTGCATAATGCATATTGTAGCTTGTCCATCTTCTCCAAATCTATGTTGGGCCCTTGATCATATGTCACCATGGTGGTATCAATCTCCTTGATATTCTGATTAAGTATGTCTAATGAGGGTGCAAGAGCATTCCTTAACTGAGTCTACCTAGCCCTTATCTTCGACATCTCCTTTTCTACCTTCTCAATTTTATCTAACTATCCTTGGTAAACATTGTTACTCATGTTCACATCAATGGATGGATCATCTACTAATTTCCTTATGCTTTCTATCATAGCTTCTACTTCTTGTATCTTCTTATATAGATCACTAGTCAACTTGTCTGGGTTCATACAGTCAGCAATAATCTTTCTGCCTTTTGCTACAAACTCCTTCAGGGATGCTTGACCAACCTTTAGTGAGCTCATGTCAAGTGAAAATTTTCTAACCAATTCACTGAGCCTCTTCTTCAAATATTTATCTTCTACAACTAGGGATCAGATTCTTCTAGGCTAGAGAAATTACTCTTGAACTATGAAATGATTGTACTCACATCATCAATGGAGTGTACCTTAGACACTTTCTTGTCTTTTAGTAACAATTTGTTCAAGATGTTTACTTATTCTACAAGGAGGGGATTTCTCATCACCTTTTTCTCCTTGGCTTTCTCCATAGCTAAGATGTTGAACTTGATCAGGTCTTCTTCTCCCCAAGAGTCCAAACTGGTTGTGTCAAGTGTCAAACTTGACAACAATGCTACTGAGGGAGTGATAGAAGTGCTATCCATCACTTCTTATTTTACCTTGATTATCTTGACTAATGGTTCATTTTCTTTTCTCTTTACTTCTTTTTGTTTTTTGCTTCTTTTTCTGTTTGTTCTTCTTTGTTTTCTTCTTCTTTTTCTATTTCTTTTCCTTCTTTCTTTTCTTCTTCTTTTTCATCTGTTATATCTTCAATCTATATTTCTTCTTGATGAATAGGAGTAGTGTCACTGCATAAGTTTTTAACCTCTTGATTTCTTACAAATGCCTCTTCAAACTTTTCCAAATCCATATTTGTGGCTTCCATAGTAACTTTTATATTATCAATGAAAATTGAATCATCTTTAGGTGTCTCTATGACTCTATCATGGGCGCAGTCTTATCTTATTTAGATATTGTTTCAACAGCAGGCGTTGAGTCCTAGGGACCTGTCATAGGTACATTAGTAGTCTCTAAATCTTTTTCAACCATTATGGGAACTTGAACTTTGGGCGCAATAGCTGGATACATGTGCCTATTCATGAAGACCTTCTCAAATGCCTTCTCTATTTCCTTAGCAACAAGATCATAGTTCTTGTCCATAATGTGCAAAGTCCTTGACTTTGTTCTTAGATGAGGCTTTACCAGATCTAACAACAATGACTTTTCTTCTAAAGAGCATACTAGGATGGTTTCATCTAGAATATTTTCTCTTATCCTTAAATCCTCTTCAATGGCATGTCTCTTTTGGAACTCTAGGATGTTCCACACATTATCAGGGATCATAGTCTTAAGTTCTAAGATTGTCTTCTTAAACTTCAACATGTGTTTGACAATCATTCCATGTATCTTTGATTTGTCAATCTCATTGTATTTCTCATAAAACTTTGCTACTTTATCAATTCTTCCTTCATCAATAATTATTGTACTTAGCACACTAAGACTAGGTTTGAAACTTACTTTAGGAGGTGCTTGAGTGTTCCTTATGTTCCTTGTTACTCTCAAGGATGGATGACCAATGTTGATTTCTTTCTTCCTCTTAGGCATTCCCTTATACTCAGGAGGAGTAGTAAGGTCAATGGTTTCCTTGGGCATAGAAGGGGTAACATCAATTTTACCCTTCTGAATATCAGGCTTTTCTATCTTCACCTTCTTCATCTTAGGATCTTCTAATTTTGTCTTTGTTGTTGTTGTGCTCTCAATTTCCAAAGCAATCTTTTGTTCCCTTTCTTTGTCTAGGTCTTCTTGAGACACTCCATGAATTCTCAAGATCTCTGAGGTAACTTTGGCACCTTCCTTTTTGTTGCTGCATTGTTTAACACTCCATCAACTTCTCTTGTTTTCTCCTCATGGGTTCCCCATCTTGGCTCATTAGGGTCTTTAGGAGCTGAAAACAAAACTTGAGCATAAGCCTCTAGAATAGGCTCTTCCACTTCATATCCTAGTGGATTAATCCACTTTGTTCTTGGTTCAACTGCCTCCATGCATGTTGTGTCAGTCTCAACCACAAAACAAATAGTATCCTTATACTTTTCAACTATCTTTTCTTGAATTATGTATCTCATCTGCATCTTGATTCTAAATATCTTTAACTCCAGTGTCATGTAGTCTCTTAGAGTTCTCTTAGTAGATGCCTTGAAGGATATCTAGGGCATAGTAGGAATAGTCTTGTCAAGGTATAAATCTGACACCTTTCTAACAATATGGAAGTACATATATATGATCAAAGACCCAAATCTGAATATCTTGGTCTTATCATGCTTGATTTCTTTAAAGTTATCAATTAACTATATGTGCAAGATCTCACACAAGTTGAATTCTCCATTCTCTTTTACAAGTCTTATAGCTGCAAGAATTGTGGCCGCAGACACACTTTTCACCCTACTAGTGTGTTGGAACTTGTAACCTAGTATCATGGACATCAATTTGATGTCATCTTGCTCAATAGGCTCAATGGTCATTCCATGCCTATCACTTCTTGACTTGTAGGTTTTCTCAACAAGCTTCCTTACATCCTTGTCTACTGGAAGAATGGTGCATGTCTTAGAGAGGCCTATCATCTCATGAATTAGGTTGAACTAGTAATTATGACTGGTACTTCACCTATCCAAAATAGGTCATCATGAATTCTACAAACAATCAGCTAGTGCACTCCTGCACATAGGTTCTACTAGTTTCCAAAAGCTTAAGTCCAAAGGTGCATACTTAGAGAATGAGTACACCAGCCGCGCAAGGGTTTAGAGCTAAATTAGCTCCCCTTATGACCCTAAGGGCCATTCATTTAGATGTAGAGGGTGCATCCACTATGGATGCATCCTATACATTCTCATCAACCTTGTCCTTCTTTGCTTCTGACCAAATCAAGCTCACATCTTCTAAAGCTTTTACAAACTTGACTTCTCCTTTGGGATCAAATATTGGTTCTTCAAACTTTTTAGGGCTTTCTTGACCTTGTGTCCTTGATCTACAAAACTTTGAGATGTTTCCAGCCTTGTTACAAGAGTGACAAATGACTGGAGGCCTTATATTCCTTGGTGCATTGACATGGGTCACCATTTTACATTGTCTAGCTGAGTGACCGTTATAGTTACATATCTGACATGTAACATTCTGAGAACTTCTTACATTTGGCTGATTTGGATTTCTCTGGTTATGTTGAATCTTGTTCTTCTGACTTATTTTGTAATTCATAGCTCTATGACCAAATTTATTGCATGAATAACAATAACCATTGAAAGGTCTTACCTCTATATAGTTCCTTGCTATCTGTCCATGCTTGTTACATGCATAACAAGTGTGGTCTACTGGCTTGCACTCATTCTTAGGTGGTTCAATATGATCTTTATTCTAACTTCTAGTCTTCTTAGCATCTGAGGTGCCTTCTGGTGCTTTCATTCTTTCTCACATGTTGTCAATCTAATTTTGTGCTTCATTGTATCCAATGCAACTAATATCTCCTTTAGCTCTTCTTGCATACAACTGAGATTCTATCAAATCAAAATTGGTGTGTAATTTATCAATGTGATTCTTAGCATCTTTCAATTTAGATTCCAAGCTTTCTTTGTTGTTCCTTAGCTCCAAGATTTCCATGTTTACTTGCCTCAATTCTTCATTTAGTTGAAGGTTCTCTTTAATCTATTCATCATAGACTTCCTGATTGTTAGTAAGCTTATCATAAAATTCTTCAAGTTGTTCTTTCAAGGATGTATTTTCTTCATTTAGCTTCTTGGCCATTATCCCTAGATCACTAGTAGAGCATTCTTTCAAATCCTTCCTTAGCATTTTTATGAGTAATTGAGCATCACTGAGTTTTTCCTTAAGTTCTTCAATTTATTTTTCATATTTGTCCAGGTCTTCAAGAGCAACTTCAAGATTTCTTTTGAGATGTTTCATTTTTGCTTTGTCCATGATCTCCTCAAGTGGTTAAACTTATTTACTAGGGACCAGAGCTCTGATACCAATTTTTAGGAATGGGAACATTGAGAGGGGGGGTGAATTAGTGTTCACTGTATTTTATCTTTTTACTTAATCTTTAAATTGAACTTAAATGCTTAAGTACTAAAATGAACATCCGCATAAACATGAAATATGAAATCAACACATAGCACCAATATGGTTATAGGGAAACCCAAATAGGTAAAAACCCTGGTGGGAATTGACACCCACTAATATTTTGTACTAGTGTTTTATGATCCTTGTTAGAAGATCCTTAACCCTATTAGGAGTTGCTTTACAATGTATAAAGTACAGTAGACCTTGTCAAGGGTCAGACCCTATTAGGATTCTTTTACAATAAACCCTATTAGGGGTATGGATGTGTTGTCCTAGAGCACACTGCTCAAGTGGTGAAGGCTACAACCTTCTAATCTCAAATACACACTATATCTACTGGATGAACTGCTACTGTGACACTGCTTGTCTGATTAGTTCCTTTGATGCGTTGATGCTTTGACCTCTTCCAAAGCTCTAATACATCTTATAGAATCTTCACACACTTCTACTCTTCTTATTTCAACTCTATTACAACTTCCATACTAATTACAATGGGTGCATCTCATATTTATATGTGCATACAAAATAAATAACTAGGTCGACACTTTAACCAATTACATACAATGCTTCCAATTGAATTGGCTCTTTACAAAAAAAAATATTTACATGTTAGAAACCTAATTACAATAGATGCATAGCCTTTACAACATTAGAATATAACCACAAATCAAAATGATAACAGTCAGTTGCTTACTCTATTCTTCTCTGGCACTTACTAGCTATGTAACTTCAATTGTCTATAACTTTGGCATACTTGCATATCTAAGCATGCACTCCTAGAATAAGCATGAATATAGTCTAACCAACTCATCTTCTAAGGTGCACACCATAACTTGATCATACGCACATGCACTGATGCTCTAAGCTTCAGGTATTATATACACTGTCTAGTCTTCAACACTTAACTGATTTCTGATCTTCTCATCAAGTGTGTTGACTCCAAACTACTATATGACTTTTTTGCCATAATGAAAACACTATACTAAGTCATATACACTAGTATAGCCAACTTGCCAACAAGATCATCAAACCTGGTCAAGTTGAGTTTGCTACCAAAGTACCAATCAATCCAAGCCCATTAAAATATTCAAAAGACCGAGTTCAGAGCCCAAGTCTTGATTCAAGTCAAAATTGGCATGCTGAGGGAACATTAGGAAATTGAGATAAGCTACAGTTGACTTGTAAGGAAAATTAATGGTGTGTGATAGAGGAAGAAAATAATTTTTAGAATCTCCAAATTAAAATGTGTAGAAGCCTTGCAGAATGGCTTGCTTTTAGAGTCCAAGGATTTAGATGCTATAAAAGAGGCACTAGGAAAAGCATTTTTAGAAGTTGATAGGTAGCTCTTGTCCTGGTTTGATTGAAGAAATAGGTGATGATGTTGAATCTGGCTCAATGAAAACTATTATTTTTATAGGAGGTGATAGATTAATAGTTTCCCATATTGGTGATTCTTCTGTGGTGATATCACGTTTAGGAAAGGCAGTGCATATTACAAGTCTTCATCACCCATATGAAATAGAAAATTTTCTCTTAATGAAATTCAATGTGTGAAAGAAGTAGGTGGTTGGGTTAATAATGGTCAAATTTGTGGGGAGATCTATGTCTCACGTGCATTTGGGGATATGCGATTCAACACAAAGAAGAAATAAATGTAAAGGATGGAAGTGATTTACTTATCTCTATCATCAAGGCTGAGAGCCATTTTTCAAGTCACAATCACAGCCCATGAATATACAAGCACATCTGAGCCATGGCAATGAAGCCAAGTTCTGATCTCATGAGATCCATCTTTTAACCCGAGTTGCCAAGAAAAGCTCAAAAAATCATGGCATTGAGCTTCTAGTAAAGGTCTTTCAACAGTCAGCTCAAGTTCTTGATAACAAAGCTCAACTTTCAGTCAAGCCCGAGCTCTTACAAGCTTGAGTTTACTACTCAAAATCTAGCTGAGTTCTTCATTGGTGAGATCACTAGTCAATACTACAGACCATGAGTTTATCAGTTAGTTGAGGTGTTAGCAATCATAGACTAAGGCCAAGCTCAAAGTCAAATGTTGAGTTCTTACAATCAAGTCGTGAGTACAAAGTCATAGTCAAAACAAAGGCCAAGTTTTAATAGTATGAAAAAAATGTGAGCTATCACTTAAGGTTCAACAGTCAAACCCCAACCCAAAATCTAATATAAAAGGCTCAAGTTCTTAATCTAGATACTAGTCATAAACAAAAGGGATTGTGCCAAATGTTTCAATCATGAGAAAGATCAAAGCCAATGAGTTTCAGATTGAAGACCAAATGAAGAGACAGAAAACTCCAAGTCACAGCCAGATCCAGTTTTTCCCCAAAATGCAACACAAAGATGAATGCAAAAACTAAGAACAAAGCCAGATTTGATAAATTTTAGGTCCGCTAGCAGAGATATTAAAATACCATTGAATGTTGTAGTGTACTCTAGTCAGGCCTCGATAATTGTCTATGCCAACTTGCACATATACCTTCAAGAGATATTTTTGCATGAGTTGCTAGTTCCATTCTCATGGTATTATGCTTTAGTTTAATTTTTGTAATAATTTAAATTTAGGTATTTTTAAGGCTTAGGTTTAGATTTTATGTAGGCTAGGGGTTTTATTTTTGAGATTATTGATTAATTGTTGATATGTATTGTAAAATGGTTTCTATCCTTATCAAAAGACAACATTTAGGGCAGGTTCAAAGCATAATTTGTGCATAGGATTTTGGGAATTATTTGGGTAGTGGTACTTGTAATTAGGGAGCTATTTTATAGCTAAAGTTGAGCGTTTTAGGGAGTTTTTTTAGGAGTCCTAGATTTTCAAATTCAGGTTTGGAGGGCTTCATAAGGAAAGGAAATTTTTAGTTTTAGGGGTTCAAAATAGTGGAAAGGGGAGGCTTAGTGAACATCTTCGCTCCTCTACCCCTTTTTGCATGTTTTTGTAATCATTTATAGGTTTTGAAGGAAATTAAAGCAGGCTTTCTATATTGCATCAATTTCTGAGTGTTGGATCCAGACTCTTCTTTTCTACATTAAGTGTTGCATATTTTGTGTGATCTGGTAAAGTGAATTATTTTTTATTCCTTTTTAGGCTATCAGAAATAGACCTTTTGTGGGATATGTATGTTTGTTGATAGTTTTTATTGTTAGTGGTGTGAACCCTAATAGTAGATATCTTTTAGCCTATATGTTGAATGGAGAATGATAAATGCAACTCAGTAATTTTGTAGTTGTGGATGTCAGTTTGAAGATCTTGATAGATCTGGAGCAAGTTTTGGTGTATCACCCCATTTCCCATTCAGTTTTAATTATTTCTCCCTTTTTCCCAATCAATTTTCAATCAAGAGGTGATATCTTAAATCAGATAGGAACCGGCTTAGAATCCAAAGATTCCTTCTCATTCAGAGTCCACCTACAGCTCAAGAAGGTTTCCATTGTTAGGATGGAAATGTCTGAAGAGCCCTAATGCCTGAGTTAGGGTGACAATTCTAAGCCTAAACAATTAGTTCCTTATGCTCCGCAACAACAGCAACAACAAATACCACAAACCCTAGTGAATGTTAGATGGTCAACTAGGCTAAGTAGACCTCCAGAAAGATTTTCTCTCTCTTTATATTTTATTTTATTAACAGATGTTGGTGAACCTAAATTTTATAATAAAGAATTTTCACGGAAAAAGGGTATTAATTTTGATGAGATATTTTCTCCAGTTGTTAAAATGACTTCTATTTGTACTGTTTTAAGTATTGTGGCTACTAAAGATTTTCATTTAGAGTAGCTTGATGTTATTTAAATTTCTTTTCTTCATGGTGATTTGGATGAATAAATATATATGTTATAGCCATAATGATTTGAGGTCAAGAGTAAGGAGAATTTAGTGTGCAGATTGCAGAAAAGTTTATATGGCTTGAAGCAAGAACCTTGACAGTGTTATATTAAATTTGACACTTTTATGAATGAGCATGGATACACTTGGTGACATTCTGATGATTGTGTTTATTTTAAGAGGTTGGATGATGATAGCTACATTATTTTATGTTTATATTTTGATGATATGCTTGTAGTTGGGTCTAACATGGATCACATTATGGGGTTGAAACAATAGTTAGCACATTCATTTTCTATGAAGGATTTGGGTGCTGCAAAAAAATCCTTTGTATGAAAATTTGTAGAGATAGGAAAAATAGGAAATTGACTTTATCTCAGGGTAATTATATTGAGAAGGTGTTGTAAAATTTCTCTATAGAGAATGCCAAATTTATCAGCACACCTTTGCCTGGTCATTTGAAATTGACTAAGTCAATGTGTCCAAAGACACCTGAAGAAGAGGCTAAAATATCCAAGGTACCTTATGCTTCAACTGTAGGGAGCTTAATGTATGCTATGGTATGTACTAGTCCAAATATTGTACACACGGTGGGAGTTGTTAGTAGGTATATGAGTCACCCTAGGATTGAGCATTGGAATGTAGTCAAATGGATTCTCATATATTTGAGAGGTACATCCAGTAAGTGTTTACACTTTGGGGGATCTACTACTACTGTATAAGGCTATCTTGACTCAGATTTGGCAAGATATATAGATAGTAGGTGGATTACTACAGGATATGTATTTACTATTGGTGGGACACCGGTGAGTTGGATTTCTTAGTTACAAAAGGTGAATTATTTATCCACTATAGAGGAAGAATATGGTATTGCTACAAAGGCAGCCAAGGAGATGATATGGCTTTAATTCTTCATTGAAGAATTGGGACATCTATATATAGATAATTATCTATATACAAATAGCCAAAGTGCCATTCATATTTCAAATAATTCTTCTTTGCACTCAAAGATAAAACACATACAGCTGCAGTACCATTTCATGCAATCAGTTTTGGATGATGGGCAGTTAAAACTGGAAAAGATACATATAGATGATAATCCAACAGATATATTTACAAATGTCATGATAAGGGAGAAGTTGAATTCATGTTCATCTTTGGTTGGTCTACTAGACTGAAAAAAATAAAGGAACAGTAGAGTCTGGGGTGGTTGGATCCAGTGGGATCTTCATAGGGTAGCGGTTTAGCTACAGGTTTAGTCTCCAAGTTGAAGATTTTTTTTTGTGTGGAGCCTAATTAATCTCCAAGTAGGAGATTATTATCTTGTGATGACTGATCAGGGGATTATTATACACTTTTCCCCCCGTCCTTGTTGGGGTTCAAGGTCGGGTCAGGCCCTGAGCAGGGGTTTGGGGGTGGAAGCCCCCAATATGATCAGGGGCAGTGCCCTCGAGGAAAAAAAATTGGGGAGCTATTTTTGGGCTATTTTTGGGCTGACATGTTGTAACCAATTCTAATCCTAAAGTAAAAAAATAAACTTGTATAAAATTGGTTATGGTTAGGTATTTCACTATTATGTATGTTTTTAGTAGCTTCTTGCAGTGGTATTGAGTTGTAAGGGATTGTGGATTGTAATCAGGTTGTAATCATTGGATAATAATAATATTGGTCTCGTTGTTGGTGGATGTAGCCCAGGAATTGGGTGAACCACGTTAAATCTTTTTGTCTTGTGTTCTCTTCTATGTGGTTTATTATTTTTCTAATATTAGTTATATTTGCATGTAACTATTATTTTTGTCTTGTTTAATCCTAACAATTAGCCATATGTCTATGGTTGCGACAAGAAAAACATATAATATCAGACTATCTTTTCTATTGATAAGGGCTTGACTAGTTCACTAGCGACCTCTGATTATTAATCCTTGCTCTACACTCATCATCCTTGTAACCATACTTGTTGCAATAATAACAATATCACTCAAAACTTCTAGATCTATAGTCATTTGCAATGTGTCCAAATATATTGTATTTGTAGCAATACCCATTGAATATAATTGTCCTACATACCGACCGACTCCTACATATGTGTGCATTCTGACCAACTTTATGATAGTTAAAAAAAAAAATTGTAACATTTCTTACAATAATTCCTTTGTGTTACCTTTTTTGTAGATTCTTCTTTCTTATTCTCCTTAGATGATTCTCCAATCCTAAATTTTCTCAAAAATTTGAGACCTTTAGTCTCCTTGTTCATCCTTTAATTATTAATTTGTTCATCCAACTTTGTAGAAATTTTATTTCATTTATTCAATAGGTCATTAGCATTCTTCAGTTCTCCTTTCAATTTCTCATTCTCATTTATGAAACTCTCATTCTCGTTACCCAAATTCTCATTTCTCATTACGAAATTGTTGATTTCTCCTCTTAGATCTTACAGTTGCTCTCTAGTCTAGAGATATGCATATAAGGTACCTAGTTGTTGTTGTGACTTGAAGAGTTCATTTTCCTTATCCTACAGGGTCTGGTCCTTACCTTTTAGGTCATCTTCAATGAATCTCATTTCTTCCTTATCTTCACACATTCTAATTTCTTTAACTTCAAGCTCTTTCTTTGTATTTTCTTTATCTTTGGTCAACTTCTCATTTTCTTTCATTAAATCTGTAATTACTGCCTTCGATTCTTCTGATACACTTTTCTCTAAAAGATGTTCAATGTAGTATTTACTTGTATTAAGTTTCTCACAAATATCTTGCCTCTTTTCAATGGACATCTTCAACTTCTTTTTTAGTCCATTGATCACCCCTTCTACTTACTCAATTTTCTTCTTGTATTTATAACCTTACATGCCTATCTTAAGGATCTCCCCGAATTGTTAGGATTCTTGAAGGGAACTTGGTTCTAATATCAATTGTTAGTCAGAATAGGCACTGAGAGGGGGGTAAATTTATGATGCAATATAAAACTAATAACTAAATTAAAAAACTTGCAAAGAAACCAACATGCAAAGCTAAAAACAATGTAGAACACTGTCACATCCAAAATCCACAAAGATTAAGACAAGACACCAATATTTTTCTTGTGGAAGCCCTTGTTAGAGGGAAAAAACCATGTGTGGGAATGATACCTAAAATATTTCACTAATCTCAATAAAATATGGCATGTTAGGACCTCTTACAATCACCCTGTCAAAGGCATACCTGATTAAGAGTATCTTATCCATGTTACAAGCTATTTAGTCTTGTTAAAGACTACTCTATTAAGAGATTTAGAACACAAGCTAATGTGTCACCATGTTAAAGGATTTATCCTTCAGATCCTATTAAATATCATGTCCACACTATTAAGAGTGAGCTTGTTAAGGCATTTTTCATGCAAACCTATTAGGGCTTTCCTTGAGATAAACCCAAGTAGAAAATGATCTGATTAAATAGAAGTTCTTGCTTTCTTAAACAGATCCAATTAAGCTCAATCACTACTAATATTATATACTCACTTAGTTTTTGAATCACACCTCCTGAAACACAATCTGCCACTATATCCACACTCACATTCTTTCCCCTTCTTTTTCTGATATATTTATATTCTTCTCATTAAGGCACCTAAACACCCTAACCACTTGATATTCAAATCTCTTGCTCAAGCATAGTTAACTTTCAACATACCTAAATCAGATTCTATAATAAAATAAAAATTTCAACCATAGGATTCTATCGCACCTTCGATTCATCCAATAATATTCATCTTCATCACTTTTTCCTAGGTACTTGCACAACTTTGTGAAATACCTTCATTAGCGATCACAAAAAAAATGGTTTAACTTTCCACATTATCATCTACCATGTCATCACAATACTTGGACAATATATTAGCCTTTTACCGATATTAGATCAACTAATTTGACCATCTTTCCAATCAAACACTTTCTTCTTTGTTCCTTACTATTATTTACTATCTCAGTCACACGAAATTATAGTATCTCTCTCGATACATGGAATTAGATGATGTGACCTCATAAATAGTTTCCATAGACATTATTCTATCATACTCTAAAATATTACACCGATACTCAATATTTAGCTCCAGATATAATTGTCAGTTCCTTGTACTTCTTCAGTAATGCTTGTTAGCACAACTGATACAGTGATGCTAAGTATTGCATTGATGAAGATTGGTACAAATTTAATGATAGGTGAATCAATTATTAGGTTATTATTGATGTCAACTGATTGAATTAGTGTTTTCAGTATGTTACCAGATATTGTGTGAGTAAATCATGAGTTGCAGTATGTTTCTAAATTTTCAAATCTAATGGAAGAATATATTATATGTTGTGATATCAAGTTTGTAATTACGACTTTTGATATGAAGTATTGAGTTGGTTATGTTTGAATGAAATCAAACTAGGTAGCTACTAAAATAGTTAGTGATAGATAGTAAGTGATTTGAATTTTATCTTAAATCAGTAAATTATTTGATGGAGAGGTCATAGGATATGATTGATAACAATGTCTAGATATTATATTGAGGATCATGACTCATATTGTTGATCAATGAAGATGGTTTAATGGAGTGGAAGTGGTATTAATAGAATGAATAGGTAAACAAGACAGATTTCTTGAATAGGTAATGAAGATTTGTGAATCGATGAAGAAATTTGAAGTGGAAATGGGATCAGTGATGTTTTTAGTGAAGTAGTAAGACAATTCTATGATTTATGGAAATTATTTGACATCACATTGCCTGAGGTATGCATTTGAGGTGGATTTCTCAAAAAGTTTCCTTTGGTAAAACAAGTTTTTTAAGATGGTCCAATTTTCAAGGTGAAATCCATATGGAACCTGACACAGTCAGAGAAAAATAGTTTATGAGTTGTTAGATACATTATATCTTACCTAATATGATCTATATTGTTTTTATCTCAGATCTAGGGTTTATTTTATGATGGTGGAGGAAAATCTATATATTGGAAAGTTGAAAAATAAGTTATTTATTGATTGTAAATTGCAAAAGGATTTACTAACAAAGAAAGTGAAGGAATCAAGTGCGATCAAGCCAGGAAAGATTATAGTGTGTGGAGAATATTTTCAAAACTTAATAGGATCTGATCATGTAGATTTAGTGTAATCTCACAGATCATTTTATCTATTTCTTTCTAATAATTGAAACAGTGAAATCCCTTAACAAGGTTGATCCTAACATATCTTTGTTGTAAATCCTCTTACAAGGTGTCATTTTTATTAAAATTTTAAATTCCTCTAACAAGGATTCTCCTAATAGGGAAAAGATTCTAATAGATCTAAGGAAGAATCCCTTAACTAGGTAGCACATAATAGTTCTTTTGTAAGCCTTTAATAGGGTAAGCTCCTCACAGGGTGTATTCCACAAGAGTGTATATTTAGTGGGCACCAAGTCTCACTATGGTTTTTCACATTTGGGTTTCCATGAGAAAAATATGGTGTCTCTATTGTTTGATTGATTATTTTTGGATGCATACTTTGAAAATTTCTATTTATATTAGTTGTTGTTGAATGTTTCGGTGCATAAAGTTCAAAGATTTTGAAAATAGTGAATTTGTTGATTACTAATTCACCTTTCCCCTTTCATTAATCAAACCTATATTAATAATTGGTATCAGAGATGAGTTCCCCTACTAATAAATCTTAACATCTTGAGGGAAAATATCTAAATATGTATAGGAAGGAAGCACCTAAGTTCACTAATGACAATTTCTCTACATGGGTAAGTAGGATGAAGCTACATTTGGTAGGTTTTGAAGATTAAACATTGGTTCATCTCACAACCAATTATGTTCAACGTGTTAGAACCCTAACTGATGAACAAACAAAGAGAAAGATGGATCATAACTATGTAATGATAAAAATAGTAAGTTCTCTATCTGATGTTGAGTTTGTAGATATCAAAGATATGGATAATGCTAAAGACATGTAGGACAAGTTGATAATAGTTTATGGTGGTGATATTCATGTTCAGAAAGAAAAGGTTTATAGTCTCAAAGGAAATTATGATGAAATGAGAATGCATGAAGGTGAGAACATTTCTCAATACAACTATAGGATAAAGGAGTTTGTTGATGCAATCAAAGGAGCTGGTGGACAACTTGAATAAGATGAAGTGGTAAGTAAAATATTGAGAAATCTACTACCATGTAGTATGCTATTAGAGTCTCTACTATACAAGAATTGAGATCTATTAATCCTACAAATGTGACTCTATATTTCTTGGTTTGCAAGCTTATGCTTTTGAGTTAAGTAAATTTGATAACAATATGCCTAGAATAGAATCTTCATTCAAATCTTCCCTAACCATTGGTTTTTCAAAGAAAGGAAAAGAAGTCTCTAATAGTTCTGAAGGAAATCATGATTATGATTCTATCTTGTCTAAGGAAAGAGAACAAGAAGAGTTGGAATCACTTCTAGCAAGGATATTACCTAGAGGAAAAGGAAAGTATAAAGGCAAAATTCCCTTAGAATTATTTTCATATAAAAATTTTGGTCATATTGTATCTAGATGTCCTGACAATGACAAGAAGGATAAGCTCAAGATATTTAGGAACTTCAAAGATAGGAGAAAGAAGGTGTGTTACCTAGAAGGAGTTACTGATGAAGAATCAGATGTAAAAGATAATGAAGAAGAGGTTGTCTTTGTTGTGGTCAAAGAAGAACCTCAACCAGTGTAGATGAAGATAATGAGGAAAAAAAATGATTTCAAGCAAGAATTGCAATAGTGACTAGATAATAGACAGTGGGTGTACACATCACATGACTAGTGACAAAAGAAAATTTATTTCAATGGAGGAATGTGATGGAGGAGTAGTCAGATTTAGTAATGGTTCTCCATGTGTGGTAAGAGGTAAAGGTTCAATAGAACTTAATGATAACACTAATTGTGATGATGTTTATTGGGTTGATGGATTAAAGTATAACCTATTATGTGTTTCTCAGCTGAACAAAGGTTTCAAAATTGGAATTTAGTAATGGTTTTTGAATGATCTTAGGAAACTCTGGAGATTTGATTTCTATTGGTGAACAGAGTAGAGGTAACCTATTCTGAATGAATTCTACTAATAAACATTGCTTGTTTGCTAAATTTGAAGACTATTGGTTGTGGAATAAAATATTTTTTCATGTTAATTTTGATAATCTGGTAAAGGTTAGTAAGAAAAGATGTGTTAGAGGTTTTCCTACTTTAGCTAAGCTTGATAATGCTATGTGTAAGGAGTGTCAATTGGTAAATTTTACTAGTTCTATCTTTACTAGTAAAGTCTATTCATCACAAAACATTATTGACCCTATACACACTTATTTGTGTAGACCAATGAGGAATCAGAGTTACTATGGAGATAAGTATTTTATCTTGTTTGTTGATGATTGCTCAAGAATGATGTCTATTATGTTTTTGAAGGATAAATCTAATGCATTTTACATGTTTAAGGTATATAAAGTGAGAGTTGAAAAAGAAATAGGTAAAGCACTTAAGTGTCTCAGATATGACAAATGAGGTGAGGTTACTTCACAAGAGTTCACAATATTTTTTGAAGAATGTGGAATCAAGAGATAAATGTTAGCACCAAGGACACCCCATCAAAATGGAATTGTAGAGAGAAGGAACAGAACCATAATTGAATGTGCAAGAACACTTTTGATACAAAAGAGAGTGGCTCAAATATTTTAGAGAGAAGTTGTAAGTACTGGTATCTATACTTTGAACCTAGTACAAATTAAGAAAGGTACAAATAAAACACTTTATGAGTTATGGTATGATCATTCTAAAGGATTTGAGCAATAAAAATCCACAAAACCTTAAGAACAACTATATACAAAAACCTATCACAAGGAGGTAGAGACAAGAAGAGGGCAAGGGTTTTGCTCTGAAAATATGAAGAATATATTTCCTAAATGAAAAACCATATTAAATATACAATGGATTGATCCTTATAAAAGGAGATCAAAAATGTAAAAGGGAAAACCCTAAGAGGTAAAAGTGCATGTAATAATTAATTTAGTTATTAAATGAATATTGCATGTGTGTGTAATAATTAATTTAAATATTAAATGACTAATGCATGTGCATAAAGGTAAATCTTAAGAAGGGAGTAAAGTTAATTTAGTTAACATAATTAAATTAATACTTTACTCTAACACCCCCCTTAAGATGAGAAACAATGTAGCTACGAATAATGCAAGAAGAAAGAAAAGGAATCTATAGCATTGAAAGAAAAAAATGGGTCCCAACAACATGGCTTGATGAGATACCCAGCACAACCAAATCTCTATAAAATGGACAAATAGGGAAAACCACATGGGAAAAAACCCTACTCCAAGAAGAGATAGAAACAAAAGGAAGGAAGGCCTCATCACTGAGACCCCCCAAGGAAAACTTCCTTCACCCCAAGAATAAGACGTAGCTGAAGATATTGTGGTGATGCAAAAGGTTTAGTGAAGATGTCAGCAACTTGCTCAGCAATGGGAATGTACTCCAAACTCAGAGATCCATCCTGAATCAAATGTCTGATGAAATTCATATTAATCTCAATGTGCTTGGCCCTCTAATGCTCAAATGGATTGTGGTAAATATGTATAGAAGTTTTATTGTCACACCAAAGAATAGTGTGACTATCGGGAGGAAAACCAAACTCTATCATCAACTGTCGAAGCCATAAAATCTCTTGACAAGCGAGCATAGATTCTTGGTACTCTACCTCTATAGATGATAATGCATGATTTTTCTTCTTCTTGCAATACCATGTGATAGGAAAAAAACCAAGATAGAAAACAAAGCTAAAATTTGACTTCCAATCAGTAATATCACCATCCCAATCTGAGTCTATGTAACCAACAATGTGAGGATCCCCTGATGTATAGTGAATGCCATAAAAAGTAGTACCCTAAATCTACCTCAAGATACATTTGGCCACTTTCCAATGAATCTCATGAGGATCATGTGAGAATTTAGAGACAAGGCCAACTGCAAAGGAAATATCAGGATAAGTGTGTGTTAGGTACAATAAACTACCTAGTAGTTGTCTATATAATGTGGAATCCACTGTACAAGTAGAGCAAGTGGTAGATAAAACAACACCTAACTGAAAAGGTGTGGAAGTAGGCTTGCAATCAAGCATGTTGAACCTCTAAAGCATATCAAGAGAATGCTTTTGCTAGATAATGGAAATCCCATCTAAAGACTAAATAACCTATAGGCCCAAAAAATAGTGCATAAGTCCAAGATTTGTCATCTCAAACTTATCTCTCAATGCACATTGAACACTCTAAATCATAGAGGATGAGCTACATGTAATGATGAGATCATAAACATATAGAAAAAGTATCAAAAGATTATCTCCATGACATTGAATGTACACTGTAGGATCAAAATGATAGCATGTGAAGTGGGAGGTAAGAAAAAAGAATCCATCTTCTCATACCAATCCCTAGGGGCTTGTTTGAGACCATATAGAGACCTCTAAATTCTGCACACCATAGAAGAGTCCTACACAAAACCCTAAGGCTTCTCCATATAGATCTCCTCCTATAGGTCCCCATGCAAAAAGGCACTCTTTACATCCATCTTATATATTGTCCATCCCTAAGAAGTTTCAAGAGAGAGTACAAGGTGAATAGAATTCATCATGGTGATATAATAAAGGCTCTCAAAGTAATCAATACCATCCACCTATGAAAATCCCTTCGCAAAAAGATGTTCCTTATACCTATCAATAGAACCATCTACAGAAAACTTGGTATGGTACACCCACTTGCACCAAACCAACTTCCTTCCTTTCAGAAGAGGACAAAGATCCCAAGTGTGATTCTTCATCAAAGAAGAGTACTCCTCATCCATATTCCTATCCCACTCAAGCTGACCTGTCACCTCTGAAAACCTCTAAGGATCATCTAAAATAACATGACTCAATAAACCACTACCATATATCTGAGCACGAGTGCAACGATTATCTAAAGGATCACCTGCCAAAGGTCCAGTTGCATCAATAGTATCATGATCCCACTTGGTCATGCACTAAACATCTGGTGGAGGTGGGGAAGGGGGATCATCATTTGAATCTTCTTCAGAGGATATAAAATCATATAGAGGAGAAGAGTAAGTACTAGGTAGTGAAGAAGAAGTTGATGATGGAGGATCCATCTTAGGATAGCACTCATCAAACTGAACATCTCACCAAAATAAGACTTCTCCAGAATCAAGATCAAACAACCTATACACCTTTGCATTCTTATAGTAGCCAAAAAATATGATTGATCAGCTCTTCCTCTCCATGGCTTTCCTCTGGACATATAGAAAAAATGCCCAAGCCTCACTATCAAAAAGTTAGAATGTAGAAATGCCAGGCTTAACATGAGTCCAAGCCTCCTCAGGAGTCAAATATTGTAATGCCTTGTGAGGCATATGATTCTTAATATAGTTGGCACAATTGATAGCCTCAGCCCAAATTGAAGAACTTGTAGATTGAGACTGTAGCATACAATTGGCCATCTCTCATAATGTTATGCTCTTTCTCCTTACAGTCCCATTCTACTGAGAGATATGAGGAACTATGAACTGATGTTGTAAACCATTCTCAGTGCAAAAATCTCTAAAAGAACGATTGACATATTCCGCCCCATTGTCAGTGTGTATATGCTTGACAAAAAGACTAGATTTCTTCTCTAAAAATGTCTTAAAGATTCAAACATTAGACTTCTACTTTAAGAAGTACACCCATGTGCGTCTGGAGAAGTCATCTATGTAGGTAAGTACATATTGGGCACCATAATTAGGATTGGGAAATGACATAAAATCATTGTGGATCAACTACAAAGGTGATATAGCATGTGAGGATCTACCTATCAGAAAGGGATCTCTGTGATGTTTTCCAAGCACACAACCATAGAAAACATCATCAGTACAAGGGATATGAGGTAGCATAATCACTAGCTCTTGTGTACTCATCTATTATAGATATTATTGGAAATCTAATATGGGAAAGTGAGATACTAAGAGGGGGGCTAAATCAGTTATCCACATTACTTTTATACTTTGAAACTAATTCCACATGCATTCCATAAACATAAATTTCAATACTAAAATATATATAACATTCTAATCTCATCCATCAAATGAAACACATAACACAAAATTTTGGTAACCCAGAAATCCTTGAAATGTAAAATAGGGGTGGGGATGACACCCACAAATATTCACTACTATAGTATTAAAGTGTGCCTATTAGGGCTACAAAATTTTGACCACTTCAGATGGTCTACCCTATGAGGGGTCTATCCTATTAGAGCTTATAGAATTATAAAATCTACCTTGATTAAAGGATTTTAAAACTTACAGATAAGTAAGCACTCAGTGAAGAGATTTATAAAGGCATGTTAGGACCACTCTATTAAGAGATGTACCCTGATTCACCTAAAAAAATGTATTAGTACCTAATCCTTTGGTTTTCACTATAAATGTTGATAGAAAATCATCTCTTTCCAATACTAGTATGATTTCCAAAATCAAATGTAGCTATGTTTTATCCTTCACTACTCTGCTCAGTCAGTCTACCCGATCTTTGCATCTAACAATCAAAACACTACTCTTCTCCGCATACATGAGATCTTCTTTGTTACTACTTTTTAGGGTTTTTATATCACCTTATATGAACATTTGATCAAGCTTCCAGATTACAATCAATGATCTATATTCATCACCTATGTTGCTTAAGCATTCCCTTTTTTTGATAGGTTACATAGCTTTCATAGAGATTAATGATAAGAAATACAAAGCGTAATCAACTCCTTGATTCTCTCAACAATCATTAAATCTCACATAGAAGTCATCCAAAATGGTTTACCTTGGTGTTTGTGGTATTACAAATACATATCTAAAAACTGGCTTGCTCAGCATATGAAGTTTCTGGTGCTTGGTCAAAACTATTCTTCATATATTGGTGCTCGGCACTAATCTTCTATACAACTCGGCATAAAATGCTTGGTAACTACTAAAGTACTCGGTGACCTCTGACTTTCTCAACAGTAACTACTACTCGGTAATTATACAAGTCTATACATGACTTAGCCTTAATAAGATGGCTCGGTCGCAGTGATGACTGACCAACATTTCCTTGAAAATGACCAAGTGTTAGACACTAATAGACAACATAACATAGGGATCAACAATCCCCCCCTTTTACATTAGTGGAAAAAACACTTTTTTATGACTTTTACATTGTATAAATATGTTGAGTACTCCCCCTAAGACTTTGACTCAGTCTCCAAAAAAAGACTATACTATATATACATGACTCTTGACATATAATGAGTATATATTTACATTACAAAATAGTATGTCATACCTTTCTAGTCTATATCTCTTCTTTGATCTCAATAGTATACATGAGTACATGACTCATTTCCTCCTTGTATCATGACATATCTACTATTTCCCCCTTGTTTTTGTCACTTGAATCTTTTGGGGTGTAGGGGTAAGAAAATACTTTTCAAAAATGGTTTATGGAGCTACATAATCATTTATAAGGCATTATCCCATCCAGATCTCACAGACTACAAAACCTGTATCTTGATCTCTAGTTGGGTAGCTACATCAACCAAACTCTCAACAATAGAGAGATGAGGATCTCTCTATACTAACTCCTTTTCTGACGCTAATTCTCTTTGCATAACCTCTAGATGAGGTGTTAACATAGTTTGTATTGAGATTAATTTGGCTCTTATTCTTTCATCATTAGCCATCATCTTGACTAATATTCCTTGTGCATGAAGTGGTTATGTGAAATGAAAGAAGCTAGAACTTGCATCCATGCTCAGTGAATGTCCAATAGACTTCAAGTCTAATTTCAGCTTGTCAATTAGTTCTTGATTATCCGTAGTGAATGTTTTTACATTGCATAGTTTCTTGTACAAAGAATAAAAATTCTATACAACCTCTTCTAAGTTATTTACTAGATCAGAAAGTCCTACCTGTTTGACTACTATCTTAGTTGAGACTCTTTCAAGTACCTTTGTCTCAAACTTTCTTTCTAACCACTGCATGAGCTTTTCATTAGCTTCAATTTCATCACTGTTCACCTTTTTAACAATATGAACTAATTTTTCCAGAATAGGTGAAGTCTCATTCACATCATCCAACTCAAAAACTTCTACAAATATACCTTTTATTTCATGAAGTACTTTCTTTTGTGGATGTTCTCTTTTTAGTTCCTCTTGCTTTCTCTTCTTCTTCAATAGATCTTGCAATATTTTCATTTGTTTGTAGTTCAAGTTATAACTTCATCTAATGTGACCTATGTGCCAAGAGACTTTTCCTTTTTCTTATGTACTTTCTTCTTTGGTGTGTTGTCACTTGGTAATTGTACTAAGGCTTGGATAGCCTCTTTCTCCTTAGGCTATGGATGCTCCTTAGGTATCCTCTGTCTTCTTTTCTTCCTCAACATGAGGTCCTAAAATTACTATTGCAAATTTATCTACTTGTTCTTTTAAGCTCTCCTCTCCTTTTCCTTTATTGTCTTCCTCGGTAGGTGCATTATCTATTATTGTTGTCGACTTGTCTTTTTCCTCGATACTTGAACTCTATGTGAATTTTTGTTTAACTGTGACCATGTGGGAGCTTGTAGGTTCACGGTCAATATTTTATGTACCCTCATTCCTTGTATAATCATGTACTTGGATAAGAATAGAATTGGTACTCAGTAGAAAGGGATTTGAGGTTGCCTTGGTAAGGATTTGGATTTTTATTTCTTCCTTGGTTAAGGCATTAATGTGTACTTGTGTGTCCTTAGGAATATCCTCAATAGTGATCACATCCTGTGATGCACTCACTTCTACCTTGTGTCTTTCCTCTTCCTCAAGATTCTAAGGCTTATCTACATCTTCTTTATTACCCAATTCAATCTGGATGGATGTACCTACAATACCCCAAAAATGGGCTATAGGTTCATTAACCTCCTACATCTTCAATTCGAATGAAATTGATACAAAAGTCCTAACCTAAGGCACATCTTCACATCAAAATCCTAATTGATTATCTTAATTCTGCATCAAGGAATATTTCCTAAATATTCCTAATTTATCTAATTATCTTTAATTAAATATTATTTGGCGATAAATGTTATTATTTATCCTAAAGTTGATTAATTAAATATTATGAATATTTAATTAATTAATTTAATTCTGCCACTTAATTATTTAATTAGATTTAATTGCATTTATTCCTAATTAATATTGTTTTTATTTTGACAATAAATCAAAATTCCTACAAACAATCAATTGGATATTTATTTAATTGATTTAAAATCAAAGTTGTCAAATTTAATGATTTAATTGTAATAAAGTTTGATTTAATAATTTATTAACCCATAAATCAATTGTTTTAATTTTAAAATCAGTTAAGTGGAAAATAAATCACTTTATTTATTAAATTAATTCATCTTAAATCACGCACAATCAAAAAAGTAGGCAACTAGAAATTAACAATCAATTTTAAAATTGAAACTCAACATGTGATGATGAGTTGAAAAAAAAACAAAAAAACTAAAGCTCTATTTTGAGATAAAAACTGCTTTTGCATGATTTTATGAATTAAATATTCTTAATTTCTTGTTAACTCAAAAATCAACCTGAGTTTATCAAGAGTGATTTATGGCTTTTCTCTTTCATCCTCAAAGCCCTGGATTTCTATAAAATCAAGGCTCAGCTCTCTCAAAAATCCCTTAAGCTTTCAATCAATATCTCTCGAATTTGCACAATTACTCTAGCAAATTGACATCTGAAGAATCAAGCACTTGTGACAGGAAAATTTGTGAGATCATTCATAATTTTCATAGTTTTTGCATATTTTTTCATATCATTTTTAGCTTAATTTGCATCTCATTTCAATCCATTTAGATCAATTTATTATCAATTTTTCATTCTTATTGCATAGAAAATACAAAAATATAGATTACTTTGCATTCATAAGTCTTTCATCTTTTAGCATTACATCCTTCATTTAGGTGTTGCATTGTCACTGATCTCGATTTAAATCTGAGAACATCATACTCACACCTACTAGAAGGCAGTAAATCGCCTGGCTAGCATAGTTTCAATTACTCGCAGATTTTGGTTTTTGCTAACCTCTAATGTTTTACTGAAGTGTTGGGTCTACAGCTACGTACAAAATTCACACACACATTTCTCACACCCACCATGGGGCAACCCACCTTTACATGCTGGTTTTGGTTATTTTTTTGGAGCTAACTCCCTTGTGTAGATTTACTTGGAGACTAAAAATACTAAATTTTCAAAGATTTAATTTTATCTCCCAAACGGCTTGGATTTTTGGTCTGAAATTTTTTTTTCAGGTTGGAGACATAACAAGGAAGCTTCGATAAACAATTCAAAATTTTCTGACATGTTTTGAATTTTTAATAAATTTTTTCTTTATTTTTCATAAATAATTCATTTTTGGTGCAAATCATCATATTTTTTGGAAATTTTTACATTTTTGAAAAGCTCTTTAAATTCTAAGGGGTTCCATTCTTTGTGTTTTAAATTTAGATGCAATAGAAAAGCTCAAATATTCAATTTACAAAAATTGGTATGTTTTAGTAAAAGGGATCTCTAGGGCACAAATGAAGAGATTTTTCTAAAATTTTTACATTTTTGGAAAGCTCTCTATTTTTTTGTAGGGGTCTTTGTTTTACATTTCTATTTTTATGGCCGAAATCATATCAAAAGAATTAGATCTTGTTGACTAGGTCAAGTGCAAAAAAATAAAAATTTTGTGATGGGTATGCACTTATTTTTCATATGATTCAATGCATGATATGAGTTGTCATTTGGATTATTTGTTGGTTATTATTGCTCCTAACAATTGGTTTTCAAATCTAACCCTAGGATTTGCATAAGTTGAATATACCTTGCATATCTTGTTTGCTTGTTTGCTTGTTGGCTTGTTGGAGAGTTCGTGGCTTGCTTGCATGAAAAAGCTCAACAAAAATTGCTAAAATAGGTAAAATCTACTAAGCACATTGCGAGGAACTCAGGTATTCTATTACATCTGATAACACTTCATTTTTGGACATAAAACAAACTCTCTTGTGTCAAGCTTGTGTGACTTTTATTGCTTTCATATCACAGACTTCATTTTGGGCTATAAAAATGAATATAGATTTGCTTTTCGCATATCTGTTACACATAGTAAATAGGCCCTATGAACACTATTTGTGGTTCTTGAGAGAGAGGGTTTCTAGTGAAGCTCTTCTCAATGATGGATCCCCTTGTAGGTAGGGAGGTTAGTGAGATTGTCTTGCATTCTACTAGATTTGTGCATCTTCAACTTTTGATTGATACATTCTCTCTCTAGAGAGGTTGATAGATCATAAGCAGTTGACATCATAGATCTTTGTGAGATAATTTTGGTCTTAGCGTGTCGGATTAATCTATCTTCTTTGTCTTGGTGAAGTGAAGAGGTTAGGGGATTATGCTCTGCTTCCTTTTTGGATAGTACCAGAAACCCAGATCCTTGAATCTGATCTACTCCCCATGTGGTATCTTTTGTGAGTCACCTTTAGAGAGGGTTAACTATAGTGGACATTCCCTTAATTGGGTCAACCACTATAATACCCTAAAAATGGGCTATAAGTTCATTCACCTCCTATATCGACACATCGAATGAAATTGACATCAAAGTACTAACCTCAGGCACATCTAAACATCATCGAATCTTAATTGATTATCTCAAATTCTGCATCGGGGAATATTCCTATTAATATTCCTAATTATCCTAATTATCGTTAATTTAATAGTTATTTGGCAATAAATCCTATTTATCCTAAAGTTTGATTAATTGAATATTCTGAATATTTAATTAATTAGATTTAATTTTGCCACTTAATTATTTAAATGAATTTAATTATATTTATTCCTAATTATTATTATTTAAATTTGACAATAAATCAAAATTCCTATCATTAATTGATTAAATTCTTATTTAATTAATTAAAGCAAGTTGTCATATTTAATGATATTATTTTTGAATAAAAGTGTGATTAAATAATTGATTAACCCATAAATCAATTGTTTATTTTTAAAATTAGTTAAGTTGGAAATAAATCACTTTATTTATTTATTTAATTCATAATTATTATGCACATTCAAAAAGCAGTTAAACTTGAAATCAGAAAATCAATTCAAGTTGTTTTAAAAATAAACTCAATTATGATTTGAGTTAAAAAGTTGTTTTTGCATGATTTTGTGAATTAATTATCTTTTATTCTTTGATAACTCAAAAATCAACCTAAGTTTATCAAGAGTGATTTATGGCTTTTTCCATGCATCCCCAAAGCCCTAGATTTCTATAAAACCAAGGCTCAGCTCTTCAATTTCATATCTCATAATTGTGCAAACTTATGCTGGCAAATTGGTATCTGAAGAATTGAAGCCTCTTTGTGAATCAAACAACTTTGTGAGATCATTCATATTTTAGCATATCATTGTTAGATTAATCGTATTACATATTAGTTTTTCATAAAGATTAGATTTCATATCAGATTTATCATATTATTGCATCTAAAATCTGAAAATATAGATTAATTTGCATCTAATTCATATCTAGATTTTGCATTCAAATCCTTCATTTAGGTGTCATCAAGGTTACTGATCTCAGTCCAATTTGAGAATACATACTTGCACCTAATAGAAGGCAGTAAATCACCTAGTTAGTTTAGTTTTCAATTACTTGCATGATTTTGATTTCAACTAACCTCTAATGTTTTACTAAAGTGTTGTGTCTACAGACATGTACAAAATTCACACACACATTTCTGGCACCCACTGTGGGGCCTTGAAATGGGTTTCCATTCAATTTTTATCAATTTCTATCATCTTCTTGTCATTTTCTATTTCAAGCTGCAATTTTTAATTTTTTTCCATACAACTTTCATATGAGTTTTGTTAGAAACTCATACCAGGAGATACCCACTATCGTACGACAGTTTATTTGATCAAGGATCATAACATCAGGATCACAATGTCATTTGGAATCTTGATTGTCGTATGATCTAGTACCCAGTGTCGTACGAGTTTATGAACTGTCATCTGGTGGGTGACCCACTGTCGTACGAGTTTTAGTGCTAGGTTTCAATTGTCCTTTAACTTTTTTAGGTAGTTTTCCAGATTTTTTTTTTAGATTTGGACTAACGGCTAACATTAACAATTGAAATTTGTTGTTTCTGATTGATTTCTACTAGTTTTGATTGGAAAAAGTGAGAGACTTGCTAAAAATAGGTAAGAATCTACTAAGCACGTTGCGAGGAATTCAAGTAATCTTTGCAGCTGATAACATTTTGATTTGGACTAAAAAGAACTCTTGCGTGTCAAGCTTGTGTGACTTTTATTGCTTTCATATCACAGATTTCATTTCGGGCTATTAAAAATGAACATAGATTTTCTTTTCAGCATCTTTATTACACAGTAAATAGGCCCTATGAACACTATTTGTGGCTCTTAAGAGAGTGGGTTTCCAGCGAAACTCTTCTCAATGAAGGAACCCTTGTAGGTAGGGAGGATACTAAGAGAGTCTCACGTTCTACTAGATTTATGTGTCTTCAGCTTCTGATTGATACATTCTCTCTCTAAAGAGGTTGATAGATCATGAGTGGTTGACATCATAGATCTTTGTGAGATAATCTTGGTCTTAGCATGTCGGATTAATCTATCTACTTTGTTTGGGTTAAAAGTGAAAAGGCTAGAGGATTATGCTCTACTCCCTTTTTGGGTAGTACCAGAAACTCAGATCCTTGAATCTGAAACCAATCTCCATGTGGTATATTTTGTGAGTCACCTTTAGAGAGGGTTAACTGTAGTGAACATTCTCTTAATTGGGTCAACCACATTGATGAAACCTCAAGCGGTAATAGCCATTTTCATCGTGGTAGTGACAACCGCTATATAAATGTCCTTGTGGAAGAAATCTCCACAAGTGTGGTCTCTTGTTGGGCTATTAGATCTCCCTAGCAGATCTTGAAGATTAAGTTCTTGGACTATGTCAAAACCCTGGTGCACTTGGATTGGAGTTCGCCCTCTTGAGATCATAAAAGTTGCAGAGTCAGATCATTACTAAAAACCCTAGTGAGGCCAAATTTTCATTTTTCTAGGAATATGTGTGTTATTGCAAAACTTTTTGGAACATACACTATTAGCACTCCTAGGGATTAGCACAATTTAGTCACTTGATTGTTCATGCACAGGGTTTCTTTGTCCCCTTTTCATTGTTTTTAGACGTGCTTGAAATCACTTTCTTGCTATTTTACGTGCTTGTTTATCTATCTGGTTACTAAGAATGAATTAATCCGCTACAATCTTCAAATCTGGACAGATAATTTTGTGAATAATTTGAAACTAAAAATCTAAAAAATTGCAAAATCTGATGTCCAACACCTTTCTGGAGTCAATAGTCATTTTGTAAAGTCAGAAAGTCATATGAGTTTTGGCTAGTGTCATTTCAGAACCCCCATATTGTTGTATGGTATCAAGTACATTGTCATACGAGTTTTGTTGCCAATCAATTCCAAAAAGTCAAAATTCCTGCAATCAACTATCGTGCAAGTTTGACAACTATCGTATGAGTTTTTCAATTGTCATTTCATGCTATACCCATTGTCATACGAGCTTGTAGAAAGTCATTTGGGAAATTTTGAAAAGTTGTCTGAAAGTTGTCAGGAACTGTCAAAGACCTAGCTTTTCCAGCCTACTTCCAGAATCTATCAAACAAATCACCGTGTCAGGAACAAAGCAGCAATTACTGAGAATCCAATCATTTTCCTAAAGTGGCCTTTTGAATCTGATCCAGCCTTATGTTTAATCGATTTGAGTCTTTTTCATCTTGTGTCAAAACCTTGTCATAACTACCAATCTTCGATCAATCTATCATAAAAAATGGCTATGTGTTGTGAACTCATGTTCGCTATCTTTTGGGAATCTACCCATACATCCAGGGCATAGTCTCCTTCATCTATGTCTAATCTAAGCTTCAATCAATCAAAATCTTGACAAGGTTGCATCATTTGATCTTCTTGAATTAGATCCTTCTTCACTTGTCTTCATCATATTCTTTTGCTTCACCCAATGTTAATGGTGGAAACTAGAACTTCCTCTCACAAGAAATCTAGAGAAGCATCCCATACTTTACCTATAACCACTCTCCAAGCTCCAACTCTTGAACAACTCTACAATTCTGGTCTTTACGAAGATGACGGTCTTGGCAACTTTTGATTAAAAACTGGTTACATTACACCTTCATCAACTCACGGAGGTAATCAACAAACTCCTCATCAATCTATCCAAGGTAGAACTCCCACCATGTCCCAAGAAGGGACAAACTTTGGCTCTCAAAGAGCTCAATCTCAACATGGTGCAAATTAGGAACCCACACCTGAAGAAATTGCTCAATATCAAAATGATGATAACTTCAAATGAATGATGAAGCATTTCTTGAAAGAGGATAGAGAAGCATAATTTTTACAATTAGCTCATCAAGGAGCTAAACTTCCTCCCAACTTTAATGTTGAAGATATCATTATGCATGAGGAAGAAACCCCACTCACAGCAATGATGAAATAGATGCATGTCATGCAAGTCAAACTTAATAAACTTGAGAAAGAAAAGGAACCCAAGGAGTTCTCCATGGAGGCCCTATGTCCTTTTCCATTTTACAAAGACTTGTACATGCCACCATTCCCAAAAAGAGTGGAGATGCCAAAATATGATAAGTATGATGGACACTCTGGTCCCTAAGATCATGTCAAAGAATTATGTACACAATCTATGGATTTCATGCACGAACCAACCTATCTAATGTGTCTCTTTCCTCGATCTCTTGGAGGAGCATCCATTCATTGGTTCTCTAGATTGCCTTCTACTATCAAAAATTTTGAGGAGTTGATCAAATTTTTCTATCAAAAATACTCCTACAACATTCAACATCCAATAACCATGATTGATATCTATAATCTCAAGCAATATCCAAGTGAACCATTCTTGACATTTCTCAAAAGATGGAGGAAGAAATTCTTTCTATATGCTGGGCCTATTCCAGAAACTAAGAAACTGGAAATCTTCATCAATAATATTATCCCAAAAATCAACTACCCTTTACAAATGTAAGATCATACATCTTTTGATAAGATGGTAGACAATGCGATCAAAATTGAAAAAGTACTTGTGAAAAAAGGAGAAATCACACTTCAAAAGGACAAGTACGAATCAAGATCCAGTTCTAAAGACAAGAACAAAAATTGGAACAAGAATAAACACATTGTCATAGATGGTTTTGTTGATACTATTTGTGCCCCATCAAAGGCACCATCTTTCAATCTAACTATTGGCACCCAAGCCATCAAAGCTTCAAAAAAAAAAGTGTCTGAACCATCTCAAAAGAAGCCAAAATACAAATCTTGGTCCTCTGATAATAAATGAAAGTTCACTCCTCTTGGAGAATCTTTGGAATCAGCTATGAGAAATTTTCCAGCTAATAACATCATCTCTTTGCCTGAGATCTGACAATCTGATTCTGATCCTAAACCAAAATGGTGGAGAGAGAATGAATTATGTGATTTCCATCAGTGTAAAGGTCACAAAAATAATAACTGCTTATGCTTGAAACATACTATTCAAGATCTGATTGATAAGGGAGATATCACCATTGACAATCATAAGAGCAATAATGATCATACGGCATTCACAGAACTATTTCCAAAACATGGTCAAGAAGTTTCATCTTCTTAGCCTAATATGGGGGCAAAGATCAATTATGCTTACCCTAGAAATAATGTTGTTATCAATATGGTTGACCCTTGTCTCTCTGAGAATTGCAATGTCATCACAATTGTGTGAAGAGATAGAGATCATCCTTTAGCTAATGTAGTTACATGATCACAAGCTCAGGCACATCTAAATGGACAAATCCCTGATTCATCAAATGTCCCTAAGATGTCGTTCAATCTTTCTTCCACTTCCAAATAGAAGGCTACTTCTAAATCTTCCATTCCTAAAGACATGAGGCCAACATCTTATAGCATTTTTAAACAACTCCAACACACTAATGAAAAAATATCCACGTTTGAGTTGCTTTGAATATCTCCAACTCATAGAGCCATTCTAGACAAAGCTTTGCTCGAATCCAATGTTCCTAATGACCTTGATTTAGATAGGTTCCAAACTATGGTTAGACATCTTACATCTCTGCAATATATCTCCTTTTTAGAGGAAGATGAAAACTCCTTGAGTCACCCACATAACCATCCCTTTCATATAGAAGTCTTGATCGAGAACTGTAAAGTCAAATGTGTGTTGATAGATGGAGGCACTGGCCTAAATATTTGTTCTTGCAGCTTGGTCGCACAATTGGAATTTTCAGAATTGGCTATTGATCCTAGAAAAAAAATAACTATAAAAGCCTATGATGAACAAGAAAGATCTTCTAAAGGCACCATTGTCTTACCTATCAGAGCAGGTCTAGTTATCAAAGATATTGTATGTCAAGTTCTTGATCTACCTTTGGCTTACAATATTCTTCTAGGGAGACCATGGATACATGAGATGAAGGCTATTCCTTCTACATTTCACCAATGCTTGAAATTTTCTTATGAAGGAATAGAGGTCACTATTCGAGCAAACATATCCACCACTTGCAATACATTGAAGGAGAGTGTGGATAAACTTATGCCTAATAATAGAGAATCTTCTCTTAAGCCAACCAAAGAAGCATCCACATCTAAAATGGAAGATCTTGCAAAAGAGGTCAATATCAAAGAAAATGGTATGGGAGAATATACTATAGAGCCAGTCTTATCTTTGAAATCTCTCCCTATCTCACCTAAGTCTTATGGAAAATCTTTTAAAAAGTCCAAACCAGACTCTAAAGAACCTCTTGTGGCATATAAAAAGAATTTTGTAGCAGAGCAAGTATCTAAACAAGAATTTGAAGAGGATGAAGTTGTGCTTTCATGGCTATACAAAGATGAACCTGAATCTCAAGTTGTTCAAGCTAGTGACTCTACAGTATCCAAAATCCCTTCTAAGGCATATGGTCTGGGAGATAAATTAATAGCTAAGATGGGATATTTAGGTAAAGGACCTCTAGGAGTTAGAGGAGAAGGTCTTATAACACTTATTTCACATATTGGTAGGGCAAACAAAGATACTGTTGGCTTAGGCTTTAAAAAGAAACCCTTCCACCTCAAAGGTAATTGTTCCCATGTCATAGAGTAGATCGCACTAGGAGAACCCCTTCTTAAGAAGGAAGAAACTGAACCATTAGATAGTGATTCAAATAGCTTAGAACTTATCCCTTATAAATGTTTACCTAAAGAAATCAAAGACCTCCTTGAATCTAAAGATGATCCAATAAAAAGAATCAATGTATTAGAAACACAAGAACCTACTATCAATCAAGAGATAGTTGCAACATAAGAACCAGCTAATCTCGAAGACAATCAAACAGACAAAGAGGAACATGGTAGTTATTCTGAGATAGACTCCCATGAGTATGAATTCAAATCAAAATCTGAGGGTAACCCTTCTTGGGGTATTCATCCTAACTTTACTCATGTTCTTAGATTTCCTAGAGGCATAGATGAAGAATCTAATGACTATAAATGGGGATCCAGTCTACAAGAAGATGAGCTTATTACAGAGAAACATGTTGATGTTATTCACCAATATGCTCCTGAACCCAACGTAAGTCTATAGGGAAATGATGAACCTATCAAGTCTGATCCACCGATGGCTAAAGTGGACTCCCACAATGACCTTGAGCCTATTCATGAATTGAATGTCGTAAGTTGTAATATCACCTTTGAACTCGAGCATCAGGTTAGGACCAATGATGATAGATCCATATCCATAAACACTATCTCCTAATCTTTCCCCACTTTGACTATCCAATATCCAGACCTTATTGATCAAACCTCCACAAACCCAAGCCATGGTATTTATACCTTCCCAAATGACTATGCCCTTGCTTGCTACCTCAATGTAGTTGAACCTATGAGTACTTCCATTAGTGAACTAAGTGTTATCGTGATGGAGTCAGACATCAAGTATCTTAGTCAAAAAAATAAAAATAAGAATAAAAAGAAAAGGAGTTCTAAGGGTGAAAACCACTTTGTGGCAGTCTCAGAACCTACAAAAGTAAAAATAAAAGATGTATCCAAAGGTGAAAACCTCTCTAAGACACCTAAGGATGAATATTTGATGTCCTTCTGAGTCATTTATAGGATAGATCTCTAGTTCTAATTGAGCCCACTCAATCCATCAACTTGGGAACAACAGAAGAACCACAGTTGATTCATGTAGCACAATCTTTATCAGAAGAAGAGAAGCAAAAATTTACTACAGTCCTAATAGAAAAGAAGATCAACTTTGCATGGAAATATTTAGATATGCTAGGGTTGGATCCTAATCTTATAATGCATCATTTATCTATAGCTCCAAATGTCAAACCTATCAAGCAAAAATTGAGAAAGATGCATCCTCATGTTGCACTCTTGGTAAAAGCTGAGTTAGAGAAGCTCCTAAAAGCCAGATTCATGTGAGTTATTGATTAGGAAAAGTGGATCTCTAATATTGTACCTATTTCAAAACTAGATAAATCAATCAGAGTGTGCACAGACTTTAGAGATGTAAACAGACATTTCCCTAAGGATGATTTTCCACTACCTAACATTGATATGATAGTGCACATGACTGCGGGCTTTGAGATGTATTCCTTAATGGATGGTTTTTCTGGGTATAATCAAATAAAAATTGCTCCAGAGGATCAAGAAAAAATTTCTTTTACATGTGCATGGTGCACCTTTTGTTGGAATGTCATGCCATTTGGGCTTAAAAATGATGGTGCTACATATCAAAGAGCCATGACATCTATTTTTCATGACATGATGCATAGGACTATGGAGGATTATGTTGATGATAGTTTAGCAAAATCTATTATTAGAGCTGAACATCTTGATGACTTGAGCAAGATACTAGATAGGATGGAAAAATTTAGTCTCAGACTCAATCCTAAGTGTGCTTTTGGTGTCACTTCTGGAAAGCTCTTAGGATACATAGTTTCAAAGAAGGGCATTGAAGTTGATCCAGCTAAAGTGAAGGCTATCATGGAAATGTAACCTCCAAAGAATATTAGTCAAATGAGGACATTGCAAGGAAGAGTTCAATCTATCAGAAGATTCATATCATAGCTAGCAGACATATCACAGCCTTTTACAAAAACATTACATAAAGGTGTGACCTTTACATGGAATGAAGAATGTGAGAAGAACTTTGACCATATCAAACAATATCTATCAAATCCTCCTATTTTGATGCCTCCTATTCATGGGAAGCCATTGATCTTATTTGTCTCCGCTAGAGATACATCACTAGGGGCATTGCTTGCACAGCATGATGAGAACAAAAAGGAAAGAGCTATATACTATATCAATAGAACATTGGTTGCCTATGAAAAGAATTATTCAATGATTGATAAACCTTGTCTAGCTATGATCTTTGCTTCACAGAAATGAAGACATTACATGTTATCTCATACCACACATTTGGTAGCTAAAATTGATCCACTCAAGTACCTTCTAAGAAAAGTTGCGCTCATAGGAAGATTAGCTAAATGGGTCATGCTCTTAAGTGAATTTGACATTGAATATGTGGAAAGAAAATCTATTAAAGGATAGGTTATTATTGATCAATTAGCAGATGCACCTATGATTGATGATACACCAAAGCAAATGGAATTTCCAGATTCCTCTATCATGACTCTTTCTTCTAGAGAATGGCAGTTATTCTTTGATGGCTCCTATACACAGAATGGATTAGGAGTGGGCATATTGTTCATAACTCCTCAAGGATACTCAATCCCAAAAGCATTTAGATTAAAGTTTCCTTGCACAAACAATATTGTAGAATATGAAGCCCTTTTGAATGGCATGAAACTAGCAATTGAGTGGAGAGTGACAGAGCTACACATTCATGGAGACTCTCAGCTTGTTATCCATCAAGTCAATGATTTGTACCAAACTAAAGATGAAAATCTCATTCCTTACAAGAGAATAGTAGATGATCTAAAGAATTATTTCTTATCTATCACATTTGAGAAAATACCTAGAACAGAGAATAAGGTTTTCGATGCAATGGCAATGCTATCTACTCTATTACAGTAGCCTGAACATGAGCTACACTATGAGTTCCTGGTGGAAGCACTATCTTATCTTGCATATGACTCCCCTGAAACCTACATGATTTGCACTATTGTGGGTCATGATTCATCTAGATACAAAAAACTATTCTCCTATCTCAAAGACCAAATCATTCTTGATACCTTCAACCACCATGGAAAGAGATACCTTATCCGTAATGCCTCCCGATATGACATCATTGGTCATGATCTTTACAAATGAGATCTAGATGGTATGCTACTTAGATGTTTAGAATGGGAAGAGTCTCAACATGCATTAGAGGAAGTCCATGATGGTATTTGTGGGTCACACTTGAACGGTTTAACACTAGCTCAAAAACTTACTAGGGCTAAGTACTATTGGCCTGAAATGGAGAAAGAGTCTATCAAGTTTGCTAAGAATTGTCAAAAGTGCCAAGTACATGGAAACTTAATTCACATTGTAGGGAGAGATCTAATTCCCTTTACTACACAGTGTCCTTTTCATCAATGGGCCTTTGGTCTTATAGGAGCTATACATCCTCATTCTTCTAATGGACATACCCATATAATCACAGCTACAGATTATTTTACAAAATGGGTAGAAGTAGTCCCTTTGACACACGCAACTGGAAAACAAATATCTATGTTCACCTTGAACTATATCATATGCACATATGGGATCCCTCATTCCATAATCACAGATAATGGTGGACAATTTAAGAACAAAGATCTAGATGATTTATGTGCCAAATTCAAGATTACAAAACATTGGTCATCTATCTATTATCCTCAAGGGAATGGACAAGCAGAGGCTTCTAACAAGAATCTATTGAAAATCTTGCACCGAATAGTTAATAAAACAAGAAGAGATTGGCATCTCATGATCAATCTAGCTCTCTAGGCCTATAGAACAAGTATCACAACACCTACTGGGGCTACACCTTTCACTTTAGTTTATGGGTCTAAAGCGGTACTACCTATTGAGGTTGAAATCCCATCACTAAGAATCAGAATGCATGGTCTAGTAACTGATGATGACTACAAAGTGTCTACATTGCAAGAGCTTGAAGTACTAGATGAGCACAGATAAGAAGCATATGATCATCACTAAGTATATCAAAAGAGAATGTCTAGAGGTTACAACAAGAAAGTCAGACACAGAGAATTTTAGGTTTGCGATCTAGTTTTGAGAGAGAATCCTAAAAATCAATCACATCAAGAATGCAAGGGGAAGTTTGAACCCAACTGGTTGGGTCCCTTTGTAATCACTTCTAATTTTGGCTCTGGTGTCTATCAACTCTCAATGACTGAAGGAGACCAGCTCTAAGAACCAATCAACATTCTCCATCTGAAGAAATTCTATGCCTAAGGCATTCAGTCTATGGTAAAATGTCCTGAAAAAATCTTAAAAATCTAAAAAACTCCTAAAAAAATGAACATCTCAGAGAAAACCTAGCAATGGGCGCCTTGATGATTCACAAAAAAAGTAAAAAATATCAGAAGTACAAAAAAATTTAAAAAATAAAAAATACAAAAAAATGAGAAAAAGAAAAAGTGCCTTGGTGAAAACCTGGAAACAGGCGCCTTGGTAGCAAAAATAGAATCTCTGCCAAGATGGTGAAAACTTGGCAAACGGGTGCCACTTGTTTCAAAATGCTCCATCTATTAGCACAATTTTGGTCTTTCCCATCTTTTAGTCTTGCTTTAGTTTGTACATATTTCTCGGTTTGTTCCTGCTTTCCTATTTTCAATAAGTTGGTCTGTACACCAATTAGCTCAAGCGTCGGTATCCTATCAAAGTTCAAACTTGGGGGCAACCAATGTCATATCCTATGGCCTCCAAGGTCTCTTAGACCTATCATATCTAGTCAGAGTCCTTTCAAGCTTCATTTGAGTCAGTCAGTTTGTCTTGTCTCCAGAAAGGGTTTTGCATTTACAACAACGCAATCAAACACAAACTGAAAACAATCTATGCTTTTTACATGCTTTTATCTCCTTGTATGCTTGCTAATTCACATTGAGATTTTTGCATATTATGTCCTTTCAAGCTCTTGAATGATGTCCTTTATAGGATTTAGAGAGGGATGACTAGGGGCATAATCTTTTTTTTGTTTTCTATTTATATGTGAAAATCTAACAACTTTGGAAATTCTAGATTGAAATGGTGTCCGTCTGTAAGAGCCTCTATCTCAAATTGGATGGCCATGAGTACCTCGACCATTGATACCTAGAAAATTCAAAGAAATTTTGATCTAACTATTGTCTTTTTGAGTGATTTCTTTCTCTTAATGTGAAACGTGATCTTACCTAAGGATGTGAATGATAAAGGGTCACTACGGGTAATTCCCATTGGATTTAGAATGATCTCTTGATTGCTTGATGTGTTTGAAACTGCAAGGCATATTCAGGTCATCACGACATTTATGTTTTGATGCTTATACAAATTGCTATACCGAAATGGACATGATATTCAGGTCATCCTGGCATTTATGCCTTGGTGCTTATATCTAATTTGACATTTCAAAAACAAAATCAATATTCATATATCCATGATTTCCTAATCAGTGGGTGTTGTATTGATTCCTATGCATACAAATCGATATTCATATGTCTATGGTTTCATAACTAGTGGGCATTGTATTGATTTATCTGGTTACCTAAAAATTCAATGATGAGAATGACTAACACATGATCAATGACTGGGTCCTAGGTCTTAGGTTACATTTCATATTGCATGTTTCTTTGCATTTTGCATGTTGCATGATCTCACAATGGTTAAATGAACTTCAATTCTTAAACAATTCTTCAAATATCTCTTCAAATCTAACAAGAGCTAAAACCTAACTCGAAGGTCTCTTCATTGAGTCACAAGTAGTTATCCTCCTAGGTTAACCATCCTTTTAACATAAGACTGAGTACTTGTCTTCATCAATACCTACAAAACATATCATGTGTATCATTGCATTTACATATCATAATCATTTGTTGCATTACAATTCATCCATGTGCATAAGCATAAATCATACATACATCTTTCCATAATCAAATAACATCCATACATATGAAAGAAATCATTGCATTGCATATATCCATACATACATTCTACTCTACTCATAGCATAAACATCACATGATATCATCATAAATCAAAACATGACAAGTACAAATGATGTCACAACCAAAATATTGATCTCATATATATCAAAAATCTCAAACTAGTCAGGGGTGCACTACTGGCACAGTAGACAAAAGAATGAGCTCAGCTGAGCTATCAGAATTAGAACAATAGATCAAAATCAAAAGATCAAAAATATCAGAACATATCATAGATTGATCAGATCTCAACCTAATCCTCTACACTTGGTGGAGGGGGAGGTGGTGCATCCGGTACTACCTCTGCTCTAGGTGCTCTAGCTCCCTCAGATGCCATCATGTACTATGAATAGGAGGGAACTCTATGTGCAATAGGAACAACTATATAATATGTGGACACATAGTAAGCTGCCCATGAGGTATGATGAATCAGCTCTGCCTATAACCTCTATACCTCAGCGCACAGCTCAGTCCGCTATCTATCAGCCTCTATATATCACTCCTCCCATTGAGTACTACATACCTTTAGGTCCCTAGCCTATGCACTAAGCCTTCTGATAGTTTCCTATGAAGTAGGAGGAGTAGTAGGATCAACATCTGACATCTCAGTATCTAGGGAAACCTTCTTAGTGGTCTCTTCCCTCTACGCTTTACGGCGTCTAACCTCAGCACCTAAATCAAAACCTGTATCCCCCTCTTTGAAGTCCACACCACCACCTACCACCTGCTTAGCTACTAGTACCTCATCTGCTGAACCAAATCCACCTAATGTACAACCCTCTCCTCTAGTCCATCTGTGAGAACTGGAAGATCTACCTATTGTGGAACTAGTAGGATGAGGGGTCCTCATCTGTCCTGATGGTCTCTATGGTGGAGCCATCGCTCTAGGTCTCAGAGGTGTGGGATGTATGATGGGAGCTTGTGTAGGTCTAGGACCTTGTCCCATTGGACCACCAATAAGATCAATCACCTCCTCCATGGAGGGTATCAGCTCAGTGGGATCAAAAAATCTATGAATAGGATGGTCAGCAAGCCATGAGATAAATCCATCAGTAACACCAGCATCAAGTACATCTGGTCTATACTCCTAGTCCCGGCTAATAATAGAACTATACTCTTGAGAACACAAAGCATAAGAGAGCCTATGTGTCCATCCTAGTCCAATCTCATGCCCTATCTGTGCATATGTAGAGTAATCCTCTGGGGCATCCTGAATCTGTCCATACTACCACCAAACCCTGGTAATCAAAAATCTCTCTATAGTGGAGGATGACCTCCCAATCAGTACACAACTCTGGAAGAAATAACTAAACTACTCTCGAGCAGTAGGCCAAGGCTCAATGGCTACATATGGTCTCTAGTGTACAAAAGTCATATCATCAAGGCATCACCTCTAGTACTCAGTGGTTCCCATCCATCCCTGAATCACATATCCGGCATAAGTATAGATGACAGGCTCCTGAGGCTACCTCTGTGAAGTGCATATAGGTCTCAACACTAGGATGTGCTCCCATGCCCATATCTATAGAACAAGAGCTCCTGCAGCAAAAGATTTTCTCTCCTAATACACTACCTCGTGCATCTCAGAGAACATGTGTGCTAATAGACACTGACCCCATGCCAACTCAGAGGGAGTGGCCATCAAATGTGCTACCATAGGGGCCCAGGCCATCAAAAGACCATTCTGTTGATGGTCATACATGATAATACCACCAATCATCCCAGCAATGATGCACTCCATCTAGTATGTATGTCCATATCTCTGCACTAAGGTCTCCCAAGAAATGGAGGCCGGCATCTAGGTATCATCTCAGAAGAGACGTCTAAAAGCTAAAACACCTGAGTTCCCTAAACTCACATACTCTAGTCATCAACCTACATGGAAAGGAATACTCAGTATCTGGTACACATCCTCAAGGGTAACAGTAAGCTCCCCAGTCGGCAGATGAAAGGTCTGAGTCTCCGAGTGGAACCTCTCAATTAGTGAAATCAAAAGTCCGTGATTTACCCTAATCTTGGGTAAATGTATCAAGTGCTCAAATCCACAAGAAGCAAGGTGGACCCTCATAGGGTCTAGCAAGGAGACACATAATCTCTGAGTAGTAGCATGCAAGATTTGTACATGTACATCTGGATATATGACCTACACAGCACAGAAATAGGGAATCCTATCAGTAATTAGGTCATGAAACATGTTACAAGGATAGAAATGGGGCAGTTCAACATTTCAAAAGGTAGGTTAATAGGTCAGCAATCAGGCTAAGAGATCAAAAAAATCAAAAATTTGACCTAATACTGAGTTTTTAGCTCACTATTTTCCATAAGACACTTCAGACTGGCATGAAAAATTGTATGACTTTCTACATCATACCAAATGACAAATCATAGTCACACGACAAAGCATTCCTCCTCGTACGAGTTATGAGGGACCTGATGAAATGTCATACAACTCTTGGGTCCCTTTAATACGAGTCATGGGGACTTATCAGATGACAATCTATCTACTATTGAAAATTCATACGAGTCCCACTGGGGAGTCGTACAAGTTTCTGTGCATGCAAAATTCAAAAATGGAAAAACGTACAAAAAATTGACATTTAAGCAAAGCACAGAGGTCCACCTACCAAATGTCCATACTGTCAAGGTGTCTGGTGTCTCCGGCTATGCTCACATCGATGCGAACTCGCAGGTACCTTCGGTTCTACCACTTTATCTGCCATTTTTCTCAGAGGGCTCCACAAGATTTCTAAAGTCAAAAGGTTGAAATGAATTGAAAATGACCCTTCCGGCCTTTATATAGCTTTTGACCTAATTGTCAAAAGTGCTTCATTTTTCACAAAAATTGCACCCCTCACTAATTTCAACATTCTAAATCCATTTTCAAGATCAAAATTAAAATCTGAGATCATTTACTATGTCAAAATCATGATTTAAAATTTTTTGACCCATGACGGTCTACTGCTTGCATAATCGACCTTCATTCATCATAGAAATCTAGTATTCAACTTAACTGATTTTCTTACATCAAACTATCAAAATTTCAACTTGGTCACCCATGGTCAACTCATGGTCAAACCTAGTCAAAATTGGTCTCCAGGACCTCTAAACGATGCAGAATGCATTTTCGAATGTGTTTAACCATTTTTCAAATCAATTAACATGCTTGTAAACCATAACATTGACTTTTCTTGTCAGATTTCAATTTTAATCCCAAAGGGGCTGTTAGTACCCTGCAAAAAATTTCATGGCTCTAGCAATTTTTTGTCGGTCTCTGCAATTATTTTTAGGTCCCTGGCATAAACCCTAAGGAAAAAAATTTCAAAAATGTAGCCATTGGATCCAAAAACTTAAAAATACCCTGGCCCTGTTCTAATGTTGCATTACCTTTTTAGGTTGACTTAAAACTTTAAATTCACATGTGCTAATTAAAATGACCAGCTTCAGGTTCACGGTTAGGTTTTTCATGTGTCGACGGGGTCCCCTTTAATTCTTCCTAAGTCCTAAGTTCCTTCAGCCTTTAATATTTCCTAAATCTAGCGCCTGGTGAATTAATATTTTCCTTATGTCTCAGTTGTAATATTTCCCTGGGCCCCCTTTCTGAAACCAGCTCCATCCAACAGTTGGCATATCTTCTTATAAGATTTGTCAAAGGTATGCGAAGATACGCCCGCCATTGATTTTATTGTGTGACGTAGTCTTTCTTTTCAAGCAGGTCCACTGCCATGTTGGCACAGTTGGCATTCTCTCATTGGTCAGTGTGTTGCTAAGAGGGATCCTATCAGTGGGGCCTACAATGAAGGCTTTTCAATCTACGGTCGGCGCATGATCTTATGGGTTTTGTCAGAAGCTTAAGATCTTGTGACGGCTGTTGATTTTGTTTCTTGTCAGAGGGTTGTCAGGGCATGGAGGAGATTCTTCATCTAACGGTGGGCGTGTAATCTGATATAATCTTGGAAGTCTTTGCAAACTTCAGACAGCCGTCGATCTTCCTGATGCGGGCCTGGTTAAATTTTCTCAGTCTTTTGGCGGTTGAGTTAAGATTTAAAGACCGTGAAGCATGAAGATCGGACGGCCACAACTTAAATTTGATCTAATTTCAAATGTGGACCGTCGATTTGCTGCTGGCACCATGAAATTGACCGTTTGATTTCAAATTTGAATTCTCTGAGGGTTTCCAGTGACAGGAGGTACCAAAATTTATGGTTTTAATGGCTAGTTTCGATTGATTTGGTGGTGCTAGTTGTTGCGGACTAGTCCAAGGGTCCCTGTGGTAGGTGGCATGATGTTTTTGTACGAGAAGTATGGTTTTGTGCTCGAGATATGTTTGCAGGTGGCTGATTTGACTGGTTTTCATGGCAATCCCTTGTTATTTTGTACTGTTCTCATAGATTTTGATGATTGCAGATCAGTCTAAGATCTTTTCTCTCTGAGTTGCCTAACTTTCCTACCCCTACAATAAGTTTTTGACCATTTCTAATTGGTATAGTGGTTGTAACCCTAACCCTAGTCACCCTAAGCTTCATGCAATCTCTTTGAGATTCCCAAGGTGGCTAGTGGTATAAGTAGTTAGTTTTTGATAGAGTCAGGGTTTGAATTTTAATTAGTCCAAAGGTTCTGATCTTGATTAGTTCCAGGGAGTTGTAGCAGGTGGTATCATATTGTATTAGATTGAATAGAATTTCCTTATAGTCTTTTGTAGGTTATTGAAGTGGTTTTCTTTCTTGCCTATGTTGAATATGTACATGACTCATCATACTTAATATAGGTGTTTTATGCTTTCAAGTCTCTCCTTGGTGTCATTATTGTGAATCTTGGATTTTCTGATCCATTGCATAGTGCTACCTTTGTATATGTTCTAGTCTTCAGTTCTTGATCTAGGATCAAGTGAAATATACTTTGGATAGGACATAGATTCACTTTGATTTGTCTGCAGAAGGATGTTATAAGTAGTGGATGGGCTAGAATGTTTGTATTTATGGCTATGAGTCTTAGACAGTAGTTGGTTCATGTTCAATGTCTATATTTGAGATTTTCCCAATGGATAATGGCACTGATCGGGGATTAGTATATTCAGTTGAGTTCAATGCTTGATTGGCTCTTGTTTACTTCTTTCCATCTTCATATATCAACACCTTTTCAAGTTTTAATTGTATTTGGTTGATAGTAGTAACACCCTATAGTAATGGAGATTCAATGTATGTGAGGTTAGCATTTAGCACTTTCTTACTAGTCAAACTATTGTTTGGACCCAGTCTTTGGTGTGTGAAGTATAGTTTTCACTGGGTTAGGTGCACCCGCCTTGGTTTTGTAGAGCCAGAAGTGAAGAGGGTAGTCTTGTCCCTATAGTTGGTCCAGTTACCCTAAGATCCTTATACATTTTGGAACTAACCAATCCTAAAATCAACCTGAGGGTATATTGGCATCTTAAGAGCATAAGCGTCCATTTTGAACACCAACAAGATGGTGACTCTACTGGGGAAGTGTTACACAAGTCTATAGTAACTAGTAGGTCATCACTGAAAAATAGGGTTTTTCTTGTCCCTTGTCTTATAGTCTCATTTGGATATTTGTTAAGTGGTATTATAAGATTCCCAATATACTTGGGTGGCAACTCAAACATCTCTACAGCAGTGCTAGTCAGTAGATTTTTATCAAATGAGTTATAGAGGTACTAGGTCCCAGAGGAATGAACATCCTGAAAATATAATGGAAGAAGGTATTCCAAGCACTTCCAGGCCTAGTCAGACAAGGGGATGAAAGAAGAAAGAAAATCTTTCTCATACTTGGAGAAATAAAAAGGATAAAAGACAAGAAACTCAAACCAAGCCTAGTCAAGAAGAAAATATTTTAGAATATGAAGAGGCTGTTGATTTGGGATTGAACTAGTATGAGGATGAATTTCAAGTGGGAGATGATGAGTCTGAGACTACTCTCCCTGAATCAAAAGAGATCTTTGAGGAGGTCTATGAATTGGAAAGAAGAGTCTAGGAATAAGTTGCTATCAGGAAACAAAGAGAAAAGAACAAAGAGAACAGAGTAAGACAAGCAATGATAAGGGCTGATCAGCTAAAGAGGTAGTTGTTAGATTTGGAGGCAATTAATTTTGTCCCAGAGCCTGAAAGAGCAGAGGAATAGCCTATTGTGTATAAAACACATGAGATAACTAGGCCTAGAGATAAGGGCAAACAAAAAACTATTGGAGTGTAGATTAGTGAACAGATTCATGTGGAAAACCCATTAGATCAAGGGTTGAGATTAGATGCAGACCTTGAGAGGGCTAGAAAAGAGAAAGAAATGTGAGATAAAGAACTAGAGAAGGCAGAGTTGGAGGCTACTACTACAAAAATGAGGAAGAAGATTGATTTTCTCAAGCATACCTCAGGACCTTCAAATGTTGATGCTTCTTTCTTGGGGCAAGGTGGAAATCATGGTAACCTTGCAGCTCAAACAAATGGTATTTTGAGTGCTACTAAAATTCCTGATGGTTCAAACACAAGGACATCTACATCTCAAGGAATGGATCCGCCACATAGAGTTCCTATTCATGAAAGGTACAAACAACTCTTTTTTTTTGGTATTCTTGGTTATCCTAATGTTATTCTTGATGAAATTAGAAAGAAACTCCCTAAGTTTATTGGAAACAATGTCATTACATGTGAAGAACATCTAAAAAATTTTATGGATATAATATATAGTTATAATGTTGAGCCTGATGGTGTTGTAATGAAGTTATTTGTACAATCTCTGACCGAGGATGCTAGGGATTGGTTTAGAGGATTGCCCCATGCTAGTATAGGATCTTGGAATGAATTTAAGAATTTTTTCAAAGAGCATTATGGAGATAAAACAAATGAGGGTTTTATTTTGAATGAATTCAATAACATAAAAAAAAAATCAGAACAAAGAGGTCCTTGAATTTAATATAAGATTCCAAAAGGCTATACGTAGGCTACTGCAAGTTATCAGATTAGATGATAGGGTGTTTCTTGTGACATACTTAAATGCTTTTGATGCAAAGATGGGTTACCTCTTAAGGGATAAGAACCCTAGAAATCTTGGGGAGGCTTACAAGTTGGCTATCAACATAGAAAGTAATAGAAGAATATCATGAAAATTAGGGAGAAGAGATGATTATAGGCCTCAAGTGTAAAACAAGAAAGAAATGGGAAGGTCTGCTAATTTTAAGCCTAAGGAGGAGGACAATCTAAAATAGATTCTAAGTGCTTTAGAGAGTCTAAAGCCTGATGAAAAAAGAAACAATAAGGTTGCAGCAAATGACAGACAAGCTTCAAGTAATTTTAGCAGGCAACCAAGAATGTAGAATTACCCATACAATACTCAGTGGAAGGATGGCAAGCCCATTTTTCTAGTTAAAAGGGATAGGCTTGATGATAGGATTCATGATCCTTTGCAAAGAAATTCAGTTAACATGAATGATGATATCCCATGGTGTACTGTTTGTCAATCTCCTCATAGTCCAAAGCATTGTGTTATTGCTTTGAATTTACCTGATAACCAAGAACAAGATAAGCAGTATGATAGGAATGGTTGTCAAATGACTTCTTCACATGCATGGGATGAGGTTGACTCTACTAATGATGAGGAGGAAGAATTTGATGATGTTGGATGTGGTGCAGTTAAGTGTGAGGAACATGTTTCCTTAAGGAGACCCTCTGATGAGGAAGTTGCACAAATCACTACAGACATGGTCACTCAAGCTAGGAGTAATTACAATTTGAGAAGCAGGATAGTTGGAGGCACAAGTGGTAAACTAGGTAGCATGTTTATCAAGAATTTTGAAAGAAACACACAACAACATGAGGAAAAGGAAAAGGGTGCTGGTGTTGTCAGTTGGGTTAAAATAAAAAGGAAGAGTGGGCCTACTGCAATACCTAAGGGTAAAGTAAGGACATCAGAAGTAGATATCCCCATACCTCAAAAGGAAGATGAATTTGTACAAAAGAGTAACTCTAACTTGATTGTCCAAAAAGAGGATAAAGGTATCTCTGAGATTAAGGAAGATATGGGCAACCATTCTTATGTTCCCATTGATATGACTAAATTGCTTTCACAAATAATTGTCAAGGTTCCATTGTTAGAAATGATGAGAATAGAAGAGCACAAGGTTAAGGCCTTCGATTGGGTAAATGGTGCCTCTTCCATAAAGGTCCAAGAAATGAATAGAGGTGACAAGCATGTGGCTACTTTAGATGACACACTTGACAGTAAAAATGAAGAAATTGTCTCTGAGATTCCTCAGAGGTATTTGGATGCAAACATTGTAAATACTGCATCAGGGACAGTTGGTCCTTTTTTCTTGTCCCTTATGATAAATGGAAAATTATTGAAGAATTGCATGATTGATTCTGGAGCATCAAACATTGTCATGCCTATAGAGATCATGAAGTCACTGGGACTAAAGGTTGATACACCTCATGGAAGATGTCAAGCTATGGACTCAAGAGAGGTGGCAGTTATTGGTACCTTAAAGGCTTTGCCTTATAAATTAGCCACATTTCCTGACAAACAATTAACTATGAGTGTTCTTGTAGTCGACATCCCCCCTCAATATGGAATGTTGTTATCTAGAAAGTGGAGTGCCTCCATGGGAGGAAGTATTCAATGTGACTTGTCCTTTGCCACTTTTAGCATTGAAGGAGAAAGTGTGAAAGTCTCAAGGGAAGCTACAACTCCACATATGATTGAGGAGGATGAAGAGGACAATATGAATTGTTTTGTGGACACTGACATTGGTTCTTTCCAAGTTCAGGAGAGAGAGATGCAAGAGAAGGTAAAGCCTATCTTTTTGGCTAATGATAAAAGTAACATGGCAGAAGTTAATGTATTATGGACCCTGTATTTTGATGGAGCAAGTTCAAAGGAAGGTGTTGGAGCAGGAGTGCTATTGATATCCCCAAGTGGTAAGACTTTTAAGTTTTCTTTCACTCTCTTGTTCCCTTGCACAAATAATGTTGCTGAATATGAGGCCCTACTAATTGGTTTGAGACAAGAATCAAAAAATGGGATCAAACATCTTAGGGTGATTGGTGACTCTAAGTTAATAGTTTCTCAGATTAGATTAAAGTATGCATCAAAGAATCAAAGGCTGAAACAATATAGAAATGTTGTTTGGGATGAAATTGAAGGTTTCAGTTCCTTTGGTATTGATTGGGTGTATAGAAGCCAAAACAAGATGGCTGACTTACTAGAAAACATAGCATTAAGGCTAGAGGATATTACCTTTGCAAGGATATCTAGGATTGAGTGCAAGTTTTGGCCTTCTATCCCAAACAATGTTGAGAATTGGCAGATATTTTTTGATGATCAGGATATACTAAGATTTTTGCAATGTGAATCTCATTTTGATGGTCAGGAGATGGATTTCAGCACTTTTGTTGACATTAGAAATGGAAAAGAGAATGTTCTTGGGAAGGAAGTTTTGCAATTAAAATCAAATAGGATCCCAAGGGGACTGGTTTCTCTTGAGAGGGCATTTGATGATAAAGAAAGGACTTGTTTTCCTAAATTTGTTGATAAGATAAATTATATGGAGGAAATAAATTTAGGAACAAGCCAAATGCCCAAAAATGTTTACATAGGTAAATGTTTATCCTAAAGAACTAGGAATAATATGATTGATCTTCTCAAAAGATTCAGGCATGTCTTTGCATGGTCTTATGATGATTTGAAAGCCTATAGAGAAGATTTATTCCAGTATGAAATACCATTGAAGGAAGGCACTAAACCTTTTAGGTAGAAATTAAGGCCTGTGAACCCTACTTTGGCACCAAAAATGCAAGATGAACTTAAAAAGATGATGGATGCTGGCATTATTAAGCCTGTCAAACATTCTACTTGGGTGTCAAACTTGGTTCTAGTCAGATAGAAGAATGGTGACATTAGGTTATGTGTTGATTTTAGGAATTTGAATGTCAATTCTTTGAAGGACAATTATGGTTTGCCTAATATGGAGAATATGCTATAGAAGGTTATTGGATCAGAGTTAATGTCCATGATGGATGGTTTCTCTAGATATAATCAGGTCATGGTCAAGGAATCAGAACAATTTAAGACTGCATTCACTACCCCTTGGGGAACATATGTTTATGTTAGAATGCATTTTGGTCTAACAAATGTAGGAGCTACTTTTCAGAGGGCTATGGATGTAGCCTTTGTAGACTTTTAAAAAAAAATTCTAGTGGTGTATCAGGATGATCTCATAGCATATTCAGATAAGGAAAGTCAACATTGTGAACATCTTGAGAAAATTTTTATTAGGGCCTTGGAGTATGGGATCTCTTTGAATCCAAAGAAGTGTTCTTTTGGTCTTGTGGAAGGAAAGCTCTTGGGACATATTGTGTCCAAGGATGGAGTGAGAATTAACCCTGAAAGGGTTATGGCTATAGATAAACTTTCACCACCTAGAAATGTTAAAGGAATATAGTCTTTCTTTGGGTAGGTAAATTTCCTAAGGAGATTTGTTACAAATTTTGCAGAAATCAGTATCCCTATCTCTAGGATGTTGAAAAAGGAGGCAAAGATTGATTGGAATGAAGAAGCAGATGAATCTTTCAGAAGTATCAAAAGGGCCATCAAGGATGCTCCAATTTTAAGGACACCTGATTATGGTAAGCCCATGCAGATATTTTCTTTTGCTTCTTATCATACAGTTGCAGTAGTTTTATTACAAAAGAATTCAGATGGATATGAATAACCCATATCATTTTTTAGTAAATCCTTACAAGCAACAGAATTGAAATATGATATTACTAAGAAATAGGCTTATGCCTTAGTCAAAGCAATCAAGGCTTTTAGATGTTATCTTGTAGGAGCTAAGGTGGTTTCTTATGTTCCTAGTGCTACAATTAAGGATATATTGGTGCAACAAGAAGTTTCAAGAAAAAGGTGTAGATGGATCAATAGGATCCAGGAATTTAATATTCATATCCAAATTACAAAATTGGTAAGAGGCTTAGGTCTTGCAAAGTTGATGGCACAAAGCAATTTAGTTACAAATCATGTGAATGTGTTAGAAGAGGAACAAGGGCCATACATTTGTGATATGGATTATTGTGATTGGTACAAAGATGTTATTGGCTACTTGCAAAAATTGGTCCTTCCCCCCGACATGGACGAAAATAGAAGGAGAACTATCAAGTTGCAATCTGCAAGGTATGCCATTCTACATGGTAAGTTGTGGTGGAGAAGCAATGGAGGATTATTGCTAAAATGCATAGACCATGAGAGGTCTGAGGCTCTGATAAAGGAAATGCACCAAGGTGTATGTGGAGGACATTATATGGCAAAGACCATAGCCCACAAGATCCTTAGGTCTGGATTTTGGTGGCCTACAATTTTTAAGGATACCCATCAGTTTGTAAGAAAATGTGATGCATGTCAGAGATTTGCTGGAAAGTTGAAGTTTAATGGGAATTTACCACTCAGACCTTTTGCAATTCAGGCTCCATTCCAGAAGTGGGGTATCGACTTCATTGGGGAAATTCCAAATAAGTCTAGTGGTGGATAGTCTTACATACTAGTGGCAACAAACTATTTTACTAAGTGGGTTGAAGCCATCCCCACTAGAAGGGCTACTAGAAGAGTGGTGATAGATTTTATGATGCAAAAAATCCTTACCAAGTTTGGTTACCCAGAGGTAATTGTGGCTGATAATGCAATGTGTTTTAGATCACAAGAATTTAGTAATTTTTGTCAGCAATATGGGATACACATTTCATTTTCTTCTCCATATCATCCACAAGGAAATGGCAAAGCTGAGTCCAGTAATAAAAGTCTGATTAAGATTCTCAAGAGAGTGTTGGACAAAAATAAGAAAGCCTGGGACTCAAAGTTATGGTGGGCACTGTGGGCTGATAGGGTAATAGTAAAGAGGGCCATAGGTTGTGTTCCATTTGATTTGGTATATGGAATAGGTGCTAGATTGCCTCAGAATAATATTTTGTAGATGTAAAAATTTATCCAAGCATATGATGAAGACTTGAATGATGAAATGAGAGTAAGAATGGATGAACTGATCCAATTGGAAGAGGTAAGGAGGGATGCACATGAAAGGAATGAGGCATTGCAGAGACAATGTAAGAATTTGTTTGATAGGAGGGCCACCCAAAGAAGTTTTGAAATTGATGACCTCATCTTGATGTGGAATGCAAGGTTGGAAGATAAGGGGAAGCATGGAAAGTTTGATCCAATTTGGATGGGCCCTTATCTTATTGAAAGCAAATGGGGGACAGATTCTTATGTTCTAAAAGATTTAACTGGTGGTACTTTGGAATTGCCTGTTCATGGACAATTCCTAAAGTTTTACTTCTCCTGAAGTATCTTTTCCATGAGTAGTAGTTTAGGTTTTCCCTTGTACAGTCATTTGTTTTTGCTTTTTGTGTGTCAGATTTTTGAGTTGGTCTGCTCTTCCAGGAGATTCTAGCTTGCTCATTGTATCTACAGGAGATACACATCCCTAAGTATGAGCCACTATTAGTAGCCTACAAAAAATTTCATGGCTCTAGCAATTTTTTGCCGGTCTCTACAATTATTTTTAGGTCCCTGGCATAAACCCTAAGGCAAAAAATTTCAAAAATGTAGCCGTTGGGTCTAAAAAATTAAAAATACCCTGGCCCTGTTCTAATGTTGCATTACCTTTTTAGGGTGACTTAAAACTTTAAATCCACATGTGCTAATTAAAATGACCAACTTTAGGTTTGTGATTAGGTTTTTCATGTGTTGATGGGGTCCCCTTTAATTCTTCCTAAGTCCTAAGTTCCTCTGGCCTTTAATATTTCCTAAGTCTAGCACCTAACGAATTAATATTTTCCTTATGTCTCAATTGTAATATTTCCCTGGGCCCCCTTTCTGACACTAGCTCCATCCAACGGTTGGCATATCTTCTTATAAGATTTTTCAGAGGTATGTGAAGATATGCCTACCATTGATTTTATTGTGTGACGTAGTCTTTCTTTTCAAGTGGGTCCACTGCCATGTTGGCACAGTTGGTGTTCTCTCATTGGTTAGTGTGTTGCTGAGAGGGATCCTATCAGTGGGGCCTGCAATGAAGGCTTTTAAATCTATGGTCGGTGCATGATCTTAAGGAATATTCTTCCCCTTTGAGATCATGTGCCATCCATTGATTTCTAATCTTACTTGGACATGTCAGTGGGACCTAGTTCCTAGATGTGTCAGTGGGTCCTGGTCCTATCAGAGAATCAATGAATGGCGTATAATCTTATGCATTTTGTCAGAGGCTTAAGATCTTGCGATGGTCATTGATTTTGTTTCCTGTCAGAGGGTTGTCAGGGCAGGGAGGAGATTCTTCATCTGACGATGGGCATGTAATTTGATAGAATCTTGGAAGTCTTTGCAAACTTCAGACGGTCGTCGATCTTCCTGATGCGGGCCCGGTTAAAGTTTCTTAGTCTTTTGGCGGTTGAGTTAAGATTTAAAGATCGCGAAGCATGAAGATCAGATGGCCATGACTTAAAGTTGATCTAATTTCAAATGTGGACCATTGATTTGTTGTTGGCACCATGGAATTGACTATTTGATTTCAAATTTGAATTCTTTGAGGGTTTCTAGCGATAGGAGGTACCAAAATTTATGGTTTTAATGGCCAGTTTCGATTGATTTGGTGGCACTGGTTTGCAAACTGATCTGAGGGTCCTTGTGGTAGGTGGCATGATGTTTTTGTACCAGGAGAAGTATGGTTTTGTGCTCGAGATATGTTTGCAGGTGGCTGATTTGATTGCTTTTCATGGCAATCCCTTGTTGTTCTGTACTATTCTCACAGATTTTGATGATTGCAGATCAGTTTGAGATCTTTTCTCTTTGAGTTGCCTAACTTTCCTACCCATGCAATAATTTTTTGACCATTTCCAATTGGTATAGCAATTGTAACCCTAACCCTAGTCACCCTAAGCTTCATGCAATCTCTTTGAGATTCCCAGGGTGGCTAGTGGTATAAGTAGTTAGTTTTTTATAGAGTCAGGGTTCAAATTTTAATTTGGCTGTAGAAGGATGTTATCAGTAGTGGATGGGCTGGAATGTTTGTATTTATGGCTATGAGTCTTAGACAGTAGTCAGTTCATGTTCAATGTCTGTATTTGAGATTTGCCCAATGGATAATGGCACTGATCTGGGATTAGTATATTCAATTGATTTCAATGCTTGATTGGCTCTTGTTTACTTCTTTCCATCTTCATATATCAACACCTTTTCAAGTTTTAATTGTATTTGGTTGATAGTAGTAACACCCTATAGTAATGGAGAGTCAATGAATGTGAGGTTAGCACTTAGCACTTTCTTACTATTCAATCTGTTGTTTGGACCCAATCTTTGGTGTGTGAAGTATAGTTTTCACTGGGTTAGGTGCACCCGCCTTGGTTTTGTAGAGCCAAAAGTGAAGAGGGCAGTCTTGTCCCTATAGTTGGTCCAGTTACCCTAAGAGCCTTATACATTTTGGAACTAACCAATCTTAAAATCAACCTGAGGGTATATTGGCAGCTTGAGAGCATAAGCGTCCATTTTGAACACCAACAGGGGCCATGGTATTGTGTATCATTCAAAGTCTGTAATCTAAATTGGAAATCATATCTTTCCTTAGTAATCAAGACAACAACCATGTCTAGTTGTTGATTTATCAAAAGACCTCATCGCTTAGGGCAAATCAATCATCACTCAGGGCATATTAGATTCATCGAGATCCATATCAATCTAGTATTCTCTTAATCTTTTAAATCGTATTAGTTTTTGCAACTATCAGTTCAATTGTTTTATTTCCTTAGTCCTTCAGAAACTGATGGGTTCAGATGTGATACCAATGTGATTCTTATCGACAATCAGGTTTGGAATCGGTCACTCACTTCTTTGCAATCATAAGGTTCAGAATCAGGCGTTTTGACTCTTTTTCACAATCATGGGTTCATTTGTTGTTATAGTTAACATTATCTTTGGTCATTCTAGACCTATTATCTTCATATCAAACTTCAATCAGTTTCTGCTTCATATCAATTTCAATTTCAAACATCAGTTTCAAACATCATACATAGACTGTCTTTGAACAACTACGATTTGCACAGCAATTCAAAGAGGGGCAAAATGTAATACCCCAAAAATGGGCTATAAGTTCATTAACCTCCTATATCGACACATCGAATGAAATCGACATCAAAGTCCTACCCTAAGGCAAATCTGAACATCATCGAATCCTAATTGATTATTTCAAATTCTGCATCGGGGAATATTCTTAGTAATATTCCTAATTATCCTAATTATCTTTAATTTAATAGTTATTTGGAGATAAATCCTATTTATCCTAAAGTTTGATTAATTGAATATTCCGAATATTTAATTAATTAGATTTAATTCTGCCACTTAACTATTTAATTAAATTTAATTATATTTATTCCTAATTATTATTATTTAAATTTGACAATAAATCAAAATTCCTATCATTAATTGATTAAATTCTTATTTAATTAATTTAAAGCAAGTGGTCATATTTAATGATATTATTTTTGAATAAAAGTGTGATTAAATAATTGATTAACCCATAAATCAATTGTTTATTTTTAAAATCAGTTAAGTTGGAAATAAATCACTTTATTTATTTATTTAATTCATAATTATTATGCACATTCAAAAAGTAGTTAAACTTGAAATCAGAAAATCAATTCAAGTTGTTTAAAACATAAACTCAACTCTGATTTGAGTTAAAAAGTTGTTTTTGCATGCTTTTGCATGATTTTGTGAATTAATTATCTTTTATTCTTTGATAACTCAAAAATCAACCTAAGTTTATCAAGAGTGATTTATGGTTTTTTCCATGCATCCCCAAAGCCCTGGATTTCTATAAAACCAAGGCTCAGCTCTTCAATTTCATATCTCATAATTGTGCAAACTTATGTTGGCGAATTGGTATCTGAAGAATTGAAGCCTCTTTGCGAATCAAACAACTTTGTGAGATCATTCATATTTTAGCATATCATTGTTAGATTAATTGTATTGCATATTAGTTTTTCATATAGATTAGATTTCATATCATATTTATCATATTATTGCATCTAAAATATGAAAATATAGATTAATTTGCATCTAATTCATATCTAGATTTTGCATTCAAATCCATTGTTTAGGTGTCATCAAGGTCACTGATCTCGGTCCAATCTGAGAATACATACTCACACCTACTAGAAGGCAGTAAATCACCTGGTTAGTTTAGTTTTCAATTACTTGCACGATTTTGATTTCAACTAACCTCTAATGTTTTACTAAAGTGTTGTGTCTACAGACATGTACAAAATTCACACACACAACCACGTGGACGGAACCTCAAGCGGTAATAGCCATTTTTACCATGGTAGCAACAATCACTATATAAATGTCCTTGTGGAGGAAATCTTCACAGGTGTGGTCTCTTGTTGGGCTGTTAGATCTCCCTAGCAACTCCTGATTGATTAATTTCTCTGACTATGTCAAAACCCCGGTGCACCTAGATTGGAGTTCACCCTCTTGAGATCACAAAATTTGCAGAGTCAGACCATTACTAAAAACCCTAGTGAGGCCAAATTTTTTTATTTTTCTAGGAATATTTGCATTATTGAAAAACTTTTTGGAACATACACAAGTAGTATTTCTAGGGATTAGCACAATAAGTCACTATTGGTTGTTCATGCACAAGGTTTCTTTTGCCCTTGTTCATTATTTTTAGATGATTGTTTGCTTCCCTTGCTTGTTGTTTTGTGTGCTTGATATCTTCTTGGTTACTTGGAACAAACTTTTACACAGATCTTCAAAAATTGGACAGAAAAATTTGCAAACAAATTAATACTGAAAAATTACAAATCTGAAGCAAAAATTCTTTCTGGTGTCAAAAGTCATCCTAAATTTCAAAACTCGTATCAAAGCCAAAGTCAAAGTTGTCAGAGATTGGTCAAATTTGTTAGAAATCTAGTTTTTATAGCCTATTCCCAAATTTTGTCAAAATAGCGAACTAATTCTTGTCATTTCTAGTCATCCTTGGTCGGTCTGGGTCAAATCTTAGGTACTATGACATGTTGCTCAACATCCAAATGAACTTAAATGGTATCAAGTTGCATAAAATGACTCTTGGTCTTCTTTCTTCCACATCTCCCATGTCTTCCTAGTCTCCCATTTCCATCCTTTCTCTTCTTCCTAAACTCTTCACATCTTCTTGATTCTTTTCCTCTTATTATCTAGTCTTCTTTCTTCTATTCATCTCTTCTGTCACTTCCATGCTTGATTCCTCCTCTTCCAAAACCATGAATTTCAGCTATCTTGTTATAGAACCTCACTTGAAAAGAGATGATCTCAAACTCATTGCTCAATTCGAAGAGTATTATTCCAAAATTCCCATGAGTGATAAATTTATGATGAAAATAAAGGAAAAATTGATTGAATCAAATGCCTTTTCTAGGATCATATGCATTGTAAGGCCCACCCCATTTCCACCTTTTCCTTGACACTTCGATGTCGAAGGATTAAGGGGTTTTGTAGTATTTGGATGATTGGTAAATCCCTAACGGAATTGTACCTCAGGATAGACCTATATATTGTACCTTCATATCAGTACCTATCAACTAAGTGTCACAATGACAGAGGTGATATCTCTAGGTTATTAATTGTGTAAGTGAATCTTGGATGCAGTATGTTACCCTACAGATCATAGATCCAGCTAGACTATTAAGGTTCCATTGAGTACTTTTGTCGAAAGGATTAGATTCAAGAAGTCGAGATGTAAATGCCAAATTAGTTTTGTTAAGTCTTAAGTTTATCTTGGATTAAATTAATAGTTGATGTGATGATTCTAGTAACTCCTATGAGGAGGATGAGTAATGTTTTGATGATGTATTATATGGTTATACCATAGTGATGTTTTGGTGATATTATTAGAACCCTAAACAAGAATTTGTTAGATCCTAGACTAATAGGATTATTCTGCATTTTGTTTTCCTAGATTAGGAAATTTAATCATACTTGTAATAATAATTTTATAGGACCCAACTGTTATGGTTACCCCTTTCCGATGTTGAACCATCGATTTATCTTAAATATTATGCTAAGGAAAATTGAGAATCTTTGGGATTAGGAGTACTATGGGGTTATGCAATCAAATTATGTGGATTGAATTGAATTGAAATAATGAATGTATTCTATATGTTTGCAAGCCTGCATTTGGATTATGATCTATATGAGGGCACTATACTTTATGTGACTTTGATTACATAGTAGAAATTATAACTTGTGTGTATAAAATTATATGCATTTTAATTATGCACTATATGAAAGTGATTAGACATATGCATTGAATCATGAATTATGAGAAAGTGATTGTAAGAATGCAATTGAATTCTATGTTGCAAATGAATATCATGTTAGACATCTTCACTACATTGATGTTATGAGTAATTGATGATTACCTTATGATGATGTTAGATTATTGATGATCATGATTTCAATTGAATTATGAGAGTAGTATGCATTAGAGATGCAATTGAATTATGAAATTGAATTATGCAATTGAAAGTGTATTGATTTGATTATTGTACCCTATATGATCATATGCAGTTGGATTGGGATTATTGTAGGGATATTGTATTTTGTATAATTAATTATATTGGTTTCTTCCTTGAATTACTGATGTTGCATTAAGGTTCTGCAGGTGGAAGGACCATGGAATTATATTCGGGGAAATCACATTGAATGTATGTGCAATCAGTTAAGCCAAGGCCCCATTTATGAAGAGACTCAAGGCCTCATTGTAAAGTATTTTATTCATAACAGTGGTTTGGATATGTGTGTTTAGGAAGTGTTATGTGTTGCGACAATTTAAACATACCTTGTGTGTAAAGTTGATTTTGTGAGTGTCACTTGACACTTGTGTTTAATGTTAGCAAGGTATGCCATGTGGTTGAGTGAGAGCACATTCTAGAAGCCTTTTGGGGGAAATCCTAAGCACACCTTCTTGTCATAGGACCCCATAATGAAGTCCTCATCTTCCATTTTCGTACATACTCTTAATCATGAGTTTTAGAGGGTTAAAAGTGGCCTTAGGGAGTGGTTTTATGCATTTTTTAGCTAACCCATTCCATGTACCTATGGGTTAGGGGTATTTTCAACATGGGAGAAGCCCAAGATTGACTTTTTGACCCCTCCAAAAGTGAATATTTAATCTTGAGTGAAAATTGCATCTTTTCATTTGACCCAAAAAGTACTTTCATGACCATCTTCCTTGTTTGGAGAAGTCCTAGGTCACCCACCTCCAAGGACCACCTTTATGAGGAGAGGGGTGTGTAAGGTTTGGGGTTTTGTCAACCAATGAGAGGGCTTTCCTTTCCCTAGGATTTTGGGAGTTGGGTTAGAGATCCTTTTAGTAGAATTTTGGAGAGCATTGGGGTTGTTCACCCACTCTCTATCCTTAGAGATCACCAAAGTTAGAGGAGGAAGAAAGCTAGGAATTGGGAAAAGGGCTCAACTCTCCTTCATTTTGCATTTGGACTTGAGGTTGGATTTTCTCTCACTCTTGTTGTAGTAAATATATGAGTTTATGTTTTCTTTGGATCCCCATGGTTGGTCATGGAGGAAGCTTTACTTTTGTTTGTTTGTTGTGTTTTAGCTCCCCATGGTTGGTCATTGTGAGAGTAAGCATTTCATGTGATTTCTTTTGTAATTGGATTTGGGTTGTATACTCTTGGATTCACTCACCCTTGGGAGGGAAGAGAAACCAAGAGGGGGTGTGGGAAATGGAGGCAACTCCATGTGTAGAGTCTCCTCCATGTGTGGGGAAAGATGAAACTTGGGTTGAGTGTTTTTCCCCAAGTAACCTTTCATTTAACCCATGAGGCATTGGGGGTATAAGGAGAGAAGATTGGCCATGTGAGCCTTGTTATGAAATTGTGATTCTTTTGGGTCCATGTGTGGCCTTGTTTGATGCATTGGTTGTCTCCATGGGTTGTCCACCCACACCCCACAAAAGGAGTTCTTGGAATTCCTTAGTTTCACCCTTGAGGGAATTTGAGTTTTGCAATTGTATGTTTTCTTGTGAGTGTTTTGTGTTTGAGAATGTATCCCATTTGATGTGATTTCCCCAAGCTTGGGGGTGGCCTCATGAGAGGCCTAGGTTGGGAGGTGAGCATCCCATGGTTTCTTCCATATTTTTATTGTAGGTATTGAAGTCTTGATTCATTTAGATGAAGCTTGATGGAGTTCATTCCTTGGATGTGTTTTTATGAAGATACCACTCCTTGTAGTAGGAGCATACTTGTGGATTTGGATAGTGTTTTCATTCTATTTATTGGAGCACCATGAAATTGTATATTGCAAGGGAAGAGAGAAAATCATGTTATTTTGATACTATCATTCATTGTAAATTTGAGTGTGCAAATGTATTTGAAAAAGTTATGTTACTCTTGAAATGCAAAACTCATTTCTATTAGAAGTTGCAATGTGTATAATGTAAGGGTAGGAGGAATTCTATTTTACTCCTATGATAGAGAAAGATAAATTATAATGTGTTTTGGTTATTTCAAATAGAAGAGAGTTATCAATACATTGTAGTTATTGCATGGAAATCATTGTATGTAAATGTTATTTGATTTGCAAACAAAGAATAAAATTTCTATCTCTCTCTATCCTTACAAGTTAAATTGATAGCTTGATATTGTGTATTGTTTTAGAAGCAATAAATTTAGTTGTGTATTTTGATCAATTTATAACATTAGATTCATTTCCATAGAAGACTATTTGTTATAATTAGATATAATGATATACCAACTTTAACACATATAATGTATCTAAACCAAACAAGTAAAAAAATATAAACCACGTAGTAGTGTAAAGAAAATAAAATTTCACTATCAAATTTAAGAGAATGGGCAAATGGAGACCTACAGGTCTCTAGAATTTGTATGGGAAAAAAATCCCATACAAATTCCTTGCCACAGTCATTAAAATAATATATACACTACCAACTTGTATTTAAAACAAATAAAGTAATAATAAAATATAATAAAACCTACTCTATATCTTATCATTTCCCTTATTGGCAAGTGGGAGGGAAATTATGTCATTCAAAGTAAAATCTTATTAATTTTTAAAACCTGTCACATTCCATCCTTCAACGTAGGCTTGCTGACATGAAATCATTATGTCTTTTCACCTTTCTACAAGCTATTAATCTACCCCTACGTGAGTGTTTGTCTTGGCAATATGATGGGATGTGGGGAGGGGCCCAAACCCCCATGTCCCCATCACATCTCCCACTTCCATTCCTTCAAACTCACGTAGGCATTTAGGTTTGTTTTTTAAAAAAAAAAAAATTGTTGGTTGTGTTTTGGCCCAAATTTTTGGGCATTACACGCATGGTCATGTCACGACCTTCTTCTTCCAAAAATCTTTCATATTCTAAGTCTTCTCATCATTCCTCATCATCCACATCTTCTTCCTCTACTGAGTCTTCACCTTCCTCTTCTCCACGATGTCATTCCTCTTCTAATTCTCCCAAGAGTCTTACTTCTCTTCTCAAGACATACCATAATGAGAAATGTGATAACCCTTATGATACCTCTTCCACGGAGAGTGACATGCCCATCTTTGAAGACTATGATGACTATGATGATAGACAATATAATGATACCCATGACACCTCTATTCCTAAGATTCCTCCTTGTCATGTGCTTGTGCTTACTGGAAATGGGATGTCACATTGGATAGATCGTGATGGTGATCCATATGATTCTGATTTTGAAAGAGACTTTGATGATTTTTGTGAACAATACCTAGATGATACATCTACTTCTATTGAGGAATATAAAATGTACTGCTCTGATTTAAAATGTCAATACTATAAGGATCTCTCTTCTAAGAACTCTCATGTTGAAAATAAAGATTACACTCTCAAGAAAGATCATGTTAATGCTGAACCTTTGTCTTATGGTGGTTCCCCTTCATCCCCTACTTCCTCCAATACCCATACATTTCCTAAATCTTCCAAGTCTTTCAAATCTTTCACAAATCCTTCATCCACCAAAGGTCCTAATAATTTTCATGTGGTTTCCTATAGTTATCCTCAAGGGCTACCTATTAAAGAAACTCAAGCTAACCTTCACTTGGCTGTAAATACTTTCAATAATGCTAAACCTAAAGATCCTAATCCTTTATATGCTATATTTCCTACTTTAGCTACTCCTCCACCATCTCTTCCAAAGTCTTCCATACAATCCCAACATGCTTCCTTGTCCTTAGAAGTGGCTCCATGTCAAGAGGACTCTAAAAATGATAAAGAAAAGAACGTAAAGAAAGATCAAGATCAAGAAACCTCCATGTCATCAAATCCTTTTCATGATGTCTCTTATCTGTTCCATGGTTCTTTTGATCCTGCACACCCTTTCTCATGCATTCCATCATGTCTTAAGTCTTCTCCTAAGCAATATCACGATACTACTTACATTGTTAAGCTTATTGACAATCAAAATAACCTTACTACACTTGTTCTTTCCAAAGATGATACTTCCATTAAGGTTGGTAAAAATGGTGTTGTTACTTCCAATGTTAATCCTATTGAAAATCAAGAGAAAAATTATGCTCTTATGCTATCCAAAGATCCTTGTCAAGATCAAAGTCTTCCATCTTCTTGTTCTACCACTCCATGTCCGCTTCCACTTTCTACTCTTCCTAAGTCTTTGCAAGCTTTGAACAATCCTATCAAAGAAGGTGCTCATATTCAAGATGTCCATGATTCTATTGAAAATTCTAATGCTCACTCTAAAGATGTTGATATCCTTGGTTGTCATATAGATGTTGATGAACTTATTGATTATCCTTTTGTATCTTCCATGACCATCCTTGGACCTGTTAGTGCTCAAATCTATAGATGATTTATGATCTGAAAAAACCATAACTCCAATTATCCAAATAGATGCATCTAACAAAATACAAGCACTAAGGTATTAAGGTTGTAGAACCTTCTTCACCTTGAGTATAAACTCAAGTGGGTTTACCTTCTTATAAGCTTCTTAAAAGAATCAAAATGGACATTTATGCACTTGTCATAAATGTGTCAACTCAACGACAAGCAACAAAAGTAAATTGAAATAGTTTATCAATATTTTCTAGTGGAAATAGATGCAAATATATCTTAAACCAGTGCCTTATCTATTTGGGCATCAGAGTCAAACCCTACCTCCACACAATTCTATCAAGACAAATATACTAAACCCAAATGAAATGTCTGGCATCCCATTCTTTTAATTCCTACATCTACTATCAAATTCATACATGGACAATTAGTTCATAGAGACCTCCCTTAAGATTTTACTCTTTCCTTGAAAGAACTTAAGTTGAACCCCTACATTCACTTTGTGAACAATGCATTGAAAAGCCTTACAATTTAATGCATAAGAAAAACTAAAGTGTCCATACACAAAGACAAAAAATAGTAACAATAGAGTTCCAATATCTTTGTATTGATATTCAAAATCTGTCAGTACAATATCACCATGACTACAAAGAGATAAGGTTCTATATCTCAAAACTTTTACAAAATGTATTAACCACCTCTTGAAAAGAGTCAAAATTTGCTATATATACCCACAGCCATCTTGGAATCCTCAAAATGATGCAACAAGCTTCAGATGGCTGTGTAAACAACTTGCACAAAAGACAAACAATACAAATCAAAAGCTTGTGACTATAACAACAGAAAGCAGTTCTCAACTACTTAACAATTTTACAAGTGGCACCTTTGTCTAAATATATTTCAAAGCAGTTACATAATTTGTTGCATGAATGATGACCACCATATGGCTAACCTACATCATCCCTAGTTTTAAATATGCTCTCCCTCAAATTCTAGATCAGGTGCCATTTGTACTCTATTATTCTTCCTCTTTTGTCATTTGGGTAGCTAGCTTCTTCCTTTTCTTCTTTGTCAGTTTATCCCATGCTGCCATATCATCATCAGATAGCCAATTGTAAGCCTAAAATTCTTGAAGTGATTTGATCTACTGATCCCACATGGAATCAGTTACACTTTTAGCCTCTGCTACAAACTGTATACAATCACTTTCAATTTTAAATAAGTTGTCAATTATACTATTGCATCTTTCTAAATCCAAAGCCCTATCACTATTAAGGAAAGCATCATGCTTAATTATCATTTGATCCATTGATGCTTTCCACTCATCTATACTGACAATACCCCCACCATTATCATATATTGGAGGCAAGTACTTATTGCTACTCCCATCAAACATAGCCAGCTTGGCTACTATCTGGTTAGACTTACCTTTAAAGAACTTTGATACAACACTTACTAAACCAATCTTTTCAAAAACCTTAGTTAATACCTTAGGAATATCAAACCTATATTCCTGCAAATCATCAAGCTTATCAAACAATGAGCTCCTCCCTGACCATGCACTAAAGAGTGGCTCCAAAGTAGTCAAAAAATCATTCACTTCTCCACTGGTCTAGTGTAATAGACTGACTAATTGATGGACTGATTGCATCCTATCCTTTATTTTGTCCTGCCTATATTGCACAATCCTTGCTATAGTATCCAAGGATGCATCTAGTCTTATTTTTTCTAAGTTCTTAGCAGGCTTATCAAGAACCTCTATATCTATCTAAATAGGGACCTCAATCTGTAAAGGAGAGGGAAGAACTACCTTTGAGGCTTCTTCAAGCCTAACCTTCAATTCAACCAACTCATCTTCCAATTGCTTGATCTTCATCATTTTCAAGTCCCTATCTTTTGCCATTACACTTGCATTCTCAAATAGTTTTGCATACCTTTTAGACAATTGAGCTATCTTTGCTTCATTCAAGTTAGCTAAATGGGTCACTACCTTGGAAACCTCAAGATCAGTTGTATTTTGTATAGTCCATATGATTTTATTCCCTTCCATCTGATCCTCTATACTTAGTAGAGATGGCTTTTGAGTCTTTGGGGAAATAGACCACATTGCAACAACCTAGGATCTTGGGTCATAGCCACTTCCTCTTATCATTTCACCAATATGAACCTCATAGGATAGACTTCCCTATGGTTTCTTTCTTATCTGATCAATGATAAAAGAAGAGGTCAAATCCCATCCTAGAGTTAGCAGCATTCCACTTGATCTAACCATTTCTTTGGCTTCATCTACAGTTATAGCCTCAAGGCTAGGATCATAAGAGGTTAATGCTCTCATGGTTTCTTCACTTGGCTCTACTCCCTTAGGCATAGCCTTAGCCAAATCTTGTTCCTTTTTCTAGATAAGAAAACTCTTAAATTCATCACTCTTGATGAATTGGTCATCACTTAAGAACTCCTCCTGATATACCTCTCTAATATCTTGTCCTAACCACAAGGACTGTTCTTCATCTCCTTCATTAGTGGCCACCATCTTTCTCGCCCTTATTGTTTTTCTCAATTGGTGATGGTAAGCCCTATCACCTAGTACAAGAGCAGATGCTCTATCAATCCCCCCTCTCTATTTGTTCTTCTTAGAAGGCTCTCCCTCTTCAACCCTTTGCTTCTTCAATGGTGGCTCTTGAAGATCCTCTACCTCTGATTGGTCTTCAATAAGATCAATAACTGGTAAGTCTCCAACTTGTAGTGGGTGATCTCCTTCTTGGGATCCATCAGAGAATTCCTCATAATTAGAAGATGAGTAATCCTTCTTTTTATTTGTTTTCTTCTGATCAATCAACTTTTACAATTGATTTGACAGTGTGTCACACATCTCTATCATCTTGTTAATTCTTTCAAAGTAGGGAAGGTCAGGGAAGAAACTGTCAAAAGGAATTTGGGCTGCTTTCAACTAAGTTTGCAAATCCTTCAGGTCAAAAAACCTATTCCATCTTGTAGTGACCTCATCCTTCTCCACAATATTCCTAATCACATCCTCCTCATCAAGGCCCTCATGTTCTCTGTTGACACCAATACCAGGTATCAGTGTCAACCTTGAAGTCTTAATGAAGTCCTCAGGGTCCACATGTCTGCAGATACCAGATACCATCTTGAATTGATTGAGCCAGGTGGTAATTTGTTGGAAAGCCCTCTTACCAATCAAGAAATCACTGATTCTAAACTACCTAGGTGTGAAAGTACCTTTCTTATGAGGGCCAAAAATTCTCTATTTGTCCACATCATCTGCATCAACATAAAGTAATGCAAGAACTTGATGGGCTTCTTACTTTCTTTGACAGACATTAACCCTTCATGCATCCTGTCGATTACATATTGGATGTAATCATAATCTATGTTTACTAGAGAATTCTAGATATCTAAAATCATCATCAAAAGATTAGCTAGCAAAAATTATTCATCCCCATCTATTCCCAATACTCTACACAACCCATAACAAGTCTTCTTCATATAGTAATGGAGGGATTTAAACTGGTAAGGGGCATTCATGTTATCAGGGAGGGGAGCTATATATTTTCCTTGCTTTGGTATATGCTTCACCATCTGGTCTTTTACTCACCCTATATTTTTTGTATACCTCTCTCTCTCTTGGCTCAGATTAATTTCAGTAGAGGAAGATGTGAAAAAACTAAAAGCTTTCATGAAAGAACCCCTGTCAAGAGTAACCAAAGGTGACTGGTCTGCCTTCCTAATTTTTTTGGAGATAGGATCATACAACCTAGCCATTGCAAAAATTAAGTCCACATCTAAAAACACATCAGGGACAATCAATTTCCCTAAACCCAAAGCCCAAACATTACAAACAGGAACATGCTGACTCCTATTTTGATAAAAATAACTAAAGATAGTATAACCCGAGCAAGATGGTGTGACCGGATCTCTGCAATGACCTAGAACATCTTCAAAGACATCATCAGGAGCTCTCTTGTTCTAACTGGAACTAGGCAACAATTTGAGAAACTCGTCTGAGTAATTTGGCTTGTTTCTATCTTCCCCACCTTTCGTTTTTGCTTCACCACTAGAAGAAGCCATGCTTAGCTCTAGTTGACTCATTTTTTCTACACAATTGCTCTTAATTTTGCAAACTTGATTTTCTTGGCACTCAAAGGTTGCTCCAGAAAACACAATTCTCTTCAAATGACTTTGAACACAGAAAACAATGAGTTTAGACTATTTATTGATGCAAATTAAAATGTTTACAATAGCCAAAATTGTTGCAAATCTACCTCCAATTATTTCCACATTCAATTCACATATCACTAGTTTTCAAATTAGTGATAGCCAATGTCAGGATGTTGACAGATAGATTTTAAAAATTTGAAAACAAGGCAAAAGGAAATGATTATGGTTTTGTACTATATCACCCTGCTTACATGATAAAATTCTCCTTTAAAACTGATTGGATGGCCAACTAATTTTTCTCCAACTTGATGGTGTACTTTATCCAAATGGCAACGGCCTTTAACCTTTCTTTATTATTTTCTTTAAATGATCCCATTTCAAAGAACTAGCGACTGAAGGTTCTCTCAATCATTAAATGAAAAGATAACCTTAGCTCACATTCATAGAATTAGCGACTAAAGGCTTCACTAATTCTAAAAATCAATTCCTTAACTCTTCCTCCATTCAGTGAACTAGAAAACAAAGAAAACCTTGCCCAAGCAACTAACCATGGTCACAATTTGGAGAATTAGTGACAACGCTATCTCTAAATCTCTTAATGTTTCAGTTGACTGCTAATTTATTCTACGACTTGGCGACCAAAGGCTTCTCTTATTCACTAAATGGGAACCTTAACCGCATGTTTAATAGGAAAACTAGTGAACAAGCTTACTCTCTGAGTCGCTAAATTCTTTCCCAACTACCTGTTTCAAAATGAGACTTCGATTCAACCGTTGATCGTGACCTCAATCGATGCCCATCGCTAATTCACTAAGACTATAAGACAATCATCTTTTGATTACGAGACTTGGCGAACAAATGGTTAAAACTTACTTGACTGCTTGATTCACCCATTCGCTGAATAACTTTCATCATAACCAACCTTTTAAGAGAATGCATGACTACCTCATTTGGAAAATCTCCAGATAATTTAGAACCTTGCCAAAAAATTATGAGATCATGTGAATAACAAGGAAAACCACATTTATCCAATCCGTTAAGCCAAACAGTCAGAGCCGCCAAACTTAGAGCACATAAAACTTATAACACAGTCGCTGAATCACCAAATCAATTTATGTAGGACCCAAATACTTTGAAATTAAATCATAACCATCGATCATATGGGTAATCAATGGTCCTCACTAGATCACTAGATAATACAAGTCTTAACCACCTGATTTTGAGAATGAGAGAACACCGCCATGCCAGGTCGCTAGAAGTTAACAAAAAACTACCAGGAAATAAGCGAATAGGAGACTACATACTCGCTAGTTCACCCAAAGGTTGAGGTAACCACTGAACAACTTGGAGACTTAGTGACTAAAGAAAACATACAACATGGGTTTTTACTCATTCGCCAATTCGCTGAATAACTCAAAGACATAAAACAATACTAAGCGATTCAACGAACACTTGATGGAAATAATCACGCGCATAATCAAAACACTTAAGTGGCCAAAAAGTAACAATGAAATATAAGGATTGGGGCAACTTAAGGGTTTACACAAAGAAACAAGATTTCTCAAAAGGGAAAAACCTAGGGCAAGGGTTTTCAGGCTTGATTGTAACAAATTTGATAGATTTTTGAAAACCTAAACACCAAAAATTAAACTTGCAGAAGGATTAAACCACAACTTGGAATTGAAAACCCACAAAACTTGAAAAAATCCCAACAGTGGCTCTATCTCCGGATGCTTGAGTGTAGGGTCAAAGCAAGAACTTATGAATCTCTGGGAGGCAGACTAAAAAACCCTAACCTAAAATAGGAAACAAACACACCACAAAACCAATGCACCTACACATATATACATGTCTACTGTGCATGGAAAAGGAGAAAGAACTAACTGAAGAAAAACTTTAGGAACTATCCATGCACTGGCAATTCCTGTTCTCCACCATCCAAATTTTGCAAAAAATATCAATCCTTGCCATGAGTTTGATGAACGACAAAAGGTCCCATCCACAAAGACTCAAATATTGTGTGTTTCCCTTTGTCTTCAGCCCTTGTATTCCATTAAAGAACCATGTCACCTGGCTGGAATTTTCTCAAAGTTGCTCTTTTATCAAAAAGATATTTCATTTTTTGTTGCAACTTCACATTTTCCTTTTGTCCTTCCCTTCTATTCTCATCCAATTCAACCAACTAAATCATTCTGTCTTGCAATGGATCACTAATTTCCATACCTTCTTCCTGGATGAATTTGTATATTGGTAAGAAGTTGTTTACTGGTAATCTTGATTTCACACCATATACCATTTCAAAAGGGGACTTCCCTATAGCTCTTTTCTCAGCAATCCTATCAGCCCACAATGCTAGTTTCAACTTTACATGCCAACTCCTTTTGGTTTTTTCTAAAGTTTTCTTCAAATTTTGTAGGATACTTTTATTACTAGATTCTGCCTGCCCATTTGCTTGTGGGTGGTAAGGGGATGAATAAGACAAAATTATTCCCATTTTTGAACAAAAATCAGTAATCTCCTGAGATCTAAAACTCATGGCATTATCTACAACCAATTTGACAGGAACACCAAATCTAGTGATTAGATTACTCATCAAGAACTCAATTACAACAGCACTGGTTGCCTTTTTAGTTGGAATTTCTTCAATCCATTTAGTAAAGTAATCTGTAGAAACCAAAATCCAACTATGCCCCCCACTAGATTTCTTATAAAATTCCCCAATAAATTCCATACCCCACATAGCAAAAGGGGCTTCTACAACCATAGGGTTCAACAACAGAGCACCTGAAAATTTTAGTTTCTTGGAAAATCTTTGACATGGCTCACACTTTCTAACAAAAGAGTGAGTATCTTTCAACAATACAGGCCAATAGTATCCTACCCTTAAAATCTTATGAGTTGTGGACTGAGTAGAATGATGTCCTCCACACAACTTGAAGTGTATTTCTTTCAATACCTTTTTTGATTGGTGTTTGTCCAAACAAAATAATAGAATCCCATCATTATCTTTCTAGTACAAATCACCCTATATTATTACATACCTTTGGGCCTACAATCTCAAACTTCTCCTCTGATTATCATTCAACTCATGTGGACATTTAGCATATTTGATAAAATAAACAATATCTTTGTACCATGGTTGCATTTCAATGCTAGCGACTATATCTTCATTAACAACAACACTATTCATTTGTATGAGATCCATGTTTTCCTCAGTCATTATTTTTGCAAGTCCCAAACCTCTCACCAATTTGGTAATGTGGAGCTCAAGATCAAACTCTTGAATCCTATTGATCCACTTGCATCTTTTCCCTATGACCTCACTTTGCACCAAAATATCTTTCACTACTGCATGAGGTACATATGCATTAACCTTGGCACAAACAAGATAAGGTCTAAAAGCTTTAACTTCCTTGACTAGCACGTATGCTTGTTTTTCCATTAACTCATAATTCAATTCAGTAGACTGCAATGACTTGCTAAAAAAGGCTATGGGATGTTCAAATCCTTATGTATCCTTTTGTAATAGGATAGCTACAATAGTGTGAAAAGAGGCAAAGGAGAACAAAGAAAATGGTTTTGAATAATCAGGTGAGATTAAGACAGGGGCTTCTTGGATTGCTTGCTTAATTTTCTCAAAAGCTTGCAGAGTCTCACCATCCCAATTAAACTTTACATCTTTCTTCAGGAGTTTGACTATAGGCTTAACCATTTCTACAAAATTAGCAATGAATCTCCTAACAAAATTAATTTTCCCTAAGAAAGATTGCACACCCTTTATATTCTTAGGTGAAGGTACCTTCCTGATTGCCTCTACTCTTTTAGGGTCAATACTGACTCCTTCTTTTGACACTATATGTCCAAGTAACTTCCCCTCTATCACAACAAATTCACACTTTTTTGGATTTAAAGAGAAACCAAATTCTAGAGCTTTAACAATGACCTTTTCCAAATGACTGCAGTGATCCTCAGCCCTTTTTGAATAAGCAGTTAGATCATCTTGGTACACAACCATAAGAACATCAATCAATTCTTTAAAAGCAACATCCATTGCCCTTCGAAAAGTAGCTCCACCATTTTTTAAACCAAAAGGCATGTGCACATACACATAGGTTCCCCATGTGGTTGTAAATGTTATTTTAAACTACTCTGATTCCTTGACCAGCACTTGATTATAACCTAAGAAACCATCCATCATTGATAAGAGTTCACAACTAGTTACCCTATGCACCATGGCTTCCATATTTGGTAGTCCATAATTATCTTTTAATGAAGCCACATTCAAATTCCTGAAATCAACACAAAGTCTTATGTCACCATTCTTTTTTCTCACTGGCACAAGATTTGAGACCCACGTGGAATGCCTAATAGGTTCAATGATACCAGCATCTCTCAATTTTGTCAATTTAGCCTGCATCTTTGTGGATAGCATGGGATTGATAGGTCTTTGTTTTTGTCTAAAAGGCTTAGTATCTTCCTTGAGTGGAATTTCATGTTGAAAGAGGTCTGCTTTATAAGCCTTGAGATCATCATATGACCAAGCAAAAACATGCTTGTATTTTTTTAACAATCTTATCAAATTTCCTCTAACCTCCCTACTCAACCTTTTCCCAATGTAAAATATTTGAGGGGATGTTTCTGAACCTAAATTTATTTCCTCTATGTCCTCCATTTTAGTGTTAGACTTCTGAGACAAGTACCCATCATTTATTTTAAACATTCCTTCTAACTCCACTAACCCTTTTGGTATATGGTTTGAAGGTAGTTGCACTATCTCATTTCCCATAATACATTCTTTTCCTTCAACATAATGCTAGGCTTCATTAAAATCTATTTGTTGCCCATCATATTGATCTAGACCTTGAAGAAACCTTAAAATATCAAAATCATCCTCAAATACTTGCCAATTATACACATTATCAGGCACTGCAAGCCTACTTTTGACTTCCAACATAGACACACCAGCAAGGGTAATATCATCATTTTTTAGAGCAACATTAGCAAGAAAATCTGCCATGATATTATTAGACCTTTCTACCCAAAGTAGATTGAAAGCATCAAAAAACTCTAGTCTATCCCAGACAGCATGTTTGTACAATTTCAATCTCTCATCCTTGGTAGCATATTTAGATCTTACTTGAGCTATAACTAATTGGGAATCACCATGGACCTTTAGACATTTGATACCATGCTTTATAGCAACATCTAATCCCAATATCAGTGCCTCATACTCAGCAATATTATTAGTGCATTCAAAGGTCAACAAGAAAGAGTACTTGAAAGTAATACTTGATGGGGAAATAAAAACAACACCAGCTCCTGATCCTTCCTTGGAGCATCCAACATCAAAAAAATTTTGCCAAAGTCCATTTTGCTACAATACTAACTCATCAACTATTGGGTCTATGTTTTTCATCTGAGGTACTATCTCTTCAATCATGAAATTATTCATGTCAATATATACAAAGCAGTTCAAATCTTCTAGTGCAACTTTTTCAACCATGACTGAGGAATGGGGCTCCCTATACAATTTTACCTCATTCCCATTGACTAGGATAGTAGCATATGACAAATCCAATTGCAATTTTCCACCTACTGTTGCAGCCCATCGCCTTGATAATAGCATGCCATAATGGGGTCTTGTACCAACAACAATGACATCCATCTTGTATGTGGCCTCTGGGAATACAACAATCTTTACTTCAATTCCAATTAGGGTTCCTACAATAGGTACTACCCTATTATCCATAGCATAACACCTTCCATTAGATGTGTCAACTTGTAATCCTAATTCTTTCATTACATGATAGGGCATTACAGTTGTAGCAGCACCAGAGTCAATCATACAATTCTTTAGTAGAAAATTATTTACAATTAATGTCACATAGAAAGGGTCAATAGAGGAAGGCTCTTGTGTCACAATAGTTCCAACACACACATCAGAGATGTTATCAATTGAAATAGGCCCTTCTACTAAATTCACCTTCTCTTGTATGGTAGGAGCTATCCCTTGTTCACTTATGAGAGCTAGGGTCACTGTCTTATGCTCCTCAATCTTCAACATTTCAAGTAAAGGGATGGAAACCTTCATTTGGGATAGGGCATGTCTCATATCAAAGCTAGGGGGATCAGGAGAAAGATCAGGATAATCCTTTTGCCTACCAACTTTCCTTTTAACCTTTTCAACCATAACATCCTCACTCCTTTTCTCAATTACAAGCCCTTTATTCAAAAGGTTATCCTTAACAAATATTGACCTAGGGACTCCTTGATCAGTATCTAGCTTTCTACTTCTCAAGTTGTAAGAAGATTTGTCTTGAGTTATAGCAGCCACAGTTAGAGTTCTAATTTCCTCATCACTAGGTTTTCTCCATTGTTTCTCATCTGACCTTGATTCTACCATATGATCTTTACAATTGTCATTGTTAGACTCATCATGATCTAAGTGAGTAAATACTTGTTGTTCATAATCTAAGAGAAACCTCCTTTTATGATCAATATTAGGACAAATCTCTTCATCCTCTGAAGACATAAAATCCCCCATTACTTCAGTAGTAAACATGTTAATAGAAGGCTTTTCAGATTCTTCATAATCTCCTGCGTATGAATTATTGGCCTCTTCTCCCAAGGCCTGAGCCACAGTACACTGGAATGGTGAATGGGGCATGTTACAAGCCACACACCAAGGGGTATTCTCCACATTATGTGCTATATTTTTCTTCAAAGGATCTAGTGTATCTCTTCCCTTTTGGGGCTCATTATTTTCAGGAACAAGCCTCCCATCTTTCCAATTAGTCTTGTAAGGCATATCTCATAATTTAGGGGCTCTATCCTACCTCTGATAAGGTGGTCTTGTTCTTGAAAATTCCTACCACCCTTATCAAACTTTTTTGGGAAGTCTCTAGTAATACCAAATCCTTTGTCCACTTTATCATCCTCTTTGGATGGCCTTGCAGGCTGTGACCTAGTTTCCTTCCACAACCTACCCTCATCCTTCTTATACATCTAACCAGATGCCTTTCGGTTTCTTTCAATATTGATGGCCAATTTAAATGCATCCCTAAGGGTACGGGGGTTCTTATCTCTCAGGAGATAAGACATTTTACCATCCATAGAATTGAAATAAGTGGTCAGGAAAACTGCATCATCCAACCTCAATACTTGAAACAATTTGTACATAGCCTTTTGGAATCTGCTATTAAATTTTGACATGTTCTCATTGTAATGCTTTTTGATATTGTTGAACTCATTGAGCATGTATCTTGAATTCACATGTTCTGCATATTACTCTTTGAAGCATCTGACAAACTCATCCCATGATGCAATACTATTCTCAGGCAAACCCCGGTACCAATTTCTAACATCTTCAACCAATGATTGAACAAAAAGCTTCATTATAACATCTTCGTGCTCAATCTCATAATCATTAACTTTATCTGTGAAAAATTTCAAGTGCTCTTCACAAGTAACCACATTATTTCTAGTAAATATGGGATTTTCTTTCTAATCTCATTAGGGACAGCATTTGGTTGACCAAGAATACCATCAAAAAATAAAGGTCTATATCTATCCAAATGAACTGGTCTCCTTTGGATATTTGGTTGGATCAGAGGGGTTGCTACAACATTTTGACAAGGTACAGTCCCCATTGTACTACTAACTATAGGGGGAACTTGACTAGTATTCAAATTTGGTCCAAGTACACTTTGTCCAGGATGAGGGGCTTGAGGATTTGGAAATAAATTGCTAAGCTGATTGGGTGGGATCATTCCTGATATAATAGGGATAGAGCTACTAGTAGATGTGTTTATATTAGCATGCAAGAAAGAAATCTTTCTCTTCATCTCATCTGCAGCAGCCTCCAATTCTAGTTTCTCTAACTGAAGAGCCAAATCCTCTTTAGCTTTTCTAGCCCTTTCCAAATCTTGGCTTTCTTGGGAAGGTATACTAGGAAAAAAAACTTTCTTGGGCTCACTAATATTTACACCAACCATTTTTTTCTTTCCTTTATCAGGGATCTCTTTTGTGGCATTTCTAATGTCCTCATTCCTTAAGATTTCAGATGGGTGCAATTGCCAGAGAACATGTCCTATTCCCTCAAACTCATCATGTTTAATCTTAGCAGTTTCAGCCTAATTTCTTAAAACCTCCATATCACCAAACAAATTCTTATCTAAATCCTGAACATCTTGGTTTAGATCCTTAGCCTGGATCTCATTATTCCTAGTTTTTCTCATCAAATCTTGCCTTTCCATGAGCAATTCATATATTTGGTGGTCCCTTACCTTCCTTCTATTAGCAATTTCTAGTAATTGTTCACGCTCCTTTTTCCTTAAAGAAATCACTTCTTCCCTCAATTTTTTAGAATCATATGAGGCAGTTTCAGTAGCATAAGTTTGTCCCAGTTGCTCTAGGGTTTCTCTCGTAGGGAAATAACTTACTTCTATGATTTCTTCTTCATGAGAGGGAAAGTGTACACTAGGCATGACTTTCTTAACATGTTTAGGGTCACTAGAAGAAGAGGAGGCTTCATGGGGAAGTGGTGTAGGGACTCTATCCCCTGAAGGTCCTGGGGAATTAGCTGTAATATGATTTCTCCTAGACCATTGTTTTCTACCAGGTGTATGAAGCTCATCACCCATATTATTCTCAGGGGGATCCCTGAAATAAGATCTCGTGAACCTTGGCTGACTCATGGTGTGTCATAGCAAGATATATCAAAAATTTACAAATACCAAGGACTGGTAAAAATAGATTATCAGAGTCACCACCCACTAACAAGTGGGAATCAAATTATCATCCTAACCTGCAAACATACAATGGACAGTATTGCACACATCTATTGTACATTCTTATTCAATCACTCCCCAACAGAGTCACCAATTTTGTTAGTGCTCAAATCTGCAAATGATTTATGATCTGACAAAACCATAACTCCAATTATCCCAATAGATGCATCTAACAAAATGCAAGCACTAAGGTATTAAGGTTGTAGAACCTTCTTCACTTTGAGTATAAACTCAGATGAGTTTACCATCTTATAAGCTTCTTCAAAGCATCAAAATGGACATTTATGCACTTGTCATAAATGTGTCAACTCAATGACAAGAAACAAAAGTAAATTGAAATAGTTTATCAATATTTTCTGGTGGCAACAGATGCAAATATATCTTAAACCAGTGCCTTATCTATTTGGGCATCAGAGTCAAACCCTACCTCCACACAATTCTATCAAGACAAATATACTAAACCCAAATGAAATGTCTGGCATCCCATTCTTTTAATTCCTAAATTTTCTATCAAATTCATACATGGACAATTAGTTCATAGAGACCTCCCTTAAGATTTTACTCTTTCCTTGAAAGAACTTAAGTTGAACCCCTACATTTACTTTGTGAACAATGCATTGAAAAGCCTTACAATTTAATGCACAAGAAAAACTAAAGTGTCCATACACAAAGACAACAAATAGTAACAATAGAGTTCCAATATCTTTGTATTAACATTCAAAATTTGTCAGTACAATATCACCATGACTACAAAGAGATAAGGTTCTATATCTCAAAACTTTTACAAAATGTATTAAGGACCTCTTGAAAAGAGTCAAAACTTGCTATATATACCCACATCCATCTTGGAATCCTCAAAAGGATGCAACATGCTTGGGATGGCTGTGTAAACAACTTGCAAAAAAGACAAGTAGTACAAATCAAAAGATTGTGACTATAACAACAGAAAGTCGTTCTCAACTACTTAACAGTTTTACAAGTGGCACCTTTGTCTAAAGATATTTTAGAGCAGTTACATAATTTTTTGCATGAATGATGACCGCCATATGGCTAACCTACATCATCCCTTGTTTTCTCTCCCTCAAATTCTAGATCAGGTGCCATTTGTACTCTATTCTTCTTCCTCTTCTATCATTTGGGCAGCTGGCTTCTTCCTTTTCTTCTTTGTCAGTTTATCCCATGTTGCCACATCATCATCATATGGCCAATTGTAAGTCTACAATTCCTGTAGTGATTTGATCTACTGATCCCACATGGAATCAGTTACACTTTTAGCCTCTACTACAAACTGTATGCAATCACTTTCAATTTTAAATAAGCTATCACTTATACCATTGCATCTTTCTAAATCCAAATCCCTATCACTATTAAGGAAAGCATCCTTCTTAATTATCATTTGATCCATTGATGCTTTCCACTCATCTATACTGACAATACTCCCACCATTATCATCTATTGGAGGCAAGTACTTATTGCTACTCCCATCAAACATAGCCAACTTGGCTACTATCTGGTTAGACTTACCTCTAAAGAACTTTGTGAATAGTGGTAATTTGGAATCACCACTATTTGTGTATGTGTGTGGGGAAAATGTAAGATTCACTCCTAAATCCAAATTCCCAAAGGAGAGATCCAATTTGATCAACCAAGAGGTTAATACACAATCGAATCAATCTATGAAGAATATGAAAGAGAGAGAGAAACCCTATACTTCGCTATAGTTGGATTAAGCTTGAAATCTAAAATAATTGAAGTGCAAATACTAACCTTGAATTAGGGAAAATCTGGAAAATGCTGAATTTTGGCTTTTGTATGAACTTTTTGAAGATTCTGTCACCTGTTCTAGACTAGAAATCCCTTCAATAGCTTGAATGCTTGAATCCTTGATCTTCAATGGAGAACTTGGATGAAGAAGAAGACTTGAATACTTGAATGAATGCTTGCTTGATCACCTTGAGAACTTGAGAGCTTGATTACCAAAACTTGATGATTGAGTGATGTGAAAATGAGAGAGGAAGGCCTCCTTTTATAGTGATCTAGGGCACACTCCTCTAGATGGGCCACCTTTGAGAATTAAATCCCAATTAGGTCCTCACCTTTAGAAAATATACCTTGATTAAATACAATTAAAGGATTTACCATTTTGGAACCTGAAACAGCAGACTCGGAGGTGGGAAATAATTATCTTGAAAGCTAAATTATCGACAAATGAGAATTTGAAATCCTGGCGGGGAGAGGTCAAGGTCGAGGTCGACCCTGACCTAGTTAGGGTCAAGGTTGACCCTAACCTAGTCAAGGTTGAGGTTGACCCTGACCTAGTCAAGGTTGAGGTTGACCTTGACCTAGTTAGGGTCAAGGTTGAACCTAACCTAGTTAGGGTTGGGGTCGACATTGACCTCAGACCCTAACTTGGCCAGATTCTGCAATAGGGGTTCCAAGGGTGCCAGAAACTTAGAAATTGATGTCTGAATAGGACCCAATGTCTAGAATAGATAGAAAATCCTCAAAATGATATGATGAAGGACTAGGAGGTCTCATTTCTAAATCCTACCTAGAAAATGGAGCCATGGAAAAGAGAAAATCAGGAAGGTCCATAAGGCCTTAACCCTAATTTCCCCTAGAATGAAGAAATCAAGTGCAAAGAAGAAGTGGAAGACAAGGAGGAATGAAAAGATGTCAATCATGACCCTAAACCACTTACTCAGAGGGCTAAATGCTCTTAACATGGAAGTGCTTCCATTTTAAGATGATACATTAAGCCCCCACTTTAGTAAGAGTATGGATTTGATGCAAACTCTTGGTAAAGGAGAAGAGAGAAGAGATCCCAGTGGATTCAAAATGAGATAAAATAACACTTAGCTAAAGACATAAGCCCCCAGACCAAGGATTCTAACTCAACATACATACATGAGAGTATACAAAAGAACAAGTGTTAGTACTAAACAACCCAAATCAATTAGCATAAGAAACCTTGCTAAGAAATATTTCTCATACCAATATCATATTTAGAAAGCTATCATAACAATGTAAATTATTACATAAGAAAGACAAGAGCAACACTATAGACAACATAGCTTCATGATCCAGTCCTACTAGCATGAAAGTGAAAAGAGAGAAAAGAGAAAGTGATTACCTCGCCCGGTAAGATGCCTACCTTACCATGAATCACCCTAGAGGGAGAGCCCAATAGGTTCACCCATAAACTATGCTTGCAATTGTAATGCATCTTCTGATGGCTTCTAGAATATCCATAGATCCACCTTCTTGTATCACTATGAATATGAAATGTGTGTCTCCTCAGAATTTAGCAACTTATGTGTGTTACCTTCCGAAGATTTAGCATATAGGTGCGTGTCTTTTTAGGATTTAGCAACTTATGTGCGTTACCTTCCAAGATTTAGCATATTTGAAATTGGAAATGTGTGTCCCTTCAGGATTTAGCAACTTATGTGTGTTACCTTCAGAGGATTTAGCATATTGAAAATTTTGAAAAATGCATGTTTCCTCAGGATTTAGCAACTTATGTGTGTTACCTTCAGAAGATTTAGCATATGGATGCATGTCTTTTTAGGATTTAGCAACTTATGTGCGTTACCTTCCAATATTTAGCATATAAAAATTAAAAAACTATAGTACAAGGGAGATCCTGTATATGCCCCCCTCCTTAATATGGAAAAAAACATATTATGTTGCCATGTTAAGGAAAGAAAGAACAAGGATAAAGCCTTCTTCAGCATCAAGACAATATCCATAGACAACACCTAATCCAAGCCAAGAAGGTCATAGCTCCTATGAGGCCATGGAAGGGACTAATGTAAAAGATATCATGCAAGAAGTGAAAAGAAAGTAACCCTTAATGAGGGATAGCACACTATTTAGTTTCCAAGGTGAGAGATGTATCAACCATGGAAACCCAATGTCAAACAAAAAATAAGGTTTGCATAAAGGACATAGGTCCTTAAAAGCAAACCATAATTTTCACGTAGGATTGGATATCACATAGTAGATAAATATTGCTTAACCAAGGAAAGAGGTGAATCCCTAGAAGAGAATACCGAATGAAATAACAATGCATAGATGTGAATAAGATAGAAAAGCATACCAAGCCTCCAAGGCTAAATTATGTCTACCAAACTCACAACCCGTATTTGTGACTCCATGTGTGAATGTTTAAAGATAGAAAAGAAGGATAAGACATCTTTTCCCCCCAAGTGTAGGAACAAAGATGGAAGAGGCTACCTACTTCACAAAGCAAGGAGATATCCTACTTACAACAATGTATAGTATATCCTTAGTGAGAGATACTGACCCCTACATCCAAGAGGATAAATAATCATGAAAAGGATATTTCACTTATGGAAAAGGACCCTTAATGAAAAAGATCTTATCACCAAGACCTCCATCAAAGAAGAGTGCGTTTAGATAAGATATCATCTTTCAATTGGCGGGAACAAAGATTCAATCATCAAGCCCCCTGTGAAGAAGAGCAAGAGGAATCTTAGGAATGAAGGAAAAAAAATTTAACACCAAGCAAAAATAAAAGTTTATATTAAAAATAATTTGCAACATAGAGAAGAAGTGATGATCTAGGACAACAACTTCTCATATAAGAAGATTATGCATAATCAACACCTCTGTCACTATGATGAAATAATATTGTAACATAAGCAAATACTACTAAGCTAAGGAAAGAAGCTCCCCTAGAGAAAGAAGGAAGAACCTTGCCCCCCGAGGGATGAAAGACAAGGGATATTTTTACAAAACACATGTCCTAGAAAAGATTTCCTAAGAAGAAAATATAATTCCTAGGAATGGATAAAAACATCATGCAAGAGAAGGAAACATAAAGAATACCAATTAAATCTTAATAAAAAGACCTAATGGATCCTAAAAGACTGGATAAAATGATGCCTCTTGCCCCCCGGTCATGAGACAAGAGGATAGGAACATTTACTCCAGCTCTAATGGAGGGGAATCCCCTATATCAAAATTATGAAGAAGTTGTAAGACGGCATGAGAAAAAGGTATAATACCACGCGCAGCCCTATCCCTAACATATAATTTGAAGTTGTTACAATTGGAAAGCAAATGAGTATTACAATAGTGGAAAGGACATTTAAATTTTTACAAAGCATCAATAGGCATAGGTCTAAATCTTTCCTTCTTAGAATTCATTAGCTCCACATATACTATTTTAGCATTTTCTTGACGAGTGTTAGGATTATCCATTAGAGATGTAGAGAGATGAACGTTAAGGGGAGGATGAAGATCCACACCTCTTAACTTGATTTGAGATTTAGAAGTTCTGAGACCACTCATATCCAGTTTAGGAGGTATATTAATGGGAAATTTAATACCATGTTCATTAACTTCTAACCCTAAACCTTTATAGCCTTGTTTAGTCACCATATTATCTAGTAGTGTACATATCATGCAAAGCTTCTACAAGAGGTGATTGTTTATCATGTTCATGAGTAAAGGTTGTATAAGGTGGGATAATAGGTTTGGAAGAAGTTTCCTTACCCTTTCCTTTAAGATCATCATGATTAGGAGGAAAAGGTAAATCAAAGAAATCTTGCACATCCACATCCTGCACTATAGCTTGAATCCCATCATAAGTACAGGAAGAGCGAGGATTAACAGATGGAGAATCAGGTATCAGAATAGGAAGATTAGGATGAAGAGTAGGATGAAGATTAGGAAGATTAGGAGATGGTGTATCATCTACCAGATTCTTCACATAATCCAAAAGATGAATAAGGCTACCACATAAATCCCTAAGAAAAGTTTAAAATGTAGGTAGACTAGTATCAGTCAACTTCACAAAAGCATAAGCAAGAGCAAAGTGAAGGGTCGTCAATGTTATGAAATGAATAATACCCTCATAAACATCATATGCATTATAAATAGATGCTAGAAGAAGAGTAATAACAAACATGATTATGCACCAAAACATCTTAACAATCTTCATGATAAATAAAAATGCAAGAAATATGTTTTTGTATTTTATTCAATATATAGATTTTTTTGAATTTTTGAAGTATAGATGCAAGAGCAAAATGTAAATCTAACACCAAAAAGAAAGAGAGTAAGCTAGTCAGGTTCATCAAAATGAATAGTGGTAATTTGGAATCGCCACTATTTGTGTATGTGTGTGGGGAAAATGTAAGATTCACTCCTAAATCCAAATTCCCAAAGGAGAGATCCAATTTGATCAACCAAGAGGTTAATACACAATCGAATCAATCTATGAAGAATATGAAAGAGAGAGAGAAACCCTATACTTCCCTATAGTTGGATTAAGCTTGAAATCTAAAATAAATGAAGTGCAAATACTAACCTTGAATTAGGGCAGATTTGGAAAATGCTAAATTCTGGCTTTTGTATGAACTTTCTGAAGATTTCATCACCAATTTTGGATTGGAAATGTCAAGGCGGACAAAACCCAGAAATCTTTTCTCCAAATTTACACAAGTCAACTTTGACCTTTTAAAAGGTCAAAGACCACATTATTTATTTGAAGTCTGATTCTAATTTGTTCGCAGATCTTGAAAGATTGCTGAAAAGGGTATCCAAATTTGTTCTCAGATTTGAGATTCCACACCTGTGCCTACAAGAAAAATGGTTTTGTTATTTGTTTGGGGGGGTTTGCCTTGGTCAAACCCCAGTTTGGAATCAACCTTAATATTGAAATTGAAATAGGAGAATGCTAGCAAGTAGTAGAGATGAATCTAACAATGAAGCTATGCAATTCAATAGATATGCTAATGTATTTGGAATGTAATAAAATATATTGATATGAAAGCTTGAACATAACATTATCAAACCTCCATGATTGTATGCTTGAAATCCACCTTGAGGAAACAATGATATGGATCTTGAAGATGAACAAAGGATCTTGAAGGAAGATCACACCACCATGGTGGTTAGATCTAGGGTTTGAATGATAAATCTTGAATGCTTGAGCCAAATCCCTTCAATAGATTGAATGCTTGAATCCTTGATCTTCAATGGAGAACTTGGATGAAGAAGAAGACTTGAATACTTGAATGAATTCTTTCTTGATCACCTTGAGAACTTGAGAGCTTGATTGCCAAAACTTGATGATTGAGTGATGTGAAAATGAGAGAGGATGGCCTCCTTTTATAGCGATCTAGGGCACATTCCTCTAGATGGGCCACCTTGGAGAATTAAATCCCAATTAGGTCCTCACCTTTAGAAAATATACCTTGATTAAATACAATTAAAGGATTTACCATTTCGGAACCCAAAACAGTTGACTCGGAGGGGGGAAATAATTATCCCGAAAGCTAAATTACCAGCAAATGAGAATTTGAAATCTTGATGGGGAGAGGTCAAGGTCAAGGTTGACCCTGACCTGGTCAGGGTTGAGGTCAACCCTAACCTAGTTAGGGTCAAGGTTGACATTGACCTCAGACCCTAACTTGGCCAGATTCTGCAACAAGGGTTCCAGGGGTGCCAGAAACTTAGAAATTGATGTCTGAACAAGACCCAATGTCTGGAATAGATAGAAAATCCTTAGAATGATATGATGAAGGACTAGGAGGTCTCATTTCTAAATCCTACCTAGAAAATGGAGCCATGGAAAAGAGAAAATCAGGAAAGTCCATAAGGCCTTAATCATAATTTCACCTAGAATGAAGAAATCAAGTGCAGAGAAGAAGTGGAAGACAAGGGAGAATGCAAAGATGCCAATCATGACCCTAAACCACTTACTCAGAGGGATAAATGCTCTTAACATGGAAGTGCTTCCATTTTAATATGATACACTTTGATACAGCACTTACTAAACTAATCTTTTCAAAAACCTTAGTTACTACCTTAGGAATATCAAACCTATATTCCTGCAAATCATCAAGCTTATCAAATGGTGAGCTCATCCCTAACCATGCACAAAAGAGTGGCTCCAAAGTAGTCAAAAAATCATTCACTTTTCCACTAGCCTAATGTAATAGACTGACTGATTAATGGATTGATTCCATCCTATCCTTTATTTTGTCCTGCCTATATTGCACAATCCTTGCTACAGTATCCAAGGATGCATCTAGTCTTATTTTTTCTAAGTCCTCGGCAAGCTTATCAAGAACCTTTGTATATGTCTGAATAGGGACCTCAATCTACAAAGGAGGGGGAAGAACTACCTTTAAGGCTTCTTCAAGCCTAACCTTCAATTCAACCAACTCATCTTCCAATTGCTTGATCTTCATCATTTTCAAGTCCCTATCTTTGGCCATTACACTTGCATTCTCAAATAGTTTTGCATAACTTTCAGACAACTGAGCTATCTTTGCTTCATTCAAGTTAGCGAAATGGGTCACTACCTTGGAAACCTCAAGATCAGTTGTATTATGTACAATCCATATGATTTTATTCTCTTCCATCTGATCCTCTATACTTAGTAGAGATGGCTTTTGAGTCTTTGGGGCAATAGACCACATTGCAACATCCTAAGATCTTGGGTCATAGCCACTTTCTCTTATCATTTCACCAATATGAACCTCATAGAATAGACTACCCTATGGTTTCTTTCTTATCTGATCAATGATAAAAGTAGAGGTCAAATCCCATCCTGGAGTTAGCAGCATTCCACTTGATCTAACCATTTCTCTGGCTTCATCTACAGTTATAGCCTCAAGGCTAGGATTATAAGAGGCTAATGCTCTCATGGTTTCTTCACTTGGCTCTGTAATACCCCAAAAATGGGCTATAAGTTCATTAATCTCCTATATCAACAATTCGAACGAAATCGACATCAAAGTCCTAATCTAAGGCACATCTAAACATCATCAAATCATAATTGATTATCTTAAATTTTGCATCGAGGAATATTCCTAGCAATATTCCTAATTATCTTAATTATCTTTAATTTAATGATTATTTGGCAATAAATCATATTTATCCTAAGTTTGATTAATTGAATATTTTCATATTTAATTAATTAGATTTAATATCTTGCCAAATTAATTATGTAATTAAATTTAATTCTATCTATTATTAATTGTATTATTTAATTTTGACAATAAATCTAATATCTTATGAATAATTGATTAAATTCTTATTTAATTAATTAAAGCAAGTTGTCATTATTTAATAATATAGTTTTTAATAAAAGTTTGATAAAATAGTTAATTAACCCATAAATTAATTATTTTATTTCAAAAATCAGTTAAGTGGAGAATAAATCACTTTATTTATTTATTAAATCATAATTATCCATGTGCACATTCAAGGACCAGTTAAACTCAAATTGGCAAATCAATGCAAGTTGTTAGCTTTTTGAAACTCAACATCTTTTTGAGTTTTAAAGTTAATCTAAACTTCTAATTCGAGTTGAACTGTGCTTTTGCATGATTTTTGTGACTTGATTATCTTTATTTAAAAATAACTCAAAAATCAAGCTGAGTTATTTGAGTGATTTATGGCTTTTTTTCATGCACCTCCAAAGCCCTGGATTTCTATAAAATCAAGGCTCAGCTCTTCACAAATCATCTCTCAAATTTGCATCCACAAATTTGCACAATCATGCTGGAAAATTGGAATTGGGAAAATCAAAGCTCTTGCAAATCGACACCTTTGTGAGATCAATTTCAAATTCATAGCTTTCATATTATTGTTAGAATTTTCATTCTCATATCATATCATTTCTAGATTAGCATTGCATATCAATTTCCATATTAGCATAGATTCATATCAGTTTTTCATTATTATTGCATAGAAAATCCAAAAAAAATAGATTAATTGCATTCATATTTCATATCAGTTTTGCATCCAAATCCTTCATTTAGGTGTCATCTAGGTCACTGATCTCGATAACAATCTGAGAACATTAATCTCACACCTACTAGAAAGCAGTAAATCGCTTGGTTAAATTAGATTTCAATTTTGCATGATTTTGATTATAGCTAACCTCTAATTTTTTACTGAAGTGTTGTGTTTACAGATTAGGTACAATTTTCACACACACATTTTTGGCGCCCACCGTGGGGCAACCCACCTTTACATGCTAGTTTTGATTTTTTTTTGGAGCTAAAGCCCTAAAGTTTTAAAGATTTAATTTTATCTCTCAAACGGATTGGAGTTTTGCTCTGAAATTTTTTTTGTAGGTGGACATATATCAGAGAAGCTACAGTAAAAAATTTAGAATTTTTTGAGATGTTTTGAATTTTTAATAATTTTTTCTTAAAATTCTGGAAAAAATTAATATCTGACGCAAATCAGCATATTTTTCAGAAATTTTTATATTTTTGGAAAGCTCTTTATATTATATAGGGGGTCCATTCTTTGTATTTTAAATTTGGATGCAATATAATAGCTCAAATAGTCAATTTACAAAAACTGGTCTGTTTTGATAAAACGGGTCTCTAGGGCACAAATGAATAGATTTTTCTAAAAATTTTACATTTTTGGAAAGCTCTATATTTTTTATTAGGGGTCTCTATTTTGAATTTCTATTTTTGTGGCCAAAATCATAAAAGAAAAATCAGATCTTGTTGACTAGGTCAAATGCAGCAAATAAAATAAAATTTTGTGATGGGTATGCACTTTTTTATTTTTACATGATTCAATGAATGATATGAGTTGTCATTTGGGTTAATTGCTAGTTATTATTGCTGATAATAATTTATTTTTAGAGCTAACCCTATGGTTTTCATAAGTTGAATATATGTTACATATCTTGTTTGCTTGTTTGCTTGTTGGAGAGTTTGTCACTTGCTTGCATGGAAAAGCTCAACAAGAATTGCTAAAAATCAGGTCAAATCTACTAAGCACGTTGCAAGGATCCCAAGTATTCTCCTTCATCTAATAAAATTTCAATTTGGACTTAAAATAAATCTCTTATGTGCCTGGCTTGTGTGCATCTTTTCATGCTTTTGTCTATTTCTACACACTTGCATAATTGCTACTAGGTTGTGCCCCCTTAAGGATTCATTAAGTAGTCTTAGATACTTGTGATTGATATTGATTGCTATCTTGGGTTATTTGACTTGCTAATCCATCAACCCCTCATTCCACCCTGTGGTTGCAATCTCAATGCCATAAAGGGGAGGGGTCAACAGGACAGAAGCGTTAAGTGTTCCACTTGGCAACCCTTTTGTGCTTTTAGGAACTCACTTGTTTTCTAAGTTGGGGACTCATTTTCAGCTTGTGTGAGGTGTTAAGTGTTCCACCTTATGGACTCATCTCATATTCTCTTTAAGTGTTAAGTGTTCCTCTTTCTGCTTTTTGGATATTTTGGGTAGATTTGCTTTTGGAAACATACATCTATGCTCACATAGTAATTAGGCCCTATGAACACTATTTGTGATTCTTGAGAGATTGGATTCCCAGTGAAATCCTTCTTGATGACAGAATCCTTTTAGGTAGGGAGGATACTTAATGCATTTCACATTCAACTTGGTTAGTGCATCTTCTCTTATTGATCGATACATTCTCTCCCAGGAGAGGTTGATAGATCACGTGGGGTAGACATCACAAGCTTTGGTGAATAAAAATTGGTTAGTGTATCTTCCCTTATTGAAAGATACATTCTCTCTCTGGAGGGGTTGATAGATCACATGGGGTTGATATCATAGACCTTGGTGAGACAAACTTTGTCTTAGCGTGTCGGATTAATCTGCTTGCTTTGTTTGGGTTAAAAGTGAAGAGGTATCAAAACCTTGGATCTAGAGCTAAGTCCCCTTGTGGTACAATACCTGTTAGTCATCTTTAGAGAGGGTTAACCATAGCGGACAATCCCTTCATAGGGAAAACTGTGTTGATGGAACCTCAAGCAGTCATAGCCATTTTCACCGTGGTAATGATAGCGCTATATAAATGTCCTTGTGGAAGAAATCTCCATGGGTATGGTTCATTGTTGGGTTGTCAGATCTCCCTAGTAGCTCCTGAAGATTAAGTTCTCAGACTGTGTCAAAACCCTGGTGCACTGGGATTGGAGTTCACCCCTTTGGATCATAAAATTTGTAGAGTCAAACCATTACTAAAAACCCTAGTGAGGCCAAATTTTCATTTTATAGGGTATATGTGCGTTATTGCAAAACATTTTTGGAACATACATAATTAGCGCTTCTGAGGATTAGAGTGAATAAGTCACTTGATTTTTCATGCACAAGGTTGCTTTTTCCCTTGTTCATTATTTTCAGACATGCTTGAAATCACTTGCTATTTTGCATGCTTGTTTATCTATCTAGTTATTGAAAATGGACAAATCTGTTACAATCCTCAAATCTGGACATTGAAATTTGCAAACAATTCAAATCTGAAAACTCAAAATTTGCAAAATCTGAAGTAAAATCCTTTTCTGGAGTCAAAAGTCATTTTAGGAAGTCAAAATTCATACGAGTTTTTGTCAAATGTTGTTTCATTACTGCCCATCTGTCGTATGATAGGGGACCCAGTGTCGTATGAGTCTTTCTGCCAGTCAAATTCTAAAAGTCAAAATCCTGCTTGCAACTGTCGTATGATATTTTCAACTATCGTATGATTAGCTACCAACTATCATGCGAGTTTTTTGACTATCATTTCATAGTATACCCACTGTCGTATGAGTCTGCAGAGTGTCATTTGGGAAAATTTTGAAAGTTGTCAAAAAAATTTCAAAATTGCCAGATATTTAGCTTTTTTAGCCTAATTTTAGAATCTGTCGAATGAATCACTATGTCAAGAATAGAGCAGTAGCTATTAAGATTCCAATCATTTTCTTAAAGTGGCCTTTTGAATTTGATTCAGCCTTCTCTTTAATCAATTTGAGTCCTTATCATCCTATGTCAAAACCTTGTCATAACTATCAATCTTCGATCAATCATCAAAATGACTAAGTGTTGTGATATCTTGTTTGCTATCTTTTGGGAACCTACCCATACATCTAGGGCATAGTATCCTTCATCCACATCTAATAAAATCTTCAAATCAATCAAACCTTGACAAGGTTGCGTCATCTGATCATCTTGATTCAATTCATTCTTCGGTTATCTGGATCTTATTCTTTTGTTTCACTTGAGGTGAATGGTGGAGACTAGAGCTTCCTCTCACAAGAAATCCATCACCACTCTCCAAACTCCAACTCTTGTGCAACTCATCAATTCTAGTCTTTACGAGGACAATGGTCTTGGCAACTATCGATTGAAATCTGGTTACATACCTCCTCCATCAACTCACGGAGGTACTCAACATACCCCTCATCAATCTAATCTAGGAAGTCCACGAACTCCTACCATGTCTCAAGAAAGGACAAATTTTGGCTCTCAAAGAGCTCAATCTCAACATGGTGCAGATCAGGAACCCACACCTAAAGAAATTGCTCAATATCAAAATGATGATAACTTCAAATGAATGATGAAGCATTTCTTGAAAGAAGATAGAGAAGCATACTTTTTACAACTAGCTCATCAAGGAGCTAAACTTCCTCCCAACTTTAATGTTGAAGATATCATTACGCATGAGGAAGAAACTCCACTCACAGCTATGACAAAATAGATACATGCTTTACAAGTCAAATTTAATAGCCTTGAGAAAGAAAAGGAACCTAAAGAGTTCTGCATGGAAGCTCTATTCCCTTTTCCTTTTGACAAAAACTTGTATATGCCACCATTTCTAAAAAGAGTGGAGATGCCAAAGTATGATAAGTATGATGGACACTCTGATCCTCAAGATCATGTCAGAGAGTTGTGTATGCAATCCATGGAATTCATGCGTGAACCAACCTATCTGATGCATCTTTTTCCTAGATCTCTGGGAGGAGCATCCATTCATTGGTTTTCAAGATTGCCTCCTATGATCAAGACATTTGAGGAATTGATTAAATTTTTCTACCAACAATACTCCTATAATATTCAACATCCCGTCACCATGATTGATATTTGTAATCTCAAGAAACATCCAGGAGAATCATTCCTAACTTTCCTCAAGAGGTGGCGAAAGAAGTTCTCTCTATATGCTAGACCAATTCCCGAAATGGAGAAACTTGAAATCTTTATCAATAACCTTGTTCCAGAAATCAATTATCCCTTACAAATGCAAGATCATACATCTTTTGACAAGATGGTGGATAATGCTATCAAAATCAAAAAAGTGCTTGTAAAAAAAGGAGAAATCACACTTCAAAAAGACAAGTATGAATCTGGATCCAGTTCTAAAGACAAGAACAAAAATTGGAACAAGAACAAAGGCATCATCACAAATGGCATTGTTGACACTGTCTATGCCCCATCAAAGGCACCAGCCTACAATCTCACTCTTGGCACTCAAGCCATTAAAGCTTCAGAGAAAAATTCTTCTCCACCATCTCAAAGGAAGCCAGAATACAAAAAATGGGATAAACATCAAAAATTTACTCCTCTAGGAGAGTCTTTAGAATCAGCTATGAAAACTCTACTGGCTGATAACATCATCTCTTTACCACCAATCTGACTGAATGCTCAGGACCCCAAACTGATATGGTGGAAGGAAAATGAATTATGTGATTTCCATCGGAGTAAAGGTCACAAAACTAGTAGTTGTTATCACTTGAAGCATACCATTCAAGATCTAATTGATAGTGGAGACATCACAATTGACAATCCCATGAGCAATAAAAATCATATAGCATTCATATAACCATTTCTGAAACATGGTCAAAAAGTTTCAACTTCTCAACCTAATATGGGGACAAAAGTCAACTATGCCTACCCTAGAAATAACACTGTCATCAATATGGTTGAGCCATGTCTCTCTAAAAGTTGCAATGTCATCACAATTGTACAAAGAGATAGAGATCATTCCTCAGCTAACACAATTACTCGATCACAAGCTCAAACACATCTGAAAGGACTAATCCTAGATTCATCAAATGTCCTTAAGGTGCCCTTCAATCTTTCATCTACTTCTAAACAGAAGGCTGCTTCCAAATCATCCAATCCAAAGGATACAAGGCCTACATCTTATAGCATTGTTCAATAACTCTAGCACACTAATGCGAAAACATCCATGTTTGAGTTGCTTCAAATATCTCCAACTCATAGAGCCATTCTCGATAAAGCTTTGCTCGGTTCCAATGTTTCTGATGACCTTGATTTAGATAGGTTCCAGACTATGGTTGGACATCTTACATCTCTGCAATATATCTCCTTTTCAAAGGAAGATGACAACTCCTTGAGTCACCCACATAATCAGCCTTTGCATATAGAAGTCTTGATCCAAAACCGTAGAGTCAAACGTGTGTTGATAGATGGGGGTGCTGGCCTAAACATTTGTTCTTATAGCTTGATCACACAATTGGGATTTTCATAATTGGCTATTGATCCTAGAAAGAAAATAACTATCAAGGCCTATGATGAACAAGAAAGATCTTCTAAAGGCACCATTGTCTTACCTATCAAAGTGGGTCCAGTTATCAAAGATACCATATGTCAAGTGCTTGATCTACCTTTGGCCTACAACATCCTTCTATGGAGACCATGGATACATGAAATGCAAGCTATTCCTTCTATGTACCATCAATGTTTGAAGTTTCCTTATGAAAGAGTAGAGGTTACTATCCCCGCAAATCTGAATACAACTTGCAACACCTTGAAGGAAAGTGCAGATAAGCTTGTACCTAATAATAGAGAATCTTCTATTGAACCAACTAAAGAAGCATCCACATCTAAAATGGAAGATCTTGCAAAAGAGGTTAATATCAAAGAAAATAGTATGGGAGAATATACTATTGAGCCAGTCTTATCTTTGACATCTCTCCCTATCTCACCTAAATCTTATGGGCAATCTTTGAAACAATCCAAACTAGACTCTAAAGAACCTCTTGAAGCATATAAAAAGAATTTTGTAGCAGAACAAGTATCCAAGCAAGAATTTGAAGAGGATGAGGCTGTGCTATCATGGATGTACAAAGATGAACCTGAATCTCAAGTTGTTCAAACTGGTGACTCTGCAGTCTCCAAACTCCCTTCCAAGTCATATGGTCCAAGAGATAAATTAATAGCTAAGATGGGATATTCAGGAAAAGGACCTCTAGGAATCAGAGGAAAAGGTCTTGAGGTACCTCTCCCACATACTGGTAGAGAAAATAAAAACAAAGTTGGCTTAGGCTTTAAGAAGAAACCCTATCACCTCAAAGGTAATTGCTCTCATGTCATAGAACAGATCGCACCAAGGGAACCTCTTCTTAAGAACCATCAGATAGTGATTCGGATAGTTCAAAACTCATCCCCTATGAAAAATTTCCTAAAGAGATCAAAGACCTTCTTGATGATAAAGATGATCCTATCAAAAACATTAATGTAGTAGAAACACAAGAATCTACTATCAATCAAGAGATAGTTGCAACACAAGAACCAGCTAATCTTGAAAACAATCAAGAAGAGGGAAGTGGTAGTGATTCTAAGATAGATTCTCATGAGTATGAATACAAATTAGAATCTAAGGGTAACCCTTCTTGGGGTATTCACCCCGACTTTACTCATGTTCTAAGATTTCCTAGAGATCCTGAATTAGAAGCTGAATCAAATGACTATGAATGGGGAGCCATTCTAGAACCAGATGAAGATGAGCTTATTACATAGAAACATGTTGATATTATTCACCAATATGTACCTCAAACCAACGTAAGTCTAGAGCGAAATGATGAACCTATCAAGTTTGATCCACCTATGGCTAAATTGGACTCCCACGATGACATTGAGCCTATTCACGAATTGGATTTCTTAAGTTGTAGTATCAACTTTGAACTTGAGCATCAAGTTAGGACCAATGATGATAGATCCATATCCGTAAACACTATCTCCCAATCTTTCCCTACTTTGACTATCAAATATCCAAAACTTATTGATCAAACCTCCATGAATCTGAGACATGGTATTTATACCTTCCTGAATGACTATGCCCTTGCTTGCTACCTCAATGTAGTTGAGCCTATGAGTACTTCCATCAGTGAGCCAAGCGTCAGCATGACCAAGTTGGACATCAAATATATTAGTCAGAAAAACAAGAATAAAAAGAAAAAGAAAAGGAGTTTTGAGGGTGAAAACCACTTTGTGGCAGTCTCAGAACCTACAAAAGTAAAAATAAAAGACGTATCCAAAGGTGAAAACCTCTCTGACGCGCCTAAGGATGAGATATTTGATGTCCTTCCAAGTCATTTATAGGACAGATCTCCAGTTCTAATTGAGGCCACTCAATCCATCAATTTGGGTACAACAGAGGAACCACAATTGGTACATGTAGCACAATCATTATCAGAAGAAGAGAAGCAAAAATTTACAACATTCCTAACAAAGAAGAAGATCAACTTTGCATGGAAATATTCAGATATGCCAAGATTGGATCCCAATCTTATAATGCATCATTTATCTATTGCTCCAAATGTCAAACTTGTCAAGAAAAAATTGAGAAAGATGCATCCTCACGTTGCACTCTTGGTAAAAGCTGAATTAGAGAAGCTCCTAAATGCCAGATTCATCTGAGTTATTGACTATGTAGACTGGATCTCTAATATTGTACCTATTTCTAAACCAGATGGCTCAATCAGAGTGTGCACAGACTTTCGAGATGTGAATAGAGCATGCCCTAAGGATGATTTTCCACTACCTAACATTGATATGATAGTGGACATGACTGTGGGTTTGGAGATGTATTCCTTAATGGATGGTTTCTCTGGATATAACCAAATAAAAATTACTCCAGAGGACCAAGAGAAAACTACTTTCACATGTGCATGGGGCACCTTCTGCTGGAATGTCATGCCATTTGAGCTTTAAAATGTTGGAGCTACATATCAAAGAGCAATGACATCTATTTTCCACGACATGGTGCATCGAACTATGGAAGATTATGTTGATGATACTTTAGCAAAATCTATGATCAGAACTAAACATCCAAAGGACTTGAGCATGATCCTAGACAAAATGGAAAAGTTTAGTCTCTAACTAAATCCTAAGAAGTGTGCTTTTGGTGTCACTTCTGGAAAGCTCTTAGGATACATAGTTTCCAAGAAGGGCATTGAAGTTGATCTGGCTAAAGTCAAGGCTATAATAGAGATGCAACCTCCTACGAATTTTAGTCAAATGAGGACGTTGCAAGGAAGAGTTCAATATATCAGAAGATTCATATCACAACTAGCGGACATATCACAGCCTTTTACAAAAACATTACATAAAGGTGTGACCTTTGCATGGAATGAAGAATGTGAGAAAAACTTTAACCATATCAAGAAGTATCTATCAAATCCTCCTATCTTGATGCCTCCTATTCATGGGAAGCCATTGATCTTATATGTCTCCACAATGGCCACATCACTAGGGGCATTGCTAGCGCAACATGATGAAGAGAAAAAGGAAAGAGCCATTTATTATATAAGCAAAACCTTGGTGGCGTATGAAAAGAACTATTCTATGATTGAGAAAGCTTGTCTCGCTATGATCTTTGCATCACAGAAACTGAGACACTATATGTTAGCTCATACCATGCATCTAGTAGCAAAAATTGATCCACTAAAATACCTACTAAGCAAGCCTGCCCTCATAGGTAGACTGGCTAAATGGGTCATGCTTCTAAGCGAATTTGACATTGAATATGTTGAAAGAAAAGCTATAAAAGGTCAAGTTATTGCTGATCAACTAGCAGATGCACCCATGTTTGATGACACACCAATGCAAATGGAATTTCCAGACTCCTCTATTATGCACCTATTTTCTAGAGAATGGCAATTGTTCTTTGATGGCTCCTATACATAGAATGGATCTAGAGCAAGCATATTTTTCATAACTCCTCAAGGATACTCCATCCCAAAAGCATTCAGACTAAATTTCCCTTGCACAAACAATATTGTGGAATATGAAGCCCTCTTGAATGGTATGAAACTAGCAATTGAATGGAGAGTAACAGAGCTACACATTCATGGAGACTCTCAACTTGTTATTCATCAAGTCAATGATGTGTACCAACCTAAAGATGAAAAGCTCATTCCTTACAAGAAAATGGTAGATGATCTCAAGAAATATTTCATATCTATCACATTTGAGCAAATTCCTAGAACGGAGAACAAGGCTGTCGATGCAATGGCAACACTATCTACTTTATTACAACAGCCTGAACATGAGCTACGCTATGAGTTTCTAGTGAAAGTACTATCTTATCTTGCATATGACTCCCTCGAAACCCACATGATCTGCACTATTGTAGGTCATGATTCAACCTGATATAAAAACCTATTTTCCTATCTCCAAGACCAAATCATCCCCGATCACTTCAACCACCATGAAAAGAGATATCTTATCCGTAATGCCTCCCGATATGTCATCATTGGTAATGATCTATACAAACAAGGTCTAGATGGTACGCTACTTAGATGTTTAGAATGGGAAGAGTCTCAATGTGCATTAGAGGAAATCCATGATGGTATTTGTGGGTCACACTCGAACGGTTAACACTAGCTTGAAAACTTATTAGGGCTGGGTACTATTGGCCTAAAATGGAGAAAGAGGCTATCAAATTTGCTAAGAATTGTCAAAAGTGCCAAGTGCATGGCAACCTAATTCATGCTCTAGGGAGGGATCTAATCCCCTTTACAACACAATGGCCTTTCCATCAATGGGCATTTGATCTTATCGGGATGATTCATCCTCATTCTTCTAATGGACATACCCATATAATCACAGCCACAGATTATTTTACAAAATGGGTAGAGGCAGTCCGTTTGACACAAGCAACAGGGAAATAGATATCTATGTTCATATTGAACTATATCATATGCAGATATGGGATACCTTATTCCATAATCATAGATAACGGTGGGAAATTCAGGAATAAAGACCTCGATGATCTATGTGCCAAGTTCAAAATCACCAAACATTGGTCTTCTATCTACTATCCACAAGGGAATGGACAACCAGAGGCTTCTAACAAAAATCTATTAAAGATCTTGCACAGAATAGTAAACAAAACTGGTAGAGACTGGCATCTCATGATTAATCCATCTCTATGGGCCTACAGAACAAGTATCTGAACACCTACTGGGGCTATGCCTTTCACTTTAGTTTATGGGTCTGAAGCGGTACTACCTATTGAGGTTGAAATCCCATCACTCAGAATTAGAATGCATGGTCTAGTGACTGATGATGACTACAGAGTGTCTAGGTTACAAGAACTAGAACTACTAGATGAGCACAGACAAGCAACATATGATCATCTCAGAGTATATCAGAAGAGAATTTCTAGAGGCTACAACAAGAAAGTCAAACACAGAGAATTTCAGGTTGGCTATCTAGTCTTGAGAGAAAATCCTAAAAATCAATCCTATCGAGAACACAAGGGGAAGTTCAAACCCAACTGGCTGGGTCCCTTTTTCATCACTACTACTTTTGGCTCTGGTGCCTATCAACTCTCAACAACTGAAGGAGAACAGCTCTGAGAACCAATCAATGTTCTCCATCTGAAGAAATTCTACGCTTAAGGCATTCAGTCTATGGTAAAATGTCCTGAAAAAATTATAAAAATCAGAAAAAGTCCTAAAAAAATGAACATCTTGGTGAAAACCTAGCAATAGGCACCTTGATGATTCACAAAAAAATCAAAAAAATATCAAAAGTACAAAAAAATTGAAAAAATGAAAAAGAAACAAAAGTGCCTTGGTGAAAACCTGGAAACAGGCGCCTTGGTAGCAAAAATAGAATCTCTGCCAAGATGGTGAAAACCTGGCAAACAGGCACCACTTGTTTCAAAATGCTCCATCTATCAACGCAATCTTGGTCTTTCCCAGCTTTTAGTTTTGCTTTAGTTTGTACATATCTCCCGGTTTGTTTTTGCATTTCCAATTTTCAATAAGTCAGTTTGTCCACCAATCTGCTCAAGCGTCTGTATCTTATCAATGTTCAAACTTGGGGGCAATCAATGTCATATCCTATGGTCTCCAGCATATCTTAGAGGTATCATATCCAGTCAGAGTCCTTTGAAGCTTCATTTGAGTCAGTCAAGTCTGTCTTGTCTCCAGAAAGGATTTTGCATCTACATCAAACATCAAACAACAAACTAAAAAAAATTTGTGCTTTTCATGCTTTTATCTCCTTGTATGCTTACTGATTCACATTGAGATTTTTGCATATTGTGTCCCTTCGAGCTCTTCGATGATGTCCTTTATAGGATTTAGAGAGTGATGACTAGGGGCATAATCTTTTCTTTGTCTTCTGCTTGTATGTGAAAATCTAACGTCTTTGGAAATTTTGGATTGAAATGGTGTCCGACTGTAAGAGCCTCTATCTCGAATTGGATGGCCATGCGTACCTCGACCATTGATACCTAGAAAATTCAAGGAAGTTTGATCTAACTATTATCTTTTGAGAAAGTTCTTTCCCCTATTGTGAAACACGATCTTACCTAAGGATGTGAATGATAAAGGTTCACTACGGGTAATTCACACTAGATTTAGAATGATCTCTTGGCTGTTTGATGTGTTTGTCATGCAAGGCATATTCAGTTCATCATGACGTTTATGTTTTGATGCTTATACAAATTGCTATATCAAAATGGACATGATATTCAGGTCATCTTGGCGTTTGTGCCTTGGTGCTTATATCTAATCCGACATTCCAAAAACAAAATCAATATTCATATATCCATGGTTGTTCACCAGTGGGTGTTGTATTGATTCTTGCACATACAAATCGATATCCATATGTCTATGGTTTCATAGCTAGTGGGCATTGTATTGATTTATCCAGTTACCTAAAAGTTCAATGATGATAAAAAATTGACACATGATCAGTGACTAGGTCCTAGGTCTTAGGTTGCATTTCATTTTGCATGTCTCTTTGCATTTTTCATGTTTGCATGATCTCACAAATTGCTTGAATGCTTAAAAGATTCTTCAATCACCTCTTCCAATCTAACAAGAGCTGAATCCCACACGAAGATTCCTCCAATGAAACAGCAAGTAGAATCCTTTTTCGGGATCAAAATTGAAATCTGAGATCGTTTATTATGTCAAAATCATGATTTAAAATTTTGGGCCCAGGACGGTCTACTGCTTACATATTCGACCTTCAATCATCACAGAAATCTAGTATTCAACTTAACTGATTATCTTACATCAAACTATCAAAATTTCAACTTGGTCAACTATGGTCAATTCATGGTTTAACCTAGTCAAACTTGGTCTTTTGGGACCTTCCAACGATGCAAAATGCATTCCCGGACATGTTTAACCACTTCTCAAATCAATTAACATGCTTCTAAACTATCAACGCTGACTTTTCTTGTCAGATTTCAATTTTCATCCCGAAGGGGGCATGGTATTGCACATCATTCAAAGTCTATAAATCAAATTCAATCATATCTTCCTCAGTAATCAAGACAACAACCACTTCTAGTTATTGATTCATCAAAAGTCCTCATCGCTTGGGGCAAATCTATCATCACTTGGGGCATATCAGATTCATCAAGATCCATATCAATCTGGTATTCTCCTAATCTTGTAAACTGTATCAGTTTTTGCAACCATCAGATCATAGTGTTCTTTCCTTGGTTCTTTGGCAACTGAAGGATTCAAATGTGATACCTGCTAGTTCTGCTAAGACAATCGAGTCTAGAACCAGTCACTCACTTCTTTGCAATCCTAAGGTTTGGAATCGGGCATTTTGACACTCTTTCGCAATCATCAGTTCATCGCTGCTATAGTGAACATTATCTTTGGTTCAGGACCTATTATCTCCATATCAAATCAATATCAATCAGCTTCTATCTCATATCAATTATCAATTTCAAACATTAGTTTCATATCTTTATCAAACACAGACTATCTTTGAACCACTGCGCTTCGCATAGTAATTCAAAGAGGGGCAAAATGTAATACCCCAAAAATGGGCTATAAGTTCATTAATCTCCTATATCAACAATTCAAATGAAATCGACATCAAAGTCCTAATCTAAGGCACATCTAAACATCATTGAATCATAATTGATTATCTTAAATTCTGCATCGGGGAATATTCCTAGCAATATTCCTAATTATCTTAATTATCTTTAATTTAATGATTATTTGGTGATAAATCATATTTATCCTAAGCTTGATTAATTGAATATTTTCATATTTAATTAATTAGATTTAATATCTTGCCAAATTAATTATGTAATTAAATTTAATTCTATCTATTATTAATTGTATTATTTAATTTTGACAATAAATCTAATATCTTATGAATAATTGATTAAATTCTTATTTAATTAATTAAAGCAAGTTGTCATTATTTAATAATATAGTTTTTAATAAAAGTTTGATAAAATAGTTAATTAACCCATAAATTAATTATTTTATTTCAAAAATCAGTTAAGTGGAGAATAAATCACTTTATTTATTTATTAAATCATAATTATCCATGTGCACATTCAAGGACCAGTTAAACTCAAATTGGAAAATCAATGCAAGTTGTTAGCTTTTTGAAACTCAACATCTTTTTGAGTTTTAAAGTTAATCTAAACTTCTAATTCGAGTTGAACTGTGCTTTTGCATGATTTTTGTGACTTAATTATCTTTATTTAAAAATAACTCAAAAATCAAGCTGAGTTATTTGAGTGATTTATGGCTTTTTTTCATGCACCTCCAAAGCCCTGAATTTCTATAAAATCAAGGCTCAGCTCTTCACAAACCATCTCTCAAATTTACATCCACAAATTTGCACAATCACGCTGGAAAATTGGAATTGGGAAAATCAAAGCTCTTGCAAATCGACACCTTTGTGAGATCAATTTCAAATTCATAGCTTTCATATTATTGTTAGAATTTTCATTCTCATATCATATCATTTCTAGATTAGCATTGCATATCAATTTCCATATTAGCATAGATTCATATCAGTTTTTCATTATTATTGCATAGAAAATCCAAAAAAAATAGATTAATTGCATTCATATTTCATATTAGTTTTGCATCCAAATCTTTCATTTAGGTGTCGTCTAGGTAACTGATCTTGATAACAATCTGAGAACATTAATCTCACACCTACTAGAAGGCAGTAAATCATTTGGTTAAATTAGATTTTAATTTTGCACGATTTTGATTATAGCTAACCTCTAATGTTTTACTGAAGTGTTGTGTTTACAGATTAGGTACAATTTTCACACACACAGGCTCTACTCCCTCAAGCATAGCCTTAGCCACATCTTGTTTCTTTTTCCAGATAAGAAAACTCTTAAATTCATCACTCTTGATGAATTGGTCATCACTTAAGAACTCCTCCTAATATACCTCTCTAATATCTTGTCCTAACCATAAGGATTGTCCTTCATCTCCTTCATTAGTGGCCACCATCTTGCTGGCCCTTATTGTTTTTCTCAATTGGTGATGGTAAGCCCTATCACTTGGTACAAGAGTAGATGCTCTATCAATCCCCCCTCTCTATTTGTTCTACTTAGAAGGCTCTCCCTCTTCAAACCTTTTCTTCTTCAATGGTGGCTCTCGAAGATCCTCTGCCTCTGATTGGTCTTCAATAAGATCAATAACTGGTAAGTCTCCAACTTGTGGTGGGCTATCTCCTTCTTGGGATCCATCAGAGAATTCCTCATAATTAGAAGATGAGTAATCCTTCTTTTTATTTTTTTTCTTCTGATCAATCAACTTTTCCAATTGATTTGATAGTGTGTCACACATCTCTATCATCTTGTTAATTCCTTCTAAGTAGGGAAGGTCAGGGAAGAAACCGTCAAAAGGAATTTGGGCTACTTTCAACTGAGTTTGCAAATCCTTCAAGTCAAAAAACTTATTCCATCTTGTAGTGACCTCATCCTTCTCCACAATATTCCTAATCACATCCTCCTCATCAAGGCCCTCATGTTCTCTGTTGACACCAATACCAGGTATCAGTGTCAACCTTGCAGTCTTAATGAAGTCCTCAAGGTCCACATGTCTGCAGATACCATATACCATCTTGAATTGATTGAGCCAGGTGGTAATTTGTGGGAAAGCCCTCTTACCAATCAAGAAATCATTGATTCTGAACTGCCTAGGTGTGAAAGTACCTTTCTTATGAGGGGCCCAAAGTTCTTTGTCTATCCACATCAACTGCTAAACAAATTCTAAAGAAGCAACTCTTGGTGGCACAAATTTTGGTAACAAATGTCAGGGTTGGGGTCAACCATAAACTCTTATAATTGTAGAATTTTCCCCTAAGTAGAAATCACCCCAATTATGGTTTCCCTCCCATTTGTCCTCCCATTGCATAGGTCTTAGCAGCCTTAGAACCGTAGGTGGTAACCTTGTAACATTGATGCCCAGCCATCTCAGAATAGGAAAAACAATGAAGTTCTCAAAAACACAAAAGTCACACTTATTTGAAGTACTATTCCATACCCTTACCCATAGTTGTACTAGATTATGTTGATCTTGGAAGGTGAATTCTAGTTTCAACATATTCAAATAAAAACTGTTGATATTGAAAAATAGAATTAAGTGCATCAACATAAAGTAATGCAAGAACTTGATGGGCTTCTTACTTTCTTTGACAGACATTAACCCTTCATGCATCCTATCGATTACATACTGGATGTAACCATAATCTGTGTTTACTAGAGAATTCTAGATATCTAAAATAATCATCAAAAGATCAGCTGGCAAAAATTATTCATCCCCATCTATTCCCAATACTCTACACAACCCATAACAAGTCTTCTTCATATAGTAATGGAGGGATTTAAACCGGTAAGGGGCATTCATGTTATCGAGGAGGGGAGCTATATATTTTCCTTGCTTTGGGATATGCCTCACCATCTGGTCTTTTCCTAACCCTATATTTTTTGTATACCTCTCTCTCTCTTGGCTCAGATTAATTTCAGTAGAGGAAGACGTGAAAAAACTAAAATCTTTCATGAAAGAACCCCTGTCAAGAGTAACCAAAGGTGACTAGTCTACATTCCTAATTGTTTTGGAGATAGGATCATACAACCTAGCCATTGCAACAATTAAGTCCATGTCTAAAAAAACATCAGGGACAATCAGTTTCCCTAAACCCAAAGCCCAAACATTACAAATAGGAACATGCCCACTCCTATTTCGATAAAAATAACTGAAGATAGTATAACTTGAGCAAGACGGTGTGACCAGATCTCTTCAAAGACATCATTAGGAGCTCTCTTATTTTGACTAGAACTAGAAAACAATTTGAGAAACTCATCTAAGTAATTTGGCTTGTTTCTATCTTCCCCACCTTTCGTTTTGGCTTCACCACTGGAAGAAGCCACGCTCAGCTCTGGTTGACTCATTTTTTCTACACAATTGCTCCAATTCTGCAAACTTGATTTGCTTGGCACTCAAAGGTTGTGTTGGCATGAAGTATGTTTGTCATCAGTGACAACACTTATTCAGACTCTGTGTGCTTACTGAGCTCATCTAGCAGAACAGTGTTTACCGAGCAATCTGAGTAGAATAGTGTTTACCGAGCAATCTGAGCAGAAAAGCATGAAATTGAGTTCATTCTTCACCGTGAATATCAACATATTGAGCAGACAAATTTCCTAGTGCGATCAAGCTATTCGAAGCAAAATTTGCAACAGAAATTTTTCAAAGAATTTTCTACCGAGCTACCATGGCATCATCTAGCACTAAAGTGAAGAAAGGTTCAGAAATGTTAGTTCAAGGAGAATGGAAAGCACCAAATTTCAAACTCATGCCCATGATTGTAGAAACCCTAGACCTGAGTGGAGCTCAATCTCGGATCCCTCCCAAGGTACTTATTGTTAACGATATTCATAGTTGTGTGCTATAATTGTGTCACACTTCTATGAATCATTACATTCAAAAACACTTGAGAATGAGGTCTCAAAAATTGATCCATAGCTCCCTAGGCATGGAGTGCAAGGGTTTTAAGAATGCTCTCAGCTAGAGCTATTTAGACTATAACCTTGCTAGTAAACCATGCAATGGGATATTCAATGGAGACAAGGGCAAGAATGCCAATATCCTCAAGAATCAAGAATGAAAATGCAATGCAATGCTATGCTAAGAATGGAAATGCAAGCTAAGTTATGAAAATGAAAGATGCAAGTATTACAAAGCCTCCTAGTTAAGCTAGATGAATTAATCTAAAGCATAAAAGAAATCTAAGCTAAGAATGCCATGAAAATGAAGCTACTATGCAAGAAATGAAACTATGATAACATGTAGATGCAAAAGCCAAGAATGCTCCAAATCCTCAAAAGCTCCAAATGTACCTAGAAAACCTACAGCATAACATTAGCATAAAAAGTTGAGGATCTAGAATGAAGAAGAGAGCTCTCCTTTTAAAGGAAATGAGGAGGAATGGACCATGGAGATTAAGAGGCAAAAGATTTAATCAACAGTGGAGCATCAAAGAGGAGAAATCCATGTGCACAAGTATCCTCCAATAGGAAAATAAGAGTTGAATTTTGTGTCCATATGAGACAAAAAGTATTTTTTCCCTTTTTATAAAATAAGAATAATGCTTTATTTGTGCAACTTAGGATAAGAGGAAAAGGTGGGGCTTTTTATTTATTAAAAGGGGAGGAAATATTCCTTTTAAATAAATAAAGACTTAGGATAAAATGGTTAGCCCATATAAAATAATTGAATAAATGATAGAACTAGGATTTGATCAAGAATAAGCAATTTATGATTTAGCAAAAGGAGCTAATAGTCTAGATGACCATTTTTAGGTGTATACATTTGCCCCTCTTTGACTAATGTGTGATCAATCTGGGAACAAATGTAGTCAAAGAATGAAGTTGAAATGTGAGATCGATTTGGGATCACACTCTAATTGTGTCACACTTCTATGAATCATTACATTCAAGAACACTCAAGAATGAGGTCTCAAAAATTGATCCATAGCTCCCTAGGCATGGAGTGCAAGGGTTTTAAGAATGCTCTCAGCTAGAGCTATTTAGACTATAACCTTGCTAGTAAACCATGCAATGGGATATTCAATGGAGACAAGGGAAAGAATGCCAATATCCTCAAGAATCAAGAATGAAAATGCAATGCAATGCTATGCTAAGAATGGAAATGCAAGCTAAGCTATGAAAATGAAAGATGCAAGTATTACAAAGCCTCCTAGTTAAGCTAGATGAATTAATCTAAAGCATAAAAGAAATCTAAGCTAAGAATGCCATGAAAATGAAGCTACTATGCAAGACATGAAACTATGATAACATGTAGATGCAAAAGCCAAGAATGCTCCAAATCCTCAAAAGCTCCAAATGTACCTAGAAAACCTATAGCATAACATTAGCATAAAAAGTTGAGGATCTAGAATGAAGAAGAGAGCTCTCCTTTTAAAGGAAATGAGGAGGAATGGACCATGGAGATTAAGAGGCAAAAGATTTAATCAACAGTGGAGCATCAAAGAGGAGAAATCCATGTGCACAAGTATCCTCCAATAGGAAAATAAGAGTTGAATTTTGTGTCCATATGAGACAAAAAGTATTTTTTCCCTTTTTATAAAATAAGAATAATGCTTTATTTGTGCAACTTAGGATAAGAGGAAAAGGTGGGGCTTTTTATTTATTAAAAGGGGAGGAAATATTCCTTTTAAATAAATAAAGACTTAGGATAAAATGGTTAGCCCATATAAAATAATTGAATAAATGATAGAACTAGGATTTGATCAAGAATAAGCAATTTATGATTTAGCAAAAGGAGCTAATAGTCTAGATGACCATTTTTAGGTGTATACATTTGCCCCTCTTTGACTAATGTGTGATCAATCTGGGAACACATGTAGTCAAAGAATGAAGTTGAAATGTGAGATCGATTTGGGATCACACTCTAATTGTGTCACACTTCTATGAATCATTACATTCAAGAACACTCAAGAATGAGGTCTCAAAAATTGATCCATAGCTCCCTAGGCATGGAGTGCAAGGGTTTTAAGAATGCTCTCAGCTAGAGCTATTTAGACTATAACCTTGCTAGTAAACCATGCAATGGGATATTCAATGGAGACAAGGGCAAGAATGTCAATATCCTCAAGAATCAAGAATGAAAATGCAATGCAATGCTATGCTAAGAATGGAAATGCAAGCTAAGCTATGAAAATGAAAGATGCAAGTATTACAAAGCCTCCTAGTTAAGCTAGATGAATTAATCTAAAGCATAAAGGAAATCTAAGCTAAGAATGCCATGAAAATGAAGCTACTATGCAAGAAATGAAACTATGATAACATGTAGATGAAAAAGCCAAGAATGCTCCAAATCTTCAAAAGCTCCAAATGTACCTAGAAAACCTGCAGCATAACATTAGCATAAAAAGTTGAGGATCTAGAATGAAGAAGAGAGCTCTCCTTTTAAAGGAAATGAGGAGGAATTGACCATGGATATTAAGAGGAAAAAGATTTAATCAACGGTGGAGCATCAAAAAGAAGAAATCCATGTGCACAAGTATCCTCCAATAGGAAAATAAGAGTTGACTTTTGTGTCCATATGAGACAAAAAGTGCTTTTTCCCTTTTTATAAAATAAGAATAATGTTTTATTTGTGCAACTTAGGATAAGAGGAAAAGGTGGGGCTTTTTATTTATTAAAAGGGGAGGAAATATTCCTTTTAAATAAATAAAGACTTAGGATAAAATGGTTAGTCCATAGAAAATAATCAAATAAATGATAAAACTAGGATTTGATCAAGAATAAGCAATTTATGATTTTAAAAAAGGAGCTAATAGTCTAGATGACCATTTTTAGGTGTATACAATAGTCATTTTAAAGGTACAATTCAAGAGCTTGGAACCCTAGAGATAGATGTTATTCATGATGAACTGTGTGTTGATGGTGTTCTCAAACCAGAGTATAAACATTTGGAAGATAAGGGTTTGACACATATCACCCACTTGCCTCAGAGTTTCCAAATAAAATGGATCAGATATATCTTAAGTCGAGTACATGAAGGTAAAATTTGGCTTGAGCAACCAGTGGAAATAACAGAGAAGATGATTCATTAGATCACTGGTCTTCCCATGCTTGCCAAGGCAAATTCTACAAAAACCTTAGGTCAGGTCGGGCTGGAAAAGAAAACCCTAGCCGAATGGGATGGTAGAGGTATGAAGATAAATAGTATTATCAATGCAGAACTGAAATTTGAGACATATGTCATAGCTCACAAGATATACAGTTCTAGTCGGCAAAATAGTGTTTCGTTTGAAGCAGTTGACCTAGCTTACAAAATTGTGAAGAACAACTTGTCATTTGACCTAGCAAATTTGTTGTTGAAGTAGTTCAACAAGAATATGGAGAGCATTCAAACCTCAAAGAATAATCCATGTAAGTTTGGCTCACTATTGGTTTGTTTATTCTTCTATGCTCAAAAGTTTTTCCCATCAAAAGGCATGGTAAAATGGAGAAAAGATGTGCCTGTTCTTTATCAGATAAATGAGTACATTGCAGAAATGGGTTAGAATTTTGTAAACATAATGGATAACTATTTTGAATCTTTTAAAGAAAAGATGAATAACAGATTCCAGATTCCACAAAAGTTGGTGGAAGATTATAAAGATGATATTTGTTTCATGGTTGATTGTGATAGAGTATACATTCAGGCAATAAGGCCTAGGATTGTATGGGTGAAACCTCTTCCTTATGAGGTAAACATTGAGTCCTCCTATTCTAAGGTAACATCATTTTTTGTCAAAGTATGTAATGTTTCTGAGTTCTCAAAGGAGATTAAGGACAAAATAAATAAGATTGATGAGGATCTGAAGATCAGTGCACAGAAGTTGCAACTTGAACCTAGTTCAAGCTCTGCACATCATATGACAGTCAGATTCCTATCTGATAAGCAGTCAAAGTTATTGAGAGAAGATGCAAGGATCAGGTCAACATTAATAGATATTTAGAACATGATCCTTCCCATCATGGATACAATGCAGAAGCACATTGCTCACTCAAAAACATTGAACCATGACAATCAATTTTCAATTACAGATCATATGATTGAACTCTCTGCAAAAGTCCAAGTTGCACTCCATACGTGCAAGATTCTGCAAGAGAATTGGGACAGAACTCTAGCATTAATAAGTAAGGTACATTCTAATTTTCTCTCACATTTTGGTATCTCTATGTAAAATATTTGTATATACACCTTTGGCATTATTGTCAAAAAGGGAGAGAAAGTATATAAGATAGGGGGAGATATATGGAAAGATATGAGAGATATGAAAGGGGGAGAAAATATATGAGAGAAATAGGAAATATGAGTATGAGGTGAAATAAAATATTTTTATATATGTATACTGTATGGGGGAGTCATGAAATGTATATACAACAGATTGACAAAGACAAATTTTGAAAAATCAAAAATAGATTCAGCATGATTTTTGTATATAAGTTTTGGGCAATAAGTGTTTTTGTCACTAATGCCAAAGGGGGAGATTGTTGGCATTAAGTATGTTTGTCATTAGTGACAACACTTATTCAGACTCTATGTGCTTACCAAGCTCATCTAGCAGAATAGTGTTTACCGAGCAATCCGAGCATAACAATGCTTACTGACCAGACCGAGCTTTGCAGTGCTTACTGAGTTATCATTACCGAGTGATGAGATGAGTAGTGTTTACCGAGTGCTAGCACAGTAAACAGGGAATTCAGTTTCTACCAAGTGACACTATATCTACCGAGTCTCCACTCCTACCGAGAGCATGATGATGTTGAGTATTGTAGTGGATGTCGAGTATCAAAAAGTCACCAAGTTAGTTTGCAAGAACTTTGTAACTATATTTGGGCCGACTCAGTAATACTTGTGTTGACTTGTATTTTAGCAGCCAACTTTGTAATTATTTTGGATTGATATATAAGCAATGTTTTGTATCATATCCAAGGTGTGAATAAGCGAGAAATGTGAAAAAGATAAAAAGGTAGAGATAAGCAAATTACAAAGGGCTATAGCAGTATAAGGAGCAGCAGAGACATATCTATCATAGAAGGTGATCAGTACATCAAAGAATCTCAATCAGCAAGTACAGTTGCAAGTAAGAGATCTACTGTTTCATCCTAACCGGTGAATTAGTTTGAAATCCTTTAACAGGGTAGACTTAACAGTCTTTTGTAAAATCTCTTAACCGAGTGCATACTTCATTGTATGTTTGTAAATCCTCTAACAAGGTGGACCTAGCAGTCCTAATTGCTCCTAACAGGGCAGATCATCAGAAGTGATCATTGTAAGCCTTAACCGGCCAACTTTATACTACAGTATTGAAGTTTTGTGGGTATCATCCCCACCCCAATTTTACTTTCTATTTGGAAGGTTTTTGGGTAACCAAATCTGTGTGTTCAGAGTGTTATGAATGTTTTATTCTTTCTGTTACTCATGCATGCAGCTAACTTATTGATCTAAATGTTATTTGGAATATGGTTAAGATCTGAAGTTGATATAGAAGTTTTGAAGTTACTGATTCACCCCTCCCCTCTCAGTAACTTGGCTAGTCTTGAATATTTCCAACAATTGGTATCAGAGCTTTGTGGTTCTCAAGATAAAGTTTGATAGCTTGAGCAAAGATCCAAGACAATGGAGATATTCAGACTTAACAAAGTAATTGAAAATGAAAAGCTAGATCTGGAAATGGCCATAGCTCAACTCAAGGAAGCAAAAGAGCATCTTTCCCAATAACTAAAAAGAAGGAAGGAACTTGCAAATTAGATGAATGACCACTAGTATGTTGAAGAAAAGATTGAATATTTTTTCCCTTCAAGCAGCTCAGATGAAGCAAACAATGCAATCAAAGAACTCCTAGAAAAGAATGGATCTCTGCAAGAAGAAGTAAGAAAATTGAAAAGAGAACAGGAAATCCAGTCAACAAGATTTTGTGAAATCTTGGAACAAAGAAGCAAGATAAAAGATGAAATAGAAGGAAAGAACAATGAAATCCAGAATCAAACTCTTCAGCTAGAAAACCTTATTGATCAAGTCTCCAATGCAAATGAAGAAATCTTGACTCTGAGATCAGAAAATGATAGGATAATAGAGGAGCTGAGATCTGAAAAGCAAATCAGTTTAAGATTGGTGAATGACCTAAACACTGAAAGGCAAATCAATGAGAGAATGATGAAATCTCAAGAAGATATGAATCAGCTACATAAGCAAAAAGGAAAAGTAGGACTTGGATACAAAGAGGAAGGTGAATCCTCCAATCAAGGTACTCAAAAGAATTAGAAACCCACTTGTAATCACTGTGGCAAATTAGGTCATACTTCAAACAAATGTTGGAGTAATGGAAAAGCAAAATTCAATGGAAAATGCTACAATTGCAATTAGCATGGTCATAAAGCAAATGAATGAAAGGAGAAACCAAGATTTGAAGGCAAATGTCACAAATGTAACAAACAAGGTCACAAGGCATTAGAATGCAAATCTAAAACACCCAATCTAGCATAACAAATTGTGAAAGCAATATTTGGTTGGGAATACAACACTTGGTGTAGGTGTCATTACTATGGAGAATATGGACACATTGGCATAAATTGTGTAAGGCATCACTTGAGAAAAAGGGATACTACCATAAGATGTTATACATGCACTAAACTTGGTCATATAGCTAAAAATTACATAAATACAGGCAGAGTTGAAGATGAAAAGAAAGAAAAAGTAGATAGCATCAGGAAGTAGATGAGATAAAAGTGGATTCCTAAACCTACCGAGCAAACCAGTCAAAGTAATGAAGTCACTCATGAAGAGGGTGGCTCTATCAATTCTAACTAAGTCTCCAAGGAAGCACTGGAACTGTATCTTCATAGACATATTCCAAAATAGTTCCAGAATTGAAAGAAAGAAAGATCCAAATTAGTATGCAAGATACAGTAGGATCACAGGAAGGTCAGTATCAGTTACCACCGAGCAAGGTCGAGAGTAACCTAATTTCATGTGGTTACCGAGTATAGTCAGAGCAGTATGAATTCGTATGTTCACCGAGTTGCGGAATCTTCACCAAGTAATTAATGCATAGTGGATGACAGTCTGTCTAGTTCAATGCCCTAATTACTATGGAGCATTAATGACAAAAAATTTCACAAAAAGCATGAAATCAAGTTCATTCTTCACCGCGAATATCAGCATATTGAGCAGAGAAATTTCCTAGTGCGATCAAGTGATTCGAAGCAAAATTTGCAATAGAAATTTTTTGGAGAATTTTCTACCGAGCTACCATGGCATCATCTAGCACTAAAGTGAAGAAAGGTTCAGAAATGTTAGTTCAAGGAGAATGGAAAGTGTCAGATTTCAAACTCGTGCCTATGATTGCAGAAACCCTAGACCTGAGTGGAGCTCAATCTCAGATCCCTCCCAAGGTACTTATTGTTAACTATATTCACAGTCATTTTAAAGGTACAATTCAAGAGCTTGGAACCCTAGAGATAGATGTTATTCATGATGAACTATGTGTTGATGGTGTTCTCAAACTGGAGTATAAACATTTGGAAGATAAGGGTTTGACACATATCACCCACTTGCCTTGGAGTTTCCAGATAAAATGGATCAGATATATCCTAAGCTGAGTAAATGAAGGTAAAATTTGGCTTGAGCAACCAATGGAAATAACAGAGAAGATGATTCATTGGATCACTGGTCTTCCCATGCTTGCCAAGGCAAAATATACAAAAACCCTAGGTCGGGTAGAGCTAGAAAAGAAAACCCTAGCCGAATGGGATGGTAGAGGTATGAAGATAAATAGTATTATCGATGCAGAACTAAAATTTGGGAGATATGTCATAGCTCACAAGATATACAGTTCTAGTCGGCAAAATAGTGTTCCGTGTGAAGCAGTTGACCTAGCTTACAAAATTGTGAAGAACAACTTGTCATTTGACCTAGCAGATTTGTTGTTGAAGTAGTTCAACAAGAATATGGAGAGCATTCAAACATCAAAGAACAATCCATGTAAGTTTGGCTCGCTATTGGTTTGTTTATTCTTCTACGCTCAAAAGTTTTTCCCATCAAAAGGCACAGTAAAATGGAGAAAAGATGTGCCTATTCTTTATCAAATAAATGAGTACATTGCATAAATGGGTGAGAATTTTGTAAACATAATGGATAACTATTTTGAATCTTTTAAAGAAAAGATGAATAATAGATTCTGGATTCCACAAAAGTTGGTGGAAGATTATAAAGATGATATTTGTTTCATGGTTGATTGTGATAGAGTATACATTCAGGCAGTAAGGCCTAGGATTGTATGGATGAAACCTCTTCCTTATGAGGTAAACATTGAGTCCTCCTATTCCAAGGTAACATCATTTTTTGTCAAAGTATTTAATGTTGCCGAGTTCTCAAAGGAGATTAAGGACAAAATAAATAAGATTGATGAGGATCTGAAGATCAGTGCACAGAAGTTGCAACTTGAACCTAGTTCAAGCTCTGCACATCATATGACAATCAGATTCCTATTTGATAAGCAGTCAGAGTTATTGAGAGAAGATGCAAGGATCAGGTCAACATTAATAGATATTCAGAACATGATCCTTCCCATCATGGATACAATGCAGAAGCACATTGCTCACTCAAAAACATTGAACCATGACAGTCAGTTTTCAATTGCAGATCATATGATTGAACTCTCTGTAGAAGTCCAAGTTGCACTCCATACATGCAAGATTATGCAAGAGAATTGGGACAGAACTCTAGCATTAATAAGTAAGGTACATTCTAATTTTCTCTCACATTTTGGTATCCCTATGTAAAATATTTGTATATACACCTTTGGCATTATTGTCAAAAAGGGGGAGAAAGTATATAAGATAGGGGGAGATATATGGAAAGATATGAGAGATATGAAAGGGGGAGAAAATATATGAGAGAAATAAGAAATATGAGTATGAGGTGAAATAAAATATTCATATATATGTATACTGTATGGGGGAGTCATGAAATGTATATACAACAAATTGACAAAGACAAATTTTGAAAAATCAAAAATAGATTCAACATGATTTTTGTATATAAGTTTTGGGCAATAAGTGTTTTTGTCGCTAATGCCAAAGGGGGAGATTGTTGGCATTAAGTATGTTTGTCATTAGTGACAACACTTCTTCAGACTTTGTGTGCTTACCGAGCTCATCTAGCAGAAGAGTGTTTACCGATAAATTCGAGCAGAACAGTGCTTACCGACCAGACCGAGCTTCGCAGTGCTTACCAAGTTATCATTACCGAGTGATGAGATGAGAAGTGTTTACCGAGTGCCAACACGGTAAATAGGGAATTCAGTTTCTACCGAGTGACACTATATCTACCGAGTCTCCAGTATATATCGAGTTCAAAACTACAACCGAGTGGTTAGTATGGACCGAGTCTCCACTCCTACCGAGAGCATGATGATGCTGAGTATTGCAATGGATGTCGAGTATCAAAAAGTCACTGAATTAGTTTGCAGGAACTTTGTAACTATATTTGGGCCAACTCAGTAATACTTGTGTTGACTTGTATTTTAGCAGCTAACTTTGTAATTATTTTGGATTGATATATAAGCAATTTTTTGTATCATATCCAAGGTGTGAATAAGAGAGAAGTGTGAAAAAGATAAAAAGGCAAAGATAAGCGAATTACAAAGGGCTACAATAGTATAAGGAGCAGCAGAGACATATCTATCATAGAAGGTGATCAGTACATCAAAGAATCTTAATCAGCAAGTACAGTTGCAAGTAAGAGATATACTATTTCATCCTAACCGGTGAATCAGCTTGAAATCCTTTAACAGGGTAGACTTAACAGTCTTTTGTAAAATTTCTTAACCGAGTGCATACTTCATTGTATGTTTGTAAATCCTCTAACAAGGTGGACCTAGCAGTCCTAATTGATCCTAACAGAGCAGATCATCAGAAGTGATCATTGTAAGCCTTAACCGGCCAACTTTATACTATAGTATTGAAGTTTAATGGGTATCATCCCCACCCCAGTTTTACTTTCTATTTGGAAGGTTTTTGGGTAACCAAATCTGTGTGTTCAAAGTGTTGTGAATGTTTTATTCTTTCTATTACTCATGCATGTAGTTAGCTTATTGATCTAAATGTTATCTGGAATATGGTTAAGATCTGAAGTTGATACAAAAGTTTTGAAGTTACTGATTCACCCCTCCCCTCTCAGTAACTTGGCTAGTCTTGAATATTTCCAACAGGTTGCTCCAGAAAACACAATTCTCTTCAAATGACTTCAAACATAGAAAACAATGAGTTTAGCCTATTTATTGATGCAAATTGAAATGTTTACAACTGCTAAAATCATTGCAAATGTACCTCCAATTACTTCTGCATTCAATTCATATATCACCAGTTTTCAAATCAGTGCTAGCCAATGTCGGGATGTTGACAGATAGATTTAAAAAATTCAAAAACAAGGCAAAAGGCAATGATTATGGTTTGGTAGTCTATCACCCTGCTTACATGATAAACTTCTCCTTTAAAACTAATTGGATGGCCAACTACTTTTTCTCCAGCTCAATGGTGTACTTTATCCACATGGCAACGGCCTTTAACCTTTCTTTATTATTTTCTTTAAATGAGCCCATTTCAGAGAACTAGTGAATGAAGGTTCTCTCAATTGCTAAATGAAAAGATAACCTTAGCTGACATTCAGAGAATTAGTGACTGAAGGCTTTTCTAATTCTTGAAATCAATTCCTTAACTCTTCCTCCATTTAGCAAACCAGCGAACAAAGAGAACCTTGCTTGAGCAACTAACCATGGTCACAATTTGGAGAATTAGCGACAACGCTATCTCTAAATCTCTTAATGTTTCAGTTGACTACTAATTTATTTTGAGACTTGGCGATCGAAGGCTTCACTTATTCCCTGAATGGGAACCTTAACCGCATGTTTAACAGGAAAACTAGTGAACAAGCTTACTCTCTGAGTCACTGAATTATTTTCCAACTGCCTGTTTCAAAATGAGACTTCGATTCAACCATTGATCATGACCTCAATTGATGGCCATCGCTAATTCACTGAGATTATAAGACAATCATCTTTTGATTACGAGACTTAGCAAACAAAGGGTTAAAACTTACTTGACTACTTGATTCACCTATTCACTGAATAACTTTCATCATAACCAACCTTTTAAGAGAATGTGCGACTACCTCATTCGCTAGATTGCCAGATAATTTAGAACCTCACCAACATATTATGAGATCATGTGAATAACAGGGAAAACCACATTTATCCAATCCGTTAAGCCAAACAGTCAGAGCCGCCAATCTTAGAGCACATAGAACTTATAACATAGTCGCCAAATCACCAAATCAATTCATGTAGGACCCAAATACTTTGAAATTAAATCATAACTATCGATCATATGGGTAATCAATGGTCCTCACCAGATCACTAGATAATACAAGTCTTAACCACATGATTCTAAGAATGAGAGAACACCGCCATGCCAAGTCGCTAGAAGTTAACAGGATACTGCAAGGAAATAAGCGAACAGGAGACTACATACTCGCTGGTTCGTGCAAAGGTTGAGGTAACTGTTGAACAACTTGGAGACTTAGCGACTAAAGAAAACATACAACACGGGTTTTTACTCATTCACCAATTCGCTGAATAACTCAAAGACAAAACAATACTACATGTTTTAGTGAACACTTGATGGAAATAATCGCGCGCATAATCAAAACACTTAAGTGGCCAAAAAGTAACAATGAAATATAAGGATTAGGGCAACTTAAGGGTTTACATGAAGAAACAAGATCTCTTAAAAGGGAAAAACCTAGGGCAAGGGTTTTCAGGGTTGATTGTAAGAAATTTGATAGATTTTTGAAAACCTAAACCCCAGAAATTAAACTTGCAGAAGGATTAAACCATGACTTGGAACTGAAAACCCACAAAACCTAAAAAAAATCCCAACAGGACCTCCTCCACCAATACTAAGGGCTTCATGTCTGCCTTTCATCTTGGGTCCTTATGTCCCTTCACTTTCCCCTCCTAACTCTCCTAATTCATCATCCATCTTGGGTCCTTACATCCCTCCATCTCCCATCTTTCCTCAAGATCAACATAGATGCATACCCTTGAATCTTTTTCATCCACCAACCCATTTAAACTAGTCATATCCTCCTTCTTCTTCCACAAGTCCCAAGTTCTTTGGAGCTAACTTGAATGTTCAATACAAGAAAAAGAACCAATACCAGAATCCATCAGAAAGAGAAGATCACCATGTCTCCTCTAATCAACATGGAGGCATAAAGTCAAAAGAGATATCTAAGAAAAAACTACAAGACAAGTATGGGTTCCAAAATCCATCATTGAAGATATTCTCTCTAAATCATCAAAAATAAATAAAAAGCCTATGGCTATATGGATTCCAAAGTCCCTCTTGAAAGAGTTTGATGTTGAGCAACAAGTGAAGTTGACATTCAAGCTTCCAAAGGCTTCCACTTCATCTTCTTCTAAAAACATTCTTCCATTCCATGCGCCTAAACCGCAACCTCTGCTATCCATTGGTCATATTCCTTCACGTATTCCTTCATTCACATTTCCTAAATCCTCTTACCACCCTTCAAGGTGTGTGTTGATGTTGATCTTTCCTTCCTTTCCATTTACCCTTTCACAATCCTTCCATTCATTATCCTCCTACCTTCTATCATTTTTCCTCATTTGCCTATTCCTCCTATCTTCCAACCTCACTCACTTTACATAAAACCTTATCCTCCATTTTTCTCTTCCATCTTCCTTTCCCTATTAGCATCTTTGATCATATCATCTTGAATCCTTGGCATATCATGGTTTATCCTTTCAAGGAACATTATCTAAAAAGCTTTCCTTCTTCCAAAAAATAAAAAAAAATAAAAATAAAAATTTGAAAATGTGCCTTGGTGAAAACCTGGAAACAGGCACCTTGGTAAAAAAAGTAAAGAGAAATAAATTCATCCTATGGTGAAAACCACTCCCTTGTGGCACCTTGGATAAGTACCATGATGAAAACCTAGCAATTAGGCATCATGCGTAGTTCTTCTACATATTTCATCCATTCCATCTTCTCTCTTTGATCTTGACAATGTTGATCTATACATGAACATTTGGATATTTTGTGAGCTATCTTACGATGATCTTGCTTTCATTCCATTCATGTTTAGCCTTCATATTTATTTTCCTCCATTCATTCTAGCCTTTCGCTATCTTTTTCCCTTTTGGTCTTGATCTAATAAAAAAAGAGTAGAACACGATGCTTTGAAACCTCTTGACATGTCTACTCCTTTGGACTACATCCTGTCCTTCTTTGGCATTACGCTTTTGTGACTTATCCTATGCTGGTCTTTCATTGCTTGTCCAAATGTGCTTTACATGACAATTTTTCCCTAGCTTGGGTACCCTTGAGGAGTTTTCCCTTGAGGATTTCTTCCCTTCATTCTCCTTCATTCTCTTGTCTTCCATCTCTTCCACCAGCTTGCCAATCCCTCTTGATTCTCCACTTTTCTAGACATTGGGACTGCACGATATGATCTTGCTTGGGAGTTTGCAATGGAAAAAGAGTCTATAAAGTTTGCTAAGAACTGTCAAAAGTGCCAAGTGCATGGTAATTTAATTCATGCTTTAGGGAGAGATCTAATTCCCTTCACTACTCAATGGCCTTTTCATCAATGGGCATTTGATCTTATAGGATCCATACATCCTCATTCTTATAAGGGACATACCCATATAATCACAACTACAGATTATTTTACAAAATGGGTAGAAGCAGTCCCTTTGACACAAGCAACTGGAAAACAAATATCTATGTTCATTTTGAACTACATCATATGTCGATATGGTATTCCACATTCTATAATCATAAATAATGGTGGGCAATTTAAGAACAAAGACTTGGATGATTTATGTGCCAAATTCAAGATTACACAACATTGGTCATCTATCTACTATCCTCAAGGGAATGGCCAAGCAGAGGCTTCAAACAAGAATCTATTGAAAATATTGCACCGTACAGTTAATAAAACAAGAAGAGACTGGCATCTCATGATCAATCTAGCTCTCTGGGCCTATAGAACAAGTATCAGAATGCCTACTAGGGCTACACCTTTCACTTTAGTTTATGGGTCTGAAGCGGTATTGCCTATTGAGGTTGAAATCCCATCACTAAGAATCAGAATGCATGGTCTAGTAACTGATCATGACTACAGAGTGTATAGATTGCAAGAACTTGAACTACTAGATGAGCATAGACAAGCAGCGTATGATCATATCAGAGTGTATCAGAAGATAATGTCTAGAGGCTACAATAAGAAAGTTAGACACAGAGAATTTAAGGTTGGTGATCTAGTCTTGAGAGAGAATCCTAAAAATCAATCATATAGAGAGTGTAAGGGGAAGTTTGAACCCAACTGGTTGGGTCCCTTTGTAATCACTTCTACTTTTGGCTCTGGTGCCTATCAACTCTCAATGACTGAAGGAGACTAGCTCCGAGAACCAATCAACATTCTCTATCTGAAGAAATTCTATGCCTAAGGCATTTGATCTATGGTAAAATGTCCTAAAAAAATTATAAAATTTAGAAAAAGTCTTGAAAAAATGAACATCTTGGTGAAAACCTAGCAATGGGCACCTTGATGATTCACAAAAAAAGTAAAAAATTATCAAAAATATCTTAAAAATTGAAAAAATGAAAAATACAAAAAAATGAGAAAAAGAAAAAGTGCCTTGGTGAAAACTTGGAAACAGGCGCCTTGGTAGCAAAAATAGAATCTCTGCCAAGATGGTGAAAACCTGACAAACGGGTGCCACTTTTTTCAAAATGCTCCATCTATTAGCACAATCTTGGTCTTTCCTAGCTTTCAGTCTTGCTTTAGTTTGTACATATCTCTTGGTTTGTTCCCGCATTCCTATTTTCAATAAGTCATTCTATACACCAATTAGCTAAAGTGTATGTATCCTATCAATGTTCAAACTTGGGGGCAATAAAAGGCATATCCTATGGCCTCCAATGTATCTTAGACATATCATATATAGTCAGAGTCCTTTGAAGCTTCATCCAAGTTAGTCAATTTGTCTCATCTCCAGAAAAGATTTTACATCTACAACAACGCAATCAAACATCAACACAAAATGAAAACAATCTATGCTTCACATGCTTTTATCTCCTTGTATGCTTACTGATTCACATTGAGATTTTTGCATATTATGTTCCCTCGAGCTCTTCGATGATGTCCTTTACAAGATTTAGAGAGTGATGACTGGGGGCATAATCTTTTCTTTGTCTTCTGCTTGTATGTGAAAATCTAACAACTTTGAAAATTTTGGATTGAAATGGTGTCCGTGTATAAGAGCCTCTATCTTGAATTGGATGGCCATGCGTACCTCGACCATTGATACCTAGAAAATTCAAAGAAGATTGATCTCACTATTGTCTTTTTGAGTGAATTCTTTCTCCTACTATGGAATGCGATCTTACCTAAGGATGTGAACGATAAAGGGTCACTATGGGTAATTCACACTAGACTTAGAATGATCTCTTGACTATTTGATGAGTTTTCATGCAAGGCATATTCAGGTCATCATGATGTTTATGTTTTGATGCTTATACAAATTGCTATATTAAAATGGACATGATATTTAGGTCATCTTGGCGTTTGTGCCTTGGTGCTTATATCTAATCCAACATTCCAAAAACAAAATCAATATTCATATGTCCATGGTTGTCTAACCAGTGGGTGTTGTATTGATTCCTACACATACAAATCGATATTCATATGTCTATGGTTTCATAACTAGTGGGCATTGTATTGATTTATCCAGTTACCTAAAAGTTCAATGATGACAACGAATCGACACATGATCAGTGACTAGGTCCTAGGTCCTAGGTCCTAGGTTTGCATTTCATTTTGCACTTTACATGATCTCACAAATTGCTTGAACACTTAAATGATTCTTCAAAGCCAAAAATGCTAAACATGACACAAGGACTAAGCATTGTATGAAGGTTCCTCCAACGAAACAACAAGTAGAATCCTTTTTCAGGATCAAACTCAAAATCTGAGATCATTTATAAACTTCTTGCATATTCGACCTTCAATCATCATAGAAATCTAGAATTCAACTTAACTAATTATCTTACATCAAACTATCAAAATTTCAACTTGGTCAACTATGGTCAACTCATGGTTTAACCTAGTCAAACTTGGTCTTCTAGACCTCTAAAATGATGCAGAACGCATTCTTGAACATGTACAACCACTTCTCAAATCAATTAACATGCTTCTAAACTATTCAAAGCTGACTTTTCTTGTCAGATTTCAATTTTCATCTCAATGGGGGCATGGTATTGCACATCATTCAAAGTCTATAACTCTCAATTCTGTCAAATCAAATCTTTCTTCAATAATCAAGACAACAACCACATCTAATTGTTGACTCATCAAAATTCCTCGTCACTTGGGGCAAATCTATCATTGCTTGGGGCATATCAGATTCATTGAGATCCATATCAATCTAGTATCCTAAATCTATCTTGTAAATTGTATCAACTTTTTGTAACCATCAATTCATTAGTGTTATTTCCTTGGTTCTTCATAACTGATGGGTTCAAGATGTGATACTAATATGATTCATACAAGGACATTGAGGTTTGGAATTGGTCACTCACTTCTTTGCAATCATAAGGTTCAAAATCAAGCATTTTGGCACTTCTTCGTAATCATCGGTTCATTGTTGATATAGCTAGCATCATCTTGATTCCTGGTCATCCTGGACCTGGGTCGGCATCTTTTTCCAATCTTTTAATCAATTTCTATCTCAGAATCAGTTCATCTTTCAAATCAATCTTAGATCATGATTCCTGGTCATCCTGGACCTGGGTCAACATCTTTTTCCAATCTTTTAATCAATTTTTGTCTCAAAATCGATTACTCTTTCAAATCAGTTTCATACATCTATATCATACACAGACTATTCTTTGAACCACTACGCTTTGCACAGTGATTCAAAGAGGGGCAAAATGTAATACCCCAAAAATGGGCTATAGGTTCATTAACCTCCTACATCTTCAATTCGAATGAAATTGATACAAAATTCCTAACCTAAGGCACATCTTCACATCAAAATCCTAATTGATTATCTTAATTCTGCATCAGGAAATATTCCTAATTTATCTAATTATCTTTAATTAAATATTATTTGGCGATCAATGTTATTATTTATCCTAAAGTTGATTAATTGAATATGATAAATATTTAATTAATTAATTAATTAAATTATGCCACTTAATTATTTAATTAGATTTAATTGCATTTATTCCTAATTAATATTGTTTTTATTTTGACAATAAATCAAAATTCCTACAAACAATCAATTGGATATTTATTTAATTGATTTAAAATCAAAGTTGTCAAATTTAATGATTTAATTGGAATAAAGTTTGATTTAATAATTGATTAACCCATAAATCAATTGTTTTAATTTTAAAATCAGTTAAGTGGAAAATAAATCACTTTATTTATTAAATTAATTCATATTAAATCATGCACAATCAGAAAAGCAGGCAACTAGAAATTAAGAATCAATTTTAAAATTGAAACTCAACATCTGATGATGAGTTGAAAAAAACTAAAAACTAAAAACCAAAGCTCTATTTTGAGATAAAAACTGCTTTTGCATGATTTTATGAATTAAATATTCTTAATTTCTTGTTAACTCAAAAATCAACCTGAGTTTATCAAGAGTGATTTATGGCTTTTCTCTTGCATCCTCAAAGCCTTGGATTTCTATAAAATCAAGGCTCAGCTCTCTCAAAAATCCCTTAAGCTTTCAATCAATATCTCTCGAATTTGCACAATTACTCTGGCAAATTGACATCTAAAGAATCAAGCACTTGTGACAGGCGAATTTGTGAGATCATTCATAATTTTCATAGTTTTTGCATAGTTTTTCATATCATATTTCATATCATTGTTAGCTTAATTTGCATATCATTTCAATCCATTTAGATCAATTTATTATCAGTTTTTCATTCTTATTGCATAGAAAATACAAAAATATAGATTACTTTGCATTCATAAGTCTTTCATCTTTTAGCATTAAATCCTTCATTTAGGTGTTGCATTGTCACTGATCTCGATTCCAATCTGAGAACATCATACTCACACCTACTAGAAGGCAGTAAATCACCTGGTTAGCATAGTTTCAATTACTCGCAGATTTCGGTTTTTGCTAACCTCTAATGTTTTACTGAAGTGTTGGGTCTATAGCTAGGTACAAAATTCACACACACAATACCTTCACCTTTTTGTGCACTCTATTCAAAAAGATCTTAATCCACTCTATTTTGAAGCTGCGGGGGAAATCTAGGGTACACACTAACCCCTTCTCAAAAATGTGTTGATGCTCTGCCTTCAACACTCTGTTATCACACAACCTATTATAAGATTCCCTCAACTCATAATCACCAATCTCTACAATCTTGCACATGTGGCATGCGCGCACATCAAGTATCATGAATACTTTTCATGGAATCGATGATAGGGCTCCCATGAGATCTCCCTCCACCGCGCTTTCCGGTACAACTTGGAATTTCAGTGGTTTACATGCATCACTCCTTACTAATTGGACATTTAGAACCTCTTTCCCTTTCTTCATTACTATTGCAAATGAAGTGGATTCCATTTCTCTAATTTAGGGTTCTAAAGATAAATTGAATAGCTCGGTACTAACTTGTTTCAACAATCCTTCACAATGTTTTTTGATGGCACGCTATAAGAATCTTCAAAAACTTGACTTAGCATAAATCTCTTTTCTCAATCGCTCTACAAATTCTTAAATTACTGGGTAAAATGAGAATGAACGGTAAAATTTCACTTTATAGACTCAAATGGTCAAATTACGTCTTCATTGAATGCTCCATACACTTTGTAGGTTAAATACAATTGTCTCAGCCTTCACAAGACAACTCAGTTACCACACACCCATACTTGGTTGAAACCATGACTCGGTCGATACTAACATTTTTATTTCAACTCGGTAGATATAAAATCTTAGCTATTATAGGATCTTGGCACATACTGAGTGACTCGGTCACTATAGACATAAATACTAATGCTCAGCATCAATTATGCAATTTGACTCTTTTCTCAAACCTCTCCTAATGCATCTTAACTTATGCAGATATGGACTTTAACACATCAAATGTGATGCAAGGGAATTCTAGGGTACTCAAAAAATCTGCATGGTGGTGTGTTGATTTGGTTCAGTGTTACTCGGTTGTAGCTTTAACTAACAGTATCGGTTATTGAAGGGAGCTCGGTCGTTGAAGGAAATTTTTGAAACCTCTAGTGACTGGTGGAACTTTTACTCGGTGATTCTTGTGGTGCTCGGTCAACGTGCTTGCTCGGTGATGCCTACATTGCTCAGTGATGCTTAGTATGGTCAGTTGTTTCACTAGTGCTTAGTTGTTTCTCTGGTGCTCGGTAGTTCTGGTTTACCGACTAGAGTTCTTGGAGATTTGGTTGGCCGACTTGGTGCATTTATTATTGGTAGCTTTTTTTGCATTCTCCTATGTAGATCTAGAGGCTGACATGGAGAAATAATTGCTTGTAAGGCTATTTGAGAGCTGACTGATGTTGCATTTAATATTTGTTTGTAGTAGAAGTCGACTTGGCTTAGGAGTTAATTATTTCTTCCAGCCGACTTGTGGTTGAGGAAATGTATTTAAGTAGTGTTTGGGTAGATGTTTAGAAACAGATTTGGGAAGTAGCAGATAGAAGGATAGTATTTGGATGTTGCGAGATCTTGAAGATCAGATTGTTTATTTGATAGTTGTAATAGCAAAGCTAGTGGTTTTCATGCTTGGAGACAAGGAGATTGCTTGGAGGCTTGCAAGCTCAAGTTTAGATCTTCCTTAGTGTTTCCATCAGTTGCTGATGTGTTTCAGAGATGGACTAGCTAGGAGATTGCAAAAATACTTTGTGATTATATTTGGCCCTAACCTGAAAGGCCTTACAGTTGGAAATGTTAATGAAAATTTAGTTGAAACATTATATTGTTGTGTTATTCCGCATTGTGGGTGTTTGGCTGTAAGTTTGGAAAGTCCTTAATTGGACTCTCCTGATTTGTCCTATGTTAGATAGTATCAAAGCTTGAAGTTCTTGAGTGTGTAAACCGATCTTTGAGTTGAGGTTGTTTGCACCAAGACCTTGGTTGGTGATTTATTGCTTTGGATTTTCGAAGATCTTAAAGGATGCTTCCAAGAAGATTGGATGCTAGAGCGATTGCAGATCTCTGTGATCCTATGGAATCAAAGATTACAGAGAAGGTTAAAGTTGATTTTAGATCTAAGATGGAATTGATGAAGAATGAAATGATTGCTGAGGTCATGAGACCTATTGACGGTATGTTGAGGAATCTTGGTACTGAAGATGGTTATGAGGAAGCTGTTGAAGACTTTGAAGCTACTAGATCTAGTGGAGATGACTGGAGAGATAGATCTGGTGAAGACAGAACTAGTCAGTTTCATAGATTTTGAGCTCGATTAAGTAATAATTACTGAATGGAAGTTTCTACTTTCTCTGGTACTTTGAGACCTGAGGATTTGATTGATTAGATTGGTGAGCTAGAATATTTCTTTGAGCTTGAAGAAATTGAAGATCCTCTTAAAGTAAGGTTGGCACAGACTAAGTTGAAAGGACATGTTGCTCTTTGGTGGAAATAATTACAAAGAGATAGATAAGATGAAGGTGAAATGGAGATCAATTGGTGGAGGTTTATGGTGACTAAATTGAAAGCTAAGTTCATACCTACCGACTATGAGCTTGACTTGTTTAAGAAGTTTCATAACCTAAAGCAAAATGATTTGACTATGGAGGACTATACCAAGGAGTTCTATAAATTGACTACTCGATCTGGTCATAGAGAACTTGGTAAGAAAAAAGTATCTTAGTATGTAAATGGTTTGAGATTCAATATCCAGGATGAGCTTGGTATGCTAAAGATTGATTCGGTTGAGGATTCTTATCAGTATGCTCTGAAGGTAGAAGATGAGTTGAAGAGGAGACAACATAGTAATCCTTGAGGGAAGTGTTAGCACTCTGAAAAAATTTCATCGCTCTAGTCCTTTTCTTCTTGTCCCTGCAGTTATTTTTGTGTCCCTGGCATAAACCCTTAGTTCAAAAATTCAAAAATGTAGCTGTTGCATGAAAAACCCTTTGTTAAGCCCTGGCATTGTTTTAATTTTAAGTTACCTTTACCAGCCACTAAAGTTCCAAATCTGCATGTGCTTATTAGAGACCACTTTACCATGTTCGCGGTTAGGTTTTTCATGTGTCGGCGAGGTCCCCTTTAATTTTTCCTATGTCCCTGTGCTTTAATCTTTCCTAAGTTCCCAGCGCCCAGTGTATTTTAATTTTTCCTAAGTCTGACTATTTTAATACTTCCTAATGTTTCAACTTTGTATTTTCCTGGGCCCGGCTCTCTGACACCATCTCGATCTAATGGTGGGCGCTTTTTCTCATGAGATGTGTCAGAGCTATGCACTTTTGCGACAGCTGTTGATTTTCTTTATGACAGAGCTTCTCAAATAGGTGGGTCCATTGACACGTATGCACAAATGGCAGCTTCTCATTGGTCCATGTTTTAACATGTTAGCAGTTCTCAGTGGGTCCTAGGTTGCCGGCTTGTCAAAGGGTCCTGACACTTGTAGTGAATCAACAACGGGTGTAAATTCTTATGAGATGTGTCAGATGTATGAGATTTTGAGACAACTGTTGATTCTTTTGTATGACGTAACCTTTTCTTTCGGTGGGTCCATCTGCTAGATATGTTGATTTGTTGTACTGTGATTGGTCCACGTTTTGTGAGTTGGACGTGTTGTCAGGCGGGCCCAGTATCTCAATCAAGAGATTCAAGGTCGACGGTTGGCATGTAAGCACATAGAATCTTTTGAGCCCTTTAGATCTTGCGCCAGCCATCTGATCTTCCAGGTGGCTTAATGTTCTCAGTGGGGCCATTTTCTAGGTGGTGCAGGATTGTTCAAATTTGATTAGTCAACGTGGATGATGCGGCAGGGTGGGGTCGTTGTCAGAGAGATCAGTGACGAGGACTAAATCTACGGTCGGCATAAGTTCTCATGAGTTTTGTCAGAGCTATGAGATCTTACGCCTGTCATTCGATTATAAGGCTTACAGAAGGTGGGTCCTATGTTAGTGATGACGGAGTGGCTATAGCGAATGACATGATGACAAGTGGCATAAAGAGGGCCTAGGTGGGGTCAAAAGGTTTAGCAATCTGGATAAATGAGGTTAGCGGTGCCGACAAGGTTCAAGGGATTCGCTCATTCGCGAGAAGAAATGGCAGTGTTCCAAAATGATTGGTGATTCAACGAAGGAAGGTCATGTAATCGCTAAATTATTTAGCGGAGACATAAAGTGTTTTGCGAGCTGGCGAACTCCTTCAGTCGCCAGTTCGCTAAATAAAGGACCGGGGTCAGTAAGTTTCCTTCGTTCGCTTGTTCGCAGGGTTAAACTTGGGTTAGTGTTTTCATTGCGCGAACAGGAAATACCTTGTCGCGTAGTCGCTGAATGTTAACCCAGGGTTTCCTGATGAGTAAGACATATGGCCCGCAAAATAATAGGATCTAACGGTCAAGATATAAAGTTAATCTAAGTTCAAATTTTGACCGCCGATTTACTACAGACGCCATAAAGTAGCCGTTGAAATTCAAATTTGAATTTCCTGAGACATTTCCAGCGATAGAAAGGACTGGTTTTAATTGTTTTAGAGGCCAAATTTGATTTGTTTAGTGGCGTCGTTGGTTGCAGTGTGGTCCAAGGTGTGATGACCATTTGCAGGGGGGACTGTATCATCAAGAAATGAACGAGGAGTGGGGTTTCTTGCTCAAGGCATGTTGCAGATTGGTGATTGGATTGGTTGGCATGATAGATTTATGGTCCTCGGTACATTTTTCAGAGATTTAGCATAAGTGAGGATCATTCTTGGATCTGATCGCTTGGGTTTTCATCCTTGTAATAATTTTTTGACTGTTTTAGGTTGCTTTAGTGGGTGAAACCCTAACCCTAGCTACCTGAAGCTTGTTGCATCCTATCTTTGGGATTTCAAGGCAGCTAGGGGGTATAAATGGTTGAAGTTTTGATTTTGTAAGGGTTCCTTCTTCTGCAATTTGGAGGAGAACTGGTTCCATGAAGGGTCCTTTTCCTGTAGATTTTCTCTACTTCTCTGCATATAGAGTGTTCTTTTCTCCTTTGTTGGCTCAGAGAATATGATATGTATTGTAATTGATTTGTCTTATGTATGAGGGTTCGGTATATTCTTACTGTTATCAGATTGTCTCCATTTGAATTTCAGACTTATTGATTGAAGCATCAAGGGTGTTTCCATCTTTCTATTTGCACTTCCTTTATGTCTGTAATAGAGTTGTTTTCGTAGAAGCAACTAGGTTTGGGATTGGTTTTCAGGTGTGTATGAACTGGGGTATCAAGGGTATCTTATGTTTGTCTTCTAGTGGATGTTGGTTAATGTATTACTTGTTTATAGGTCTCTTCTAAGGGGAGAGTTAATATCCTTTGAATAGGTGATAGCACATTTGGGTACACAGGTGGATTGTTGAAGTATGACCTGATTAATGGTGTATGTTTGGTGTAAGGCATCAGCATATTTGAATATATTGCTTTCTTGTTTCATAGCTCTTTGTTGCAATAGGGTATTTGACTCTGTGGCCCATTGGACAAGGCACTGGTCTATCAGAGATTTAGGGTATCTCATGGGTCTCTTCAACCCAACATTAAAATCAATCAAATCAAATAATTTTCCCTTTCATGTTGGTAGTAGTAATAGTAGGTCCTTTCTAGTGTTCAGACTCAATTCTATGCAAGTAGGGCTATTGCATATGAATTAACTTCATTGGGGTACAAGTTACCTAAAGGGGTTTGGAGACTATTCCACACTAATCTATCTGCAGGCCTATTATGTATCATGAGGTGTTTTTAGTGTGCAAATAAGGCAATACTCGCCTGAGTGATGTGGAGCTCAAAGAAGGAGGATTCCTTGTTATCCTCATCAATTGGATTGTTTTCTTGTCAAACTTGAGTGCCTACCCTGAGAATCAAGCCCATCTATTGATTCAAGTTTGGTCCTGCAAGGAAAAGAACCAACAAGAAGGAGAAGATTGATCACTTGTTGAAGGATAAACTGATTGTTGAAGATCAACCGAAACTTGTGGAATTAAAAAAGAAGACATGTAGGGTTATCTTTAAGGGTACTTGTTATAATTGTGGTGAAGAAGGACATAGATCGTTTGAGTGTACACGGAAGAAGTTTGGTGATCGAAGGACTATTGTGGTAAATGGTAACATTCAGAATGAACCTGAATCTAAGAACTTGATGGTTCAAAGAACATTGTTTGGTACAAAGGAGGAACTTTGTCAGAGGAGTAATTTGTTCAGAACTCGGTGCAAGTCTAGAGTTAAACTTTGTGATGTAATTGTAGAAAGTGGTAGTACTCATAACCTTGTAGCTGAGGACATGGTTCAAAAACTTGGTTTGAAGAGACTAAGACATCCTTATCCTTATATGATTGACTGGATGCAAGATATGCTCTAGAAGTGAGGGATCAGTGCCTTGTTAATTTTCAGATTGGCTAGTATAAGGATCAAGTGTTGTGTGATATTGTGGAGATGAATAGTTGTCATATATTGCTCGGTAGACCTTGGCAATATGATTGCAGAGCTATGTATGATTGTGTCAAGATTGTGTTTACTGTTGAGAAGAATAACATGAAGCTTTCCCTAATGCCTTTGCTAGATACAACACTCAGTAGGAGAAACCTGAGCTTTGGTAGCTGAGATGAGTTGAAGAATTTGAAAGGATTGATCGATATGCATAACAAGCCTGTGTGTTATCAAGAAAAGACTTGAAGAGACAGAGGAAGCAAAAGTGGAAGAGTTTGCAAGGTGAAGACTTGAAGGGCTTGTATGTGAAGAACCAGTTCAGGGTTTATGTGTTGAATCTTGCACTAGTAGAATTTGGAAAATAAATGACTAGGTGACTAAAACTTTTAGTCACGTGACTAAAAATTTTAGTCACATGACTAAAAACTGATCATGTTCTACAAATATAAATGACCAATTTGGTCATCAGGTAAAATCACAACTAAAATGACTAAATAATTAGTTTTTAGTGAAAGTGATTGCAAGCCTAAGTTGTATTGGGATATTGGAATATTAAAACTTAAGACAATGACTAATAATATTTTGTATATTGAATGGTTGATTTTAAGTTTGATATTTTGAATTAATTTTATATAATTTTTTTTTGTTAAATATTGATGGCAAGTGATCGGTTTATAAAATGACTTCATACATTGATTACTTTAGTCATAGTTGATAATAAATCATTAAAACAAACACATATTAATTGAGTTGTAATATGATAATCAATTTTGTAACACATTTATACAAAATAATGTGTCTCGATCTCAGGATACAATTTTTTTATCAAGATCATTGATTAGAAAGGTTTTATAAGGGACCTTTTCAAACAAACCATGTTCAATTAAAAAAACATTAGAGCCATATAATTTCTATAATACATGATATTGATCTCATTTTTAGATAAAACTATGTGAAGCTTTTTTATCATCAATGTTAAAGATAGATGAAAACTTAAGATCTTAAATAGATGTAGGAGAAAGATTAAGAGAGTGGTTCGAAACCAATGCACAAGAATTAAAAAATATAAAAACCAAAAGAAGCTAACACCTAAGTCATAAAAATTTTATTTTTATTTTTTTAAAAGAAAAAAAATACTAAAATACCTCCTAAAATATATAAGCTTAAGGAATATGAAATTAACTAAAGGAATGAAAAGAAAAAAGAAAAAGGAAAGAAAAATGAAAAAATAAACCATCCATTTTTCATTAGGCGGCAATGCAAGAGAAAGAGAAAGGCGGGAAGTAGAGTTTTGTAGGCGGCAATGCAAGATAAAGAGCAATGCGGGAAGTAGAGTTTTGGAAAGTAAATTTTCACAACGGGACTGGTGGAAGATATGATGCATCGACTATGAATGATCCTGGGCTTGAGTACAAGCTTTGCATGTGATATTGGTGTTCCTTCACCTTATTATCCTCTCCTGTACCCTAGTTTGGCTAAGCTACATGCGATTTGGTGCTATGTTAGATATGAAAAGTGTTGGTGACAGGTTCAAGACAAACAAGCCGAAGGTGTAGTTGATTGGGACAAATATTGAGCCACGAGGAGCTTGACTTTTTGTTTGGTTCGGTGCGGAGGATGTTCATTTTTTGTGCATTTTCAACATTCATCAAATTTTTGAGGTACATGTTGTCCAATGCCCTAAATTACTTGTCTTCTATTTTTTAATCTGATATTTGAAATTCTGAATGTAAAACTAATTTGTTAGGCTGTCTTTTTTAGAAATATTTGTAAAAACAATATTCAAAAAATGATAGAAAACATAAATATAAAGCTACACAGGGCAGAATCATCAAATATGAAGATTTTGTGGTGAAATCCCTTCAAAAGAAATACTCAAAATCGATGTAGCAAGGCAAGAAGGTTCTTAATCCTTCTCTAATTCAACATATGTATTCTTCAACCATTCAACAAATGGTTTGACAGTATTTCCATATTGGAGATGGCATCTTTTCACCCTCTGGAATACATTGTCAAATGAATCATAAATAATTTCTTCCTTCTATATCTCATTATACAAGAACTTCAGAATTGAAGGAACCTACTTCGCAACTTCAAAATGAGCAAGGTTACAAAATGCCATCACCACACCAAATAGCATCTGCAAATAATTTTAATCTTGCACAACTTCATACAAGAGCTATTTATTTTTCATTACCTCTTTAAAACACTCTTTCCTTGCACCATCAAAAAGAGCTTCAATATAATCACTCATAAGTTTCATCAGAATTCATGCAGCCCTCTCTATAGGACGGTTTTATAACATACTGTACTTGTAAACTTTATTCTTATTACTTCTCTTGCAAAAAAAACTCTATCCACATGGGAAATTCTTAACCTATGACTAAGGGATTTTGCATTCAAGAAAAAGACTAAGACAAACTCAATTTTCATTACAAATGATAAGAATATTTTCTCTAACATTTAAAAATAAAGAAACACTAATTCATTATAAAACAAATAGTTACTAATTGCTAAAAGATTTCCTTATCGACACATTCTTTTCTCTCACACTTTATGCACCAATGGCATGAATATTTGTAGAGCATACCAAAATTGATATCTATGTGTTTCCACAGTTGACAATTTGAAATTATCTCCTACCTATATGGATCAGCTAAAAATTGGCCCATACCTAAACATTGTATATTTATTTGAACACATTGGCCTGAGGATATTGGAATCCTCTGTAATGTCCCTATTTTACTGTTTTAAGAGAAAAAAATGTGAGCATAATTTTTCGAGTGTAAGATTGTATTTTTCATTAAACTATTTTATCATCCAAGTCCAAAGTGATACTAGACAGATGAGATAGCAGTAAGAAAGGTTAAGACATCCAAGTGTAAAAGAGCAGTATTTTTATAAAGCACAATCAAGGCTATAGCACTGCCCATTCTGCATTTACAACATTTTGCGAAGCAACAGATATAGGAGATTATTTTTAAAATTCAGATCTTGCAAAATGGACTTCAAAATTATTCATCCATTGCTAGCAATTTATGTTCAATAGGCTTTCCCATGCGACAAAAGCCTTGGAGCAAATTCCAGATATATGAATTTTAAAACTATACATTAGAATTGTGTCTAAAAATTTCCAAGATATTTTATTTTTATTTTTTTTGATGCTCTTGATCTTTCATATAGTGTATTCATATCTATAGATCATTTCAATATTAAGAATATTGACTTATAAATGATGTAGTACCTTTAGTTTTTGTTTAAAGTTTTGTATCGTAGCACTTCCTTGTACCCTCCTATCCCATTTTTGAAAAATGATTTCCCCCACCCCATACTGGATTGGTAACCATGTCAACAATGCACTAATGAATATAGTAATGCTATTATATTTGGACATCTGTTTTTGCTTACCTTCAAATTCACCAAGTTTTGATTTCGGGGGGAAGAGGATGCTCAATGTAGCAGATAAAGTTTTGCCAGTAAAACCAAACTCTACAACAATCACTTAAGTTCTTGCACCATTGCCTCAAAATTGACAATTAAATTGCAGATTCAGTCCAATACCTTCATAAAAGTGAAGGCATTGGACAAATTATAAGGTTTTGTTATTAATTTGAATAATACATTTACACATATTGTACAAACTGCAGCACAATATCCAAATACATAAGACATGTTTCAGAGATTAGCCAAAAACAATGATGGATAACAATGCATAGATCATATGAAACTCATATATTCAGTTAACATTTTAATCAAAACAGATACTAGGGGTGTACAACTTGCAACAAATAAATATCAGCTGATTGTGCCAATTTGCAAGACTCAAGTTAATTGGTTGCTCCATTTTGAGGCAAGTAAATGGACCATGCCTTTGCTAACTGTAATAAAATTTCATCAACTGTATTACCCTCCCAATCTTCTGGTAATTCCATGCCAGATGATTGTTGCAGACTCAGAAGAAGCTCTTTCTTCACATCTAGAGGAAGTCCCAAACAATCTGGATCACTTTCACCAACCATATCTGCAAGCTGCAGGAAAAACTCTTTTAAGTTACAAAATTGTCTTGCTAACTATTTGCTTGATAGAGAAAGCATTTTTCATGCTGTTAAAAAAACATTTACCAACATTAATTCAAGTTTGAGAATCCCAATAGGTAACTGTATATATGTTCTTACATGACAAATGGTATGAGTTAATTATAAAAAAAACCATTAGCTTGTCCAGTTTGAGAAAGAAGAAGCAACTTTCCACTTTCTATGGCATCTCCTATTATCATACTTTGCTGGATACTGGAAGCATTCAATACATTTCTATTAAAGACAGATTAGATAAGGATTTTGACCTGAATTTATTCCCCTACCCCTTCCTAACAGGATCCTAGATCTAGGATATGTCGTGTCACAGTTGTTCAACAAGAAACCAGCAATCATAGCACAAGAAATCATGTTGTAATAACATATCAACCAGATCAGATGCCAGCCCAAGAGATCGAATCAAACTGTCAAAGCTATTGTTGCACCCTGGGGGGGCACATGGGCCAGAAAGAAAGGGATCTTGTCATTTGTGTAGAACATAAATGACTTAATGATTCATGCAAACAAAGACTCAAAAAAGAAAATGTATTTCCCTAAAAACTAATCCATTTTTCATATGATTTGAACAGTAATTTATTCCAGCAAGATGTGCCAAAGAAGAGCATTTCTTTTCACTCATAAAATTTCTCAAGGACCAAATTTTGTACTGTGTTCCCCACAAAGAAATTTGACTTACACAATTTTATTCTTCACATTTATGACTGGGGAACAAGGTTATACACTGAACCACAACCTTTCCTTAGGAAATTGATCTGTATCAGTAAAGCTGCTTTTTGCAATTATGAATACATTTATTGCTGGTATATGGCATCACTCTCACAGAAGCCAATTTCCATTAGGAAGAGCTTTAGCCTGTCTGGAATTATTCCAGATGTCCTAATGATATATTCTTAACATTTTACAGTTCCATGTTCATTTGCTAATATTTCAATTTTGGACTGTCTATACTCGATGTGTATGTGCTGATGCACAAGCAAGGACTACCAGAGATAACAGAATACTTTATAAAAAGAAACTTTGTTATCATGCCTTTGTGAAGCCCATTATATAAGGAATGTTATTTGACCATTTCCTTTAGCTGGAACTGCAGCATGTGGTTAGTACTGATTAACATCGGACTTTACCTTTCTTTTAAAGATTACGTTGGTCAAACCTCACACTAGACACACCCACACATGTGGGTTCTACCCTCATCCTGATTGGAAACTGTCTTTCACTTGGTAACCCCACATCACAACCCTAGACATCCTTACAAACAGTACAGTACAAATTTGATAACTGTACAGTAGCAGAAATCCTGAGGTAAAGCGAAGGATTATATAGAATGCCAGAAATGAATGATAATTCTGTAGGAACCAGCTGTACAATGGGCTGAATCTATGTCAATAGATGGAGATTTACCTGTGACTGATTTCAATTTTCATCAAATCATGGTCTGTTAAAACAACAAGAAAAGGAACAGGGAACAAACTTTGGATGAATAATGTGTAGGACTTCCAATGCCAGTAATTTGAGCAATGAGTTAATCCCATCTTCTAACCTATTTTAACACCCACATTGATGCTAACTATACTAAATTAGTAAATAGAGTTAAATGGCAATATAATGTTTTCTCTAGTATGTTATTAAAAGACTGTTATTCCTCACCAAAGTTTGATATGGTGTCGAAGGGATGGAGATCAAAGTGATTAAAGAATTTAGTCTCACAGTGGAATGGAGAATTAACTCAACAGTCTACTTCTGTGTTATGCTACACTTTCTAATAAGATTAACCAGTAAATAAATATAAACAAAAAGCATTACAACACTAAACTGAAAGCAAGTAATACTGAAAAAATAACTTGTACCCAAGCAGGCTACACTAACACTCTAATATACCTGTTGAATTCATTGTATTCCAAAGTCAAAAAAGCCTTGTTGCTATAGAAATTGTCCAATAGCACGTAATGCATCAGCTGCTGTCCCAGTGGACAGCTGGTCTAGAACTGGACCTGATTTACTCCTTAGCCTCGCCAGCAAGAGCTCATCTCCTGTAATGAGTACCTCACCATAAGCTAAATCAATATCTCCTGCATGCAGGCTTTCTATTGCACAGTTCCATGCATTCCACAACTTCCCTTGTCCAGGATTACTGTACTGTAGCACTTCCCCATCCAATTCAGGAACAGCCACTCTCGAGGAACCCCTAGACGTCTGGGCGTCTTCTCCAGCTACTCTAATTGCAGCAAGAGTTGCTTCATCTTTTGAAGCCTGCCAAAGACTTCTTGCAGAAGGACCCTCTCGGACAGGTCCAGAGCCCCTCTCCCAACCTCTTCAGTTGACAACTTGCTCCCCATCTTGATGCTCCTGCCTTGAAAACCTACCATCATTTGAGATACCAACAATACCTCTCCGTGAGCTTATTTGCCCTTCAGGTAAATGACCATTCCTAAAAGCTCCATGTGAATAACTGTCCCACATATCAGGACCAGAATCAGAAGACCTCCACTGGGACTCTCTTGCTCCTCTAGCTCCCAATGGAATAGAATCAGATTGAGTATACCATTCAGAAAAAGAAGCCTGCCCATCATTCCCTTTAGAAAACTTGGGGCTAGCATAATCAGGTGCTCCATGATATCTGTTCCCATTTCTATTTGTCGGGCCTTCATATCCCATCATGTGACTGCCCGCTCGCCTTCCAGTTGAACCTACAATCCAGAAGATTAGTGCAAATTGATATGATGTGAGCAGGCTTATCTAAATCATTTTTAAGTATTCTTTTGTTCTTTGATATTTTTGCTTAGAGTGCAACTTTTTGTGGTTTCGGTGTACATGTGTTGATATGATCCAAAATGTATTCATACATAATGAAAGAACAATTGAGTTGTTTCTGGTGCTGGGATTGATTTCTTGCAAGGTACAAGGATCACCATCTATGAAAATCTATTAATTAGACACAATAATTATCATTCTTAGTAGTAGATATGCACAAGAAGAAATCCATGGAAAGTTAATGGAAATTGAATTACAAGGATCATTTGATACTGGCAAAGGATTATATGGCTGTTATTTCTTGCATGTCAGTTTGGCTGTGGCACTAGTGGTATAGTGCTTGATGTATTTTACAACATCAGATTTGAGACATGACCAGTAGAAATGTTTCCTCAATGTGGTACATCTTTGTAACTCCAAAATGATCTGTAACCTTGTTGACATGAATTTCCCATATAAATTTGTGGTACTCAGGGTCATCTGGTATGCATTAATGTCTCAAATGATACCAGAGTTAATCTTGCAAATAGTAGGCATCAATAGTTTCACTGGTGTGAAAAGCATAATGCATTTCTTCAAATTATTCATCTTACTCATACAACTCTGCTCAGTTGATTGTTTTTTGTCACATGTATTGAGCATTGTGAGAAGTTCTTCGGCTAGAAGTCTGCTCAAACATTCTATTTCTGGATTGATAATCTATTTATGTGCTTGATGATGATACTGGCAGAGATCATATGAGAAAAGGCTGTAGATTTTGGCTTTAATCTGCAGACTGCATTTGCTTATCCTCTGCTTACTCAAACATGTTGACAAGGAGACTAAACAACAGAGCTCCAAGATATAAACTACCATCATCCTCATTTCTCTGATGCATGTAGGTTCTCAGGAATGCTGTAGTTGCTACTAATGCCATGAAAATAATCTGCAAATATGAACATTCACGGTAGAGCTTATTAAAAGGGAAAATTTAAGGGCTAATTTCCAGTAGATTGGATGCTTCTGAAATGTTATTCTATGTAGTTCCCTTTTTGGGGCATAGAGAGATGTAGTTCCATCCTTAGAAATGAAAGTTTCTCTGTACTTCCAATTCTGTGCTGAATCTACTGAATGGCTGAGGAAGGCGTTGAAGTCCAGTGTACTTCCACTGATGAGGTTCAGAAGCATCAAGTTGTAGCCTCTGCTGATGAGGTCTGCTAAGTTCATGGACTTGCCCTGAAATAATAAAATTTTGAATATAATAGAATTTCAGACATGATTTTGGCAGTCTATAATGTTTTTATGCATCACTTTTGGGATTGTTTGTATGAGTTTGTTTCGTTTATGTTCAAAATTTGGTTGTATGCATCACTTTTGGCATTTTTTGTATGAGTTTGTTTCCTTGATGTAAACAGTTTTGATATAATAAACTTGAGTTTCCTGTATATTACTCTTGTTGACAGTGATAACAGTCAAATCCATGGCATTCTTTTATGGTCTAAATGTCACGAACTTGAAGATCCATTGTCTAGATGCACTAATGTATTGAATCAGCATTGATTTGGTTTTTGTGGCATATGTTTTCATTAGATATTAAAGAAGATATCGGTGTTTGAGTATAACTGTTCCAAACCCTTGTTTAGGGGAACCCGAGAGTACATAAGATGTAATAATTTTAATATCCATGTGATCTAAGACCCCAAAATCGGGTATGAAGATGGGGCACTATGTATATTACATTTCTTTAAGTCTTCAGGCGTCCATGCAATAGTTGGAAGTGTTTTGAAAGGAGGAAGATAATTAGTTGTTGAAGAATGAAGGAATGACTGTCATAGAAATTGCAGTCTCAGTACGGGGGCAGTATCTCCTAAACCAACCGTTGGATCGAGCCACATTTTTTATATGTTGGAGAGAATCAAATTATTCAAAGTCTGACCGGAGCGATTCAGGAACTTTTATCTGGTTTGAAAGATATAGACTTCTGTGTACAGGTATGTCTAAGAGGGCAGCAAGGAGGTAAATCTGTTGTGTTTAATCAAGAAGTTTTATTTGTTGAGTCAAATGGATATGATGGAGTGTGAAAAGGGTTTAGATGGAATAAGATTTATGTTCCAATGATTATATTGATGGTAAAACATATTGTGTGGGAATCTCACAAGTTTCCTTTGTTTTGTAACAACACTCTTCTTTTTCTTTTACATGGAATCAATACCAATGACACAACCCGCATTCCTTAGACCTATCAGAGGTCAAATAAAGCATATCTTGGCCCACTAGACTCCACACCTTAGGTTTCATTCAGCAACTCCCTTTCCACCATACCAAATAAGTTTTGGGTTCACGCTTGCCTAAGCTTGCCAATTGGTTCTACACACCAAATTCTTAATCACCTCATCCAAGGGTGATACCAAACCATCCAAGGACCTTAACATCTGTTATTTGTCCTATCTCAACTCTCCATGCACTCCTATCATAGTATTTTTACTCCAAAACACAAACTGTCCACTCTAGGCCTTCAACACCAGTCCTTGTAGCCTTAACCAGTCAATAATTTGCATTTTTCTTCAGATCTTCCCAAAAGACCTCAAAAATAAATTGTGGATCCAAATACCCTTTTCAAATTTTTAAAACATATGTCAAAATTAAGCCACATTGTTTTGAGGCAATCCAACTTAAAATTGCTGATTGCGTTTCCTCACCTAGGCCTAATAGGCTCACTTTACAAATAAACCCTATCAAGGGTGTTGGTGTTTGAAAACGCTTATGCCAACTAGGGCTGCCAATATGCTTTGAGACTAGTGTTAGAAATGGTTAACTCCAAGTATGAGAGCTCTGCAAGACAACTGAACCAACTATAGGAACAAGACTGCCCTCTTCACTTCTAGCTCTGCAAAACCATGGCGGCTGCACCTAACCCAGTAACTTATGGCATCTTTAGGACTTTAGATTGGATTAAACAAAGCAGATGATAACAAGAGACTACTAAGTGTTAACCAAGCATTCATTGAATCTCCATTGTTATGAAGGGTAAAATGGCCTTGTGAAGGGTATTACTACCATCAACCAAACAACAATTGAAACTTAAAAGGTCTTGATATATGAAGATGGAAAGAAGTAGACAAGATTCAATCAAGCATTGAACTCAACTAAATATACTAATCCCTGATCAGTGCCATTATCCATTGGGAAGATCTCAGATACACACATTGAATATGAACCAACTATTGTCAAAGACTCATAGCCATAAATATAAACATTCCAGCCCATCCACTACTTATAAGATCCTTCTGTAGACAAAACAAATGAATCTATGTCCCTTCTAAAGTATATTTCACCTGATCCTAAATCAAGAACTAAAGAAAAGAACATATGCAAAGGTAATCCTATGCAATGGATCAGAAAATCCAAAACTCACAATATTGGCACCAAGGAGAGACTTGAAAGCTTGAAACATTTATATTAAGTATGATGAGGCATGTACATATTCAAAGTAGGATAGAGAATCAAACCACTTCAATAACCTGCAAAAGACTACAAGGATTTTCTATTCAACCTCATACAATGTGATCAACCCTGCTACAACCCCCTGGAACTAATCCAAATCAGAACCTCTGGACTGATTAAAATTTGAACCCTTACTCTATCAAAAAACTAACTATTTATACCGCTAGCTGTCTTGGAAATCTCAAAGAGATTGCAACAAGCTTTGGACAGCTAGGGTTAGGGTTACAACCACTATACCAATTGGAAACGGTCAAAAACTTATTGCAGGGGCAGGAAAGTTAGGCACCTCGGAGAGAAAAGATCTCAGACTGATCTGCAATTATGAATATTACTAAGATCGGTCCATAAGACCAGGAGATTGCCATAAAAACCAGTCTAATCAACCACCTGCAAACACTTCTCGAGCCATTCTTCTCATGCTACAAACCCCTGCAAACAATCATGGAACACCTGGGACCACACTACAACCACTGGCGCCACCAAACAAATTGAAAACCGTCACAAAAGCCATGAATTTTGGTACTTTCAGTCGTTAGGAACCCTCTATAAATTTAAATTTGAACTGCAACGGTTACTTTAAGGCGCGAGTCATCATATCAACGATCGACATTCAAATTTGGACCAGCTTTAAGTCCTGATCATCCAATCTCTCTTTTTCGCGGTCTTTATGATTTACCTTTTAAAAGACCCCAGTCACATTTAGCAAACTGATGACCGAAGACCTTTTCCAGTTCGCAAAAAACTTTATCTCTCCGCCATTTAGTTTAGCGGTTACGCGAATGCTTGTTTGCTGAATTGCCAGTCAACTTGGAGCACCGCCACTTTATTACACGAACAAGCGAAACCCATTGAAACTTGTCAGGCCGCTAAACATATTTATCCGGACCACTAAGATCTTAGAGCCCACCTAGGCCCACTTTATGCCACATGTTGTTACCTCATTCATGGCTCATGCTCGGTCACACTGACACAGGACCCACTTTCTGTAATCCTTATAATCGAACAGCAGGCATAAGATCTCATAGCTCTGACAAAACTCATGAGAACTTACGCCGACCGTAGATCATGTCCTCGTCATTGATCTCTTTGACAATGACCCCACCTTGCCGCATCATCCACGTCGACCAATAAAATTTGAATAATCCTGCACCACCTGGCAAATGGCCCCACTGAGAACATTAAGCCGCCTGGAAGATCAGACGGACGGTGCATCATCGCATGTGTCAGAAAAAAGCCTTAAGAACATACGTTGACCGTCAATGCTCTGACACGTCAGGACCCCTCTAACAGACACACCAGCAACCAGGTCCCACTGATACATCCAGGAAAGATTCGAAATCAACAGTCGTTGCATGATCACAAGGGGATGGAATATTCCATGCGATCATGCAACAACCACATGATCCTCAGGCAACTAACAACATGACCCCATCTGGGCCCGCTGATGCCACTTCATTAAATCCATCAGCCAATGAGGAACCGCCAACTGTGCTTAGGTGTCACCCTGGACCCACAATTTGAAACGTTGTGTCACAAAGATAAGATCAACGACCATCGTGAATTCGCATAGGTCTGACAAACTTCATGCACTTTAACGACAACCGTTGGATTGAGATGGTGTCAGAGACCGGGCCTAGGAAATAAAGCAAGCCGAAACATAGGAAAAATAAAGCTCGTGACTTAGGAAATATTTACGGCTGGGCCTAGGAAGAACTTAGGAAAGGGGACCCAACAAACATATTAATCGCATGGTCACATAGACCGAAAATAGTCTATGTGATCATGCGACTAACCGTTTAACATGCGAAGCGGTCATAAAAATTTAAGCACATGGGAAATTTGGGGCTTAAGTGAGCCAAAAAGGTAACGTCAAAAAAGAATAGGGCCAAGGAAAGATAAAGGGTTTAGCTGGCAACGGCTAGTTTTTTGAATTTTTGCAAGGGTTTTAGCCAGAGACATGAAAAATACTCGCAGAGGGCAGGGGAAAGAACATGTAGCCATGAAAATTTTTTGCAAGTGCTAACAAAGGGTATATCCCTTGACCTTATAACTTTCAAAAGTCCTTAGTTATGAAGTAAAACAAAGGATTTTGTCATCCTTTGGGCCATGGAACCTCGGGTTACAACCCAGCACACAATCCCTCTCCAAATCAAGCCTATAACTAGGGCTTTCTCACAAATGACCCTACACTCACTTTTAGGATGCAAACTTTGATCCTACACGTTGTACTTAACATATAATGACATATTCAAAAGGAAAAAAATATCCTTATTCAGCCAAAATGCTCGCTGCTATACCCATGGCCCATGTCCCATGTCCCATGCACCCTTCAACCTGTCAACTTGCAAATTTTGTCAATCACCTTGCTTATTCATCAAACTCCTGCATTATTAGAATAAATTACATATTTTACAGGGGTTGGATCCACCCCACAGCAACAGTAACCATAGAAAGTGGATGGATCCACCCAATTACATGCTTTTTCAATACAAAATAGTGCACTGTAAACATCCTAACCATTATTAGCCAACTTCTTGAAACACTCTCCTAAAGGATGAAGTTGTACTAATAAATCTAATCAAAAGCCACACAGCATCCCTGAAAACCTATTACAACAATTGACCTATGATACATTGTGAGCCTCAGAAATAGGAGATATGTTTGCAGATAGCCATCTCCAGTGCTATAAGAAATAGCTAGACAGCTCTAACAAAGGACATATAATTCAGATGAAATGGCAAGTGGAAAGTGTAGCAAAATAATATGTGGCAAAAATTTGAATTCTATAAAAGAGTTACCTACTATTTATGGATTAGGCAAATGGGATTAAGAATAATTCAGAATTTCTAGTTTGTAATTTGGCTTGTTCAATTATATCCCTTGATAAAAGCAAAATTTGTTGGAAAACTAATGCATAATAGATCTACAGGAATGGGACTATAAATTAGCAGTGTTTCATGACAACACATCTCCATGGGTCTAGGTGATGTTACTGACACGAGGAGGATCCTGTCCCCCTTTTTTCTTGAAAGTTTTGGTGATGTCCAAGGTACTTTCCCCCTTTTTGGTAGTCTTTTGGGAAACTTCTTAGCATCCCCCGGCCATTTTGAAGACTTCAAAGCATACCCTACATTATACACATAAAAAAATAAATTAAAATATATATATATATATATATATATATATATATATATATATATATATATATATATATATATATATATATATATATATATATATATTCTAAAAGAAATAAAATACTACACACTACAAGGTGGGCCCACGAAGCACCCCCAACCCAAAAACATTTAAAACCCATGCCCATTCTTGTTTTCCATTATATTGCTTAGGAATCTCAAGTTGGATTTATCTTAAGTCAAAATTTGGCTAAGTAATGGAACTTATGAAGATGCAAGTAAAAGGAAAGGGCTGTAGGATTTTCCAGCTACAAGTACAGAATTTCCAAATTTATGATTGCTATCTTCAGTGAATAATGTCAAGAATACTAATAAGTTTTAGAAGTTAAGTCTCAGGTCATGTTCCCAATGATGCATGTTTGAAAATGCCCACAGATAAAATAACATGGGAAACTGAAACTAAACTAAACTTAAGAAAATGACAGATGACATTTATAGACCATATTGTGCTGGGCTCAGGATGCTTAAGCTGCCACTAATTGTTTGGATCCAGACACATTTTTTGTCTTGCAGTCACATTTGCAGTTGATGATCTCAAAATCATAGACATGTGTATGGTGATAAATTTTGGATGTGTTTGAATTCAAGTTCTTTCGTTTCCTTATGTGTGTGATGTGTGTTAATGCAGGTGTGTGTGTGGCACACATACACATCCCTATACATCAGAGTTGTATCACCATTATGGTTTACTGAAGTGTTGGATGTCTCTGTAAAGTATTCTATAACCATATATCTTCTCAACTACTGTTGCATAGATTCCTACTAAATATTAGTAAAATGGAAATTAACAAGATGGGTACTACTGTACTAGAGCAGACAATCATATATACAGTAATAGTTTTGCATGCAGGGTTTGTGGCCACCAGCATTTTGTAGCACCTGGAGAAGGTATGATCATTCAAATGTATTATTGATTTTCTACAAAACAAGAGAAGAATGGCGACTTTGCTGGCTTTCCTAATGTCTTTCAGAAGATTTTTGCATGTAACAAAGAGAACAGAGAGGTTTAGGAACTGTAACCATTAGTGCATAATGTGTCTATCTTTTTGTAAACTTGTGTAAGATTGAGGCTATCTAGATGAAAATAAAATGGGCTAAGCTTCACTATCAGATTTTGATGTAATCAACTTCCTATAATTAATTTCAAAACTCAAATAAAGGAAATGGAATATTTATACGAACTATTATATTTTGAACATCAAAGCATATAACACTACAAAAGCCAAAGAATTCCAACAATTAATTATTTCTTATGTGGTTTGGAAATTTATCGTATGTGGTTTCAAACTCAAAATTCTTTATTTCTGCCTCCTTATGTTGATAAGAGCTATAGAAACTCAGGTTAAGTCATTTTTAGGAAATAAGGAAAATAAGAAAACTTGGCATGGAATGTATTTTTCTTACAACAGTTGAAGTAAAGCATATGGCATCATTTTTAAGTGTTTGAAGAAGGATAGCTACCCATCCATTTTGAAATTTCTTTTGGAAGAAATGCACCTTATATAACGCCAAAAAACATTGGAGTCTTTTGTTTCTTTTCCATGTAAATTTATAATACTATTGTTACATTCCAACAATGGTTGGAATTATTTTTTTCCTGAGCATTTCTTGGTTATGTGGTTTAAAATGGCTCTCTTATTGTGTGTACCTTCTAATGTAATTATTCTTTTCCTATAATTGATTGAAGACAATTATCTATCTTGTATTGCTTCTTTCTATAGTAAACCTTTTGGTTATCATAGCTGCTATCATTAATAGTAACTTTGTATTTGGTATCAGATCATGCTTCAACAAATTCAGTATTTTATATACCAAGACATATTTCCGTGTTTCCAGTTTGTAGCTTTCTTGGAAACCAATCAATTTGAGACTGGACATGGGGGTGTTTTCATGCATCTGACTATTTGGTCTTACTATGTGAAGGGAAATTGTTTCCATCCGGGAAGTTGTAGTAGCGCAACCAGTATAATTTCACTAGATTTCTAAGTAACACTTGTTATGGTACAAGAAAAAATTATAGAACACAGATAGAATGCCATGCAAATGAGATGCAACAATGTTTGTGAATTGCCAACAAATTTTTTAAGATTCTTGAAGTTTGACATGTTTAAGAGAAAGGAAATATATCAAACTCATTATCTGTTTCTGGAGTTCTCTGAGATCTTTTAGCATACTTGTTACTTTCAATTGCAATGTAAATTTTAATTACAATCTTTTGAATACTGAGATATTCACATTTTTGTGTACTTTTGGGGTAGATGTCAACAGGCAAGGAGAAATCTTAAAGGTAATTTTATCTTTTACCATTTATTGTTACCTGTATTATGTGGTTCTATAATATCCGTGATCAGTATTTGCTTTTACATGTTGAACACATTTTCTATTGTATGCTAAAAATCAAGTTGTTTGAAATATCTTGTTTGGTTGGTGTACAGTCGAGTGGAAGAGAAGCAACTAACGCTTCAAAGTAAGTATTACAATCTGAGGAAGAAAATGAAATCTTGAAAGGTGCTCTCAGTTAGGGCTTATCCTTTTTTTCTAATATTTAAGCTTATTCAGGCCTAAAAGTTCATGTTTAATCAAGAGAGAACTTCTACAAGTAGTAGATGTGAGACTCATGGCATTAGAGTAAGAATTAAGGATGGCTTTTGCTCGTGTTGCTCCTTCTGGTTTTGAGATTGAACAAATGGGCAATCTCATGATATTTGCAGAGAGATTTGGTGCAACTCATATGAGGTAATTCTTATCTTTCAGTTCACATGGTTATTATTCAAAACTGTAATAGGCATATTCTAATGCTCTCAATATTCTTGGTTGTACTTCATCTTCACAAATTTTTTGAGATCAAGCACTACATGCATGTAGTCTAGTGGTTTTTTCTATTTTTTCCAGATCCCAAGTTGCACAATCAAAAGCTAATTGATAAAACTGGACTTAAAATAATGGTCATAGTCTGTTGTAGCACCCATTGGGTGTTGAGATTGTCTTCTGCAATGAAAAGTACAATTTATCCCTTACCATATGTACCATTAATTTTGTATATTTGGGTCAATTATCATAGATTCTGACCAGGATGATTCACGGGGATGCTTGTGCCAAGTTTATGGCATTATGTCAGAAATGGCGAGAAATTTACTCCACAGTCAATGAGTCAAATGCCATCTTTCCAAGTTCGGATGTATTGAGAAATAGATTATGTGGCAACTTCATACCATTTCTCTCCCCAAAAAACAACAAAGAACGTGATGCTCAAGGGGAATTTAGAGACATGGTAGGAAGAGATGAGGATTTGGATTCTATACAGAGTGGTATTACATCTCAAAAGTCTTTAGATTTGACTTTAACATCTTTTCTAGAAGAAGCATATTACAAGTCATTGGACTCTGCTATTTCAGTTTTAAACACAAAGCAAATTGGCAAAATATTGAAAGAGAATCAAGTTTCTATCACCCCTCTGAATTCACTGAAGGATCAATCTACATTAAATCTCTCTAACTTCCTAGTCTTTCATTGTAATCAAGAAGGAAGTAATTCCTCTTCCCAAATTGGGGTTTCTAACTTGAATTCCAACAATAGTAGTGCTTCAGAAAACTCATCAGTTACTGACAATTCCCTTATAAAGCCTGATGTGTATTCTAGATTTGACAATCTCACTGCTGATGCAAGTTCTGAATCCATAAATATAGCTTCCTTTGAAATTGAATAGTAGGGATCAGACATGGCTAATAAATATTATGCTAATAATGATAGGTATTCAGCCAGGTCTCCTCAAAGAAGATGATCATCTTCTCCAATGAGACAAGTTCAGAATGGGAGAGTAGGATCACGCCGATCTAATTCTATAGTGATTAAGAGCATCAACTACTTTCAGGATACAGTTATAGGTTCAAATAAGGAATTGAGTAGTGATTTTGATGATGCTCAGAGTAATTGTGGTAGTAGTAATGTACCAGAGCCTACTCAAAAGTGTGAGTCTATCAAAAGACTGAGTGTCCAAGATGCCATACATCTCTTTGAAAGAAAACAAAAGGAGGTTAGAGGATCTAAAAATGAGGGTATGAAAAAAAATGGAATGATAGAAAACCAAAGGACCTTGTTATCTGAGAGTGGCAATTCTAACATAGCTGAAAAGTGGTCTTGAGACGATGGACTGGGGTGAGTGATATAAGTATGGATGATCTGGCACTACAGCAAGTGAAAAATGAAAATCAATTTCAAAATCAAAATGGCATTGTGCCATTGTCCAGAATCAAGCCATACACACAAACCTCGTTATCTGATCATGCAAGGCACTTGTCAGGTGATATAATTGAGACTCAAAAAATGGTTGAAGAGTCTCCTCAAAGTGAATTTAGACCACTAGCTAACAATGATGAAGGTGTTAAAAAGAGAAAAGATACAGGCTCATCTTACCTTGCTCATCAAAATGATAAAAATTATTGCCCATCTCATAGCTCCTCACCCAACAAAAAAACCTTGAACACAGACCAAGATATAACACCAATAGCTATGCAAATGAATAATGCAAATGCACACACAAAAGAGGTCTTTTAAAGGCCTATCATAACAACAGAGGGGGAAATGGGCAAATGTTGTGGACATAAGGGGAACAAGCCACATGTAATGTATTTTCCAATGGCATCATTCACTTCATTCTTATATTGCACATTGAATAACTTCACCATTGAGTTTAAAGTATCACTAGTCATCCTCCCCTTAAGCTTTGCTACCCTTGAACTATAGATGGAAAAACTTGAAATCATGTTTAGTGGAAAGTACTAGTATACATGGTATGATTATTCTTTAAAGGGTACTAGCTCAATGGAAGAGCACCTACTTTACAAGTAGGAGGATGATGGTTCGATTCCATCGTTCCCTAATATGACTAAATATATGACTAAATTAATGATTAAATATATGACCAAATAAATGACTAAATAAACGACCAAATAAATGACCAAATAAATGACCAAATAAATAACCAAATAAATGACTAAATAAATGACCAAATAAACAACCAAATAAATGACCAAATAAAAGACCAAATAAACTACCAAATGACCAAATAAAATACCAAATGATCAAATAAATGACCAAATGACCAAATAAACGACCAAATAAACTATCAAATGACCAAATAAATGACTAAATATATGACCAAATCAATGACCAAATAAATGACTAAAATAGTTTAGTCATAAATTTGGTCACGAGATAAATGACCGGCAATAAACTACCACTGGTCACATGACCAAATTTGGTCATTTATCTACAATTTTTGGTAGTTTATTTGGTCATATATTGTTGTTTTTGTACTAGTGCTGGAAGATGTTCTTCCAGCCTATGAGAACACCTTTTCCAACCTAGGGTGTCTAATGTATGGGCATTCTAGGGTACTTGGAAAATCTGCATGGTAGTGTGTTGATTTGGTTATGTGTTACTTGGTTGCAACTTTAACCAATGGTCTCGGTTATTGGAGGGAGCTTGGTCACTAAAGGAACTCAGTGAAACCTCTAGTGTTCAGTGGAACTTGTACTTGTAAATTCCTATGGTGCTTAGTCGATGTGCTTGCTCAGTGATTCCTGCATTTCTCCATGATTCTTGGCATGGTCAATTGTTTCAATGGTGCTCAGTTGTTTCTCTAGCGCTCGGTAGTTCTGGTTTACTGACTGGAGTTCTTGGAGATTTGGTTGGCTGACTTGGTGCATTTATTGTTGGTAGATTTTGTTGTATTCTCCTATGTAGATCTAGAGGCCGACATGGAGAATTAATTGTTTGTAAGGCTATTTAAGAGCCAAATATTGTTGCATTTAATATTTGTTTGTAGTAGAAGTTGACTTGGCTTAGGAGTTAATTATTTCTTCTAGCTGACTTGTGGTTGAGGAAATCTATTTAAGGAGTGTTTGGGTAGATGTTTAGAAACAGATATGGGAAGTAGCATAGAAGGATAGCATTTGGATCCTGTGACATCTTGAAGATCAGATTTTTTATTTGATAGTTGTAATAGTAGAGCTAGTGGTTTGCATGCTTGGAGACAAGGAGATTGATTGGAGGCTTGTGAGCTCAATTTTAGATCTACCTTAGTGTTTCCATAAGTTGTTGATGTGTTTCAGAGATGGAATAGCTAGGAGATTGCATAAATACTTTGTGATTATATTTGGCCCTAACCCAGAAGGCCTTATAGCTGGGCATGTTAATGAAAATTGAATTGAAACATTATATTATTGTGTTATTCCGCATTGTGGGTGTTTGGCTACAAGTTTGGACAGTCCTTAATTGGACTCTCCTTACTTGTCGTGCATCAAAATGTTAGGAACTAGTGTAAAGTCTAACATCTAGAAATTCAGTTCCTTACATACCTTTTTTCTTAGATAGAAGTAGTGTTGTCACCTAATCCATTAGATTGGGTGACCTCAAGTTCACTGGATCCACTACTTCTCACTTCATCTTTCTTTCTCCATGTCTTATTCATTTGGTTCCTTATATGTTCAACAATATCTTCATTTTTGAATTGTTCATTACTTGGTGCTTGTGCTCTGCAATCTCTTTTTATGTGACCAATCTTGTGAAATTTGTAACAGACCAGACTTCCACTTATCCAACTTTTGGATTTAACTCTAAAATGTGTCCTTACACAATTTTGTCCAATATGACCATATTCTCCACAATAATGACAACTATACCATGTATTGTAATTCCAATTGAATGTGTTGCCTTTCCTAGGTGCATTAATCTGTTTATTAGATGTCCACTTTGGTTTTGCATTGGATCTATATTCTTGTGCTCTATGACCATATTTTTGATAGTTGTAACAATGTCCTTGAAATCTAGGTGCAGTAGGTGAATTACTAACCTTTGACCTGCATTCATGTGTCTGATGTCCATGCCTCGTACAGTTAAAACAATTTCCATTGAATTTGGGTTTAGGATTGGACTTACCATTCTTGTTTCTACATATTTTTGTTGTGTTTCCTAGCTTTCCACAATGATGTCATGTAGGTTTTTTGTTCTTTGACTTTGCATTCCTTTGTTCTCCATTCTTTGATGATTCTCCTTCTTCAGTGGATGATAGGTGCTCATCATGTCCAAGTCCAAAAGTTTCACTAGATCTTCTTGGTGACCTCAATAGTTCCTCAAAATATTTCATAGATTCATTTTTCTTGTTCATCCTCTCATTAAGTTCCTTTTCAGATCTCAATTCATTCTTTAGTTGATTGTTCTCTGATCTCAAATTTGTGATTTCCATGTCTTTCATGTTCAACTCTTGATTTGCAAGTAACAGTTGGTTTACCATGTCCAATTGATTGTTTGTCATCTTCTTCATATCACATGTCCTTTCATCAAGTCTTATAGTCATTTCTCTCTTGTCTTCTTCTACCATTGTCTTGTCTTCTTCAGCTTTCTTTTTATGTTCGATCACTTCACATAGTCTTGCTGATTGAATTTCCTGTTCTCTCTTTAGACTTTGAACATCTTCATTCAGTATGTTGTTTCTTTCTAATAGACCTACTATAGATACATCACTTTTAGTGGATTTTCCATTATCAAATGGACCGGTATTATCCTCTTCTTGATATTGAGTTTCATTCAGTTGGATTTCCAACTCTTTCCTTCTGCTCAAGGATTTCTTCAATTCTCCTCTAACTGCTTCAAGCTGGAGAAATACAAGATGGATGTCAGTCTTATGATTCTCTATGATCTTTCCCAACTTATAAACCTTCATCTCCAAGACCTTAACTCTCAAGTGGTTAGACTTCTTCTACGAGAACTTAGCTCTGATACCAATTGTTGGAAATCTAATATGGGAAAGTGAGATACTGAGAGGGGGGTGAATCATTTATCCACAATACTTTTATACTTTGAAACTAATTCCACATGCATGCCATAAACATAAATTTCAATACTGAAATGTATCTGACATTATAATCTCATCCATCAAATGAAACACATAACACAAAATCCTGGTAACCCAGAAACCCTTGAAAGGTAAAATTGGGGTGGGGATAACACCCACAAATCTTCACTACTGCAATATTAAAGTGTGCCTGTTAGGGATACAAAAATTTTGATCACTTCAGATGATCTACCCTATGAGGGGTCTACCCTTTTAAGAGCTTACATACTTATACAATCTACCTTGATTAAAGGATTTTAAAACTTATTGCTAAGTAAGCACTCAAATTAAGAGATTTATAAAGGCCTGTTAGGACCACTTTCTTAAGATATTTATGATTCACCTGCTAGAATATATCAATACCTAGTCCTTTAGTTTCCAATATAAATGATAATAACATATCATCTCTTTCCAATACTAGTATGATCTCCAAAATCAAATGTAGCTCTATTTGTCCTTCATTGCTTTGCTCAGTCACTCTTCCTGATCTCTGCATCTAATAATCAAAACACTGCTCTACTCTGCATACATGAGATCTTCTCTGTTACTGCTTTTTAGGGTTTTGATATCACCTTATATAAACATTTGATTAAGCTTCTAGATTACAATCAATGATCTAGATTCATCACTTATTCCGCTTAAGAATTTCCTTTTTGTAATAGGTTACATGGCTTGCATAGGGATTAATGATAAGAAATACAAAGCGTAATCAACTCCTTGATTCCCTCAATAATCATTAAATATCATATAAAAGTCAGCCAAAATAGTTTACCTTGGTGTTTGTGCCATTACAAACACGTGTCAAAATTGGCTTGCTTTCCATGTGAAGTTTATGATGCTTGGTCAAAACTATTCTCCATATACTAGTGCTCAACACTAACTCTTCTATACAACTTGGCATAAACTGCTCGGTAACTACTGAAGTACTCGGTGACCTTTGACTTTTTTGGCAGTAACTACTACTCAGTAACTATACAAGTCTATACATGACTCGGCTTTAATAATATGACTCGATCGCAGTGATGACCAACCAACATTGCCTTGAAAATGACTAAGTGTTAGACACTAATAGACAACATAACATAGGGATCAACAGACATCTATAGTTGACATGGCCAAAATTCTCATGCCAAAGATTTCTCACTGTGTCTACATGAGAAAAAAAAGAGAAACACTTATAGAATTGGAGCTCTCGAAGCCATCAAACCTATATAAGTGAGTCTCTAAATCAACACTCCCAATAGAAACAACTAAATTAGGATCATGGAGGTCTCAAATAACCACATCATATGGTGAGAACTCAACTATATTACCATAGCCAGAATGACAAATCTGATAAATAGACAAGAGGTTCGTAGAAATGGCTAGAACCAAAAGAACATCCTTTAGAGAACCATCATCCAATGAAACAATTCCAGAACTTGTAACTGAAAGTAGTGCTAAGTCACCAATTGCAATCTTTATAGTAACACTTTGAGGAAGTGAGGTAACCAATCCAAGTGAGTGTGATATATGGTGTGAAGCACTTATATCGATGATCCATTAGGTAGTGGAAGACAAAGCTTGAGTAGAAAGAGCATGTCCTTTCCCTATGGGAGAAGGTGGAGGCTTTGGAGAAGCAATACTATGCTTATGCATGGCTTCTTCTAGAACCTCAATTCATTTCTAACACTTGGAAATTGGATGCCCTTCCTTGCCACAAAAACTGCAAGGATCATCTATGTACATCATAGTCTTTGAGGAAGACTCACTAGACTTAGAAGCTTTTCCTTTTGGAGTTGATTTCTCAGGATTTGATTTTGGAGGTGGCTTGGAGGAATTTTCACTGCCAGCTGAATCTATTTTGGGCTTTGGATTCTACTTCTTCTTTCCCTTGGATGGCTGGTTAACCAATGCTTGCTTCTTTCATCCTATTAGAGAGTTCAACTGGGTAAGTTTAGCCTTCTCTCTAGTTAAATGATCACATAACACCTCAAAAGTGGGCATGGTGAATCTAGGTCCCAAAGTATCCATGGTAGAGTAGAAGGTAGAAGGTAAAATCTGAAAGTTTCCCTGAAGCTTAGATAGAATCAGATAAATGCGCTCTTTATCAGTCTTTTTCTTTCCATATCCATGTAAAAAAGATCTTTGTTGTTTGAACTTCATCAGGAAGTCCTCAATGGAGGAAAAGAATTAGGTACAAGGGAGGTAAGCTCTGCCTCAATCTGAAGTGCTCTGAACTCATTGATGGTACCAAATAAGTTCTCAAACTTAGCCCCCATCTCTTGAGGGGTATTGAACCTATCAAGATGAAACTTAAAACTCTCTGAAACCTATAAAGAAATCAACCCCATAGCCTCATCCATCTTGTTTTCTATATGCCCTCAAAGAGCCTTGTTAATACTGGTTGCACTACATCTAAACAAGACCACAACCCTTTTGAATGGAGAAGTCATGTCATCAAGGTTTTCCATGTGTGACAATTATGTGGGGTTAGAAGTTCTAGACAAGAAGAGGTCTCAGCCATTTTTTCTAGAAGGGGTTTTCTTTGATGAATATCTAGTTTAGTGAAGTAAATGAAAGAAACAAGAAAGAAAAACACCCCCCATAATACAAATAACTGAACCACAGAAGCAAGAAAGATTTTCTTATACAAGAAAAAAACATAAAGGCCTCATATATGAATCATGTGTACCTGTATACACTTAAAAATGACTTCATTTATTAATTAAATATTTATTATTTAATTACTATTGACTTGATAAATTAATTAAATATTTATTATTTAATTAATATTTATTTCTTCTATTTATTAAGTAAATTATTCAATTTATTTAATAAATTCACTATAGTCTAATTCTATATCCTAAGTCTTCTAAATAGTCTATTTAAGTAATTTAATTAAATACACAATCACCTAAATATGACTAAGTCTTCTAATTCACTTCATCCACCTAGTCACCTGACACATCACCTTGGCTAAAATAAATCATTATTATTAATTATTTATTCATATTTATCCTCACCCACACATGTCCTATTCTTAAGGGCTATGTGGCCTCATAGGACTTGGTCTCATGAACACATGTCCTCTCAACAACCAAGTCAAGGGACATTCCCTATTCCTAAGGAGCTTCTCAAGCCACCTCTAAGGGTCAAGGGTGACTCATAGGACACTTGTGCTGTGAGGCCCACCTTAGTCCCACATAGTGATCCCGATTTATAGACCTTGCTTTTCATTTTGATTATGTTATTGAGATACTTGGACTCATTCGATTTACTTTTATGTTATGATGGACATGTTAGACTATACATTTTGTTGACTCTGTATGTGGATCTATGATTAGTGGATTTGGATTTGATCATGATAGACTTTATTATTATCTTCATGTTATGAAGACTTAATGATTATCTTATGATGATGATAGATTATGGATGATCTTGATTTCATTTGAATTATGCTATTGAATTACAAATTGAATTATGCAAATTAAATTATGAATTATATATGCAATTGAAGTATGAATTGAGTTATGCAAATTGAATTTATTTGATGTGATTATTGAATCCTATATGATTACGTGCAGACAATTGAATTATGACATTTCATTCTATGTGATTGAATGTTCAATTGAATTGTGTTAGATCATTACTTTTTGTATGATTCCTTGTATGCAATTGAGTTAAGATTAATGTGTGGATATTACATCTTGTATGTTTATATATGATGGTTTTCTTCCTTGAATTACTGATGCTGCATTTAGGTTTTGCAGGTGGAAGGACCATGGAAACATTCAGGGAAACCACATTGAATGCTTGTGCTATCAGTAAAGCCAAGGCCCCGTCTATTGAAGAGACCAGGCCCTCGTTGTGAAGTGTTTTATTTTGTAACCGTAATGTGAATGTATGTGTAGGATTGTTAAGTGTTGTAATATGTTGGACATACCTTAATTGTGATGTTAATTATGTGAGTGTCACTTGACACTAGAGTTATTTGTTAACTAAGGTATGTCGTGTGATTAGAGTGCAAGAGCAAGTCCTAGAAGCTTCCTAGAGGGGGGTATTCTAAGTGCATCCTCTTGTCTTAGGATCCCTAAGTGAAGTCATACCTTACATTTTCGTGCATTAACTGAACCTTGGTTTTTGGAGGGTTAAATGGGACCCTAGGGGGTAGTTTCATGCATTTTTAGGTAGCCCATTTCTTGTACCCATAGGCTAGGGGTAATTTTAGCATGGGAGAAGCCATATATTGACTTTTTGTCCCCTCCAATAGTGCCCATTTAATCTTGGACGAAATTTGCAACTTGCATCATGGACCCAGAAGTACTTCCTAGGACCATCTTAATGAGGGTTGTGGAGAGTTGGTTGGGGAGTCCCTTTTAGTAGAACTTTTAGAGGGGATTGGGGTTGTTCATCCACTCTCTACCTTTAGAGACCACTAAACTTGGAGAAGGAGAAAGCTAGGGATAGAAGAAGGAGAAGGCTCAAACACTTCATCATTTTGCATTGGATCATAGGTTGGAGGATCTTGCTCTTCATCTCACTCTTTGTTGTAGTTGAATCTTGTAGTTGTAATTTTTGTTAAGTGTTTTAGCTCCCCATGGTTGGTCATGGTGAGAGCATGAAATGGCATTTGTATTTTCTTTTGTGATGGTGTTTTGGGTTGTTTACTCTTGGCTCAATCACCCTTGGGAAGGGAGAGCAACCAAGAGGGGGTGTGGAGATGGAGGCAACATTATGTGCAGAGTTTCCTCCATGTGTGGGGAAGGATAAGCTTGGGTGTGTTGTCCCCAAGTAGCCTTTACATTTGAAGCCCAAGGGGCATTTTTGGGGTTATAAGGAGGGATTTGGCCTTGTGTGCCATTGATATGTGATACGTTGTTATGGAGGTCCATGTGTGGCCTTGACATCATTTATTGTGGTCCATGTGTGGCCTTATTATAGCATTGGCTTCTCCATGTGTTGCCCATTCACACCCTATTAAAGGATCGGATTTGATCCTATGTTTTATCCTTGAGGGAATTTGGGATCTATTTGTTTGATTTCATGTGAGTGCTTGAGTTTGTGTATGTATCCTATTCTTTGTGGTTTCCCCAAGCTCGGGGGTGGCCTCATGAGAGGCCTAGGATGGGAGGTGAGCATCCCATGGTCGTTTCCCTTTTGCCTTGTATATATTTGCAGATTTGTGGAAGCTCAAAGAGGAGCTATCATGGAGGTTTTCATCCTTGGATGGTTGAGAGAAGACATCCTTCTTATTCCATTGTGGATCATTCTTTGTATTTAGATTGCATGTGATGTAAAAGAGAATGTAATGCCTTTCATTTGGAGCTATTGTGAAGATGAAATGGATGAGGGACTGTTATTATCTTGATCTTTCATTGTGTGGAATTATTCATTGCAATGTTTGTTGAAACTAGAATGTTGTAAACTTTATTGAGGTATTTGTAAATGAGTTGAAATGGATTTCTTAATGTTAAGATGAATTCTTGCAAACATGATAAAAGATCTCTCTCTCTCTCTCTCTCTCATGATAATTGAAAAATAATCTCTCTTTGCAAATGAGTTATCCACAATGATAGATTAAATATTGTAGCAATTTCTTTATGCTTCCATATTTGGATTGATATATGAATATCGCAGTATCATATATGATGAACTAAATGTAATGATCGTTGAAAACAATCTCTAAATGTGATTCATATCTCACTTTTAGACCTATCAATTGTAATGAAACATCTATGAAGGAATGAACAAATTAATTTATATGTTGATATCTCAATTGATTTGCAATCAAACTATATTTAACCTTTATTGATACTCTATCAATCTTAAGACAATAGACTTCCTTATGCATTAAGGAGACTAATTAAATGATTAAGATATACTACTCATAGTTTGCAAGAAGATGTAAAAATAGTGCAAGCAAAATAACACTCTCCAGATTTTAAGAGAGCAAAATGCTCTCTGAATTTTGTACGGGATACAAAATCCATACCACAGTCATTTTAATATAATAAACTTGCCACCTCAATATATATTAACAAATAAAATATTAATCTACTTTACCCCCTTACCTTTTTAATTCTCCCCCTTTACTAGGCGCATGTGAAGGGTTGCATAGTCGTTGTATTAATTTCAAACCAATTTCATTGGACAATGGGAATGTCCTTTGTTGTCAGCATAATACCCTTTTTCTACCCCAAAACCCACGCATGTTTTCATTTCCCATGCCTTGTATTAAGTTTCAAATTTGGAAGTGTACTCCCTTATGACATGGGAAAGGAGTGGGACCCACCTCCCACTACCTTTCCATGTCCTCACCCTTTTCCAAGCTCAAGTTTGGCGCAGGTTTTTCTTGGGTTCATTTAAATTTTGTTGAATTTGACTTCCCTCTCCCTTACATGCGTACCTCCCTTGTCCCTTGTGATGGCAAGTGGAGGGTAGGGAGGAATAGGTAGGTATAGGGCTGTCATAGTAGGTTGATTTGATAGAAAGTAAGGCTAGTTTTCTAGGTAGCCTAGGTTGATTTAATTAATGATTATGTTTTAGTGCAATATTAGTATAAATTTAGATAGTTTAGTTTGTTGTTAAGTTAGTTTAGGGTGTTAATTAATTTTGTTAGTTTGAAATTAATGTCTTGTCAATAATTTTAGTTAGTTATTTATGAGCAATGTTTCAAATATTTATTTAGTTGTTTATTGTTTTTCTCATTGTTCTTATTATGAAGTATAAGTATATATATTAATTAATTTATTATGGTTTATTAATTAATTAATAAATATATTAATTAATTAATATATTATAATTATTAGTTGATGATATGTATGTTTATGTTATTTAATTTTATCATCATTATTTTCTTATCAATAATTAACCTTTTATAAATTATTAATTAGCTAATAATTATATTAATTAGTTATTAATTTGTGAGTATTAATTGATTTAACCTTTATCCATATGTAACGGATATTGGGTGAAGATGATTATATAATTTTTTGTATCCAAAATTCTCTCAAACTGAGAATCTAATCATCAAAAGCAAATTGGCCTTGAAGTAAACATAATTGGATAATGGTTAACCTAATTATAGAATTAACATTATTAAATAATCATTCAATCCCTCTTAGATCACCTTTAAGCTTTTAGATCGATGATCGACGATATTGATCGAGAAGATGAGCAACGATCTTCTTCGATTATAATGATTTCTTTCTAGCATCCTATGGAAACTTAAGCAACCTTGTTGAGGTTGATCACCTGTCTCTTTTTGAGACGTAGGCATTAACACTTTTATCCCGCATCTCAAGCATGGCAAACTTTTAACCTAAAATAAAAAAATTTAAAAAAATTGTTGGTTGTGTTTTGCCTTGAAATTTTGGGCATTACATTTTGGTATCAGAGCACTGGGTTCAACTCTAGGAACCTTTGTGCCATTACGCTTTGCAAGGAAAGTATTCGTGTACGCATAGTAACCCTTTGAGTTATGTATGTGAGGAGCATGTGTGAGTACATTATGGTATGGTCATACCAACATCATCGTGTGTGGGTGCCCTAGGATGGCTATGGGAATACCTCGAAGAAGCCAAACCCTTATAACATCGGAGTGATGTAGAAACTGGGTAGAATGGCCTGACCATTTCAGTATGGGGTGGAAAATTGTTCTATACCCTCGCAAGATTTACATTATTAAGTTATAGTGGGGCCCATGCCATGATGTAAATTTTTTTATATGATGGAAACACTCTAGGATCATCGACAATTTCTCCTTGTATAGACTAGGACCTTCTCGAAGCATTGGGAACTTATGATACAGCTTGGGAAGGCTAATTAGTCATAGGAGATGGACGATGGTAACCTATGTTATGAAAATCATTGTAGTATCAGAGTAAGGTAAAGGAGACTCATTTAATTATTGCTTCAGACAACGAAAGTATGGTGCCCCTAGTCGAGGTATAGATTGAATCACCTATGGATATGTAAGTTAAAGGTTGAAATTCCTTAGTATTCTGTGGTGGGTACTCCTTTTGGATTTGATGTCAGTTGTTTCATTTTGCTTATGGTCTTCCTGATTCGTTTATCTTCTTGGTGGAACTTTCTACGTATTGGACTGGTACCTTTTTGTTTTGTTTTTTTTTTCTTTGATTGGGTTTTGTCACCAACTGTATAGTTCTTATCTTGGCAGTTGCCACCATTGATTTTTTTTTTCGATTGAAATGAGCTCACTTTTTTTATTCGAAGTTGAAGCAGACAGATTTCCTTTTTGAGAATTACTTGTATCTATTTTTGGGTGACTATTATGAGCATTCCCGTTTGCTGCCAGTCCTATGTAATTTGTACCTGTTTTGTTTTAAAGAGTCCCACCAATCGTGTGTATATGAGGTAACACCTAGAAAGAGATATTATCCCATGTCAGAAGGTACTATAGGATCAATAGATTAGATCCATGCCCTACTATGATGAATAACAGAAATGATTGGTTTCCTTGTAGTTGAAGTAGGTGAAAGTTGGTGATTTGGCAAACCATGGTGGTGTAAATTATTTTATAAGACATACAATTTTGTAAGTGGCCTTGCACGGGTGTTAGTGTTATGAAGTTCATCTTTTGGGTAATCATGTACCCTAATAGGAAAGATCTATGATGTCATGATTGACCTTAAGAGATTGATGACTATTGAATGTTCTAAACTACCCTAGTAGGGGAGTTGACCACTTCAACAGACCTTAGGATTACCCCGTTGGGATCATATGATGTAGTACTTGGCATGGATTGGCTATACGCCCACAGAGCCAAGCTAGATTGCTGCCAGAAAAAGATAGAATGTTTGGATGATGATGGCATGGCTACAGTTATTTCAGGGGTTCAAAGACCAGTATCTCTTCGCATGATATCCGCTAGACAACTTAAGCGGTGTATGCGAAAAGGATGTCAATTATTTGCTGTCACTATCAATGATAGAGGGGATGAGGATGAAAGTGAGACTTCTCTTGAGGACTATCCCATCCTCCAAGAATTTGAAAATGTTTTTTCCGTCAGAGTTACCTGGTATGCCTCCTCACAGAGCAGTTGATCTTCACATAGACCTTGTGCCAGGAGTTGAACCAGTATACAGAGCGCCCTATAGGATGACCACGAATGAGCTTAATGAGCTCAAGATTTAGCTTGAGGAGTTGTTAGAGAAGGGACACATTCATCCTAGTGTTTCTCCTTGGGGTGTGCCAGTGATCTTCGTTAAGAAGAAGGATGGGTCACTTAGGTTGTGCATGGATTACTGACAGTTGAATAAGGTTACCATTAAGAATCGATATCCACTTCCTAGGATTGATGACTTATTTGATCAATTGCAAGGAGCACGAGTATTCTCCAAGATAGATCTTAAGTCAGGGTACCATCAGTTGAGGATAGTTGATAGTGACATTCCTAAGACTACATTCCGCACTAGGTACGGCCACTATGAGTTTATTGTGGTACCTTTTGGTCTTACGAATGCCCTAGCTATATTCATGAGCCTTATGAATGGTGTATTCTGCACATTCCTAGATAAGTTTGTAATTGTGTTCCTTGACGACATCCTGATATATTCCAAGGATGAGAAGGAGCACGAAGAGCACCTAAGACAGGTTTTGCAGTGTTTGAGAGATAATCAGTTGTTCGGTAGCTTGTCGAAGTGTTCCTTCTTCAGAACAGAGGTTAAGTATTTGGGGCATGTCATATCCGATGATGGGATCTCAAAAGACCCATCAAAGATAGAGGCTATTATGAATTGGCCGGCACCTACCATAGTGACTGAGGTCAGAAGTTTCATGGGACTAGCCGGTTATTACAGGCGATATGTTGAAGGATTTTCTAAAGTGGCACATCCTATCACTTCCCTTCGGTGAAAGGGGAAGAAGTTTGAGTGGACAGAGAAGTGTGAGAGAGCTTTTTAGGAGCTCAAGAGAGCACTCACCAGTGCCCTGATTCTTGCAGTGCCAGATCCTTCAGTGGAATTTGTGGTATGCACAGATGCTTCTTTGGTTGGTTTAGGGGCAGACCTTATGCAGGGAGGGTGAGCTATTGCTTACGAGTCTAGGAAGCTTAATACTCATGAGCTCAATTACCCTACGCATGATTTAGAGCTTGCAGCAGGGGTACATGCCTTAGTGCAAAGGCATCACTTCCTCTTAGGTCACCGCTTTGAGCTTCATTCAGACCATCAGAGTCTTCAGTATATATTTACCCAACCGAACCTTAATGCTCGGCAGAGGCGATGGAGTTCTTATGTGAGTAAGACTTTGATGTCCACTACATCAAGGGGAAGGAGAGCATGGTTGCAGATGCCTTGAGTAGGAGACGACATGATATCTATTCTATGACTGTAGGCACAGATTTGAGAGGTCAGATCCTCCGTCATCTTCAAGAAGATGAGTGGTATACCAAGGTTTGTGAGATGATTCGATCTTAGAGACCCTTGGAGGGGAAGTATGTTGGTTATACTTTAGAGTCCGATGGGCTTCTATGCCATCGAGAGCATATCTATGTACCTTCTACCAGAGATTTACGTGCATTCATTATACTTGAGGCTCACATAGCACCTTATGCAGTACATCCCGGGGTTAAGAAGCTACATGCAGATTTGAGACAAATGTATCATTGGCCAGGCATGGAATTGCAGATTACTGAGATAGTGGCCAGATGTCTTGAGCGTCAGTGGGTTAAGGCAGAGCACCGCCATCCTAGAGGACTCCTACAGCCACATGAGGTTCCATTGTGGAAGTGGGAGGTTATATCCATGGATTTTATAGTTGGTCTACCGATGTCTTCCTGACGCCATGATACTATTATGGTGACAGTGGACCGGTTGACTAAGGTAGACCACTTTTCACCAATTCATACTACCTACACAGCACCTGCAGTAGCCCAGGTGTTCTTGCGAGACAATGTCAGACTTCATGGCATACCTCATAAGATCATCTCAGATAGAGACTCTCTATTCACTTCATCCTTTTGGAGAGAGCTTCAGGCAGCATTGGGCACCAGGCTCAATTTCAGTACAGCTTATCACCCTGAGATAGATGGGTAGACCGAGAGGGTCAATCAGGTTTTAGAGGACATGCTACGCATGTATGTTATGGACCATCAGACCAGGTGGGAGGAGTACCCACACCTAGTAGAGTTTGCCTATAATAATGGGCATCATGCATCTTTGGGAATACCTCCTTTCCAGGCATTATATGGTAGACCTTGCAGGACCCCATTGAGTTAGGATAGGATCGAGGACAAAGTTTCTATTGGTCCTGAGTTAGTTCAGGATATGGAGCAATAGGTCACCCTGATTAGGCAGCATCTCTTAGAGGCCCAAGATAGATAGAAAAGTATACAGATGCAAAGAGGATAGACCGAGCCTACCTTGTGGGAGACAGAGTATTCTTGAGAGTGCAACCGCACAAGAGTCCAATCCATTTTGGAAAAGGCTCTAAGCTTGCACCTCATTTTGTTGGTCCGTTTGAGATCCTAGAAGATCAACAAGTTGTAGAAGATCAAGCTCTAATACCATGAAGGATTTGAGCAATAAAAATCCACAAAACCTGAAGAGCACTTACATACAAAAACCTGTTACAAGGAGGTAGAGACAAGAAAAGGGCAAGGGTTTTTCTCTGAAAATATAAAGAATATATTTCTAATTGAAAAACCATATTAAATATACAATGGATCAATCATTATAAAAGGAGATTGAAAACCTAAAAGGGAAAACCGTAAGAGGTAAAAGTGCATGAAATAATTAGTTTAATTATTAAATAACTAATGCATGTGCATGTAATAATTAATTTAATTATTAAATGACTAATGCATGTGCATAAAGGGAAATCTTAAGAAGGGAGTAAAGTTAATTTAATAAACATAATTAAATTAATACTTTACTCTAACACATACTCATACTGTCAATTATTTCAAAAAAATTGGAAGTAAATGTTACATAAAGAAGGATGAACAAAATGGTAAATTTAATTTTAAGGGTGATGAAAGGATATTTCTAGTATATTTCTAGGAGAAGTAAAGCTTATAAGTATTTGAACAAATGAACCAACAAGATGGTTGAAAGTGAAAATTTTAGAATTGATGAATTTTTTGAGAAAAATGGGAAAGATAGCAAGAAGGAACCAAAAGATTATGAAAGGTTTGTTCATGTTCAACTAGAGGAGCTAGATACAGTACCATGGCATGTGTAAAAAGTGGTTTCTAAATAACATTACACTTCCATGATTCTTTATGTGATTGATTTAAATAATAAAATAGAATAATCTAAAACCAAAACCAACCAAGGTGACTCATTTCCTTCTAGTAGACACAAGTATGAGTTTTTCTCTCAAGTCATCGTAAAACTAAGTGACTATAGACATAATCTAAATGAAGGAGTTTAAGCTAATATGAAAATGCAACGTTCATCCAATTAGCTAAGAGTTAAGCCATATTAGGAAAATGAAATGAAGTGTTCCTAGATTTGATGGATGCAACAATGATGTAATTAAAATAAACTAACTATGCAATTAAGATAACTAACAATAATGTCAATGCATAAATAATAATGAACAAATTGACAGTATTACACTACTTAGAAACATATATCTTCCCTTTGTGAGAATGGAGGCCTAGTTATATATGAATCCTCTTGAAAATGAATGGACGAGATTGACCAAAGACAGACGATTAAAATTTGTTCTAGACTAGCACAATCCATGTGAAACTAATTTGATTGGTCGAGAGAATCAATTAACTGAACTAGTTTGGTTATTTGTTTTGGAAACTTCTAAGGCTGAAATGAATTTGCTAAACTGAAAGATGAGTTAACAGAGATGGTTTCCTATTTAACTATATTATTTCCAATCTCATGTTTAGTTGACTGAATGATGACTCCATAAATGCATTTTTGGAATAATTCAATGATTTAATGCATTTTTCTCCAAATTGTGATGACATAATTAATTTAATTCATTTTTATGATTAATTGATAATTCTTACTTATTTAATTAGTATCCTAAGACATTAATTGAATAAATGGCATAAGTTTGATTTAACTATCAACAACATTAGGATTTAGGAATTAATTAATTAAATAAGATCAAGTCTGATGGTTGAATCAGAACTAGAGTATAGGTCAAATCGGATTGATAAGTTGAATTGCCTTAGATTGGGACTTAGGGGATTTAATCAAGATTAGGGCTTTTTTGATGAATAATTGATATTAGGAGCTTATGGTTTTGTTGACCATTTTTAGGCGATTACATTTTTCCCTCTTTGAATTGGTGTGCGATCAACGTATTGATTCAAAGAACCATTAGTGTTGAGACCGAGAATAGTTTGATGTGAACTGATGAAACTACTCTCAAGTCGATTGATTCAAAGATATCCATTTTGAATTTGATTGGACTAGAACTAATGAGGATAGATCAGAATGGTCAGTTGGATGTGAGGCGATGAAACTGAATACTTGATCAATCGATTGATAACGAAAAATAACCAATTTGATTTGAAAGTTTCCAAAATTGATTAACACAAACACAAATAAAGGTACCCTGAGGCTAATGTCGTGGAAGGAACACTCACTTGACAAAGGTAGATGGAAAACAAGGGAAAACATCAAACCCCCCATGGCACTTTATAATGGAGTGCAAGTACAAATAGCACAAACATGTTCAAGATTCCAAGCATGCAATAGAATGACACTTTATCTCAGTGCATGTGCATAAAAGAAGTCTACAAAAGTGAAGTACACACTGCTCAAAGAAGAGAAAAGGCTACTGAAACAAAAGAACAACCTAAGAAGAGCCATCCCTTAAAGGGAAGAGATCCCAAGACCTGTAACATCCAAGATATCCACCAGATTGCAAAAATGCAAAAATTTGAATAAAATGTACCTGGACCAGAATCTAGAAAAATGACTCACAGCGCTGAAAAGCTCTCTAAGCATGCTTTCCAGCGATATATCATTTTCCAAAAATGAAGTCCAGATGCATAAGATAGAGCTCTCGGAGTGCAGAACTGAACATCTAGCTTTGATAGTAAAAAAAATCATCAAGAAAGAAAAATCAGAAATTTAAACCTTCTGATCTGGATAGAGCTTGGAACCAGCTTTCCGATGATATCTTGTTTGCCCAATTTTGACACAGTATGCTCAAGTTATGAGCAAAAAACCATTGAGTGCTCTGGAGGGCCCAAAATGGTGTCTAGATGTGCTGACGTCAACACTTCACGGGCTTAAAATTGATGGCCAAATGACCATCGCAGCATACAAGCCCCTTAGGGCTTAAATTCTAGGCCCCTGGTTGCCATATGACTAGGGGCTAAAACTGCATTCGTCTAGCTTAAATTTGACAGCCAAATGGTCATTGCCGACAAAAAAATACAAAACAAAAAAAAAATTAAAAATCGCATGCGCGCCTCGTGATCAGTGCCAGACCCTATAGATTTTTTACCTCGATTTGCATGCCAATTTTTTTGGTCTTGATTCGTGTGCAAGACAATAAAATTTTTGCCTCATTTTGCATGCCAAATAGAGAATTTTTGCCTCAAGAAGCATGTAAGTCCATACAAATTCTACCTTGAGAAGCGTGCTAAGCTGTCTGGTACCAAAAAAATGCCCCAAAATGTAAAGTTCTCCAAATTTGATATGTTTTATATCAAAATAGGGGTTTTTGGGCACTACGAGCTCAATGGTGAGGTCTGTTTGAGCTCAAAGTGCACCAAAATTTAGGGACCCCCTAATTTCAATAAAAACCCAAAAAAAAGCCCTAATCTGAAACAGATGATTTTCTAATCTCCGAATCCTTCAAACACGAACAAGTTGTAGCAGATTAGGCTCTGATACCATGTAGGATTTGAGCAATACAAATCTACAAAATTTAAAGATCACCTGCATACAAAAACTTGTTACAAGGAAGTAGAGACAAGAAGAGGGCAAGGGTTTGACTCAAAAATATGAAGAAGAAAATATCCTCAAATAATGAATGAATAAAATATACAATGGATCATCCTTATAAAGGAGATCAAAAGCCTTGAAAGGCAAACCCTAGTGCATGTAATAATTAGTTAAATTATTACAAGACTAATGCATGCAAGTTTATATTTAAAACAACTAGTGCATGATTATTTCAAACAACTAGTGCATGAGTGTTTAAATATAAACAACTAAAGAAAATGAGTTGACATCTTAAGAAGGGAGTAAAGTTAATTAATATAATTAATACTTTACTCTAACACTCCTAAACCATTGGATTGGTTTGAAAAAATAGATAGTTTTATGTGAAGTGATGAAACTAATTCTCATTAAGCGATAGCAAAATTGACTTGATTTGATGCAATGTAGCCAATTGAATTGAAAAGGACAATATCAATTTGATGTAAAGAAATGAAACTGATATGCCTCTAATAATTTATTGATGACAAAGAATCTCAACTTGATGTGGTGTGATGAAGTTGAGATTCCCCTTGCGATGAGGTCTTGTTTGATTTGATGATTTGATTGCTTGATTAAAGATTCACAGGTTTCTTGATGTTTGATGATGTGATCAAGAAATTGTTGATGTCATGATCATGCTCCCTCGGGAGTGAAATCAAAATATGGTTAGGTGCCCCAGTGATCTAAAGTAATTTTGATAGATAAAATGATGCAGGAAGAGACTGATCAAATTTTGATGAGGTTGTAAGAATGTAGGCCACATTCTGCATTTGTTTAAGGTCCTGTTAGCAAATTTTGACTAAAATTTGGATAAGGTTTGACCAAGATTCTGGCACTTTAATTTATTGTGGATAAAATATCTTATTGGGTTGGAGGATAGAGGGTTGATTACGCGAGTGGTCAACTGCAATTGGAATGAAAAGTAAAACTATGATTTTGATGGATAAAATAATCTTAGATTTTGATTTTGATCCTAAAAATAGAATCAGGTTGGTCAAATTAGTCAGGGGTTCAATTTTCATGTCAATCGAAGCAAGTTGAAAATTAGGTCAATGCAATATTTTTAACATCTTATATAGGAAACCATTTTTTCAATACATAGGTACTCAATAATGTCTCTAATGACACAGTTGACTGCTTGATGAAAGAGGATGATGTTCAGGTTGAACTCAGGCCTCACCTTCCAACCAGGAGATAATTTTGTGAAGTAGTAATGTTGTCTAAATGTGAAATAAAAAACTAACATTAATGTACCCTAGGACTTAGTCACTAGATTTTGATTTGAAAATTTTCATCATTGAGCGTTGTTGGGACATCGGAGTGTCGATACAACCCTTACTAGTAACACTGCAACCATAAGGATATGAATATGACATTATTAGGATTATTTGTCGAAAATGGACATAAGCACCAAGGCATACAAAGCCAGGATGACTTGAATGTCATTTCCTTTTGATTTGGCAAGTAACCATATTAAGCATCAAGGCATAAGAGGCCAAGATGACCTGAATGGTTCTTGCATACAGGCACATCAAAACTGAGCAATATACAAGGATACAAATCTAGTCCAAGATTATTCATTCCAATCCTACAAATAGTAAATAGAGAAAAACTATTCCCCTAGTCCTTGCATTTCTATATTCATAAGGACATCCTTAAATTGCTCATGGGGGATAATAGTTGAAATCTAAATAAATAGTTAGCAAACAAAGAAAGGTTCAACACAGCTCAAACAGTTTCAATGTTTGGTTTATTGCGCATGTTTTTGAATTTTAAGATTTTTTGGTAGTGGAAAAACCCTAGGACAGTTGGAAGATAGGCAACTGACCAAAATTGGATGACCAAGGATGGAGAACCTAGGAATGACTTGATGTAAACTTCTAGGACAAAGCCGATTTGATTTCTCCCAAACTATGATTCTGATTAGCTTCAAGCCATGGGGGTTCTTAAGAGAACCAATGTGCCATACAAGTGTCTAAAATATATGTACACACTAAATAAAATGATAGGAAAGCATGAAGGATTCCAAGACTCACATTGATAGATGGAGCGCTTGAGTACAAGAGGTGTTTGTTTACCAAGTTTTCACTTCTTGGTCGAGATTCTATTTTTGCTAGCAAGGTGCCTATTTACTAGGTTTTCACCAAGACACTTTTTCTTTCTTTTTCAATTTTTTTTGTATTTTTTATTTATTTATTTTTATTCATCAAGGTGCCTATTGCTAGGTTTTCACAGGCTAATCATTTTTTTAGGACTTTATATGAATTTTAGGATTTTTCAGGACTTTATAGATATGTACAAGGTACTAGATATCGAGAATGCTTAGGCGTAGAACTTCTTCATGTGGAGAGTGTTGATGGGATCTCGGAGCTATTCTCCTTCTGGTGTATAGAGTTGATATACACCAGAGCTAAATCCTATAGTAATGATGTATGGACCCAACCAGCTAAGTTAAAACTCCCCCTTTTGTTCCTAATGTGACTTATTGCAAGGATTTTTCTCTCAACACTAGATCACCAAGATGAAGTTCTCATGGTTTGACCTTTTTATTGTATCCTCTAGACATTCTATTTTGAAATACTCTAAGGTGATCAAATGCCATTTGGAAACATTCATCCATCAGTTCTAATTTTTTCAATCTAGATATTCAATGATCTTCATTTGGTATTAGTCGATGTAAAGAAACCCTCAGTGATGGTATTTCTACCTTAATGAGTAGGACCTCTTATGTGTTATATACTAGAGTGAAAGGTGTCACCTCATTAGGTGTTCTAATGCTAGTGCAGTTTACCCACAATGCAGGATTGAGTTGTAGGTGCCAATCCTTGCTTGACTTACTGAGAGTGGGATGCAATATTTCTAGCAGATTCTTATTTGAGACTTCAGCCTGGCCATTTCCTTGTGGGTATTAGATGGAAGAATAGTGTAGTTTAATCTTGAATTTTTCATAGAGCTCAGTTATATCAATGTTCTTAAATTATCCTCCATTGTCAGTTATAATGGAGAAAGGGATACCATACCGGTAGATGATATAATTCAGAATGAACAGAGCCACCTATTTTCATATTGCTTTGGTAAGTGGGACTTCTTCAACCCACTTGGTGAAGTATTCAATGGTTGTTATTATGAACTTGTATCCATTTGAAGAGGATAGATGTATCTACCCGATAAGATCAAATGCCCACTACTTAAAGGGCCAATGTGTAATAAAAGGGATAATCTCTTTGGCTAGAGAGTATAAGATTTCCATGCAGCTGGCATTTCTTACAAGATTTGTAGTACCTTATTTCTTCTCTCTCCATGTCTGACAAATAGTAGCCTTCTCTTAGCAATTACTGGGACAATGTGAGATTGTTTGAATGGGATCCACACACACCCTCATGGACTTTGATTAATGCATTTTTGGACTCCTCTTGTTCTAAGCACCTAAGAAAATTACCACCTAAGCCTCTCCTATATAGGTCATTAGCGATGCTGACATATTATGAGGAGTTTCAGATAAGGTGTCTTTCTTTTATTTTTGGTTAAGTTATCAAGGATAGTGTTGGTACTCAAAAATACAGCATGGGTTTTTGAGCACCTTGTTAAAAAATTTGCTTTCTGACTCCATTAGGTGCTTTGATGCCTACTTTCCCGGATGCATTTCTGAAGTTCCCCATGCATGTCAGGTGTTCATTACCCTTGTTTTATTAAATCAAGACATCTCACATCATCACATTCAAGTTTCAAGTTGTTTCATGATGTCTTGTTTTGAGCACTTGTCCTAAATCTGCATTCATCCCTAAGTGTCACATTGTTGTAGCAGGCCCTGTTTGACTGATCATAACTTTTGACCCTTTGACCCAATTGAGAAAAATCCATTTACACTGTATTCCAGTGGTCAAATACTCCTTATGTTTCAGTTTATAGGCCATGATCAATCCATTTGCCCAGTTTTCCAGTTTGATTCCATATGCAGTTTCCAATAATTTGATGGACAGTTGCATACTTTAGTCGGAGGCCCTGTTCAGCTGATTGCATCTTCTGTCTCGTGCTTGATCATAATATGCCCATTGTGGCATCATGTTGTAGGTATGGGAGTGAACCATATTTCCAATTTTAAGCCTCCCATGTGCCTATATGTCTTGTTTGTCGGGACTATTTCATTTGCAGATTGTGAAGTTTTGACGGAGTGCATTGTTTAGAGTTTGGAATAGCCTACTTTGAGGTTCTGCTATTTGTACCCGGGTGAATGCCATGCATAATTGAGTTCTCCCCTGTATTGAAATCATGAAAATGTACCTACTTGAAGAGTTTCAGACTCACACCAATCCAGTTATCCGCTCTGCTAAGGCATTTCCATTTCCAACTTATTAAAGTTTCAAATGAATTTGTAGAATCCAAAATTAAATGCCCTACTTTGAGACTCTATATTTTATGCCCTGTCCGTGGCCCAACATAATTGAATATGGTTTCATACTGAAGACATGGAAGACAACTTACCTCTAGATTTGGGGGTCCCTGCCAATCCATTTGATTAGTTTTCGAGGCCATTTCCAAAATTGATTTATGCATATTTCACTATTTTTGGTCCTAAATGTTTCTGACAGGCTGACTTTGGTGATTCATTGAGATTGACTACTTGATCTTCAGAGTGAGTTGATTATGGAATCATGTACCTTGTATGAGGTTGAATTAGTGCCTAAGTTGTCAGGTTATGAAAATTTCAGCGGGTCAATTTTTTAGGCCAGTTCCAGAGCCAATTCATGTGATTTGATGAGTGCAGACTAAATGGGTTTTCGATTGGCAATATCTGATCATAAAAATCATTGAGCTCAAATCATTTTGAGCATTCTCCTCTGATGGACATACTGTGGTATTGAAGGTGAACTTGTCTCCCTAGTGGCATGTCCTTGTAGGGCCGTTTGGTCAGTTTTTGAAACTATTCTTGGAGACCAATTGGTAATGTTTTGTTAGTTTTGTTGATGTAAGTGGTTATGGAAGGAACTAGGTGGTTCATACTAGTTTGTAAGATACTGATTTTGGAAGACAACCTCATAACCTCAAGAGGGAGCTTTTTCAAATTAATCATTTTGTTGACAATGGGATGGAGTCCATCCTAAGACATTGCTATGTTGAAGCCCCCAAAGATTTTGAGAAATGCACTGTGGGAGATGATGTTATTTTTAGGTGAGTATGAGTATGATGTCAATGGGAATGCTTTCAGGCACCTCACAGATGCAGATGTTGATGAAGAGAGCAAAGGAAAGATGAGACTATATGTAGTAACAACAAGACACTTGCATAGAAGAAGAGGTATCTCACCATAGCCATTATAAAGGGGTTGCTTGTGTGAACAATTAGGAGTTTCTTGTGAAATGTTAAGTTAGGCGTATGCTAAAAGTTAGAAGATAGAGGTGAGGGGGGGTTGTCAACAAATGTGAAGACTTCACGTTGTGAGGTGGAAGCCGGCACAATAAAGATTTTCCATAATGTGCTACTTGGTGCATATGATCTCCAGACACTTTTAAATGCATGTTTCGAATGGAGATAGCTCATACATTTTTGTATGATTGCATAAGGTTCAAGGGAGTTAGTAGCCCTTTCACAATGTTTCTAAGTCAGCACACAGGTGCCTTATGTAGAAGGAAGAACCACTACCAAATATAAGAAAAGGCCCATACATTTATGTGCAAGGAGCAGCCTACAATTATTTTTGGGGGCTTCCATTTGTTTCTTTTTCTTAAAATCAAAATGCCTCACATAAATGGACAAAGGTTTGCGTGAGCATTTCTTAGCAAGGGAAGTTTGCATATGGTTGTATGTGGTTGTGTATGCTCAGCGAAGGGAAATAGAGCTTGTGAAAAGGGAAGGCACATTTTTTGAGCCAGCACCAGCGTACTTGGCACATAATTTGAATGGAGACCTCACGCACATTGTTGGGAGGCTTCATTGCATAATGGAGGCCTCACATATTGAAACTCTCAGACTGGTAACGTGAACAGGTATGGGGCCTACACACAAAGAGGAGTGCCTCACACCTTAGAGGAGTCAGCTCGTGCCTAGACAAGAGTGCCTCAGCGTAAATAATTTGAGGAATGCCCAACCTGTAGAGGAGGTTGCGAGACACATGAAGGATGTTGCACAATTAAAAAGAGACTGCCAACATATGCTTGGCCAACTAAATATTGTAGAACCCCATATATTGATTTGGGAAGCCAGCGCACCATAATTTCCAAACATCATATGGAGGGAGCCCACGTGAATGCAAAATGGAGCCTCACGCCTTGAGGAAAGATGAGGGGATGTTTATGAGTTGCAGCCATTACAAAACAACTGAATGCAGTGGAAGTCCTATTCACGCAAAGGTTTGAACTTGCAAAGCTAAGCATTTGACGCTCACACACAAGAAACGGTTAGAATAGAGAGAAATGTTAGGGAGTAATGTATTGGGTTTAATCCCACATTGGCATCGGCACTTCTTTCTTTGTTGTTTATAATAAATGATACTCTATAACCAAGTAAATGAAGGAAGCGGAGGCTATGTAGCCACCTTAGCCTTGCGGGCCCACCTTGGGGCACGTGCTAGTTGGGTGCCATAATACAATTTTTTAAATGAAATCTTTAAAAACTCTAAAAATAGATATCCCACATTGCTCCTGTTCGGCAAGTTTGAAATATTTATAACCAAAGGCCCTCACAATGAAGGTAAATCAAACGGAAGAAGCTATGCTTGACTGCTCATGCACCCACCTCGGTTTCCATGCTCGCAGGCCCAAAACAAATTTTGCAGAAGAGGACGCATGGAATGAAGTCGCTAAGTCACATGAGAAATTCAGCGGTTAGATGAAGTTTGCGCGACCTGGAGTTGATGATTAGTCACCTAATCTCATGATACTCGACGGTTAGCAAAAAAGTTTGGAGATTATGAGACTAAGAAGGTCGTGAGGTTGTGAGAAGATGGCGATTAGTGGAGTTAACCGTCGTGACTCAGAGACTAGCCGCAGTCGCCAGATCTCATGATGCAAATGGTTAGAGGTAGAGGATTTAGAGATTGTGAGACTAGCATTTGTCACCAGGTTGCCAAATGAGGGTCATGAGATTTGGAGACTAAAGTGTGTTGTGAGGTCTCTTGATTTAACTGCGGTTAAGGAGGTCATTAGGAGACTTAGAGAGTAAGAGATTTCTCCAGGTCTCAGGATGAAACCACAGTTAAGAGCAAGTTTCAGAGATTTGGAGATTGAAGCAGTCTCTAGATCTCCAAATGAATTGAGGTTAGAAGTGAGTTAGTCTGAGCAGCGAATTAGAGGATGACAAGTGGTGAAATCTGGTGAAGTCTTTAGAAAAAAACCAGAAATAAAATATTTTAAAAATCATAAAGTTCAAACTTTTAGAATTTGAATTTTTCATGCCAGGAAGCTGCTCGGAGTTTTTAATGCTGCAGATCCATTTTTGGTCCAAATATAGTAGTATTATATGTTTTCAAAAATGCTAGAAGACGATGGAGATAATGGCAGTGGGTAAAATCTGATCAAATCAAGTAGATGAGAGCAGTAAAGGCATTTGTATCTGGGGACAGATTTTGCAAAGATTTTTTATTCCATGCATATTTGATTTTGCAGATCCGACAAAGGGAATGTCTTGTCTTTTGCAGAAAGTAAAGGACAGAATGAATCAGAATTCTAGTAGATGAGCAGATTTTGTGCAAGCAAGGAATGTTATCAAATTTTGAGGGGCTCAAGAAGATCTTTTTCAGAGGAGAGAAGATAGTGAGATCAGATTGCAAGCAGATAGGTGTTGATCAAGCAGAGATTTTAGAGTTTCTTCTTCTTCTATTTATCTCCTTCTTTTCTCAAGTGTAGGGGTTCATGTTCTTGTTTCTAGAGGGCTCCTGTAGCTGCTCTGTTATGAGCAGGTCCCTTGATGATGAATGTTGAATATATTTTCTACAGAACAAATCTTTCTTTCCTATGTTTGGGCTCCTGAACTTTAATTTTTGTGTGCATTGAAATAGGATTATTGTCAAAGAAATACATTGCAGTTTCTCTCAGATTCTGTTGTTGTCTTCTCATTTTTATGTTATACTCTTGTATATTTTTCTTTGTCAGGCATGTAAAACATACTAGTTGCAAGGGAGCTTGTCGGATTATTTATGAGTTTCTTTCAAGGAAAGAATTAAATTTTCATGAATAGTCTCAGAGAATGAACATGATTATCAAGATTTTGATGATAATAGTATAGGAGTGACAGAATGGTTTGTAAGGCACTCTTTTCAAACTGCAAGTGATCTGCAAGGCATTTCACTGTATTTGTTTTGATCTCTTCCTGTGGATTTACATACAGTAACTATTTGCCCAATGGAATAGGCACTGGCTAGATGTCTGTTGTGTAGTTATTTTTCTATCATCAAACACTAAATTTTATTACCATTTCATTTCATTTTTTAAGTTTATGCACATTGTGAAAGGACTGCATCCAGGTAATCCAATTCACATTTGGTGATTCCTTAAAGAAAGAATCAGAGGTTAACCTTCCTCAAGTTGTACTCATAAAAAGAAGGATTCATATCCTTATCCCATTGTCTATGTTGTTACATTTGTAGTTTCTTTTGTAATACTCTGTATCAGGAGATTCTCAGTTGTCTACAGAGTGATCTTTTGTTGAAGTGATCTGAAGCCTAAATAGCATAGTAGTGAAGACCTTATCCACTAATCAAAAGCTTACTTGAAATATAGTAACCTGTTTATAGGCAATACCCGCCTGAGTCCTGTGGAGCTCGAATTAGAAGGAGGATCTTATCCAATCCTCATCAATTAGGTTTTTTTTGCAAGGTTGGAGTCCCTTTTAACTGAGAATCAAGCCCATAATTTGCCAAGTTTGATCCTATAAGAAAAATCCCTAACAAATTGGTGACTCTGCTGGGGATTAGTTTTGTAATCAGACAAGTGACACAGGTTCCTAGTTGAGTTTGACTCATGGCCTATTTGTTCATAAATCCAGTCATCTGCCATATCCAGTTGAGGAAAGAGTTATAAATCTTTGTAAATCTGAAAGTCCTTCAAATCATGTTTACTAGCCTGGTTGTTGTTATTAAGAAATGATTCTGAATATCTTCTTGGTGAAGGAGTATCTCACATCCCATTGACTTGTTGAAAGTCTGTTGTCTATATCTGAAAGTTGTCCAGCAGATCTTGAAGAAATTCAAAAGGATATTGCATTGTTAAATCAGAAAATACAAGACCAAGCTATATTATTTTTGAAAAGACATGTAGGAGAAATAAGTGAGGAATCCATATATGTATTTCATGAAATTTTTTCCAATGCATATGATGAGTTTTCAGAAGGGATGGAGCTCCAAGAGTCTACATATTTTCATTTATTCTTAGAACTTTATATGCCTAAGTCAGTAGAATGGTCTGCAAAGTGTAAAGAGGAAGGCATTAAACTTGTCAAAAAATGGATAAATGAGCTTGAAGAATGTAGATCTAAAAATATTAGTGATGCTAACTCTAGTTGTGATGAAACTGCTGACTATGATGCTGATAGTGAAGTAGATGACTATCAAGATGTCAAGGATGAAAACCTAGTTGCGGATGTTTCCATTGAATTCGAAGATTTGTTTTATTATCAGCATGGCAGGACATATCTCTATTCTCAATCTAGGGAAGAGTCTTGTGATCAGCAAGAGAGCAATTATTATGCAGATGAGAGTGACTATGATGATCCTTTTGCTCAAAATAGTGTGAGCCGAGGGACTTCAATCCTTGTTCTTAATGAACAAGATATTTGCAACAGCAAAGAAAAGGTTGAAACCAATGAAAGTGAAGTCCAAGGTTCATTGAGTAGTGAAGAAATATCAAAATTGCTAGCTATTGATTTTCAGAGGTATGCACCAAATGTAGACCCTACTTTGCAATGCCCAGTTTATATATGCTTTGATAGTGAAGACATGCAAGTGGATGCAAAGTATGAAACTTATACTGATTTTCTTTTTCCTACTTCTAAGGCAAACAATGTGCAAGATGAAAATGCATATGACTAGAAGAAATCTAATTATGATAAGTATGATGAATATGATGACTCATATGCTGTTGTGGATTCTGATCTTGATGAGTTTGATGCGGATGATTCTTGTGTACATCAGAATGTTGATTACTCTCTTAGGGAGAGTGAGAGATCTACATGTGTGTTTTCAGATTTTCTAGTGGAAAATGAATTAATATCTAATGATTCATTTTCAGATTTAGAGGATGCTTGTAAAGGCTCTGGTCAGCAAGTTACATCAGATCTTATGCAATCAAATGGTTGTCTGAAAGAGTTTTATCCTAGTTTGCAAATCAGTATTGAGAATAAAGCTTATGTTCGGGTGCAAACTAGTGTTCATGAGGAGCTTGATTTCATTCATGAAAAGGAGCTGGAATATTTTCTTTTTCAGCTTGTCAGCAAAGCTCAAGGGTGTGATGTTTTGATATCACACAAAAATCAGCATTCACAATACTCCGCGAGTTTTTTTTGCAAAGTGATGATGAGTTCGCTAATTGTTTCTTGTTTGATGTGCTGAAGGAAAGTGACCATATTTTCAATCAAACACATGGAAGCAATAAATTCAGTTTGCCTTTGATCTATGGAGATGAAAATCATTCGTTTGACAGAGGTAAGAGATGACTTCAGTTTTGGGGTTTTGGGCTTCTTGTAGATAAAGTACATATTGTATAGTTGCTTTGCTTTCAATTGTGTGTTTGCTTCCAGTAGAGGTTCCCATTTTTTGAGAAGGGGTGTTAGGGAGGAAAGGTGAAAAGAGAAAAGGAGAATGATTTGATTTGGTGTTTTCGAGGTGGTCTACTTCTACCATGAGATTCTGAGGTTCTCTGCATGCCTGCATTGGGCATATGTCCACAGTCAGAGCCACTGTTAGTACTCAAAAATACAGCATGGGTTTTTGAGCACCTTGTTAAAAATTTTGCTTTCTAACTCCATTAGGTGCTTTGATGCCTACTTTCCCAGATGCATTTCTGAAGTTCCCCATGCATGTCAGGTTTTCATTACCCTTGTTTTATTATATGAAGACATCTCACATCATCACATTCAAGTTTCAAGTTGTTTCATGATCTCTTGTTTTGAGCACTTGTCCCAAATCTGCATTCGTCCCAAGTGTCAAATTATTGTAGCAGGCCCTGTTTGACTGATCATAACTTTTGACCCTTTGACCCAATTGAGAAAATTCATTTTACACTTTATTCTAGTGGTCAAATACTCCTTATGTTTTAGTTTATAGGCCATGACGAATCCATTTGCCCAGTTTGCCGGTCTGATTCCATATGCAATTTCCAATAATTTGATGGATAGTTGCATACTTTAGTCGGAGGCCCTGTTCAGCTGATTGCATCTTCTATCCCGTGATTGATCATAATATGCCAGTTGTGGCATCATGTTGTAGGTATGGGATTGAACCATCTTTCCAATTTTAAGCCTTCCATGTGCCTATATGTCCTGTTTGTTGGGACTATTTCATTTGCAGATTGTAAAGTTTTGACAGAGTGCATTGTTCAAAGTTTGGAATAGCCTACTTTGAGGTTCTGCTATTTGTACCCGGGTGAATGCCATGCATAATTGAGTTCTCCCCTGTATTGCAATCATGAAAATTTACCCACTTGAAGAGTTTCAAACTCACACCAATCCAGTTATCCACTTTGAAAAGGCATTTCCATTTCCAACTTATTAAAGTTTCAAATGAATTTGTAGAATCCAGAATTAAATGCCCTACTTTGAGACTCTGTACTTTATGCCCTGTCCGTGGCCCAACATAATTGAATATGGTTTCATACTAAAGAAATGGAAGAAAACTTACCTCTGGATTTGGGGGTCCTTGCCAATCCATTTGATCAGTTTTCGAGGCCATTTCCAAAACTGATTTATGCATATTTCACTATTTTTGGTCCTAAATGTTTCTGACAGGCTGACTTTGGTGATTCATTGAGATTGAATACTTGATCTTCAAAGTGAGTTGATTTTCGAATCATGTACCTTGTATGAGGTTGAGTCAGTGCCTAAGTTGTCGGGTTATGAAAATTTCAGCGGGTCAGTTTTTGAGGCCGGATCCAGAGCCAATTCATGTGATTTGACGAGTGCAGACTGAATGAGTTTTCGATTGGCAATATCTAATCATAAAAATCTTTGAGCTCAAATCATTTTGAGCATTCTCCTCTTATGGACATACTATGGTGTTGAAGTTGAACTTGTCTTCTTGGTGGCATGTCCTTGTAGGGCTGTTTGGTCAGTTTTTGAAACTATTCTCAGAGGCAAATTGGTAATGTTTTGTTAGTTTTGCTAATGTAAGTGGTTATGGAAGGAACTAAGTGGTTCATACTGGTTTGTAAGATACTGATTTTGGAAGACAACCCCATAACCTCAAGAGGGAGCTTTTTCAAATTAATCATTTTGTTGACAATGGGATGGAGTCCATCCTAAGACATTGCTATGTTGAAGCCCCCAAAGATTTTGAGAAATGCACTGTGGGAGATGATGATTTTTTTAGGTGAGTATGAGTATGATGTCAATGGGCATGCTTTCAGGCACCTCATAGATGTAGATGTTGATGAAGAGAGCAAAGGGAAGATGAGACTATCTGCGGTAACAACAAGACACTTGCATAGAAGAAGAGGTATCTCACCATAGTCATTATAAAGGGGCTGCTTGTGTGAACAATTGGGAGTTTCTTGTGAAATGTTAAGTTAGGTGTATCTTGAAAGCTAGAAGACAGAGGTGAGGAGGGGTTGTCAATAAATGTGAAGACTTCACGTTGTGAGGAGGAAGCTGGCACAATAAAGATTTGCCATAACGTGCTACTTGGTGCATATGATCTCCAGACACTTTTAAATGCATGTTTCGAATGGAGATAGCTCATACATTTTTGTATGCTTGCGTAAGGTTCAAGGGAGTTAGTAGCCCTGTCACAATGTTTCTAAGTCAACTCATAGGTGCCTTATGCAGAAGGAAGAACCACTACCAAATATAAGAAAAGGCCCATACATTTATGTGCAAGGAGCAACCTACAATTATTTTTGGGGCCTTCCATTTGTTTCTTTTTCTTAAAATCAAAATGCCTCACATAAATGGACAAAGGTTTGCGTGAGCATTTCTTAGCAAGGGAAGTTCGCATATGGTTGTATGTGGTTGTGTATGCTCAGCGAAGGGAGATAGAGCTTGTGAAAAGGGGAGGCACGTTTTTTGAGCAAGCACCAGCGTACTTGGCACATAATTTGAATGGAGACCTCACGCACATTGTTGGGAGGCTTCATTGCATAATGGAGGCCTCACATATTGAAACTCTCAGACTTGTAATGTGAATAGGTATGGGGCCTACACACAAAGAGGAGTGCCCCACGCCTTAAAGGAGTCAACTCGCGCCTAGACAAGAGTGCCTCAGCGTAAATAATTTGAGGGATGCCGAATCTGTAGAGGAGGTTGCGAGAGGCATGAAGGATGTTGCGCAATTAAAAAGAGACTGCCAGCATATGCTTGGCCAACTAAATATTGTAGAACCCCATATATTGATTTGGGAAGCCAGTGCACCATAATTTCCAAACATCATATGGAGGGAGCCCACGTGAATGCAAAATGGAGCCTCACGCCTTGAGGAAAGATGAGGGGATGTTTATGAGTTGCAGCCATTACAAAACAAATGAACACATTGGAAGTCCTGTTCACGCAAAGGTTTGAACTTGCAAAGCTAAGCATTTGACACTCACGCACAAGAAACGGTTAGAATAGAGAGAAATGTTAGGGAGTAATGTATTGGGTTTAATCCCACATTGGCATCGGCACTTCTTTCTTTGTTGTTTATAATAAATGATACTCTATAACCAAGTAAATGAAGGAAGCGGAGGCTATGTAGCCGCCTTAGCCTTGCAGGCCCGCCTTGGGGCACATGCGAGTTGGGTGCCATAATACAGTTTTTAAAATGAAATCTTTAAAAACTCTAAAAATAGATATCCCACATTGCTCCTGTTCGGCAAGTTTGAAATATTTATAACCAAAGGCCCTCACAATGAAGGTAAATCAAATGAAAGAAGCTATGCTTGACTGCTCATGTGCCCGCCTTGGTTTCCATGCTGGCAGGCCCAAAACAAATTTTGTAGAAGAGGACGCATGGAATGAAGTCGCTAAGTCGCATGAGAAATCCGACAGTTAGATGAAGTTTGTGCGACCTGGAGTTGACGATTAGTCACCTAATCTCATGATACCCAGCGGTTAGCAAAAAAGTTTGGAGATTATGAGACTAAGAAGGTCATGAGGCTGTGAGAAGATGGCGATTAGTGGAGTTAACCGTTGCGACTCAGAGACTAGCCTCAGTCGCCAGATCTCATGATGCAAATGGTTAGAGGTAGAGGATTTAGAGATTGTGAGACTAGCATTTGTTGCTAGGTTGCCAAATGAGGGTCATGAGATTTGGAGACTAAAGTGTGCAGCGAGGTCTCTTGATTCAACTACGGTTAAGGAGGTCATTAGGAGACTTAGAGACTAAGAGATTTCTCCAGGTCTCAGGATGAAACTGTGGTTAAGAGCAAGTTTCAAAGATTTGGAGATTGAAGCAGTCTCTAGATCTCCAAATGAATTGAGGCTAGAAGTGAGTTAGTCTGAGCAGCGAATTAGAGGATGACAACTGGTAAAATTTGGTGAAGTCTGTAGAAAAAAGCCAGAAATAAAAGATTTTAAAAATCATACAGTTCAAACTTTTAGAATTTGAATTTTTCATGCCAGGAAGCTGCTCGGAGTTTTTATTGCTGCAGATCCATTTTTGGTCCAAATATAGCAGTATTATATGTTTTAGGAAACACCAGAAGACGACAGAGATGATGACGGTGTGTAAAATCTGATCAAATCAAGTAGATGAGAGCAATAAAGGCATTTTCATCTGGGGACAGATTTTGCAGAGATTTTTTATTCCATGCATATTTGATTTTGCAGATCCGACAGAGGGAATGTCTTGTCTTTTGCAAAAAATAAAGGACAAAATGAATCAGAATTCTAGTAGATGAGCAGCTTTTGTGCAAGCAAGGAATGTGATCAGATTTTGAGGGGTTCAAGAAGATCTTTTTCAGAGCAAAGAAGATAGTGAGATCAGATTGCAGGCAGACAGGTGTTGATCAAGTAGAGATTTTAGGGTTTCTTCTTCTTCTATTTATCTCCTTCTTTTCTCAAGTGTAGGGGTTCATGTTCTTATTTCTGGAGGGTTCCTGTAGCTGCTCTGTTATGAGCAAGTCCCTTGATGATGAATGTTGAATATATTTTCTACATAACAGATCTTTCTTTCCTGTGTTTGAGCTCCTGATCTTTAATTTCTGTGTGCATTGAAATAGGATTATTGTCAAAGAAATACATTGTAGTTTCTCTCAGATTCTGTTGTTGTCTTCTCATTTTTATGTTATACTCTTGTATGTTTTTATTTGTCAGGCATGTAAAACATACCAGTTGCAAGGCAGCTTGTCTAATTATTTATGAGTTTCTTTCAAGGAAAGAATTAAATTTTCATGAATAGTCTCAGAGAGTGAACATGATTATCAAGATTTTGATGATAATAGTATAGGAGTGACAGAATGGTTTGTAAGGCACTCTTTTCAAACTGCAAGTGATCTACAAGGCATTTCACTGTATTTGTTTTTATCTCTTCTTGTAGATTTACATACAGTAACTATTTGCCCAATGGAATAGGCACTGGCTAGATGTCTGTTGTGTAGTTATTTTTCTGTCATCAAACACTAAATTTCATTACCATTTCATTTCAGTTTTTAAGTTTATGCACATTGTTAAAGGACTGCATCTAGGTGATCCAGTTCACATTTGGTGATTCCTTAAAGAAAGAATCAGAGGTTAACCTTCCTCAAGTTGTACTCATAAAAACAAGGATTCATATCCTTATCCCATTGTCTATGATGTTACATTTGTAGTTTCTTTTGTAATACTCTGTAACAGGAGATTCTCATCTGTCTACAGAGTGATCTTTTGTTGAAGTGATATGAAGCCTAAATAGCATAGCAATGAAGACCTTATCCACTAATCAAAAGCTTACTTGAAATATAGTAAGCCGTTTATAGGAAATACCCACCTGATTCATGTGGAGCTCGAAGCAGAAGGAGGATCTTATCCAATCCTCATCAATTAGGCTCTTCTTGCAAGCTTGGAGTCCCTTTTAACTCAGAATCAAACCCATAATTTGCCAAGTTTGATCCTACAAGAAAAATCCCTAACATATAGCTCAATCTCAGAGGTAAGAGTATACATGGCTATATCATGAGGATTCTTGTCCTACAATTGTATAGATTATCTAGGAATTAGGGGATTTTTATGTTGGGTAGGATAATTCTTCCACCAAGAACTCGTAGAAGAATTCATGTTCATGTACTTGTAGAATTGATGTTTGTGTGGCCATTACATCAACTGCCTTATTTTCTATTCTTGGAATGTGTTTGAATGTGATGAAAACAAAATACTTTTTCAGATCATCAACCATGTATTTGTAAGGCATGAGAATTTCATCCCAAGTTTAATAATCATCATTGTTTTGATTGATAATCAGCTAAGAGTCATCGCAGATGTGCAGTTCTATGATTTTCCACTCAATTATCATTTTGATACCATTTACCAAAGCTTCATATTTGGAAATGTTATTGGTGCATGGAAATAAGAGCTTTTCAAGCACCTCAATGAGGTTTTAACCTTTAGATTCATCTTTTCTTTTTAATTTTTTTTATTTTGATACTGTCATAATATGGTTTAAACCATCAGAATGCTTATTATTTTTCATTTTATTTTTGATGCTGAGGTACTTGATATCTACTTCATTCATGTTCACATTAGGTTCACTAGTGGAAGAGGTACCTAGTTCAACAACATTAAAGTGTTAGGCTAATTCATACTCATTGGGGAAGATGGGTATGTGTATGGGTTATTCTTACAAGGTTCAATCAATGAGTTCATAATTAATTAGTGGGAAAGATTCGACAGGTTCGAGGGTATTCACAATATGTTCATCATAGACTTGGGTTGTTAAGTAGAGTCCTAGATTAGTATCATGTAAATATTTTTTCAAATTGGTGAGAGTCCTAACGTCGTCATCAAAGACCATATTAGGTATTTGAGGATCTAACTCATCAGATCTAATCCTTGAGCTTTCACCTACCTTGATTTGGGTTGCATATTGGTGTGATATGTCAATATCATTGTCTATAGTATCCTCAAACAAACTATCAAACTTGTACTCATGAGATTATATCTCATCTTGGTCTCCCATGTGTGAAACATGAGTAAAGCATACACTTTGACCCCAATTTGGATGGATCCTTCCCAGAAACTCTTCTATGGTCATATCATGTCCTTTTGTATCATGATCTGACTGAGAGGTTGAGGCCTTTGTTTGACTAGGAATCATTGGTTGTTCTTCTAAAACTTGTTTCTCAACAACATCGGTTTGGGGAATTTTTTTTGAGTCCTCATTGAGAATAATTATTTACATGGGGGGATAGAATTAGGATATTCATCCCCTTCATCAGATTCACTTTTCTCACAAGTGGGTGTATCTCTATTTCTCCTTTCCTGAATTGATAAGAAGCCTAAACCAATTGTATCTCTAGAACTCCTAAACTTGGATTCTATGGATTTTACTAGCCCATTTGGATTAGACCTGATAGGGCCTTTCCCTAAATAACCCATGCATCGAATGAACTCATATCCCTTACTATACTTTTTAGGGGAGATCTCACAATGTTTGACATCATTACCTTTGGGTTCTTTATATTGCCATTCCAAAATGGCTTTCTCTTCATTTTCATCTTCAAGAGGTACAATTGATTGAATGAAGCTACCATCATAGATGACTTGAGCCGGTGCAGTTGATAGTTTTATTTCCTCTAAAGGTTTCTCGTAAGATCCTGGGAATGTGGGCATTTATTTCAATGACAGAACAAGATCTATCATGTATCCACCCATCCTTGTGTCTTTTATTTTTAGTTTCTACTCCATCTCTTTCATCATGTTTCTTCTAGACTCAGAGGTAGGAGCTTCCTTATTGTGTGCGATAAGAGGATCATCTCATTATTTCAGTGTGTTGCAAACATAATTGGCATCTGCAGGAATAGTGACTTCAACACTAATGAAAGGGAACTTGATGCGCTAGTGATAAATGGATGGGACATCTTTCATTTCATGGATCCATGGCTGTCCCAATAAAAAATTTTATGTGAGTGGGAGATCCAGTACCTGTAATATGACCTCTCTTTCAATAGGTCCCACTCTGATAGGTAGACATACGAGACCTTTGGAATATCTCTTTTGTTCATCATAGGTTTTTATTGCTATCTTCTTCTTTGGATCAATGGTAGATTATGAAAATTCCAAATGTTCTATCAATTTGTAGGTATAGATGTTCAACCTTGTGCCTCCATCTATCAAAATGAATTTGACCTGACCCGTATGCACAATAACTTAAATGTACAGGGTTAGATTATGTGGGTGACTCAAAGAATTATAATCATCTTTAAAAAATGATAGGTAGTGGAGTGAGGTCAAATAACCCATCATGGATTGAAACAAATCTAATTCTAATTCCTTAGGGACATTAGGAGTTGACAAGGCTTTATCCAGGATTTCTCTATGAGATGGAGACATTTTGAGCAATTAAAAAATTGATATATGAGCATTCATCTTCTATAATTTCTCGATGATGTTGTAGTCAGCATCATATGATTAAACTAGCTATTTGGAATTCAATAACTTAGACATGGTTGTAGCTTGTTTTTTTTATGTGGAGGGTTTTGATGATGTTGGTTGATTGCTAGAGTTCGAAGGTCCTACTCCTCCTAGGGTGACTTTTTCTTGTGCTCGAGTCACAATGGTAGCAACTCTAGACTCTCTTTCTCCTTTCTTGATGATAACAACATTACAATGTTTAGAAGGGACTACCTCAAGCATATGAATGACATCGTTATCACTGGTTTCATATGTGTGATTAATTTGGGAACCTTCCTTTGGTTTGGAACTTTCCCTTTTTCATACTTGGGTAAGGGTTCTCTAAATGCCTTGTGATGAATATTTGTGGTGTGATTGTCAACCATGATTATCTCTTTGTTAATGAGATCTTGGATCTCATGCTTGAGTCACATGCAATTCTGAGTCTCATGTCCCTTATTTCTATGAAATTCATAGTAATCATTATCATTCCACCATTTTGGTTTTACTTAAAGTTCATATGGTCAAGAATTATCTGGAAACGTGATCATTTGATTTGTTAGAAGAGTCTTGAGCATTGGTTTGTATGACTCACCTAGAGGAGTGAATTATGCTTATGTTTGACCCAGGGTTTCTCTTTCAAAATATTATTCATCCCTTTTGAAGGGGCCCTAGTGGTGGTATCAATATCTTTTAGGGATTTTGTGTCACTTGTCAAGTTGAAGACTATTGGTTTTGATTGGGGAGCAACATGGTCAACCACCCCATCATTTACCAGATTTGTATTCTTGTTCCAAGACTTGTTCTTGTCTTTGGAACTAGAATTATATTTTCTTTCTTTGTAAAGGATGATTTCACCCTTTGTAACAAGAATGTCTTCTATTTTAAGTGCATTCTTCACAACTGGTCAAAGGTATCTGGGTCTTGCAATTGGATGAGGAAACTCAACTCAGGGATCAATGCACTAGTGAATATATCCATCTTCTCAGATTCAAGTATGATGCATGGATATCGAGAAAAACTTTCCTCCATCATTGGATAAATGTCACAATAGGCTCTCCTATTTATTTCTTGGTATTACACAAATCATTCATTGTCATAGGATACTAGATGTTGTAAGAATACTATTGCAAAAACTGCTCTATTAACTCGTCAAAAGTTTTGATTCCAGTGGGTAACTTGGCAAACCACACGATAGCATGACCACCTAGATTACGTGGAAAGAGGAACATCAGATATGTCCTTTCATGCATAAACTCCATAAATAAGGCACAAAAATCCCAAATGTGATACTATGGATCAGAATTTCCAAGGTAGCTTTCAAATATCAAGATCTCAACTCCACACAAGAATGGAGGTAAATACAAGTCCTTATCAAAATTAAATTGACAAATAGAGTCTATGGAAAATTTCATGGTCAGATTCTCTTGGTTCTTCTTCACCTCTTGCAACTCTATTTTCAAGGCTTGTAATTTCTTTGTTACCAGGGTGAAAGGATTTTCTTCCTCTTTAGCAATGACGTCTTCAAATTTGTATTGAGGAGGAAGTTGTGCTCCTTGTTTTTCTAATTTGAGAAAGTATTGCTCTTTCTCCTAAGCCATGATGGTTTTCATCATTTTGAGAAAGTCTTTGTCACCTTTACATCTAGAAATACTAGCTGCATTGGGTTCAGATTCTCTTGAGGAATCCTCATTATTTGTAGCATGAACACTAACACTGCAACGTGTATTTCAAAAATTCTTGTGCCCTTTTCCTTTTCCAGACATGCATGAGTAAGCGGATTTGTCTCAGTGATGGGTTGATCTCCTAGAAGTTTTGTTTGTTCTAAAAAATGAGGATTTTCTTCAAATGTAAGGGATCTCTTCTCTTCTCCTAGAAATTATCTAAGAGAGCTTCTAGTATAACTCAGTTGGTCGTCAGATAGGTGCCAAAGTAAAAACAGTCATGCTGAACAATTCCAAGGTAAATGATGATGCAAATAAGATAACTTCCTATCAAGAAGGAGATGCAAATGACTTAGATTCAGGTCAAGGTTAGTAAATCTAAATGATAATGCCTCATGACTCAAATAAGCACAATTAATAAGGAAGATTGAAGATGATGGTGATAGAAGTGATCAAAGGACTGGACCAACAAGATAGAACTTATGATAGTGAAAATTTGAATGACAAAATATTAGGATTAATTATGACAATCTCACAACCTTAGAGGTATACCTATGGAACATAAAAAAAATCTGACCAGATATCTAAAGAAAGGCTAACGAGACTTTAGATTTTTGCCAACTATTTTTCTAAATGTTTGGTAGGATTGTTGTTTTGCTTCTTGTTTCATGATTCATTTTTTAGTTTGTTTTGAAGGTTTTGACATCAGGTATTTTAAGGTATACAAACATAGAAAGGACATGTGAAAGGTTAAAGAAAAAGGAAAAAATTCCTAATCCCTATAGTCAATTGGATGAGTGAGAAAATCATTTCTCGTTGACTTAGGTACACACCCAATAGCTAATCAAACTACTATAGATCTCTATAGTTTTGTTGACTATTAGTGACCCACACTTAGTCATTTCTCTAGGCAATGATGGTCGGTCATCACTGTGACCGAGTCATTATGTAAAGGCTAAGCTATGTAATGTTTACTTACCAAGCAGTAGTACTATCGAGTAAACTTATGGTCACTATGTATTTTTGTAGTATACCGAGTCTAGTTTTTCTGAGTCCTATATGAAATGATTATCGAGCATCAGAGATATCAACATATGCTGAGTATAGTGAATGTCGAGTATCAAAAACTACATTTGCCGAGTTAGCCAGAGAATGACATAAGAGTTTGTTTTGGCACAGTGATCGAGGTAAATAGTTTTGGCCGACATTCATGTTTTGTATTTTATTTGTTGAGATAATTACGGAGGTAATTACGCATCTACTTAGCAATCATTGATCCCTGTGCGATACTTAGAGCCAATCAAAAATTAGTAAGACTTAAGTGGCAAAAGGAATTAATATGAACCGTAGCTCTTGAATCAGTAAGGTGTTTTATTGATTATATAAGGTCAAGATCTAAACCCTAAAACGTAGTAGCAAGGGATAGCGAATGTGAAGGGAATAAGCAGATAGGTATGATTTAGTGAAGAGAAGTATTCAGAAAAATTCCAGTGACCAAGCAAAGCAGTGAAAGCATAGAAAAGAGATAAATCTGATAGATGAGATCAACATCATACAATAAAGAGAAGATTTATTATCTGCATACAGCGCAAACTAAAAGATTAGGTACTAAGACATTCTAGCCAGTGTATCAAGGTAAATCTCTTAATCAAGTAGTCCTAATAGAATTTTTGTAATCTCTTAACCGAGTGCTTACTTTATTGTAAGTTCCAAATCCTTTAACAAGGTAGACTATATAAGTCTTTTAGTCTTTAACAGGGCAGACCCCTCACAGGGTAGATCAAGTTTTGATCAAATTTTGTAAGCCCTAATAGGAAAATTTATTACTGTAGTAGTGAAGATTTGTGGGTGTCATCCCCACCCTAGTTTTACCTTTCAAGGGTTTCTGGGTAACCAAAATCTCTATGTTACGAATGCTTTCATGGATGATGTTTAGAATGTTAGTTATTTGATTATGATCAAGTATTGTTAATGCTATGCAAAAGTTTTGTTTATATGAGAATGGTTTAGTAGGTGATATCTGATTCACCCCCCCTCACAGTATCACATTTCCCAATTATATTTCCAACAATTGGTATCAAAGCTGCAAGGTTTCTCATAGAAAGTCTAACCACTTGAAGAAAAAGATCTTGAGATGGAAGTCTATAAGCTGGGAAAGGTCATAGAGAATCATAAAATTGATGTACAGCTAGCATTACAACAACTAGAAGTAGCCAGAGGTGAACTGAAGAAATCCTTGAGCAAAAGGAGAGAAATTGATATTCTGCAAAATGAATCACAGTATCAAGAAGAAGACACCACTGGATTATTTGATAATGGAAACTCTACAGAAAGTGACAAAGCCATAAAAAGAGCTACTGGAGAAGAATACCATACTGAATGATGATATCGAGAATCTAAAGAGAGAACAGGAGATTCAATCTGTCAGACTCTGTGAAGTAGTTAAACAAAAAAAGAAAGTTGAAGATGATAAGACAATGGCTAAAGAAGACAAAAGACAAATTGCAATAAGATTGGATGAAAGGAAAAGTGACATGCAAAGGTTGACTAATAATCAACTGGACATGGTAATTAAGAGTTGGGCAGGAAAGACATATAAATCAACCAACTGAGTTCTGAGAATGATCAATTAAGGAATGAACTTAGAACTGAAAAGGAAATCAATGAAAGGATGAACAAACCTAATGAAGCTGTAAAATATTTTGAATAATTGTTGAGGTCACCTAGAAGATTTGATGATAGATCTAGACTTGGACTAAATGAACATGCTTCATCTACTGAAGAAGGAGAATCATCAAAGAATGGAGAACAGAAGAATGCAAAACCAAAGAACAACAAGCCCACATGCCATCACTGTGGAAAGCCAGGACATACAGCCAACATATGCAGAAGTAAACATGGTAAGTTTGATTCAAAACCTAAGTTCAATGGACATTTCTTTAACTGTAAGAAACATGGACATCAGGCACATGAATGTAGGTCTAAGGTTAGTAACCCACCTACTTCACCTAAGTTTCAAGGAAATTGTTTCAACTGTCAAAAGTATGGGCATAGAGCATTTGAATGTAGGTCTAAACCAAGATGGTCACCAAATGAACAGACTAAGTCACCTGTGAAGAACAACTCATACAATTGGGATTACAACACATGGTACAGTTGTCATTATTGTAGAAAACATGGACACATTGGAGCAAATTGCATGAAGATTCATTTCAGAGGGAGATCCAAAAGTTGGATGACTAGAAGCATGGTATGTTACAAATGTAATAAGATAGGTCATCTTAAGAAAGACTGTAGTTCACCTATGCCAAGAAATGATCAGAATTAGAATGAAGATATCCATGAGAAATTAAAAAATCAGATGGACAATACATGGAAGAAGAAGGAAGCACTAGTGAAGCTAGCACATCCAAGGTCACCCAATCTGATGGATCAGGTGATCACACTTCTTCTAACTAAGCATAGTATGTATGTTTGGAACTAAATTTTGCAAAGCTTTATTTTACATCAGTTCCTAACATAAAGATTGATTAGAAGTTGAATCTGCATAGTTAAAGATGTATTAGGACATATGTGAGAGAAATAGAAAACTTTATTTTTGATGCCGAGTGACAGTATTCTAACCGAGATATCAGTGTTTTCTGAGCACCTATTATGGCCAAGATGCTATAGGTATCAAGCTGTGTCATAACAATTATTTTGACCGAGCTTGTGTTAGCTGAGGTTAGCATGAGTTTGTCGAGACAGTTGTATTCCACTTACAAATTTTGTACGGAGTATTTATGAGGCCCTAATTTCACTTTTAAGAATCTATAAAGCAGAAAGTTGTCATTCATTTCATTTCACCTAGCGAATCAAGATTTCTTCAAGTGATTATGAGTGCGAGCAACTAGTTTACCAAGTTGATTCCAAATTTCTATAGTGTATTGTCAGCAAAAATCATCTACAAAGTACTTATGAGAAAAAGGTACATTACCGAGTAAACATTTCTTTTCAAAATTTTAAATTTGAAATGGAATCATCATCTACTATAGTGAAGAAACAAGGGATGGAGGTTTTCAACGCGCAATTGGTAAGGAATGAACTCTGCAAGCCATGAATCTTTAAGACAATTTTGGAATCCGTGATTAAAGGAGATTTGACCGGAGCCCTATCTTCAATTCCAGAAAATGTCTTGATGATGAACGACATTAGGTCATGTTATATGTGTAAAATTGGGGAAATCAAAGAATACGAGATCAGGGAGGCATATGAAAAGTTTTGTGTTAAATGAGTGTTGAAGCTAGAGTACAAATCAGTTGTCGAACAAGGGTTAGTGCATGCCCTAGATTTCCCCTAGAATTTTAAGGTTGAATGGATAAAAAGTGGTGTTGAGTCAAGTACACGACATGCAACTATGGCTGGAAGATGGAACAATGAAGATAACAAAGGAAATGATACAATGAGTCACTGGTTACCCTACGATTCCAAGAAAAAGGACAATGAAGTGTTTGAGCAAAGAAGAAATTCAGGAAAACACACAAGCTGTATGGAACAAACAAGGAATGACGATCTCTACCATTACAAATCTGGAAATTAACTTTGTTGTGAGGGTTATCTTGCATAAGTTCTACCAATCTATTCAGTTGAACAATGTCCCATGTATGGTAGTGGACTAGGCATGGAAAATCATTAAGAAAGGGCACACGTATGATCTTGTCAAGCTCCAGCTGACTCAGCTTGTCGAGAACCTCAATTCAATCCGGACTGCAAAGAACTCAATGTGTAAGTTTGTCTCTTTATTAATCTGTCTATTCTTTTATGTAAAGAAGATTTTTCCTACTCATGGAGGTGTGATATGGGATAAGAAGAAACCCATTACTGTGCAAATCAATGAGTTTATAGGTCAAATAGGAGATAGTTTTAATGGAGTAATGGACAACTATTTTGTTGAGTTTAAGAATAAAATGAGGAAGAGGAGTAGAATCCCTATGTCATTAGTTGAGAAGTATAGTAATAATATATGCTTTCTAGTTGACAAAAAATTCACATATGCACAAGCAATCCTTCCTAGGCTTTCATGGCCCATGCCACTACCCTATGAAAAATATAGATGAAGCTATTGTTGCCATCACATCCCTCTTAGCTAAATAAATTGATAGCAAGGCACCCTACTTTGGAACATATGAAGAAGCCAAATCAAAAATCTCTTTGGGTTTAACAGCTACAACCTTAGAGAGGAAAAGAAAGAAGATAGTAAAGAATGTGGAGAACTATGTAAAACAATCAGATAAGGATGCTCCACTAGAATTAACCCAAGGTTTGGGAGAAGATGAGCCAAGTGAATCTAGTGATAGCGAAGAAGAAGAGGAAGAAACTCAAGTAGAAGAGAAGAAAGGAAAGAAACCAATAATTGTCGAGCCCCCAACCAAGAAAAGAATAATGAAACCCAAAGTTTCTTCGACACCTGTGCTAAGGCCTAGGAAAAGGGGAGCAACTACTGAAACTCCTAAGGTATCCCTTGCATCTAGTAAGTGAAAACCTGCACAACCTAAGACAGTGCCGAGTAAGGGAAACATAAGGCCTATAAGGAAACTTGTGTTGGTACAAGAAGATGATGAGGAAACTGAAAGTGATGAAGAGGTGAAGAAGAAGATTGCACTACAGGATGTTAAATCTATTGTGGATGAAATATGCCACAAAATCAAAAACTCTACAGGAGTGGATGACTTGAAAGAATTAAAGTTTGGAAGTTTCAGTATAGGAGAGAAGGAAAAAGTAGAAGATGTTATTCTTGAAATGCTTTGCACTTTCAAGATGTTACCTATTCAGTTGGAGAATTGAATTCCAAAGGAGCTAAGTAATAGGGTTGCACAAAAATGGGAATATGCCCTTAATACTAAAAAACAAATAAGGGAGAGCACTTTAGCACAAGCGGAATCAAGTCTCACCCCTGCCAACATCAAAAAAACTATTGAGAAATACCAAGCCAAATTTGATCCTAAGCTCTGAGCTTATCTAATCCTTCAACACAAGGTTGAGGATGTCGTACAAGAAAGTGACAAGATTTGGAAGATAGTGTATGGATTATTGATTGACAAAGATGGAGATATTAGTGCTAGTAAATCTAAGGATGTTGAGCCTGAAATAGAACAAAGTGTAATGGAATCACCCATTCCAGAGATAGAAGCTCCCAAGGTAGAGGAAATTCAAAAGGAACCTAAAGTACACATTGTAGATATCACAGAGGATACATCAATTAAGAATCTGGTATTAACCGAGGAAGACATACAGGCTAAGAAAGCAAAAGACACATCTTTGCCAGGTAGTAACATAGTACTTTTACAGGTCAAAGCTTATCCAAAAATTGATGTGACATCAATTGGTAACACTACCCCTGCCAAATCTAAAGTTGTTATAGTTGATCAATTAGTTGGTACAAGTACTACCGAGGAACTAAAGAAGCCAGCACCAGTTATTCAAACCACATCTACTGAGGTGATTCACCAGGAAATAGAGGAGAAGTCAGAAGAAAAAGCTACTAGTCCTCATGTGGAATTTAAGGGAACTGAGAGGAAAGAAGGAAAAGACATAGCTACTCAGGTACAAGAGCCTACATAACAAGAAGCAATACAAGCTCTTGTACAGATGTCGAGTGGGAGCACACCAAAGAAGGCACACAAGAAGAAAATGGAATTATTTTCACCAGAGGTAACCATTGATGAAGTTATTACTATTCCTAAATGGGATACTGATAACTTATCCTATGAGCAAATATAGGAATTGAAAGATTTATTATCAAGGAAAAGTAGACAGGAAGAATTGAGAAGAGAACATCAGCAGAAATAGATTTTGTATGAAATCAAAGATATATTTAATGATGTTTATGAGTTATCAGATGTAAATAGTTCCGCTCCCATATTGGAACAACTTGTACATATTGTTGAAAAGGTAAATAATGACATGAGTAGCACCAGTGATAAATTGTTTGAGTGGTCGAAAAGAAAGTTCGAGACCAAAATGCTGGAGAAAGTATCTATTGAGATTGTAGTTAAATAGGTTGCACTTTCTACTTTGGTAGCAGAGACCAAAGAAGTAACTATAAATGCAAACTCTCTACTCACCAAACTATGCAATATAGAAGAGTTCATTGAGGAGAACCAATGATTTATCCATCAACTATAGCAAGAACTCAAATCCACCAGTCAGTCTTTAAGTATTGATCCAAAAAATAGTTCAAACCATCATGTCAAGATAATGCATACTCAAGGAAAGATAGTCGAGTTGATGGCTAATGATGCAAAAGATTAGATCTCACCTACTTTCTATGCAAACAATTTTAACACCTCACCTGGAGTCATTACAGAGAAATTTGGTCAAGGCTAAGGACTTAACTCAGAGGGATCTGAATCTGTCTACTACCGAGAGTCTAGTCCATCTAGCTGCCGAGCTAGAAGTGCAGTCTGAAGTTTTAACTGTCATTGCTAGAGGATGGGATACTGCACTACACATGGTTATGATGCTGCACAAACCATTTTTGGAGAAGCATTTTGAGATCCCCACTCCAGATGAAATTCGTCATGTCAAAATCAAGGGGGAAGTAAAATCATGACATGACATGACAAAGATGGAGGTAACCAAATTTTTGAAAATTTTTGAAAATTTTTGAAAATTTTTGAAAATTTTTGAAAATTTTTGAAAATTTTTTAATGTATATATCTCAGGGGGAGTATTTTTCTTATACTACATATTTTTGTAAAGGGAGATGTAATGTCATGACAATGTTTTTGCCACTAATGTCAAAGGGGGAGATTGTAGATCTCTATAGTTTTGTTGACTATTAGTGACCCACACTTAGTCATTTATCTAGGCAATGATGGTCGGTCATCACTGTGACCAAGTCATTATGTAAAGGCCAAGCTATGTAATGTTTACTTATCGAGCAGTAGTACTGCCGAGTAAACTTATGGTCACTATGTATTTTTGTAGTATACCGATTCTAGTTTTTTCGAGTCCTATATGCAATAATTACCGAGCATCAGAGATATCAACATATGTCGAGTATGGTGAATGTCGAGTATCAAAAACTGCATTTGCCAAGTTAGCCAGAGAATGACATAAGAGTTTGTTTTGGCACAGTGATCGAGGTAAACAATTTTGGCTGACATTAATGTTTTGTATTTTTTTTGTTGAGATAATTACGAAGGTAATTACGCATCTACTTAGCAATCATTGATCCCTATGCAATACCTAGAGCCAATTAGAAATTAGTAAGACTTAAGCGGCAAAAGGAATTAATATGAACCGTAGATCTTGAATCAGTAAGGTGTTTTGTTGATTATATAAGGTCAAGATCTAAACCCTAAAATGTAGTAGAAAGGGACAGTGAATGTGAAGGGAATAAGCAGATAGGTATGATTCAGTGAAGAGAAGTATTCAGAAAAAGTCCAATGACCGAGCAAAGCAGTGAAAGCACAGAAAAGAGATAAATCTAATAGATGAGATCAACATCATACAGTAAAGAGAAGATATGTTATATGCATACAGTGCAAATTGAAAGATCAGGTACTGAGACATTCTAGCCAGTGTATCATGGTAAATCTCTTAACTGAGTAGTCCTGATAGACTTTTTGTAATCTCTTAACCAAGTGCTTACTTTATTGTAAGTTTCAAATCCTTTAACAAGGTAGAATGTATAAGTCTTTTAGTCTTTAATAGGGAAAACCCCTCACAAGGTAGATCAAGTTTTGATCAAATTTTGTAAGCCTTAATAGGAAAATTTATTACTACAATAGTGAAGATTTGTGGGTGTCATCCCCACCCCAGTTTTACCTTTCAAGGGTTTTTGGGTAACCAAAATCTCTGTGTTACAAATGCTTTCATGGATGATGTTTAGAATGTTAGTTATTTGATTATGATCAAGTATTGTTAATGTTATGCAAAAAATTTATTTATATGAGAATGGTTTAGTAGGTGATATCTGATTCACCCCCCCTCTCTCTCAGTATCACATTTCCCAATTATATTTCCAACAAATACAACCACCACCAACCACGCAATGGGTATAATGATGTTGTATTCTCTGACTCCAAATGCTAATGGGGGCACAATATGATGAGTGTCTTGGGGAGTTACCATCTCCCTTGCACTTGGATTATCCCACTTTTGGGGGTGAATTGGGTAGTCTACTAATCTATGGATTCTAGTAAGGGACTCCATTTGAATACATTCTTTGTGCTCGTGCAAGTTCTCTTTAGCCCTATAGCCCCACAAAGAACCTTTGTACCAATATTCATGTAAATATGATTGAGACCCTAAGGTCCAATAAGGTGGTTAGGTGACAGTTGATTATAATCCTAAATGACATCTGACTTCTAAGGCTTTGGCCTCAAGGAAGAAATTTGTTTAATGTGAATTGGAGTGGTGTGGCTTACACCTCATTCTCACATGGGTCATTCTCCAAGGGTGAGTACTTTTTCCCACTTGGATAGGCCCATCTAAAGGAATGCAAAAAATGAAAAAGAAGAGCTACAAGGGTCTAGATTTTTTATTTTCCCTCAAGGGGAAAAGAGCATAATCTCTAACCTTTTGACTATTCCCAAACACAAAAAAAAAGTTCATTTTAAGACGTCTTGCATGTGAGATTCCTACGATAAATAAATTAATGCAAATAAAATATTTGGTTTTTTCCTTCATAGGAAACCTACACAAAAATACATCAGTAGTATTTTTTATTCTATCTTTGGCACACATCCTACACAAAATAAGGTCTAGATATTGTATAAATGTCTTCACCAAAAGATCCTGCATAAATATGTTAGGCTTCTAAAAAAACACAAAAAGAGAAAAGAGAACCAATTTGTCAGAATTAGCAATACCAATTGTAGAAATTAGAAAAATAGAAAACAATTTCCTTTTTTAATAAAAATTGGGGAAGATTCTTATACAAGAATCTATGCATCCTCATACGATATTTCATCCTGATTCATACTGTTTTGTGAGAATGTTTGTATGAGAAAACAAAGCTAGACTATAGACAAAATCTTGAGATTTTGTACAAATACATAATTGTGAAGATAGAAATTGATTTTATGCCCTATGGTGGGTACCAGAAATGTGTGTGTAAAAATTGGTTGCTAAATAACACTACACTTCAATGATTCTTAATGTGATTGATTTAAATAATGAAAATAGAATAATCTAAAACAAAAACCAACCAAAGCACCTCATTGCATTCTAGTAGATATGATTATGAGTTTTTCTCTCAGGTTATCGCAAAACCCAGTGACTATAGATGTAATCTAAATGAAGGAATTTAAGACAATATGAAAAATAAATGTTCATCCAATTAGCTAAGAGTTAATCCATATTAGGCAAATGAAATGTAGTGTTCCTAGATTTTATGGATGCAAGAATGATGTAATTAAAACAAACTAACTATGCAATTAAGATAACTAACAATAATCTCAATGCATAAATAATAATGAAAAAATTGACAGTGTTACACTACTTAGAAAAATATATCCTCCCTTTGTGAGAATGGAGGCCTAGTTATATAGGAATCCTCTCGAGAATGAACAGACGAGATTGACCAAAGATGGATGATTGAGATTTGTTCCATACTAGCACAATCCATGTGCAACAAATTTGATTGGTCGAGACAATCAATTAATAGAACTAGTTTGGTCAGTTGTTTTGGAAACTTATAAGGCTGAACTGAAGTTGCTAAATTGAAAGATGAGTAAATAGAAGTGGTTTCCCAATTAACTGGATTGTTTTAAAAATTATGTTCAGTTGACTGGATGATGAATCCATAAATGCTCTTTTGGAATAATTAAATGATTTAATGCATTTTTCTCCAAATTGTGATGATATAATTAATTTAATTCCTTTTTGTGATTAATTGACGATTTAATTATCAACAACATTAGGATTTAGGAATTAATTAATTAAATAAGATCAAGTGCAATGGTTGAATGGGACCTAGAGTATAGGTCAAATCAGATTGATAAGTTAAATTGCCTTAGGTTAGGACTTAGGGGATTTAATCAAGATAAGGGATCTCTTGATGAAAAATTGAGATTAGGGGCTTATGGTTTTATTGACCATTTTTAGGTGATTACTATAATACCCTAAAAATGGGCTTCAGAACCATTAACCTCCTACATCGACAAATCGATCGAAATTGACATAAAATTCATAATTGAAGGTACATCTACACATCAAATTATCAAAACCCTAATCGAGTCTATCTTAATTCTCCATCGGAGAATATTCCTAAATATTCCTAATTACTTCTAATTAAATATTATTTGGTGATATATATTGTTTTATTTATCCTAGGTGCAATTAATTGAATATGTTGAATATTTGATTAATTAAATTTAATTCTGCCACTTACTTAATTTAATTAGATTTAGTTGAATTTATTCCTAATTAATATTGTTTATTTGACAATAAATCAAATTTCTAGAAATAATTGATTAAATATTTATTTAATTGATTAAATCAAATTGTCAAATTTAATAATATAGTTTTGGGATAAAGTTTGATTAAATAATTGATTAACCCATAAATCAATTGTTTTTATTCAAAACGCAGTTAAGTTGAGAATAAAATACTTGGAATATTAAATAAATTCATAATTATCCATGCACAATCAGAAAAGTGGTTAAACTCTGAATCAACTAATCATTTCAATGTGTCAACTTTTTGGACTCAACATGTGATTGTGAGTTAAAAAGTGATATGAACTTCTGATTTGAGTTAAAAACCTAATTTTGCATGATTTTGTGAGTTAACTCTTTCTGATTTTTTGATAACTCAACAATCAATCTAAGTTTATCAGGGAGATATTTTTGGCTTTCCATGAGTTCTCAAAAATCTTGGATTTCTATATAAACGAGGCTCAGTCCTTTACAAACAACTATGAATTTGAAGAGTCTTGCTCATGCGATCTAGCGAAATTGTGAGATTGTGCAATTTTAACGATTCTTGTTATCATTGCTTTATCTATTTCATAGCATTCATATCATTGTTAAAATAGATTTCAATTTATTTTTATCTAGTTTTCCATCATTTGATACAATTTTTCATCCATATTGCATAGAAAATATAAAAAATATAGCTTAATCTGCATCCATTTTTCATTAGCTTTCATCATCAAATCCTTCGTTTAGGTGTTGCATTGTCACTGATCTTGGTTATTTCTGAGAATATTATACTCACATCTACTAGAAGGCAGTAAATTTCCTAGTTAATGATATTTGTCTTATTTGTAGATTTTTTGATTTGTTAACCTCTAATGTTTTACTGAAGTGTTGTGTTCTACAGATAGGTACAATTTCACACACACATTTTTGGTGCCCACCGTGGGGCCCGACAATGGCTTTCCATCATTGTTTTCATCATTTTCTGACAATTTCAATTCAAGATCTAATTTTTAATCTTTCTTCCATACAATTTCATATGACATTTGCAGAAAGTCGTATCATAACATTATGTCTATCGTACGACAGATGATATTTTGCATTGTCATGTGTGTTGATACGTATTGTTGTATGAGATCTTAATTGTCATGTGTGCACGAACCCATTGTCATATCATGTCTAGATTTTCATATGGGAACTAGTACATTCTCGTACGAGTTTTGACACCAAATTTCATTTGTTGTATCAAATTTTTTGGGCAGTTTTTGAGATTTAGATTTTAGATTTGGACTGACAAATAACCCTAACAATTATTGCTTACTGCTGCTTGGTTATTTTTATAGCCTAACATATCTATGCAAGACAAAAGATGAAGACTGAGCATAAAAACTAGATCTTTTAGCCTCTTCTTGTCTTGACTTCTAAGCCCATCTTTTGCAAATAACCTCATTTTCAAAAAATTGCAGGTCAAAGACACTCATTCAACAAGATTTATGACAGGTGGTTTTATTAGGTTTCCTAATCTTCTTCAAGAAAATATTTTGTTTTCTTAAATTTCATTTCATTTTTATAGGAATCTAGCTAAATAGGTACGTGCACTTATTACCATTGAGGAAAATATTGAGGGGATTATGCTCTTCTCCTTCTTAGGAGAATCAAAAACCCAAAAGGCATCTTCCCTAGTTCTAGTTTGCGTACTATATCTGGATTGATTATGCTTGACATGTCTGGAATAGGGAAAAGGACAAGGTTAGGGGATTATGCTCTTCTCTTTTAGAGAATTAGAAACCTAGATCTTGTGGTCCCCAACCTCACATTTCAATTAATCCTTTCGAGGGCCTGTCGGCGAGTAAAAAGATCCTAAGAATGACCTAAGTAGGGACAAGTCTTAAGCTGACTCTTCCACCCCACTATAAAATTTGACGCTTCCTTGAGGTTAAAGCCTCAGAAGACATAGTTGTGCTTGTTCCTTGGATTCATTCCAAGAACATGCTTTGATTTTGTGTAGAGCAGAGCCGCTTAAATCATGCTTGCAAGACTACACTGGTCAGAGTGCTCATAGGGTTAACAGCCTCAATCCTTCTTGTAGGACTATGGGACACAGTTGTGAATGGATGCCTTGATTAAAAAGCCTAAGCTATTTTGCCACCGATCCACCCCCAAATGATTTGTAGTGCTTGTGTGAGGTGAATAGTAATCACCCCAAGAAACTCATCATACTGAGCCCTCTTTGACATTTGAACTTGGCTAATATGGGCTTCAACATCCATTGCATATTGTTGGACCTACATATTCTAAGGAGTCCATGACTATGTTCCTAATTCAATGAGCAAGTAATACATCTCTTCTCTTAGCTAGGGTAAGGTAGGTGTGATTGATTAATTGAGTCAGTTCCCTCTATTTTCTGTGATTGTGAGCCTATTGCTATGTTAAACAACATAAGACAATCTAGTACACAAATTTTCAAAAAAACCTAGATAGAAAAATTTGCAAACAATTTGATACCAAAAACACCAAACAGCTAAAAACTTGCAAAATCTAAAGAAAAATCCTTTTCTGGTGTAAATTGTCATCCTAAATTTTTAATTGTCGTATGAGAATTACTTTGATTTTCAAGTGTCATAGAAAAACCCCCAAATTATTGTACGAGAACTAGTACTATGTCATACGAGTCTTGCCATAAATCCTCAATAGAAAGAAATACTAGAGTCATTTTTCGTACGAGCCTCTACAATTGTGATGTCAGACCCCATTCTAAGTCGTACGAGCCTAGATACTGTCGTATGAGAGTTGTCCCAAAAATTGCCAGAGAGTCAAAATTTGTCATAAATTTAGTCAACCAGCAATTATTACCCAGATTCTGTCAAAATCATCACTGTGTCAGGAACAGAGAAGAGCAATAGTAAATTCACCATATTTTTCCTAAAGTGACCAGTTGAGCCTGATTTTCCATCTGATTGATCAGTCTGAATCCCATCTTTTCTTGTGTCAAAATCTTGTCAAAACAAACCCCAATTCAATATCTTCAAACAACTAATTGTTGTGAATTCATGTCCACCATCTTTTGGGCATCTACCCATACATCTCAGACACAATATCCCTCATTTACATCCATTCTATCTTTTCAAAAAAAAATTGATCTCGACAAGGTTGTGTCACCCGATCTTTCCTAAATTAGACTATCTCTTAGTTGTCATATCTCACTCTGATTGTTCACCCAAGGTTAATGGTGGAAACTAGAGCTTCCTCACATAGAAAAGCAAGAGAAGAACCAAAAATATCTCCATCATCTTCTATTTTGGCTCAGACATTTCATCATCCTTACGTTACAAATATGTACGAAGAAGACACCCTTGGCAATTTACGCTTGAAAGATGGTTACATAACCCCTCTAGTATCAACACCAAATCCAAATCAAAGCGCCACTATGTCTCAAGGAGGAGAAAACCAAGGCTCCCAAGGTCATCAATATGAACATGGTGGGGACCAAGAACTCACACCCTCTGAAATTGCCTAATATCATAATGATGATGTCTTCAAGAAAATGATGAAACACTTCTTGCATGAAGACAAAGAGACATATTTCCTTGAATTGGCCCAACAAGGGGCCAAACTTCCTCCAAGCTTCAACATTGACAATATTATCACACACGAGGAAGAAACACCCATCACTACTATGATGAAACAAATGCATGCAATGTAAGTTAAGTTAAACCAGCTGGAAAAGGAGAAAGAACCTAAAGAATTCTCCATGGACGCTCTATGTCCCTTTCCATTCAATCATAGCTTGTATATGCCACCATTCCCTAAAGGGGTGGAACTCCCAAAATATGACAAATATGATGGAAACTCTGATCCTCGAGATCACGTCAGAGAGTTATGCACCTTATCCATGGAATTCGTGCATGAACCTACATTCTTAATGTGTCTCTTCCCCTGATCTTTGGGAGGAATAGCCATCAATTGGTTCTCTAAGATACCCCCCATGATCAAAACTTTTGAGGAGTTAATCAAATTGTTCTATCAGTAGTACTCCTACAATATCCAACATCCAGTCACCATGATCGATATCTGCAATCTAAAACAAAACTCAGGAGAACCCTTCCTGACCTTCCTCAAATACTGGAGGAAGAATTTTTCACTCTATGCCTGACCAATTCACGAGAATGAGAAACTAGAAATCTTTATCAATAATCTGATTCTGGAAATCAATTATCATTTGTAAATGAAAAATTATACATCCTTTGATAAAATGGTAGAAAATGCCATAAAGATCCAAAATGTGCTTGTTCAAAAAGGAGACATATCGATTCATAAGGAAAACAAGTATGATTCAAGATCTAGTTCCAACAAGGATAAGGGAAAAAATTGGAACAAGAACAAAAACATTGTCACAAATGATGTTGTCAATCATATCAGTGCTCCACCTAAAGCACCAACATTTAATCTCACCATTGGCACCCAAGCCATAAAAGCTTTCAAGATGGAAGCAACTGAACCAACTAAAAATTTAACTAACTATAAACCTTGGGTTACAAAACCAAATCGCTAGTTCACTCCTTTGGGTTAGTCCTTGGAATCTTCCATGAAAACTCTATTGGAAAATAATATCATCGTGTTACCTGAGATCAAACCATATGATCCTGAAGTCAAACCTAAGTGGTGGAAAGAGACCGATTTCTGTGATTTCTATCAAAACAAGGGTCATAAAACCAATAACTGCATACATCTAAAACATCTCATTCAAGACAAAATTGACATTGGATAAATTGTGATTGACAACCATAAATCCAACAATGATCATACAACATTCACAGAACCTTTTTTGAATCATTATCAAGGAGATTCATCTCGTAAACCAAACATGGGTGCTAAAGTCAATTACACTTACTCTAGTAACAATGATGTTATCAACATGGTAGAACCATGCCTCTCTGAACACTGTAATGTCATCACTATTGTCATAAAGGACAGAGATAACAAGACAACTAATGCAATTACCCAATCTCAAGCTCAAGCAATTCTTCAAGGACAAAACTTGGGTTCATCAAAGACCCTGAAGGTGCCATTTAATCTTGCATCTTCATCTCAACAAAGGACTACTTCCAAATCTTCCAATTCTAAAGAGTCCAAAGAGATATCATACAACATCATCCAACAACTGCAACATACCAATGCCAAAATCTCTATATTAGAGTTACTTCGCATCTCTCTTGCTCATCGTGATATTCTAGACAAAGCTCTAATTGGCTCTAATATTCTTGAAGATCTTGATCTTGACAGATTCCAAACAATGGTGGGTCACTTGACGTCCCCTCAATGCATATCCTTTTCACAAGAAGATGACAATTCATTGAGTCACCCACATAACCAGCCCTTGCATATTGAAGTCTTAATCCAAAACCATCATGTCAAACATGTGTTGATAGATGGAGGTGCTGGTCTGAATATCTATTCCTAAAAATTGGTTACACAACTGGGATTGTTTGAAGATGTTATTGATCCTAAAAATAAGATAACCATAAAAGAATATGATGAACAAGAAATAAATTCCAAAGGAGTCATTGTGCTACCTATCAGGATAGGACCTATCATCAAAGATATCACATGTAAAGTGCTAGACCTTCCCTTGGCCTATAAAATTCTTCTAGGAAGGCCCTAGATTCATGAGATACAAGATATTCCATCAACGTACCACCAATATCTAAAATTTCCCTATGATGGAGTAGAATTCACTATACCTGCAAACACATCATCATCTTGCAACGCCTTGAAGGAAAGTGAAGATAAACTTGTTCCACATAATAGAGAGTCTTCTACCAAACAAATAGACATAGCATCTACATATAAAATGGAAGACCTATCAAAAGGATTCAAGATCAAAGATAATGGCATGGGAGAATATACAATGGAACCGATACTATCTCTCACTTCTCTCCCACTTTCACCAAGGTCTTATGGACAACCTTCTGAGAAAGAAAGACCATCAACTAAAGAACCTTAGGTTGTCTTCAATGGAAGCTTTATCATAGAAAAAAGTGTCAAAACAAGAATTTGATGAAGAGGAAGTTGTGCTTTCTTGGTTATACAAGGATGAGTCTCAATCACAGACAGTTCAAAAGTGTGACTCTAAAACACATAAAGTTCCTTCAAAATCATATGGACCAGGTCACAAGCTAATGTCCAAAATGGGATACACAGGAAAATGACCTCTAGGAACAAAAGGTAAAGGCATCATTAGGCCCATTGAACACTGTGGGAGAACAACCAAGCATACCACAGGTCTAGGTTATCAGAAGAAACCTTTCCATCTCAGTGGAAACTCTTCTCATGTGATTGAACAAATAGAACTAGGAATGGATAAAAATGAAGAAGAGGAAACACTTCAAGAAGATAGTGATGACTTTGATACTATAGATATTTTCCCCTATAAACGCATTCCTCAAAAAATCTTAGACCTGCTCAAGGAGGAAAAGGAAATTAAAACAATCAATGTAGTAGACACACAAGAACCTACTACTGAACAAGAAATGCTCGCCACACAAGAACCGACTGATCCTAAAAAAAAATGAGAAGAAGAAGGTGAACCTATCACAATAGCTAAATATTTGGGACATGAAAATGATTCTGAGACAAACTCCCATGAATATGAGTTCCGCTCAGACTCTGAAGGAAACCCTTCTTGGGGAATCCATCCTGATTTCACACATATTCTTGATTTTCCCAGAGATCCAGCTGAAAAATCAAATGACTGTGAATGGGGAATTGTTCCAGAAGAAGATGAGCTTATCAAAGAAAAACACATTGATGTCATTCACCAATACACACCTATATCTGAAATAAGTCTAGAATGAAATGATAGACCTTGCGAGTCTGATTCACTCATCATTAACACAGGATCCAATGATGACATTGAGACACTTACCAAATTGAACATTCTGAGTAGTAATATCATCCTTGAATTTGAGAGTTAGATCAAAACCAATGATGACAACACTGTATGCATAAACACTATCACTCAATCCTTTCCCACACTTATTATCCAACATCCTAGGCTTATTGACCAAACATCCAATGATCCAAGCCAAGACATCCATACTTTCCAAATAGACTATGCTCTCGCCTACTACCTAAACATAGTAGAACCCATGACAGCTTCCATCAATGAACCTAGCATCAGCATGATAGAGTCAGATATCAAATATCTTAGTCAAAAGAACAAAATTAAAAATAAAAAGAGTTCTGAGGGTGAAAACCACTATGTGACAATCTCATAACCTAAAATAGTAAAAACAAAAGATGTATCTAAAGGTGAAAACCTCTCTAAGGCACCTAAGGATGCGATATTTGATGTCCTTCCAAGTTATTTATAGGACAGATCTCTAGTATTGATATAACCAACTCAATCTATCAATTTGGGCACAACAGAAGAACCCCAGTTGATTCATGTAGCTCAATCACTATCAGAAGAAGAAAAACAAGCATTTACAAAATTCTTAACAAAGAAGAAGATTGCATGGAAATATTCAAATATGCCAGGGTTAGATCCTGATCTCATCATGCATCTTCTTTCTATAGCTCCAGGATTCAAACCTATTAAATAGAAGTTGCGAAAAATGCATCCACATGTTGCACTCCTAGTCAAAGCTAAGCTGGAAAAGTTACTAAAATCCAGATTTATCTGAGTCATAGATTATGCAGAGTGGATATCAAATATAGTTTCAGTTTCAAAACCAGACAAATCTATAAGAGTATGCACAGACTTCAGAGACATAAATAAATCATGCCCTAAGGATGACTTTCCACTGCCAAACATCGATATGATAGTGGACATGACTGTGGGCTTTGAAATGTACTCTTTAATGGATGGTTTCTCTAGATACAACCAAATCAAGATCACTCCAGAGGATCAAGAGAAAATATATTTTACTTGTGCATGGGGTAATTTTTTCTAGAACGTCATTCCATATGGTCTTAAGAATGTTGGTGCTACATATCAACAAGCTATAACATCTATCTTTCACAATATGATGCATCAAACCATGGAGGACTATGTTGATGACACCATAGCTAAATCAATGAAAAGATATGAACATCTAGCTGACTTAAGCAAAATATTGGATAGAATGGAAAATTTTAGTCTCAGACTGAACCCTAATAAATGTGCCTTTGGTGTCACTTCAGGAAAACTTCTAGGGTATATTGTTTCAAAGAAAGGAATTGAAGTAGATCCAGCAAAAGTGAAAGCAATCATGGAGATGCAACCTCCTAAAAACATGAGTCAAATGAGAACCTTACAAGGAAGGGTGCAATCAATCAAGCGCTTCATATCTCAACTAGCGGACATATCAAAACCTTTCACAAAGACATTGCATAAAGGTGTAACCTTCTCATGGAGTGAGGAATGTGAAAAGAACTTCAATCATATCAAGAAATATTTGGCAAATCCACCAATTCACATGCCTCCTATTCAAGGGAAGCCATTGATATTATATGTCTCTTCCAAAGATACATCATTGGGGGCATTAATAGAACAACATGATGAGAATAAGAAGGAGAGAGCTATCTACTAAATCACTAGAACACTGGTAGCTTATGAAAAGAACTATTCCATGATAGAAAAAGTGTGTCTAGATATCATCTTTGCATCACATAAGCTGAGACACTACATGTTAGCTCATACTACACAATTAATAGCAAAGATTGATCTACTGAAGTACTTATTAAGCAAAGCTACCCTCACAGGTAGACTAGTGAAATGGGTAATGCTATTGAGAAAATTTTACATCGAATATGTTGAAAGAAAATCTCTCAAAGGAAAATTCATTGCAGATCAGTTAGCTGAAGCACCAATGTTCGATGATCAACCAATGTAAATGGAATTTCTTGATTCCTCTATTATGAACCTATCTTCTAGAACATGGAAATTATTCTTTGATGGATCCAACACACAAAATGGATCTAGAGCTGGCATATTGTTCATAACACCACAAGGTTACTCCATTCCAAAAGTATTCAGAATCAAATTCCATTGTACCAACAACATAGCTGAATATGAAGCTTTACTGAATGGTATGAAAATAGCACTCGAATGGAGAGTAACAGAACTACACATTCATGGAGACTCACAACTGGTCATACACCAATTTAATGATCTGTATCAAAAAAAGGATGAGAAACTTGTTCCATACAAATGCATGGTAGATGAATTAAAGAAATATTTCATATCTATCACATTTGAACAGATTCCTAGAATGGAGAACAAAGTTGCTGATGCTATGGCAACACTTTCAACTTTCCTACAATAGCCCGAATGTCAACTATGTTATGAGTTCCCGGTGGAAGCACTGTCATTCCATGCCTATGATGTTAGGAATGAATGTTGAATATATCCTATGGGGGAGTATTCACATCCATTTTGTAGCATTTTTTGTTGCATTCATGATTTTGATTGTCATTGATGTCAACACAGTGATCTACTAAAGTTTAGTAGAGAAGTAGACAGTGTTTGAGTTAGCGCACATGGGATATTGAAGATCAAGCTATGTGGAGTTGAAGACTTACTCTATGATGTTCTATGAGATCATGGTTAAGAGCACATATAGAAATTCATTTATTCATGACAATTATGTATAATTCAATGGAAGCAGTATTCAGGCAGTGTTCCTAAGTAGCAGTTTGTGGAAATCGGATGATATCTCCTAATAAGGATAGAATCTGAACATGTGAAGTTGAACAAATGTTTAAGACATGATAATTGTGATGTGGATGTGACAACAAGGTTAGAGGTCACACGAGTGAAGAGTTATCTTATTTGGAAGCCGACAATTTTATGTAATTATGGAATTATTATGTAACGTGTGGAAGATTTTATTTTTTAATTTGTATGCCAACTCATTTGTAATTATTTGAGTGTGGTATAAAGGAAGGAATTTTTTCCTTATTGTAATGTGTAATTGGAATGTAAGATTTTGAAAGTGAATTGTGGAATTGTGCAATACTTGTTGAAAGAGGATATGTGAAGTGTAATACCCCAAAAATGGGCTATAAGTTCATTAACCTCCTACATCTACAAATCAAATGAAATCAACATCAAAGTCCTAACCTAAGGCACATCTAAACATCATCGAATCATAATTGATTATCTTAAAATTCTGCATTGGGGAATATTCTTAGCAATATTCTTAATCATCATAATTATCTTTAATTTTATAATTATTTGGCAATAAATCACATTTATCCTAAAGTTTGATTAATTGAATATTTTCATATTTAATTAATTAGATTTAATATTTGCCACTTAATTGTTTAATTAAATTTAATTCTATCTATTATTAATTATATTATTTAATTTTGACAATAAATCTAATATCATATGAATAATTGATTAAATTCTTATTTAATTAATTAAAGCAAGTTCTCATTATTTAATAATATAGTTTTTAATAAAAGTTTGATTAAATAATTGATTAACCCATAAATCAATTGTTTTATTTTTAAAAGTAGTTAAGTTGGAAATAAATCACTTTATTATTAAATTAATTCATAAATAAAACATGCACAATCATAAAAGCAGACAACTATCAATTATCAATTAAAGCTAAACTCTATTTTGAGTTAAAACTTAGCTTTTGCATGTTTTTGTGAGTTAATTATCTTTATTATAAAATAACTCAAAAATCAACCTGAGTTATTTGAGTGATTTATGGCTTTTTTTCATGCACCTCCAAAGCCTTGGATTTCTATAAAAACAATGCTCAGCTCTTCATAATTCATCTCTCAATCATCTTGCAAATTGCAAACTTACTCTACAGGAATCATAGCATATTAGATTTGGAGAATTTGCACAATTGAAGCTTGAAAGAATCAACTTGTGAATCGACATCTTTGTGAGATCAATCTTATTTTAGCATTCATATTGCATATCATTGTTAGATTAGCATTGCATATCAATTTTCAATAGCATTCATAGCATATCAATTTCATATTAGCATAGATTCATATCAGTTTTTATCATTCTTATTGCATAGAAAATATCAAAAAAATAGCCTAATTGCATTCAATCTCATATCTAGATCAATTGCATTCAAATCCTTCATTTAGGTGTCGTCTAGGTCACTGATCTCGATTACAATCTGAGAACATTAATCTCGCACCTACTAGAAGGCAGTAAATCACTTGGTTAGATTAGATTTCAATTTTGCACGATTTTGATTATCACTAACCTCTAATATTTTACTAAGTGTTGTGTCTATAGATCAGGTACAATTTTCACACACACATTTCTGGCGCCCACCATGGGGCAACCCACCTTTGCATGCTGATTTTGATTCTTAGAGCTAAAACCCTAAAGTTTCAAATATTTAATTTTATCTCCCAAACGGCTTGGATTTTTTGTTTGAAATTTTTTTTTCACGTTGGAGACATATCAGGGAAGCTTTGAAAAAAAATTCAGAATTTTTTGAATTATTTTGAATTTTTAATAATTTTTTTTTATTTTTCATAAAAAATAAATATCTGACGCAAATCAGCATATTTTTCTAAAAATTTTATATTTTCAGAAAGCTCTTCAAATTCTACAAGGGGTCTATTATTTGTGTTTTAAATTTGGATGCAATTTAATAGCTCAAATAGTCAATTTGCAAAAACTGGTCTATTTTTATAAAATAGGTCTCTAGGGCACAAATGAAGAGATTTTTCAAAAAATTTTGCATTTTTGGAAAGCTCTCTATTTTTAAGTAGGGGTCTTTATTCTGAATTTCTATTTTTGTGGCCAAAATCATATCAAAAAAATTAGATCTTGTTGACTAGGTCAAATGTAGTGCAAAAAAATTAAAATTTTATGATGGGTATGCACTTATTTTTCATATGATTCAATGCATGATATGAGTTGTCATTTGGATTAATTTATGGTTATTATTGCTCCTAACAATTAATTTTTAGAGCTAACCCTATGGTTTTCATAAGTTGAATATATTTTGCATAGCTTGTTTGCTTGTTTGCTTGTTGGAGAGTTCGTCATTTGCTTGCATGGAAAAGCTCAACAAAAATTGCTAAAAATCAGGTAGAATCTACTAAGCGCGTTGTGAGGATCATGAGGTATTCTCCTTGTTCTGAAAACATTTTGATTTGGACTTAAAATAAATCTCTTATGTGTCAAGCTTGTGTGCATCTTTTCATGCTTTTGATCTATTTCTACACACTTGCATAATTTGATACTAGGTTGTGATCCCTTAAGGATTCATTAAGTAGTCTTAGAATACTTATGATTGATCTTGATTGCTATCTTGGGTTATTGGACTCGCTAATCTTTCGGCCCCTCATTTCCACCCCGTGGTTGCAATCTCAGCGCCATAAAGGAGAGGGGTCAACAGGACATAAGCGTTAAGTGTTCCACTTGGCAACCCTTTTGTGCTTTTAGGAACTCACTTATTTTCTAAGTTGGGGACTCATTTTCAGCTTGTGTGAGGTTTTAAGTGTTCCACCTTGTGGACTCATCTCATATTCACTTTAAGCGTTAAGTGTTCCTCTTTCTACTTTTTGGGTACTTTTGGGTAGATTTACTTTCAAGAATATATCTGTGCTCACATAGTAATTAGGCCCTATGAACACTATTCGTGATTCTTTAGAGATTGGATTCCTAGCAAAATCCTTTCTTGACGATGGAATCCTTGTAGGTAGGGAGGATACTTAGTGCGTTTCACATTCAACTTGGTTAGTGAGTCTTCTCTTATTGATCGACACATTCTCTCTCTGGAGAGGTTGATAGATCACATGGGGTTGATATCATGAGCTTTGGTGAATCAAAATTAGTTAGTGCATCTTCTCTTATTGATTGATACATTCTCTCCCCAGAGAGGTTGATAGATCATGTGGAGTTGATATCACCAACCTTGGTGGAACAAAACTTTGTCTTAGCGTGTCGGATTAATCTGCTTGCTTTGTTTGGGTTAAAAGTGAAGAGGTGTCAAAACCTTGAATCTGGAGCCAAGTCCCCTTGTGGTATAAATCTATGAGTCACCTTTAGAGAGGGTTAACCATAGCGGATAATCCCTTCACAGGGCAAACTGCGTTGATGGAACCTCAAGAAGTAATAGCCATTTTCGCCATGGTAGTGACAGCCGCTATATAAATGTCCTTGTGGAAGAAATCTCCACGGGTATCGTTCATTGTTGGGTTGTCAGATCTCCCTAGCAGCTCTTGAAGATTAAGTTCTTGGACTGTGTCAAAACCCTGGTGCACCGGGATTGGAGTTCACCCCTTTGAATCATAAAAGTTGCAGAGTCAAAGCATTACTAAAAACCCTAGAGAGGCCAATTTTTCACTTTCAGATATATGTGTATTATTGCAAAACTTTTCAGAACATACACAATTAGTACTCTCAGGGATTAGCACAATTTGGTCACTTGATTGTTTATGCGCAAGGTTTCTTTTGCCCTTGTTCATTATTTTCAGACGTGCTTGGAATCACTTGCTTGCTGTTCTGCGTGCTTGTTTATCTACTTGGCTATTAAAAATGATCAAATCTGGTATAACCTTCAAAATCTGGACAGTACAATTTGCAAACAATCCAGAACTAAAGACCTTAAATTTTGCAAAGATTGACATAAATTCTTTCTGGAGTCAAAAGTCATTTCAGAAAGTTATAAGTCATACAAGTTTTGTCAAGTGTCGTTTCAGTATTACCCATCTGTCGTACGATTGAGAACCCAGTGTCGTACGAGTTTTCAAACCAGCAAATTCAAGAAAGTCAAAATCCTGTTAGCAACTGTCGTATGATATTTACAACTGTCGTTTCATTGCTACCCAACTGTCATACGATTTTTACAACTGTCGTTTCATTTCTACCCAACTGTCGTATGAGTTTAGCAACTGTCATTTCATAGACTACCCAGTGTCGTACGAGTCTGTAGAGTGTCGTTTGGAAAAATTTGAGAGAGTTATCAGAAATTGTCAAATTGCAAGATATCCAATGTTTCCAGCCTAGTTCCAGAATCTATCAAAAATATCATTGTGTCAGGAACAGAGCAGTAGCTATTGAGCATTCTACCATTTTTCGAGTTTGATCTTTTGAATCCGATCTAGTCTTCTGTTTGATCAATTTGAGTCCTTTTTATCTTGTGTCAAAACCTTGTCATAACTATCAATCTTCAAAAATAGACTAAGTGTTGAGAACTCATGTCTGCTATCTTTTGGGCAATCTATCCCATACATCTAGGGCATAGTTTCCTTCACCCACATCTCATCAGATCTTCAAAACTATCATAATCTTGACAAGGTTGCATCATCCGATTTTCTCAAATCAAATTTTTCTTCAGTTGTCTTCATCCTTTTCTTTTGTTTCATTCAAAGTTAATGGTGGAGACCAGAGCTTCTTCACACAAGAAATCAGAAAAAACATCTCAGAACTTACTTTTGACCAATACCTCGGGTCCAACTCTTGAACAACTCATCAAGTCAGGTATCTACGAAGATGACGGTCTCGGTAACTTTCGATTGAAAATTGGTTACATACCTCCTTTATCAACTCACAGAGGTAATCAGCAAACTCCTCCTCAATCTATTCCAGGGAGCCCAAAAACTCCTATCATGTCTCAAGCAGGGACAAACCACAGTTCTCTAGGAGGAGGATCCCAAGGACACCATTCTCAACATAATGCCAACCAAGAGCCTACCCCCTCTGAAATCCATCAATGTCAAAATGACGATGAATTCAAGAGAATGATGAGGCATTTCTTGAAAGTGGATAGAGAGGCATACTTTTTACAATTAGCCCAGGAAGGGGCTAAGCTTCCTCCCAACTTTAACGTTGATGATATAATCACACATGAGGAAGAAACTCCACTTATAGCTATGACAAAATAGATGCATGCTATACAAGTCAAATTTAACAATCTTAAGAAGGAGAAGGAACCCAAGGAGTTCTCCATGGAGGCCCTATGTCCTTTCCTGTTCGACAAAAACTTGTATATGCCATCATTCCCAAAAAGAGTGGAGATACCAAAGTATGACAAATATGACGGACACTCTGATCCTCAAGATCATGTTAGAGATTTCTATACGCAATCCATGGAATTCATGCATGAACTGACTTATCTAATGCATCTTTTTCCTAGATCCTTGGGAGGAGCATCCATTCAGTGGTTTTCAAGATTACCTTCTACGATCAAAACTTTTGAGGAATTAATTAAATTGTTTTATCAACAATATTCCTACAATATTCAACATTCGGTCACCATGATCGATATCTGTAACCTCAAGCAATATCCAGGGGAATCATTCCTAACTTTCCTCAAGAGGTGGAGAAAGAAGTTCTCTCTATATGCTAGACAAATTCTTGAAATGGAGAAACTTGAAATCTTTATCAATAACCTTGTTCTAGAGCTCAATTATCTATTACAAATGCAAGATCATGTATCTTTTGATAAAATGGTGGATAATGCAATCAAGATTGAGAAAGTACTTGTCAAGAAAGGAGAAATCATACTTCAAAAGGACAAGTCTGAATCTGGATCTAGCTCAAAAGATAAAAACAAGAGCTGGAATAGAAACAAAGGTATCATCTCTGATGGTGTTGTTGACACTATCCGCACCCCATCAAAGGCACCGGCCTACAATCTCACCCTTGCCACCAAAGCCATTGAAGCTTCAGAGCAAAAATCTGCTGAACCATCTCCAAAGAAGCCATTCAAACGATGGGATAATAAATGAAAGTTTACTCCCCTGGGAGAATCTTTGGAATCTACCCTGAGAACCCTGATAGCTGATAACATGATCTCTTTACCACCAATCCAAAACCCTGATCCGGATCCAAAACCATATTGGTGGAAAGATAATGCATTCTGTGCTTTCCATCAGACTAAAGGCCACAGAACTAATGGATGCTTCCACTTGAAGCATACCATTCAAGACTTGATAGATCAAGGGGACATCACAATCGATAATCCTACCAGTAATAATGATCACATAGCATTTACAAAACCATTTCCACAACATGGCAAGGGAGTTTCCACTTCTCAGCCTAACATGGCGGCAAAAGTCAACTCTGCCTACCCTGGAAACAATGTTGTCATCAATATGGTTGAACCATATCTCTCTGAGAGCTGCAATGTCATCATGATTGTACGAAGAGATAGAAATCATTACTCAGCTAATGAGGTTACTAGATCACAAGCTCAAGCTCATCTGAAAGGACAAACACCAAGTTCATCTAATATCCCTAAGATACCTTTCAATCTCACATCTACTTCTAAACAGAAGGTTGCCTCGAAATCTTCCAATCCAAAGGATACAAGACCTACATCTTATAGCATCGTCTAACAACTCCAGCATACCAATGCCAAAATCTCTATGTTTGAGTTACTTCGAATATCTCCAGCTCACAGAGATATCCTAGACAAAGCTTTGCTTGGCTCTAATGTTCCTGATGATCTAGATCTAGACAGGTTCCAGACTATGGTTGCTCATGTAACGTCTCTGCAATATATCTCCTTTTCAGAGGAAGATGACAACTCTTTGAGTCACCCACATAATCAGCCCTTGCACATAGAAGTCTTGATCCAGAACCGTCGAGTCAAACATGTGTTGATAGATGGGGGCGTAGGCCTCAACATTTGTTCTTATAGCTTAATCACATAGTTGGGATTCTCAGAGATGGATATTGATCCTCGAAAGAAGATCACCATAAAATCCTATGACAAATAAGAAAGAGCTTCTAAAGGCACCATTGTCTTACCCATCTGAGTGGGTCTGGTCATCAAAGATACCACATGTCGGGTGCTTGATCTACCATTGGCTTACAATATCCTTCTAGGGAGACCTTGGATCCATGAAATGCAAGCCATCCCTTTTACGTACCATCAATGCTTGAAATTTCCCTATGAAGGGGTAGAAGTTACTATCCTAGCAGATCTAAGTACAACTTGCAATACATTGAAGGAAAGTGTCGATAAGCTTGTACCTAATAACAGAGAATCTTCCATCAAGAAACAAAATGTGGCTTCCACATCCAAGATGGAAGACATTGCTAAAGAGATCAATATCAAAGAAAATGGGATGGGAGAATACACTATAGAGCTAGTCTTGTCTCTGACATCTCTCCCTATCTCGCCCAAGTCATATGGACAATCTTTGAAGCAATCTAAATCAGAACCTAAGGAACCTATGGAAGCATACAAAAGAAATTTTTTGGCAGAGCAAGTATCCAAACAAGAATTTGAAGAAGATGAAGTTGTGCTTGCATGGCTATACAAAGATGATTCTGAATCCAAAATTGTTCAACCTAGTGAATCTACAGCACCTACAATCCCTTCTAATTCATATGGTCTAGGAAACAAATTGATAGCCAAGATGGGATATTCCGGTCAAGGACCTCTAGGAATCAGCGGAAAGGGTCTTGTGACACCCATTTCACATATTGGTAGAGCCAACAAAGATACCGGTGGCTTAGGGTTTAAGAAGAAACCCTATCATCTCAAAGGTGGTTGTTCTCATGTCATAGAACAAATTGCACCAGGAGAACCCCTTCTAAAGAAAGAAGAAACAGAACCCTCTGATGATGATTAAGATAGCTCTGAGCTTATCCCCTATGAAAAATTTCCTAAAGAGATCAAAGATCTTCTTGATGATAAAGATGATCCTATCAAAAGAATTAATGTAGTAGAAACACAAGAACCTACTGTAGCACAAGAGATGGTTGCACCACAAGAACCAGCTAATCTTGAAGGCAATCAAACAGATCAAGAAGAAGAGGGTAGTTATTCTGACACTGATTCCCATGAATATGAATTCAAGTCTGAGACTGAGGGTAATCCTTCTTGGGGTATTCATCCTGATTTCACACATTTTCTAAGATTTCCTAGAGATCCTAAATCAGAAGCTGAGTCAAATGACTATGAATGGGGTGCCATTTCAGAAGAAGATGAGCTTATAACAAAGAAATATATTGATGTTATTCACCAATATGTATCTCAACCCAACGTAGGTCTAGAGTGAAATAATGAACTTAACGTGTCTGATCCACCTATGGCTGAAGAGGACTCCCATGATGATGTTGAGCCTATTCACAAATTGAACATTTTGAGCTGTAATATCACCTTTGAACTTGAGGGTTGGGTTAGGACCAATGATGACATATCCATGACTATAAACACCATATCCCAAGCCTTTCCCGCTTTGACTATCCAACACCCTGATCTTATCGACCGAACTTCCACAAACCCAAACCATGGTATTTATACCTTCCCAAATGACTATGCCCTTGCCTGCTACCTCAATGCAGTTGAACCTATGAGTACTTCCATCAGTGAATCAAGCGTCAGCATGACCAAGTCGGACATCAAATATCTTAGTCAGAAAAATAAGAATAAAAATAAAAAGAAAAAGAGTTATGAGGGTGAAAACCACTTTGTGGCAGTCTCAGAACCTACAAAAGTAAAAAGAAAAGATGTATCTGAAGGTGAAAACCTCTCTGAGGCACCTAAGGATGAGATATTTGATGTCCTTCCGAGTCATTTGTAGGATAGATCTCCAGTTCTGATTGAGCCCACTCAATCCATCAATTTGGGTACAACAGAGGAACCACAATTGGTACATGTAGCACAATCTCTATTAGAAGAAGAGAAACAGAAATTCACTACATTCTTATCAGAAAAAAAGATCAATTTTGCATGGAAATATTCAGATATGCTAGGATTGGATCCCAATCTCATTATGCACCATCTATCCATTGCTCCTAGGGTAAAACCGGTCAAATAGAAATTGAGAAAGATGCACCCTCATGTGGCACTCTTAGTCAAAGCAGAACTAGAAAAACTCCTCAAAGTTGGATTCATCCGTGTCATAGACTATGCTGAGTGGATCTCTAACATTGTACCTATTTCAAAACCAGATGGTTCAATCAGAGTGTGCACAGACTTTAGAGATGTGAACAGAGCATGCCCTAAGGATGACTTTCCACTACCTAACATTGATATGATAGTGGACATGACTGCGGGCTATGAAATGTATTCCTTAATGGATGGCTTTTCTGGGTACAACCAAATCAAAATTGCTCCAGAAGATCAAGAGAAAATAGCTTTCACATGTGCGTGGGGAACCTTCTGTTGGAATGTTATGCCATTCGGACTCAAAAATGCTGGAGCTACATATCAAAGAGCAATGACATTTATTTTTCATGATATGATGCATAAAACAATGGAGGATTACGTGGATGATACCTTGGAAAAATCCATGATCAGGACTGAACATCTAAAAGACTTGAGCATGATCCTCGACAGAATGGAAAATTTTAGTCTCTGACTAAATCCTAAGAAGTGTGCTTTTGGTGTCACTTCTGGAAAGCTCTTAGGATACATAGTTTCAAAGAAAGGCATTGAAGTTGATCCGGCTAAAGTCAAGGCTATAATAGAGATGCAACCTCCCACAAATATCAGTCAAATGAGGACATTGCAAGGTAGAGTACAGTCCATCAGAAGATTCATATCATAGTTAGCTGACATATCACAACCTTTTACAAAAACATTACATAAAGGCGTGACCTTTGCATGGAATGAAGAATGTGAGAACAACTTTAACCATATCAAGAAGTATCTATTAAATCCGCCTATCTTGATGCCTCCTATTCATGGGAAGCCATTGATCTTGTATGTCTCTACAACAACCACATCATTGGGGGCATTGCTAGCACAGCATGATGAGAACAAGAAAGAAAGAGCCATATACTATATCAGCAGAACACTGGTGGCGTATGAAAAGAACTATTCTATGATTGAGAAAGCTTGTCTCACTGTGATCTTTGCATCATAGAAACTGAGACACTACATGTTAGCTCATACTACTCATTTGGTAGCTAAAATTGATCCACTGAAATATCTCCTAAGCAAAGCTACCCTCACAGGTAGACTAGCTAAATGGGTCATGCTCTTGAGTGAATTTGACATTGAATATGTTGAAAGAAAATCTATCAAAGGATAGGTCATTGCTGATCAATTAGCTGAAGCACGACTATTTGATGATACACCCATGCAAATGGAATTTCCTGATTCCTCTATCATGCACCTCTCTTCTAGAGCATGGCGGTTATTCTTTGATGGCTCCTACACACAAAATAGATCTGGAGCAGGCATATTGTTCATCACTCCTCAAGGATACTCGATACCCAAAGCATTCAAACTAAAATTTCCTTGCACAAACAATATTACTGAATATGAGGCACTTCTCAATGGTATGAAAATGGCAATATAGTGGAGAGTTACAGAGATGCACATCCATGGAGACTCACAATTGGTTATCCATCAAGTCAATGATGTGTACCAAACCAAAGATGAAAAGCTCATTCCTTACAAGAGAATGGTAGATGATTTAAAGAAATACTTCATCTCTATCACATTTGAGCAAATACCCAGAATGAAGAATAAGGCTGCTGATGTAATGGTGACACTATCTACTCTCTTACAGCAGCCCAAACATGAACTACGCTATGAGTTCCTGGTGGAAGCCCTATCCTATCCTGCATATGACTCCCCTAAAACCCGCATGATCTGCACTGTTGTAGGTTATGACTCATCTCGCTACAAAAATCTATTCTCCTATCTCCATGACCAAATCATCCCTGACTCCTTTAACCATTTTGAGAAATGAAACCTTATCTGATCCGCATCCTAATATGTCATCATTGGTAATGATCTATACAAATGAGGTCTAGATGGTACACTACTTAGATGTTTAGAATGGGAAGAGTCTCCATGTGCATTAGAGGAAGTCCACGAGGGTATATGTGGGTCACACTCGAACGGTTTAACGTTAGCTCAAAAACTTATTAGGGCTGGGTACTATTGGCCTGAAATGGAGAAAGAGGCTATTAAATTTGCTAAAAACTATCAACAGTTTCAAGTACATGGAAACTTGATTCATGCTCCAGGGAGAGATCTGATTCCCTTTACTACACAATGGCCTTTTCAACAATGGGCATTTGATCTCATAGGTGCTATCCATCCGCACTCTTCTAATGGACATACCCATATAATCACAGCTACAGATTATTTTACAAAATGGGTAGAAGCAGTTCCTCTAACACAAACAACGGGGAAACAGATCTCTATGTTCATCCTGAACTACATCATTTGCAGATATGGGATCCCTCACTCTATAATCACAGATAACGGGGGACAATTCAAAAATAAGGATCTAGATGACTTATGTGCTAAATTCAAGATTACACAACATTGGTCTTCTATTTACTATCCTTAAGGGAATGGACAAGATGAGGCTTCAAACAAAAATCTCCTAAAGATCTTGCACAGAAAAGTGAATAAAACAGGAAGAGACTGGCATCTCATGATCAATCCAGCTCCTGGGCCTATAGAACTAGTATCAGAACGCCTACAGGGGCTACACCTTTCGCTTTAGTTTATGGGTCTGAAGCGGTACTGCCTATTGAGGTTGAAATCCCATCACTCAGTATTAGAATGCATGGACTTGTCACTAATGAAGACTACAGAGTGTCTAGGTTACAAGAACTTGAATTACTAGATGAGCGCAAGCAAGCAGTGTATGATCATCTCAGAGTGTATCAGAAAATAATGTCTAGAGGTTACAACAAGAAAGTCATACACAGAGAATTTCAGGTTGGTGATCTAGTGTTGAGAGAAAATCCTAAAAATCAATCACATCGAGAATGCAAGGGGAAGTTCGAACCCAACTGGTTGGGTCCCTTTGTAATCACTGCTACTTTTGGCTCTGGTGCCTATCAACTCTCAACGACTAAAGGAGAACAGCTCCGAGAACCAATCAACGTTCTCCATCTAAAGAAATTCTACGCCTAAGGCATTCAGTGCTTGGTAAATGTCCTAAAAAAATCTTTAAAATTAGAAAAAGTCCTGAAAAAAATGAACATCTTGGTGAAAACCTAGCAATAGGTGCCTTGATGATTCACAAAAAAATCAAAAAATATCAAAAATTCAAAAAAATTGAAAAAATGAAAAATACAAAAAATGAAAAAAAGAAAAGTGCCTTGGTGAAAACCTGGAAACAGGCGCCTTGGTAGCAAAAATAGAATCTCTGCCAAGATGGTGAAAACCCGGCAAACGGGTGCCACTTGTTCAAAATGCTTCATCTATCAACACAATCTTGGTCTTTCCCAGCTTTCAATCTTGCTTTAGTTTGTACATATCTCCCGGTTTGTTTCTGCATTTCCAGTTTTCAATAAGTCGGTCTGTACACCAATCGGCTCAAGCGTTTGTATCCTATCAATGTTTAACACTTGGGGGCAATCAATGTCATATCCTATGGTCTCCCATGTATCTTAGATGGATCATATCTAGTTAGAGTCCTTTGAAGCTTCAAGTTGAGTCTGTCTGTCTGTCTCGTCTCCAGAAAGGATTTTGCATCTACAACAACCAAACATCAAAACAAACTGAAAACAATCTGTGCTTCATGCTTTTATCTCCTTGTATGCTTACTGATTTGCATTGAGATTTTTTCATATTGTGTCCCTTCGAGCTCCTCAATGATGTCCTTTACAGGATTTAGAGAGTGATGACTGGGGGCATAATCTTTTCTTGATTTTCTGCTTGTATGTGAAATCTAATAACTTTGGAAATTCTGGATTGAAATGGTGTCTGACTATAAGAGCCTCTATCTCAAATTGGATGGCCATGCGTACCTCGACCATTGATACCCAAAAACTTCAAGGAAGTTTGATCTAACTATTATCTTTTTGAGTGAGTTCTTTCTCCCACTGTGAAACACGATCTTACCTAAGGATGTGAACGATAAAGGGTCACTACGGGTAATTCACATTGTATTTAGAATGATCTCTTGACTGTTTGATGTGTTTGCAATGCAAGGCATATTCATGTCATCATGACGTTTATGTTTTGATGCTTATACAAATTGCTATATCAAAATGGACATGATATTCAGGTCATCTTGGCGTTTGTGCCTTGGTGCTTATATCTAATCCGACATTCCGAAAACAAAATCAATATTCATATGTCCATGGTTTCCTAGCTAGTGGGTGTTGTATTGATTCTTGTGCATACAAATCGATATTCATATGTCTATGGTTTCATAGCTAGTGGGCATTGTATTGATTTATCCAGTTACCTAAAAGTTCAATGATGATAACAAATCGACATATGATCAGTGACTAGGTCCTAGGTCTTAGGTTGCATTTCATTTTGCATGTCTCATTGCATTTTTCATCTTTGCATGATCTCACAATGACTAAACGAACTTCAAAGCTTAAACAATTCTTCATATCAATTCTTCAAATCTAACAAGAGCTAAATCTCACGCGAAGGTTCCTCCAACGAAGCAGCAAGTAGAATCCTTTTTCGGGATCAAAATTCAAATCTGAGATCATTCATATTATTAACTACTTGCATAATCAACCTTCAATCATCACAGAAATCTAGTATTCAACTTAATTGATTAGCTTTCATCAAACTATCAAAATTTCAACTTGGTCAACCATGGTCAACTCATGTTCAAACCTAGTCAAATTCGGTCTCCAGGACCTCCAAACGATGCAGAATGCATTTTCAGACGTGTTTAACCACTTCTCAAATCAATTAACATGCTTCTGAGCTCTCAACGCTGACTTTTCTTGTCAGAATTCAATTTTAATCCCGAAGGGGGCATGGTATTGCACATCAATTCAAAGTTTGTAAATCAAAATTCTATTGATCAAGTCTATCAATATCTTTCATCAGTGATCAAGACAACAATCACGTCTAGTCGCTGATTCATCAAAAGTCCTCATCGCTCGGGGCAAATCTATCATCACTTGGGGCATATCAGATTCATCGATCCATATCAATCCGGTATTCTCTTAATCTTGTAATCTGTATTAGTTTTTGCAACCATCAGATCATAGTGTTCTTTCCTTGGTTCTTTGGCAACTGAAGGGTTTGGATGTGATACCTGCTAGTTCTGCTAAGACAATCGAGTCTAGAACGGGTCACTCACTTCTTTGCAATCCTAAGGTTTGGAATCAGACATTTTGGACACTTTTTTGTAATCATAGGTTCATTTTCTATTATAGTGAACATTATCTTTGGTCACTCAGGACCTATTATCTCCATATCAATTCAATATCAATCAACTCCTATCTCAATATCTTTTAATCGGTTTCTATCTTGAGATCGGTTTATCTTTTGAATCAGTTTCATATCTTTATCAAACACAGACTATCTTTGAACCACTGCGCTTCGCACAGTAATTCAAAGAGGGGCAAAATGTAATACCCCAAAAATGGGCTATAAGTTCATTAACCTCCTACATCTACAAATCAAATGAAATCAACATCAAAGTCCTAACCTAAGGCACATCTAAACATCATTGAATCATAATTGATTATCTTAAAATTCTGCATTGGGGAATATTCCTAGCAATATTCTTAATCATCATAATTATCTTTAATTTTATAATTATTTGGCAATAAATCACATTTATCCTAAAGTTTGATTAATTGAATATTTTCATATTTAATTAATTAGATTTAATATTTGCCACTTAATTGTTTAATTAAATTTAATTCTATCTATTATTAATTATATTATTTAATTTTGACAATAAATCTAATATCGTATGAATAATTGATTAAATTCTTATTTAATTAATTAAAGCAAGTTCTCATTATTTAATAATATAGTTTTTAATAAAAGTTTGATTAAATAATTGATTAACCCATAAATCAATTGTTTTATTTTTAAAAGCAGTTAAGTTGGAAATAAATCACTTTATTATTAAATTAATTCATAAATAAAACATGCACAATCATAAAAGCAGACAACTATCAATTATCAATTAAAGCTAAACTCTATTTTGAGTTAAACTTAGCTTTTGCATGTTTTTGTGAGTTAATTATCTTTATTATAAAATAACTCAAAAATCAACCTGAGTTATTTGAGTGATTTATGGCTTTTTTTCATGCACCTCCAAAGCCTTGGATTTCTATAAAAACAATGCTCAGCTCTTCATAATTCATCTCTCAATCATCTCACAAATTGCAAACTTACTCTACAGGAATCATAGCATATCAGATTTGGAGAATTTGCACAATTGGAGCTTGAAAGAATCAACTTGCGAATCGACATCTTTGTGAGATCAATCTTATTTTAGCATTCATATTGCATATCATTGTTAGATTAGCATTGCATATCAATTTTCAATAGCATTCATAGCATATCAATTTCATATTAGCATAGATTCATATCAGTTTTTATCATTCTTATTGCATAGAAAATATCAAAAAAATAGCCTAATTGCATTCAATCTCATATCTAGATCAATTGCATTCAAATCCTTCATTTAGGTGTCGTCTAGGTCACTGATCTCGATTACAATCTGAGAACATTAATCTCGCACCTACTAGAAGGCAGTAAATCGCTTGGTTAGATAAGATTTCAATTTTGCATGATTTTGATTATCACTAACCTCTAATGTTTTACTGAGTGTTGTGTCTACATATCAGGTACAATTTTCACACACACATGAAGTATAGAGATCTGGTATTGAGATTTGATGAAGCAGTTGGTGTGGTTTGGCACAGTTAGAGGAGAAGTGATAAGTTGTTGAGATTAGTAATATTTTGATATTATTCTATTGAATAATACATAGATCAGTTGGACAATGTGTTCAGTGATCTTCCCCCTGAAGCTGTTTGGACAGTGGGTCCTTTTGTCTTCCATAACTCCTAACAGGGTTAGAATCTTTTAGCAGGGATTCAAAGTCTCCTAGAAGGGACTGATATGTACTGAATGTATTTCATAAGACTCCTAACAAATTCCATCCTCTCACAATGAACTTTCATATTAGTGCATCTTTTGTGGGAATCATTCCCACCGGTGTTTACTCTTTGATCAAGAGGTTCCCTAGTTAACATATCTTGTGTTGTTGTGTATGTATATCTTTCTGTGGTTGTTGATCACATTGCTTACATGGTTAAAATCTATTAAAGTTGATAAAATCTATATTTATCTAATAACTAATTCACCCCCCCCCCCCCCTCTCAGTTATCTTGGTGGACTTTACTTTCTAACATATGATTGTCCAGAAACCCGCATGATCTGCAACATTGTTACTCATGATTCCTCCCACTGCAAAAACATATACTCCTACCTTTGTGACCAAATCATTCCTGATACCTTTAACCATCATGAAAAATGTTACCTTATCTGTAACGCATCACAATATGTCATCATTGGTAATGTTGTATACAAACAAAGTCTGGATGGTACACTTCTTAGGTGTTTAGAACATGAAGAGTCACAATGTGCATTAGAGGAAGTCCACAAAGGTATTTGTGGATCACATTCCAATGGTTTAACACTAGCTCAAAAAATCATTAGGGCTGGGTACTATTGGCTAGACATGGAAAAAGAGGCCATAAAATATGCTAAGAATTATCAGAAATGTCAAGTCCATGGAAACTTGATTCATGCATCAGGGAGAGATTTGATTCCCTTTACAACACAATGGCCTTTTCAACAATGGGCATTTGATCTGATAGGGGCTATATATCCTCATTCTTCTAATGGTCACACCCATATAATCATAGCAATAGACTATTTCACAAAATGGGTTGAAGCAGTTCCTTTGACATAGGCCACTGGCAAACAAATCTCTATGTTCATACTTAATTACATCATTTGTAGATATGGTATACCACACTACATCATCATAGACAATGGAGGCCAATTCAATAACAAGGACCTAAATTCCTTATGCTCTAAATTCAAGATCACTCAACATTGCTCATCCATTTACTATCCTCAATGGAATGGATAAGTTGAGGCATCCAACAAAAACTTATTGAAAATCTTACATTGTACAGTCAACAAGACAAGGAGAGACTAGCATCTGATGATAAATCTAGCTCTTTGGGCTAACAAAACAAGTATTAGAACACCCACTTGGGCTACTCCTTTCGCTTTAGTATATGGGGCTGAACTGGTACTACCTATTGAGGTTAAAATTCCATCACTATGAATTAGAATTCATGGTCTAATAACCGATGATGATTACAAAGTGTCCAGGTTACAAGAAATTGAACTACTAGATGAGGGAAAACAAGCTGTGTATGATCATCTTAGAGTATATCATAAAAGAATGTCTAGAGGCTACAACAAGAAAGTCAGACATAGAGAATTTAAGGTTGGCGATCTAGTCGTGAGAGAGAATACTAAAAATCAATCACACAGAGAATGAAAGGGGAAGTTTGAACCCAACTGGTTGGGTCCCTTTGTTATCACTACTACTTTTGGCTCTAGGGCCTATCAACTCTCAATGACTGAAGGAGAACAACTTTGAGAACCAATCAATGTTCTCCATCTAAAGAAATTCTACGCCTAAGGCATTTAGTATATGATCAATATCTTGAAAAAAAGTATAAAAAATTAGAAAAAGTCCTGAAAAAATGATTGTCCTGGTGAAAACCTAGCAATAGGTACCTTGGGGATTCACAAAAAAATGGAAAAATACAAAAAAATTTGAAAAGATGAAAAATACAAAAAAAGAAGGAAAAGAAAAACTGCCTTGGTAAAAACCTGGTAAACAGGTGCCTTAGTAGCAAAAATAGAATCTCTGACAAGATGGTGAAAACTCGGTAAATGGGTGCCACTTATATCAAAACACTCCATCTATCAATGCAATCTTGGTATTTCTAAGCTTTCAGTACTGCTTTAGTTTGTACATATCTCCTGGTTTGCTTTCGCATCCTGTTTCCAATAAAGTCGGTCTGTGCACCAAAGCCAAAAGTGTCTGTATCCTATCAAAGTTTCAACTTGGGGGAAATCAATGTCATATCCTATGGTACTCAATATCTTCAAACAAGTCATATCCAGTCAATGTCCTTCAAAGATATTTTTGAGTTTGTTTGTCTGTCTCCCTACCAGAAAAGGATTTTCATCTACCAAAAACATAATCAAACTACAACAACAAACCAAAACAAATGTTGCGACATGCTTAAATCTTCTTGTATGCTAACTGATTCACATTGAGATTTCTACATATTTTGACCCTTTGAGCTCCTCGATGATGTCCTTTATAGGATTTAGAGAGTGATGACTTGGGGCATTATCTTTTCTTTGTCTTCTATTTATAAGTGAAAATATAATAACTTTGAAATTCTGGATTGAATTGGTGTCCACTATAAGTGCCTTCATCGTGAATTGGATGGTCATGTGTACCTCAACCATCAATACCTAGATGCTTTAGGGAAGTCTGATCTACCTTTATCTTTTTGAATGATTTCTTGCTCCTACTGTGAAATGGGATAATACCCAAGGATGTGAATGATAAAGGGTCATTGCGAGTAATTCACAATGGAATTAGAATGATCTCTACAACTACTTGGTGTGTTTGTACGAAAGGCATATTCTGGTCATCACAACGTTTAGGTTTTGATGCTTATATAAATTGCTAAATCAAAATGGACATGATATTCTGGTCATCCTAGCTTTTGTGCCTTGGTGCTTATATCTAAATCTAACATATCAAAATAAAAATCAATATTCATATGTTCATGGTTTCCTAACTAGTGAACATTGTATCAATTATTCAGTGTTACCTGAAAAAAAAATTAGTTATGACAAAAAAACTGACACATGATCAGTGACTAAGTCCTAGGTCTTGCATTGCATTTACATTTGCATTTTGCATGGTTGTATTTTCTCATGATCTGAATGAAGCACATTGTTTTATATTCTCCAAAATCACACTCAAAACACATCATAAGGACTAAAAGCCACATGAAGGTCCCTCAAATGAATCAGCAAGCAGTCATCATTCTAGGCTACACATCTGTTTTGACAATGATTAAGCACTTGAACTCTTCACGTACCTACAAAAATATCATGTGTATCACTGCATTTACATTCCATCGCATATCATAAGCATCTAATAAATCCATCTCTATAGGTACATATGCATCCATAAATCATTAACAAAAATCATACATTACATTGCATGTTCATACATTTAAAAGTAAACATTTCATACATTGCATAACATGATAAAATCATCATAACTCAAAATAACAAGTGCAATGAAGTCAAAACCACTATAATCGATCTCATATATATATATATATGTGTGTGTGTGTGTGTGTGTGTGTGTGTGTAGTACAAGGGGTACACTAATGGCATAGTATACAAAAGAATGAGCTACAGTGAGCTATCTAATGTGATCAAAATGAGAAAAATGTCAAAACTAAGGAATAATATCATAGATCAACTATCTACCTATTCCTTGACATCAGGTGCTCCTCCTCCTCCATTAGGTGCATCTGGTGGTGGCTCAGCACATGGGGCCCTATCTCCCTTTGATGCTAGTGTATATTGTGAATAAGAGGTGACCCTCTATCCAGGAGGTACAATGCAAAAATATGTTGATATGTAATAGGTTACACGACCCGTCTGGTGGATCCCCTTAGCCTGTAAGTGTCTCACCTTAGCATCTCACTCTCGCAACCATTGCTCACGCTCTCAAAGTTGAATCTCTAAAGTCAGGTTGTGTGTCCTCTAATCATGAAGTTGCTATCAGATCCACTTGATAACATCCTGAGATGTCTGCCTAAATCCTGGATCTACCTTTATTACTACCTTTGTCACCTCCATAGGCTAATCTACACCTATATCTATTCATTCCTTATGACGATGAACCTCTACTCCTAAATCAAAATCTAGAGCATACTATGCCTCCTCCATAGGTGTGTCCTGATGTGCACCTAGCACCTCCTCATCACTTCCAACTCTACCTAATGTACCACCCTCACCTCTAGTGTACTGACACTACAACACTACTGGTCTACCTGCTAGAACTATCTATGCTCAAGGAGGGGGTCTCATCTGTCCTTCTAGCCTAGGTGGAGCCATCAGTGCTCTCAGCCTGGGTGGAATAGGCTGCACTATTGGGATTTGGACATCCCTCCACCTCTGTCCTCTTCCCTTTGGGGCACCTGTAACATCCTCAACATCCTCCATGGTCGGAATAAGCTCTGTAGGATTAGAGAAATGCCTCATTAGATGCTCTACCAGATATGCTATGAAAGCATTAGTAACACCTACATCAGCCACCTATGGTCTATAATCCAAATCTTTGTTGACCAGCCTGCTGTACTCAAGGCTGCACACTGCATAAGATAGCCTAGATGACCATCCCAGACCAATCTCTCACACCAGTCATGCGTAAGTTGTGAACTCATGTGGCTCATCCTGGATGAGTCTGTACTATCTCCAGACGTGAGTGATATGGAATCTCTCGAGGATGGTGGTAGACTTCCCTATCAATATTTGGCTTTGACAAAAATACCTAAACTAGGCACAAGTTGTAGGTTGAAACCCAATCTGAAGATATGGTCTCCATGTCATGACCGTCATATCATCCATCACTCGATGCTAGTACTTATTGTGTCCCATCTGGGCCTATGTGATAAATCTAGAATATCTATATATGAGTGGCTCTTGAGGCTGTCGCTCATCACCACAAATCAGTCTACATATGGCAATATGCTCCCATGCCCATATCTACAATACAAGATCTCCAAATGAAAATGTCTTTGCCTCATGGTAGATGATCTCGTGCATCTCTAAAAACATGTGAGCCAGCATACACTGACCCCATCCTAGCTCTGTGGGACTCTCCATCAAGCGTTGAAGCATCAGATCCCATCCCATAAGAAGACCATTCTCCTAATAGTCAGACATGATGATCCCTTTGATCATCCCTACTATGATGCACTCCAATCGATGGGTCTACCCATACCATTGTACAAGCATCTCCTAGGAGATATGCTCCTCTGCATTAAATAATGTATGGAATGTTGTTGAACCTGTGTTACCCACACTAATATAATCCAGGCAAGGGTCATGAAAAGGTATCCTGAGAATCCTATAGATGTCCTCAGGTGTCACACTGATCTCTCATGTCGAGAGGTGGAAATTATGGGTCTCAGAATGGAAACGCTCAACGAGCGCAATGATCAATCCATGGCTTACCTGAATATCAAGCAACCAGATAAGGTACTCAAAACTGCACGCTACAAGGTGAACTCTCATCAGATCCAGTAAGGCCAAGCACAGTCTCTGTATTTCTAGATGGGAAATACACACATGCACATCTAGGTACATGACCTACACAGCACAAAAATAGGACAACTATCAAAAATTAGATCAAAAATTAGGCTATGAGTGCAGAAAATGAGAAAATTAGCATATCAACAAGTGTATTAAAGGCTATAGAAATCAGCTATGGAATCAAAAAATTTGAAAAATTGACCTAAGGACCTAAAAAATGCTCAATATTTTCCATACGACAATTCAGACTTGTTGGTGAACAGATTTGTCTTTTACAAAATTGCCTAAAATTGACTCTAGATGCCCAAATCAATAAGACAAACTCTATGACTAATAGTTGGGTCACTTTGCAATGGAAGTGCATAAGTGCCCTCTGAATTGTCTTGGGTACAGCTCCTCGTATAAGATCTTCAATGAATCCACTAAACTACAAACATGAATGTTTTTAACTGTAAAGCATAAAAGGCACACAAACATTACACGTAAACATAGAATAGATGCGAAAGAAATAAACAACTAAGAACAATGGATAAGTGACACAAATTCCACTTATGAAGACCCTACATAATAGAGAAAATGCAAGAAGGAAGGCATAACATTCTCTTCCAAATACACAAATGACCAAGGCTCAAAGACCAAATAAAAAATATGTATTGTAATTAAATAAGATAGAATTAAATTCAGAGACAACTGAATCAATTCAAAGATTGATTTCAATCAAAAGACAAACATTCAAACTCAAAGATATGATCTATAGTTATATTTCTTCTCTGAACATGCAAAAAGATGACATAGATCTTCTTATTTCTCCACTCACAAATTACAATTTGAAATAAAACATCATTCCATTCTCACTGCCATTACAAACAAAACAACTTCCTTTGGGTAGCACACTGTCTCTTTCCCAAAAAAACCAACCTTGAGCTTTTCTATCTTTTTACAATAAATAGCTCAATGAGATGATATTCAGTTATAAAACTGAATCTTGAAAAGCTTGTAGTTAATCTATATTTTTGCCTCATCTCTCAATAAAATTCTCACCCTTATATTTTGATATCTTTATAAACTATTATTTTAGAAGTTTATAAAGATATTTCTTAACACAATTAAATGACATTCGAACAAGTGACACATAAATGTGTCAACCCAAAATGAAAATAATCTTTTTCTAGGCGGACAAAATGTTTTCGGGCATTTTGGTGATGTTGTATTGTGTTGCCTATATCTCATAAACCATACATTAGTTTTGAAATCTCTTTGGTGAGAAGCTAGATAATTAGGTTATGCAACACATATCCAAAAATTAGAATGATCCAACGGTTGGAAAAAATGATATGCTCCCTGCATTGAGACTAGTTTTCTAAGACAGTCAATTCGTGATTGCATGTTGCATTAAAAATTATAAAAATTCTTCATGCCAATTTGAGTTGATCTACATTGTTTGAGTAAATTCTTCCACACAATCCTTCATATTGATTTATGTCATTACATATATTCAACATCATGATGTCAAACTTGGGTGCAAAATTAACTAAACTTGTTGTCAGCAATTCATCATTGAACCAGTCTCAATTATTGAACCATGGGACTATGCCTATGAACCATTTCAAACCTCTCAAACCAATTTGAACCATTTTGAACTCTGTTCAAAGTGGTTGAACAAAGTGAACTTGTGCTTCGAACCTAAATTATGAATCTCTGATCCTTTGTACTAAACCTGGTTGTATTTGAACTTACCAATACTCAACATGAAAATCAAAGATAGAAAGATTGATTTAAAAAAATTTAAAGGGGTGTCAATATGAGGACTAACAAGACTGGTGTCAAAATTCTTACAATAATATACTTCATCCCATACGACACTTCATGGTTATACAACACTATATAGGTTCTCGCACGACATTTGAGGGACCCGATGAAATGTCGTATGACAAATGGGTGTCCCTCATATGACATACACCTATAACACACATGACACTCTATTTGGACTTGAAATGTCATACGAGTCCCAAAAGGTTGTCGTGCGACTTTCTATGATGCAAAATTTCAAAAATTCAAACTTGTCCTAAAAGATCCTAAAAAGCATGAAAAAGATATCAAATTGAATTCAAAGAGAGGCACAGAGGTCCACTTACTGGATTACCATACTACCGAGGTCTCTAATATCGTTGGCTGCACTCGAATTGATGGGAGGACATGGGAACCTTCATTTTCACTCAGAGGGAGCCACAAGTTTATAAAAGTCAAAAGGTAAAAATGATTTGAAAATGAACCTTTTGGGCCTTATATAGGTTTTGACCTAATTTTTCAAAGTGCTCCATTTTGAGTGAAAATTGCACCCCTAGCTAATTCCGACATTCTAAATCCATTTTCGAGATCAAAATTGAAATCTAAGATCATTTATATTGTCAAAATCATGATTTAAAATTTTCAGACCTGGAACGGCCGACTGCTTACATAATTAATCTTCGAAACATCACAAAATTCTAGTATTCAACTTAACTAATTATCTAACATCAAACTTTTCAAATTTCCACTTGGTCAACCATGGTCAACTCATGGTCAAACCTAGTCAAACTTGGTCAATTGGGCCTCTAAATGATGTAGAACGTGTCTCCGAACGTGCACAACCAGATTTTGATTTTCATCCCAAAGGGGGCATGGTATTACACATCATTAATCAAATCTGTCAATCACATTTCCTTCAGTGATCAAGACAACAACCATGTCTAGTTACTAATTTATCAAAAGTCCTCGTCGCTTAGGGCACATCACTTGGGGCATATCAGATTCATCGAAATCCATATCAATCTAGTATTCTCTCAGCAACTTGTAAACTCTATCAGCTCTTCGTAACCATTGGTTCATTAGTGTTATTTCCTTGATTCTTTGTAACTGAAGGGTTCGGAGTTGACATCCTTTTGATTCCTTTGGACAATTAGGTCTGGAGTCAGGACAATCACAACCTCGTAATCATAGGTTTAGAATCAGGCGTTTTGACACTTCTTCATAATCAACAGTTCATTGTTGCTACTGTTGACATCATCTCGATTCTTTGGTCAATCAGGACATGAATAAACATCTTCAAATCAATCAATCAGTTTCTTTCTCGGAATCAGTTAATCTTTTAGGATCAGTTTCTCCACCACATAACTGAGTCCAAATCTCATCAAAAATAGATTAATCTTTGAACCACTACGCTTCCCACAGTAATTCAAAGAGGGGAAAAATCTAATACCTCAAAAATGGGCTTCATAACCATTAACCTCCTACATCGACAAATCGATTGAAATCAACATAAAAATCCTAACTAAAGGCACATCTGCACATCAAATTATCAAAACCCTAAACGATTCGATCTTAATTCTGCATCGGGGAATATTCTTAAATATTCCTAATTTATCCTAATTACTTCTAATTAAATATTATTTGGCAATAAATGTTGTTTTATTTATCCTAGGTGCAATTAATTGAATATGTTGAATATTTAATTAATTAAACTTAATTCTGCCACTTAATTAATTTAATTAGATTTAGTTGAATTTATTCCTAATTAATATTGTTGACAATAAATCAATTTTTTGAAATAATTGATTAAATGTTTATTTAATTGATTAAAATAAATTGTCAAATTTAATAATACAGTTTTGGGATAAAGTTTGATTAAATAATTGATTAACCCATAAATCAATTATTTTTTAATAAAAATTAGTTAAGTTTAGAATAAAATACTTGGAATATTAAATAAATTCATAATTGTCCATGCACAATTAGAAAAGCAGTTAAACTTTGAATCAACTAATCATTTCAATTTGTCAACTTTTTTGACTCAACATGTGATTGTGAGTTAAAAAGTGATCTGAACTTCTGATTTGAGTTAAAAAGTTGACTTTGCATGATTTTGTGAGTTAACTCTTTCTGATTTTCTAATAACTCAACAATCAATCTGAGTTGATCAGGGAGAGATTTTTGGCTTTCCATGAGTTCTCAAAAATCTTGGATTTTTGTATAAACGAGGCTCGGTCCTTTACAAATGATCATGAATTTGGAGAATCTAGCTTGTGCGATCTAGCAAAATTGTGAGATTGTGCAATTTTAAAGATTCTTGTTATCATTTCTTTATCCATTTCAAAGCATTCATATCATTTTTATCTAGTTTTCCATCATTTCATACAGTTTTTCATCCATACTGCATAGAAAATATCAAAAATAGAGCTTAATCTGCATCCATTTTTCATTAGCTTTCATCATCAAATCCTTTTTTTAGGTGTTGCATTGTCACTGATCTCGATTATTTTTGAGAATATCACACTCACATCTACTAGAAGGCAGTAAATCACTTGGTTAACGATATTTGTCTTATTTGCAAATTTTATGATTTGTTAACCTCTAATGTTTTACTGAAGTATTGTGTTCTATATATAAGTACAATTTCACACGCACAATTACAACCATGGATAAATAAAGTGGTGAATGATCCACAACTAATGAATGATGATGAAGTTAACCAAAGAACATAATCAGTACTCCCAAGGCATGTAAAACTTAATCACTCTGAAGATCAAATTATTGGAGATAAAAATGTTAGAGTGGTGACAAGGAGTAAGGTAAGGGAAAGAACTTGTTTACTATATGAATTAGAACCTAAAACTGTTAAAGATGTTTTGGAAGATAATGATTGGGATAAGGCTATGAAAGAGGAATTATATCAAATAGAGAAAAATAATACATGGACTTTAGTACCCATGCCTACTAACAAGAATGTTATAGGTACTAAATGGATCTTCAGGAATAAGTTGAATGAGAAAGGAGAAGTGATCAGAAACAAGGAAAGGCTAGTTTGTAAAGGGTGTGCACAAGAAGGACTGGACTATGGTGAGACATTTGCAAATGTTGCTAGATTTGAAGGTGTAAGGATAATTTTGGCACATGCTTCTTATAAAAATTTTAAGGTTTATCAAATGGATGTAAAATCATCTTTTCTGAATGGTGTGTTAGAAGAATAAGTATACATTGAATAGCCTAAAAAAATTTCTACTGAAAAAGGTAAAGACATTGTATGTAAATTGTATAAAGAATTGTATGGACTAAAACAAGATCCAAGAGTATGGTATGAAAGGCTACATGCTTATCTTATTCAGGTTGGTTTCCCAAGAACTAGTGACAATAGAAATGTATATCTAAAATTTGAAAGTGAAGACAGGATATTGATTGCTAAAAAAATTTATGATGACATAATATTTGGTGGAAATGAAGCATTGAGTAGATCATTTGCAAAATAAATGAGGAAGAAATTTTAAATATCAATGATAGGAGAAATTAAATTATTTGTTGGTCTTCAAGTACAGAAAATGAAGAAAGAGGTATACATTAGTCAATTCAAGTATCTGAATTAAGGATATTCTAAATTTTTTTGGCATGGATGACTCAAAACCAGCGGGAACACCTATGGTCATAGGTTGCAAACTATCTAAGGACAATGAATCCAAAGAGATAAATGAAACTCTATATAGATCCATGATTGGTAATTTGATGTATGTTGTTCATATTAGATTGGATATTGCACATGTTGTTGATATTTTTGCAAGGTTATCCTCAAATCCAAAGGACTCACATATGGTTGCAATGAAGAGGATCTTTAGATATCTCAAGGGGACTGAAGATTATGGCCTATGGTATGGTAAGAATGGAGATTTTTCTTTGAATGTGTTTACTGATATAGATTGGGTAGGTAATGTTGATGATAGGAAGAGCACAAGTGGTAGAGAATACTTTCTTTGTGAAAGATTAGTCTCCTAGACTAGCAAAAAGAAGAATTTTATTTCTCAATCTACTGCAGAGGAAGAGTATGTTTCTACTGCTATTAATTGTCAACAAGTGATATGGATAAAATGGATTCTTGATGGAATTCATGAGAAGGCTACATAAATGATTATTACCTATTGTGATAACACTAGTGCAATAAACATTTCCAAGAATCTAGTGATGCACTTGAAGACAAAGCACATTGCAATAAAATATCATTTTCTAAGAGAAAAGGTACATGAGAAGGAGGTAAGGATTGACTATGTTCCTACTAAAGAAAAAAAACTTGATATATTCACAAAGCCATTACCAAAGGATACCTTTGAGTATCTCAGAGGTATATTAGGGGTTATTCCCCTATCTAAAGTTAATTAGAGGATAATGTTGATTGCATCATTTCATATGTGTTTATTAGAATATCATGTTTATGGATTGATGTAGAGGTGGACTACTCCATAGGGGATAAGTCTTAGTATTATTTTGTGATGCAGTCATGAGGAAAGAACAAGAAAAGAAAAATCAAGCATAATCAAAGATGATTGAATGATTAGACAACTTTGGCATTTTTGTCAAAGGGGGAGAATATGCATTATAAAGGGAGAATATGTATGAACTCAAGAGAAGAACATATAGGATGAGATGAAAGGAGGATTATATGTAGGTGATGAATTAGCATGACAGAGTGAGAAAATGTATGATCAGATGTACAGACAGAAGTGGAAACATTTTGCAAAATTCAGTAAGAGGATTTCCATGAGAGAGACATGGTGTTGCCAAGAAGAACTCATAAGTTAAGCGGAGAATTTAAGAGTGTTTCCATCGATGCCGAAGGGGGATATTGTTAGCATAACTAATGCAGTGATGCTAAGTGTTGCATTGATGAATATTGGTACAAATTTAATGACAAGTGAATCAATTAGATTGTCATTCATGTCAACTGATTGACTTAGTATTTTTTGTATGTTACCAAATATTGTGTAAGTAAATCATGAGTTGTAGTATGTTTCTTAAGTTTCTATTCTAATGGAAGAATATGTTATATATTGTGATGTTAAGTTTTTAATCCTGACTATTGATATGAAGTATTGAGTTGGTTGTGTTTGAATGAAATCAAACTAGGTAAATGCTAAAATAGTCAGTGACAGACAGTAAGTGATTTATATGTTATCTCAAATCGCTAAAGTGTTTGATGGAGATATTGTAGCATATGATTGATAACAATGTCTAGATACTATGTTGAGGATCATGACTCATATTATTGACCGGTGAAGATGGTTTAATGGACTGGAAGTGGTGTTAATAGAATGAACGGGTAAACAAGATAGAGTTCTTGAACAGGTAATGAAGATTTGTGAATCGGTGAAGAAATTCAAAGTGGAAAAGGGATCGATGATGTTTTTAGTGAAGTAGTAAGGTTGTTCTATGATTTGTGGAAATTATTTGACATCATATTGCCTAAGGTATGTGTTTGAGGTGGATTCTTCAAGAAGTTTCTTTTGGTCAAATGATTTTTTGAAGATGCTTCAATTTTCAAGGTGAAATCTATATGGAAGCCAATACGGTCAGAGAAAAATGGTTTATGAGTTGTTAGATACATTGTATCTTACCTAAATCTAGATCATTCATATCTTAGATACATGGTTTATTTTAAGACAGTGGAAGAAAATCTATATATTGGAATGTTGAAAAAAAAAAAATTTCTGATTATGAATTATAGAAGGATTCGGTGACAAAGAAAGTGAAGGATTCAAGTGTGATCAAGCTAGGGAAGACTATAGTGTGTGGAGAAGATTTTCCAAACTTAATAGGATTTGATCATGCATAGGTAGTGCAATTTCAAAAATTATTTTATATGTTGCTTTCTAAAAATTGTAATAGTGAAATCCCTTAATAGGGTGGATCCTAACAGATCTTTTTTGTAAATCCTCTAACAAGGTGGTATTAATATTGAATTCTTAAAGTCCTCTAAAAATTATTCTCCTAATAGGGAAAATATCCTAACAGATCTATAGGAAAATCCCTTAATAAGGTAACACCTAATAGTGCTTTTGTAAACCTTTAACAGGGTAAGCTCCTCACAGGGCATATTCTAGAAGAGTACAAATTTAGAGGGTACCAACTCCAACCGTAGTTTTTCCCATTTGGGTTTCTATGAGAGAAATATGGTGTCATCATTATGTGATTGATTATTTGTGGATGCATGCTTTGAAATTTTCTATTTATATTAGTTTCTATTAAATGTTATAGTGCATAAAGTTTAAAGAGTTTGAAATTAGTTAATTTTTTTATTACTAATTCACCCATCCCCTCTCAGTAATCAAACATATATTAACAACATTTTTATGCATCTTAAATCCTTTATAGCTTCCTGTAGACATCAAAATAACTGATGGGATCATATAATTAGGTAGAGTAACCAATAGAGACACTATAGTTAACATCACACATGTTGAATTAACCTCAATCTCCAATTATGATGAAATGTATCTCTCAAGATACTCTAAATCATGATAGACTTACCACTTGATCACTTCTTTAATCAATCCTTAATACCATCAGCAAAATTGATCTTCATCCATCCAACTGCCTTGTTGCAATTCCACAACCTTGTTTCCAGTAATGACAACACCTTAACATTACCAATCTTCCCATCATCTTCATAAAATTCCAACAATCTCCTCCTTTAGCATTGGTGGCAACACTTAGACAAAATTTAGAAATTACATTGCATAATATAATTCATCAAATTATTTCAACTCAAATAGAATGCATGATAATATGAAAATACATACCTCCATAACTCCCTCTAGGATACTACACCCTTAACCATTACATGCATGAACTTAGCCAAATTTAAAAAATTTCTCTATACATACTCCCCCTTTGACAGCAATGACAAAGGAATTACAAAAAGTACTAATGTACTGCTATAAAAAGTAGTATGACCTGATTACAATTGATTGAAAGTAGAATTGAAGTTCTTAAAATTGTCCATCTTACCACTTGTATCTTTCACTAATATAGCCACCAGTTCTATCAGAATATCTTGTGTTGGGATTATGGAAAGGTGAGATAATGAGAGGGGAGAGGTGAATCAGTAACCCTAAAAACTTTTAATATGAATCCTTGTAACAGAGTAATTCATTAACCGATTGTAGTATTTACTATCTCCATACATTCATTAACATAACTGAAATGTAAATACTTCTTATCTAATCAAATAACCATTAATGAAACTTCATACACATAACACTAGTATTTTGGTATTGCAGAAACCCTTTTTAGAAGGTAAAAACTACAATGGGGATGACACCCACAAAGCTTCACTAACTGTAGTAATAAAGTTTGTTGGTTAAGGATACAATGTTTGATCACTTCTGATGATCTTATCCTATTAGGAATAATAATAAAGACCTGTGAGGATCTACCTGGTTAAAGGATTTAAGAAACACAATTAAGTGTTCACTCAGTTAAGCGATTTACAAAAAGACTTGTTAGGTCTACTTTGTTAAGAGATTTAAGTTCTCCCTCAATTGTTAGAAAGTAACAGTGAAATTGATTTGCATATAGCAACTAATTTTGCCTGATTTTTGATCTAATAAGTATGTAACTGTTAGCACCTTATTGTGATAGATTTCTTCTCTAAATTATGCTTGGTAGCCTTTTGATCTAATACTGAGTCTATCCTTGAATGCTCTGTCAATACTTCAACTTCACAAACCTATATGATCTTTAGATGTTTGTATATGCGGCTACTTCATGTGTGGTACTTGTCAAAATGACATCTTGATAATTCTTATATCAAAATATTTTGACCTAATTAGGGTTATGGCATCATCTAGAAAACCTAAGATCGACGATCCAAATGAATAACCTAAAACATCATTACATAGGGATCATCAATCATTTAAAGATTACATCCACATTTAATCTTCACCTCAATCTTTTTAAACCATTTTTTGGCTTGGTGTAAACTGTTTACCTTGTATTTTGTACCATTACAAAATTCTATGTCCTTCCTGTATTGCTTATTATTCACTGCATTCATCACTCAGTAATTTACTGATGCTTGGTATATATGAATGCTCGGTTATAACTGTACTTAGTGGTTGGTAATCATCTGGATGGGTATGAGTGCTCGATCAAGTCTGTAGTTCGGTAACTATATTATTCTACCTTGTGCTCTACTCAGTATCTATACTTGGTGTGTTGACCGACTAGCATATTTGCTTCCTTTATCGACTGTATGTGTGACACTAATGAAAACATATAACTAAAAACTTTCTCATCATATTTCACATGTGGCATCAGATCATAGAATATCTCCATTGCTTGTAAAATGATTTGTCTTTCTTGTCTATTTTGGCCTTCTTTTTAATAGCTCATGCATATTTCACCATTTCCTCTGGACTCATAGTACTTATATTCATTTACCTATTTTATTATAATATCATCAATCTTCCATCCTTTTTTTGTTGGAATAAAATTTCCTTGTTCAGCATTCCTCTTCCCATCATCAAAAATATCAATGGGCTGACTAAAGTTAAATCCTACCAGTATTGACTTTTATGTATAAGAAATACATTCGTGAGATATTACAATGATAAATCTACTTGAATTGTGAAAGATAAAGCTAAATGATCAACCAATTCAACAAAATATTCTCAAAATCATCTCATCTCTCTCTATAAAGATGCTAAGGAAATGCTCTCAGCTTGGCATCCATTAGAGGCATCTCTATAATGAGAAATTAAAGCTATATTATATGAATTATGTCATTCTAACTCAGATTATGCTTAATTATGCTAAATGCTATTTAAAACATTTAATTAAAATGCCTATAATATGGATGCAATATGCAAGTGAATTCTAGATGATTTTCTCTTAGAAATGTTCACTATTTATAGATTTTCCCAAGGCTAGGGGATGGAGTAAGATTAACCATGATCGAATTTGAGTCAAGTTGATGGTTTCAAATGCTGAGACAAAGTAAATATTTTGTTCTCAAAGGTTGGAGCAAAGAGACAAAATGAACAGTCAAGATGTATCTCCAAGCTGAGTGGTGTAGAATTGAGTTGGACTTGATCCATGTAAGGTCATTCCTCTATTCTTGTTGGTTGTTTTGATTTTTGTCCCCATGTGGTGGGTGAGAATAATAGGATTTATTAATTGATTTAATTGATTTATCTTAGCCATGTATACCCTTTAATGGGTTGGATTTGATTTAATTAAACTATACAATTATTCGATTAAAATCAATTGCACTATTATTTGATCCTCTTGATTTAATTAATCCAACGTCTTTGATTTTAATTAATTCATGAATTTTTCCTTGATTGCGTATTTTGATTTTGCTTAGCCAATTTTAGGTGTATACAAATACCCCTCTTTGAATCAATGTGCAAAGCATGTTGATTCAAAGAATGTTTGATCTTATCTTGATAACTAATTTCCTAATTTGCAATTGATTTTGATGAAATATTCTTGATTTGATAACAGATTTTGGAAATGTTACTCAATCTGAAAAGATCCATTGAATTTGATGCCCCACTAATAATTTAGAATATTTATGTGCTTAAATACCCCTAATGAAAAAAAAAATCATTGGTCTTCCTTATTTAAATTCCTTTATGATATCCTACCCCCTCAGAAATATAAGTGAAGTTGATTTGATACATTTTGATTAAAAAAAAATTTTCAAATGTTTTCAAAATTTTACGATAATGTTGCACAATTTTGATTTCATTTACGATAATGATATGACAATGTGTTAATGATAATGCCTCAACAACAGATAAATTTTAGTTGAATAATTTTGACCTTACGTAAAAAAAATATGATAAAAGCCCTCCCTTTTAGGTCAAAGGGCTAATATAGGAGTGAAAATTTCCATTTTCACTATTCATTTTCACTTTCCCTTTTGACTTTTTATTCTGAGCCTTCTAGTGACATATCAATGATGGTGGTCCTTGTTCGTGAGCATAGGTTTGAGAGAGGCTACAGATATCAATGCCCACCTAACTATGGTCCTTTGGTGAGTACCTTGGTCTTTCCTTTTTTTTCAATTTTTCAATTTGCTAAAAAAAATTAAATCTTAGGTGTTAATTTACCTTATTTCTTCTCATTTTTGCAAAATAGCATGTAGGAATAGTTTTAGTAGCACATAGGACTTTGTTTTAGTGCGTCCACAATCTAAAATACCACATAGCAACAGATGAAATAGCACATAAAAATAGATGAAACGGCACATAAAAATAGATGAAATAGCACGTACAAACACGTGTTGTAGGAATGTTGTAGTGTGTCTATTAGATTTTATAGTGCATGTATGATTAGGTTAGTGAAAACAATATATTTAGTACCACGTACACCTTTTGAAATGGTGTGTATGATAAGAAATGATGCATGTAAAATATTTTAATGTGTTTGATAATTTTTACAGCGCGTATGATAAATAGAATAATGCTTAAGTATTTTAATGTGTACCATATAATGAAATGATGTGTAGCTACTTTTTTTGAATTTTTAACCTAATTGATTATCTTGTCTGATTCAATTAGTTTTCACGATTGATCGATTGATGATGTAGGTTATGTCTGTGATAAAATCAATTTTTGTGATATAAGATCAATCAATTTTGATGAAAGTTGATTGTCAACCCTGATAGATTGGTAGGATTACTTTGATGATTTTTTGTCCTCTCTTATTAGAGTTAGGGAAAAAAATGTTGTGATCTAGGCAAGAGATAGGATGATAGATTATTTTATTGACTTGTGATGATCCACTTAGATGATGTTACTAATCTGATGTCACTTAATTCAATGGGTTCACTTTCATAAATTCTATGTTTGAGGTTTGTATTTATGGCCCTTAGAGATGGTTGAGCAGCTGGATGCTCAGGAGTGATGGCTTATCGGTCATTGCAGTTTGTTTTTCTTGCTAGACATTCCCCGGTTCCACATGAACCGTGGTCTTCTCACTACTATGGCGTATTTTTGGCACTCTGACCATAACACTTTCCATTTTTTGATGGGTGAGATGATAGTCACCCCTGAGGATGTGTAAAGATTATTGAAAATTCCTTCATGGGTGAGGTTGTTTGAATTGTTATTATTTGAGGTGTTGACATTTATGTTTTGTCAGTTATGTAAACATATGTTTTAGATGGATGCATTAGAAGTTTTAGAAAGACTGGTTATCACAAGTACATGCAAGATTGACAATTATATACGGATAGTGTACAATATTTTAGTATATGCAAGCATGAAGTTGTGTAGAGGGAAGTGTGTACATCTTATATCTAAGGTCGTTGGATTTCATATTTCTATTTGCATGAGTTATAGCTATTTTGGTGAAGACTAGTTACAGAATAGTGAAACAGGTTTATGACAGAGATGATCTTTGATTTTTTGGGATAAGTTGGATGTGAGCATGAGTTATGGTATGTGAGATTACTTCATGACAGAAGACACATGGGAGAAAATTTTGTGATATCCTCAGGTCTCCAGGATTGTTGTGACATCATTTGTTGCGTGTGGACTTGCAAAGACCTATTTGGGGCTAACCGAAGGAGATAACATGCTTAGTGGATGGCAAGCATGGATTATGGATATTAGTGTGTAAATGATTATTTGTATTTTTTATTTACTTGTTTAAGGTATCATGTGTATCTTAGCAATGGTCTATATAATTGTTTGTGCATTGGGTACCTAGAGGAGTGGACAAGAATGTGACTATAACTAAGTGGATGTTCCAAAAATAAATAAATGAAGATGGACAAGTCACTAGAAGCAAGGTAAGATTGGTATACAAAGTTTATACTCAAGTTGAAGGAATAGATTTTGAGGAGACTTTTTCTCTGGTAACTAGAATGTAAGTTATTATAATGCTTCTTTCTTAGGTTTCTTACAAGGATTTTAAAGTATATCAGATGGATTTTATAGTAATTGTATATGTTGATAATATTATTTTTGGAGGTGATAATTATATTTCCAAGATTTTTTCTTAAGAGATGCATAAATAATTTGAAATGTCTACGATTGGTGAGTTGTCATTCTTTCTTGGTCCTCAAGTTATTTAGAAAGGGGATGGTATTTTTATTTCCCAAAATAAGTATGCTAAATAAATGTTGTTGAATTTTGGAATGGAGGATTTTAAACTAGTTCCAACCCCCATGGCTACTAGAGAATAGTTGAGTTTTCATGCAAGTTGATTCACCCCCCCTCTTAACATTTAGAGGTGTTCAACACACTCCACTAATGAATGTCAATATTTTCATATTAAAACCCAGCAATTCATTGATTATGGTATCACTCAAATAACAAGTGACCATGAGTGGCATCTTTGTCATGATCATACTAAATAACATGTAAGCTCCTATTATGGTGCTCCTCACTATGTGACATTGGTAGCTTATCTTTTGGGGGCTCATTGTCATCCATGATGGTATGGTTTAAGGTGAAATCATACTTGGTGAGAAACATAATATCTTAATTATTCTCATCTTTATGATTGAGGGAAGTAATAGTTTTTCCATCATTTCTTCTTTCCAAGGATTTACTTTTCCTTTGATGAGTTTCATCTTCCATAACTTGATGTCCTTTCTTGTATAGAATTATCCTTCATGTGAGTGCATGTATGTTCCTTAATTAGGATTAATTCCTTTCTTGAAACAATACATTTTTTATGAATGATCTCTCCTTAGTGATGTGCAATCCTTAACTAAGAATCCAATTTTCCTAGGAATGGGGAAGGTGTGTATTATTAGTCTCATTTCCCTTTTAAATATGTCATATTTATTAAAGATATCCTTTATTTTTGGAGGTAGACATCTTTTGAAAAATATATCTTCCTCCTCCAATCAAGAATCCCTCAAAATAACCCCTTTAAACTTTTTTTCAGATATCTTTTTACAACTATCTCTTCCTTGCCTCAAAAGAGCTATGCCCTCTTTGGCTTGGATTGCATGTACATTGTTTCTTAAAGGATATCTCCTTGATGATAAATATTTTTATCCTTTTTTTTTTCCTTAAGATGCCACCATAGTCCTATGTTGACATCTTAGGGGGGTGAGGAGCATAAATGTGGCCTCCTTATTTTAAATATTGCATGATTTCCTTAAGAACATCCTATTTTGTTTGGTTATCCTTAGTCAAAAAAATCAAGATGGGTTGACTAGCATAACACAATTTACTAGAGTTTAACTCTCCTTGGCACCATAGTTTGTAGATTTCCTTGTAGACAATGCTTTAATAACACAACTTTCTATACCATTTTTCTCTCCTTGCATTAAATTTTTCAAGATGAGTTTACTAGCATAACCAACTTGCTAGACCATTTGACTCTTCTTGCCCTTTTATGGATCACCTAGAATAACACACTTTTATAGCATTGGGTCTTGGTCTCTTCTCCCTTCAATTGATGTATATCCTTGTTTTGTCTACAAGTCCACTTGTTTTCTTACAATAACATGTTGAGAATGATATTATTGATTGATAAATTTGATTATTGAGGTCTATTCAACTACCTTATTTGTAACCTTTTGTTTTAATAATGACATTTTTTTCTTAGTGTATATGTGAAGGTTACTTGCATGGATTGATATGATCCTATGCTTGGGGGCTTGATCATCTCTCAAAGTTATCATATCTCTAGCTTATCTTGATGTTAGATGCTCTATCTCTTCATTTCTACTTTATTGTGACTATGACCATAAGATCATACTCTAATAAAGTGAGGGATAAATGTAGTATCATAAATTATAGACCTTTAATTAGGGTGTTGAATTCCACACTCTCCTAATAGTTATTTTAGTATTTCTCATTCCTCTATACATTATAGGACTTTTATTTATTTAAATTATTATTATTATGAAGCATATTCCACTTCAATACATCAACACTTTATTATTTGGGCCTTAATTTTAAGTGTGCCCTTTATCTTTTATCATTTTAATGTATTATAAGTCTTGTGCCATCTCAAATCTAAAGACATGTTTCCCCCATCACAACATCATATCTTTCTATAAAAATACATTGCAGCCATATAGATCCTATTATCTTGCATCCCTAAAAATCTAGGCCAATTTAGTGTCTACGTCACTTGGAGTGATGTAGACCTCTTTTTGGCCAAAATTTTAGGCAGATATTATCTCGATCTTGTCCTTTACAAAATTATTCCTAGTGTGAAAATATTATAATTCTCAATTAGCCAAATAATGATTTTAATTTGAAATCCCTATATAAGGCATCCTTCCTAATTCATTTCTACAACATATCACATCTCATCATAATACAAGATGTCATTTGCATTCCAATTGAAGAGCAATTATTCTTCTTCAAGAATAAATATGATTCAAGGAGTAGCAAGCTATAACAAGATATCTTCAATTATATTTTGATTGTGATTTCAAAATACTTTTATATTATGTTAATGCATCAACACATGGAGGGCTTATCCTAACAACATTGCATTATCAATTGGATGTATAATCATTTCAATTAAGCATTTTCTTTGAAGCATTTCTATTTCAATTTATCATTTTTGTAGCATTGAGTTGTAACTTGGGGTCTGACTAAGGCAAGCCCCTATGCAGCCCCAAAAACTACTTCTCTCCTCTTTTGTGTAGATCCAATTTCAATACACATTTCCAATAGAGACCAAGATGGAAAAGTGATCAGAAGATAGAGATAGAGCTTCACCCAAAAATTCAGCACCAAAATCCTAGTCTAGGGGACTTGGGGTTCCATAAGCACACTATAGGGTTCTTGGGGTGTCATGGTCCTAGTCAAGGGTTCTTATTGTTCCATTGACCTCCCAAAAGTAGTTAAAATTTAGTGAATATCACTGCAGTATTTTAGGGTCCTGGATTCAATCTTAACGCTCAGAAATTCACCTTGCGGATCAAGGTTTCCCAAGGTGACATTGACCACCTTATTTTAGTTTAGATTTATGTGACTGATTTCTCTCTACAACCCCTTTCCAGATATGGTTTGGTCTATGATTATCTATTCTACAAGTATATGTTTATGCTTTTCATTATCAATTTTGCACCTTTTAGCCCTAATCCTCACATTACATCCTCGTCTTTGCAGTTACATTTTCAACTTAATCAAGAAGTGATTTTATTTACCTCGTACCCAATCATTTTCTATAAAATTTGAGGTTGAGCCAAGTGGATCCACTCTCCTTAACGTTATCAATGGAAATAGGTCTAGTTCCTAGTTTGCGTGCATAAACTAGTGAACACTCATTTTCCACAACATTACAATGTGCAATGAAAGGAAGGGTAAACCAAAAATAATATTATTCAGCTGATGAATTGATGGCTAGTAAATCAAACCAAAAATATGATTATGAAGAAAATGTGAAAGAGAAGTCTTCAAAAGGGTTAGAGGAGGAGAGTGAGAGTACACTTGATTAAATCTATAGCTTTCAAGAGAATGAATCATTTTGAGTCCGAGGAGTATTAGGTGGGTAGTGATTGATCGAATTGATAAATACAAAGGAGAAAAGAGACTTATAGTGTGCAAAGGTCACAATAAAAAGGATGTGGATGGCCTTATGTTAATGCTTGTGGATAGGTTTAAAATTATATGTACCAGGATGGTTTCATAGATGAGCCTTCAATTTGGGAATTGCACGATCAAGGATGACTTCTATGTGGTTGGAATTGGAGATGCAAATGTATTCAGTGGTTATATTCCCTTGGAGAGGTCACACCTAATTTTAAAACCATGGAAGTTAAATTCAAATTTGAATGTAAGAATATTATTTTGAGAGGGATTTCAAATGGAGGACCACAGGTTGTCTCTTTAAGTGCATGGAGATTTTTTTTAGATATGATCAAGTAGAGTATTCAATGAAATGCATAATCATTCCTACAATTACAAAAGAGGATAAGAGATCATACCACCTATAGATTTGGGGTTTTTTATTTAGCAAGTTTTTTAGTAGAATTCTTCCAAGTAGGCATCCTAATGGTGGTATTGAGCATGTCATTGAGTTGGAGTGGAAAAAATATATTATTATTACACCATACCAACATACTAAGAGACACAAGGATGAGATTGAGAAGGATGTTGAGGAACTATTGGAGATGGGACGTGTTAGACAAAGTAAAAGTCTTTTTTTTCTTTATTTATTTTGGTGAAGAATGGTGGAACCATATGCATATGTATAGATTTTTGGGCCTTGATCAAGAAAAAATGAAAAAAAATGTACCTAATCCATGAATATATGAGCTACATGGAACACTTTATTTTTTTTAAATAGACTTGAGATCGGGATATGATCATACTCAAATTAGAGAGGACATTGATAATACAACCTTTAGATGTCATTTTGGCCACTTTTACTATCTAGTCATGCCTTGTGGGTTGACCAATGCTCTTTCTACCTTTTAGATGAACAAGGTTTTCAAAAAGTTTGTTTTGATGTTCTTTGATGACATTAATTTTTAGCATGTCTTGGGAAGAACATTTGAGGCATTTGGATGAGGTTTTAGGCATTCTTGAAGGTGAATCGTTATTTGCAAATAAGTAAAAATGTGAGTTTGAGATGACTAAGTTTTTGTATCTCGACTACATAATCAATTTTTAAAGGGGTTAGTGTAGACCATACCTCCATCACAAATCTTGCACATCTCAAGGGGTTCTTTGGGTTACATAATTTCTACATGAGTTTTTTCAAAGGGCTTTCACAATTGACTACCTAGTCACACAGATTTGACCAAAAAAGGGGCATTCACTTGGCCCAAAATCAAAAAATAAATCTTTTGATAACTTCAAACACTTAATGAACACCTATCCTATTTTGGTTATTCCATAATTCTCTAAGCCCTATGAGCTCAAATGTGATGCTTCAAGTGATAGTATTGGGATTGTCCTCATGCAAAATAAACACCTAAGTGCTTATGAGAGAAAGGAGTTAAAAAGTGGTGGGAGGAGCTAATTCATTTATGATAAGGAAAATGTTAGCCATTATGCATGCATTGACTAAATTTAAAAAATATCTTGTTGGAGATAAATTCATTGTTAAATTTGATCATAATAGCCTCAAATGCTTCCTTAATGAAAAGGATCTCAATGAAAGACAACATAAATAGGTTACAACCAAAAGGATCTTAATGAAAGATAACAAAAATGGGTTAATAAGTTGTAGAATTATGATTTTTACATTGAATATGTCAAAGGAAAAAGAAATGTGATAAATGATGTATTCTTAAGATGGTCACATTTGTGTTGAATAATAGAGATAGAGTGAATCAGAAAGAGAAAATTCTTGCTAAATATGCCCAAAAAACCTTTGCCAATAGCATTTTGGATGGTTCATTGCATGATGATAGGTACAAGGTAAGGGATAAGCTTATATTTCACAAGGATATATTGTTTTTGGTTCTTCAATATAATATTATGTTGTAGGTTCTAAAAATATTTGATGACACTAACGGTTGGCCACATGGAGTTTATAAGACATACAAGAAGGTCCATAAGATATTATCAATTGTTGGAGATTTGCCAGCAAGCAAGTGCTAATTGTATGTTTGTCATTGATGACAACATATGATAAGAAGCATGCGTGGAAGACTTATGTAGTAAGCTTTGAGTATATGTAGCATGGACATGTTATCAGCATGATATCATGGATGCAGAGGTTAATTATTTATATAGACAGTTATGTAGCAGCTTGTGTTAGCAATGTTCCTGACAGAGTTACAGGCAGTGTTCTAAGTGTGGATTTTTGTACAGTTATCATGGAGTCTTGCGCCCTTGGATATGTGATGGAGACATTTTAGTATTCCTCCATTCATGGACATAGAGTCTGATATGGAATATAAGTGAGGTTATGCAGTCGCTATTCACTAGTTGCAGTTTCCTATGTTTATCTAGAAGAGCTGACATAGATTATACTGGTATAGGAGTTGCGCCTATCATTTTGGTATGCATGCTTGGATTAGTGATTGCAAAAGAGTTATGAAGGTTTGGTTAAGAGTGCATGATATAATTTAGCTTGAGGAGAAAGTATCAGTTAAATTGGTAGAGCTGACGATATATAGCATGTGTCTACACTTATTAATCTGGACAGGTCCCAGGTTGTGTTGTGTGCTTAGTAGAGCTGACATAAATGTTATTGGAGAGTGTTAATTTTTCCCTAATATGATTTCAAGGTGTTTCTAATAGACCGACTTGATTATATCATTTAGAGAGAAGATATTTATAGGCAGTCATTTGTGATTGCTAAGACATGGTTCAGAGTTGAAAGAAAAGAGCAGAGCAGAGAGTGTGAAGTGTTGAGCCATCAGTAGAAGGTCTATGTGACCAAGTAAAAATTATATGATATTCATTGGAACTAATCAAGATAGAAGGTCTACCTCACAATTCACCAAGATCCAAATATAGTGTGTATCTGTTATTTAGAAGGTTACAGCCTTCACCCCTTTGAGTAGTGAGCTCTCGGATAGTGCATCCTCACCCCTAATAGGGTCAATCATAAAAGACTCCTAAAAGGGTCCAACCTTTGACCAGGTCACTATACTTATTGCATTGTAAAGATCAACTCCTAACAGGGTTGTAAGATCTTCTAATGAGGATCATTATACACTAGTGTAGTTTATTAGTGGGTGTCAATTCCCACTGGGGTTTTTACCTATTTGGGTTTTCCCGTAACCAAAATATTAGTATTTCATTCAATTGTTATTTCTTTGTGTTTATGTTTAAATTTGAAGTATACTTAATTGGATAAAGTATTGAAACTTGTAGATAACTGATTCAACCCCCCCCCCCCTCTCAGTTATCTCTTGGGACTATTCCTAACAATTGGTATCAGAGCCAAGTGCCTCGGAGAGAAATTTTAACAGCTTGAGGTTGATCAGATGACATTCTTTAGAAAAGACAGTCCTAAGTTTGATGGTGAGAACTATCTTGATTGGAAGAACAAAATGGTGACTCATTTGCAGTGCATTGCTTTTGAAGTTTTTGAAGTGGCTATCAAAGATATTAAGATCCCCACTCTGGAAGATCTTGCAAAAGATGATCCTACTAGAAAGAAAAAGAATTTGTTCCATTAGAATGCAATAGCCAAAGAAACACTTATCAGCACCTTATCTGATAGTGATTTTTTAGAGTTAAAGAAAGTAGACACAGCCTACAAGATATGGAAGCACCTAGAAGACATGTTTCAAGGAGATACACAAGAAAAGAATGTGTGTAGAAAGACATGGAAGAAAAGATACAATGCATTAGAGATGCTACCTAAAGAAAACATCAGAGCTTACAACCAAAGAAGCAATTATTGGAATTAGGAACAATGGTAGAGAGATCTCGGAGGAAGACATTATAGATAAATTGATGACTACTCTTATACCAGAGTATGAAACAAGATCAACATCCTTGATGAGACCATGTAGCTTACAAAAAATTTCAAGAGAGAGACCTTGATTAGAAAAATTTTAGCTTTTGAGATTTCAAGATTGAAGACAAAGCCTAAAAGTGAGACAACCTTCAAAGCATCAGTCCATGGTAAGAAATCTTCAAACACTTCTGGTAATTTTGATGATGAAGATGAAGACAAAGAGATAGATGATATTATTTCTATGATTGCTAAGAAAGAAAGAAAAGGAAAAGGAAAGTATGAAGGTCAATTACCTTTCAAATGTTTCTCATGTAATAAGATTGGTCACTTTGCATCCAAGTGTCCTACAAGAGTTAAGAAATTTAGAACTAACTACAAGCCTAAGTATACAAAAGAATGTTACTATGCTGGTGATGGAGTTTCTGATGATGATTCAGTTGAAGATGAAATTGGATTCATTTCTATTATGGATCATGAGGATAAGAAAAAGGAACAAGAGCTAGCATTGATTTCACAAGCATACATAAGGACAGATTGGATTATAGATAGCGGTTGTTCACATCACATAACGGGTGATAAAGACAGATTTGTTCATTTGGACAAATGCAATGGTGGTATGGTTAGATTTGGAGACAACACTCCTAAACTTATCATTGGTAGAGGAGCTATTACATTGGATGGAAAGAACAACATTGATGATGTTATTTATGTAGATGGTTTGCAGCATAACCTTCTTAGTGTTGGACAGTTGTTTGAAAAGGGTTATAGATTGGAGTTCAAAGATAACAAATGCATCATTAACAACAAGGATGATGTAATGATTGCATCAGGTTCAAAGACTAAAGGTAATGTTTTTTAGCTTAATTTTGAAGCAAGTTGTTTTGTTGCTAAAGTAGATGACAGTTGGCTATGGCATAAAAGACTATGTCATATCAACTTTGATAACATAGTAAAGATAAGAAATGTAAAGGCAGTAAGATATCTACCTAGCATAGCAAAGCCAGTTGATATTATTTGCAGGGAATGTGTGATGGGAAAGCATGTGAGGAATTCATTCAGGCGCAAGCATAACAAGTTGGATCTAATTCATACAAACCTATGTGGACCAACTCAAACAAGATCATACTATGGTGAAAGGTATTTCATTTTATGTGTTGATGATTATTCTATAATGATGTGGGTTGCATTCTTGAAAGATAAGTCAAAAGCATTTGAGAAGTTCAAAATATTCAAAGCTAAGGTTGAGAATGAATCTGGACTAAAGCTAAAGTGTCTAAGATTGAATAGAGGAGGAGAATTCACCTCTGACAGATTCTATGAGTACTGCGAAGAACATGGCATAAACAGACAATTGAGTGCACCTAGAACCCCTCAGCAGAATGGGATTGCAGAGAGAAGGAATAGGATCATCCTTGATATAGCGCACACCATCATGATTGAAGGAAATTTTTCAAACACTTGTTGGAGAGATGTGGTCAATACAGCAGTCTATACCATGAATAGAATATAATTGAGGCCTGGTGCGGACAAGACACCTTATGAGCTATGGTTTGGTAATGTTCCCACAGTGAAATACTTTAGAATCTTTGGAAGCAAGTGCTACATCAAGAGGGATGAATCAATAGGAAAGTTTGATGCAAGAAGTGATGAAGGTATTTTTTTTGGTTACTCTACTAAAATTAAAGCTTATAGATGTTTTAACTTGAGATTGAAGAAGATCATTGAAAGTGCTCATGTTAAGATTGATGAAAAGTTTATGGTTCAAGAAAGATATCATGATTATGCACCTATGATTGAAGAAGAACCCATTCCTTCCACTAGTGAGACAATTGTTGAAGAGATGTTTGACAGTATTAAAGTAATGTTCAATGACCCTTAAACAAGTGAAGAAGAAACTTAGAAGGAAGATGAGTTAGTATCATCTAAAGTTCCAAAGTATACATCTAGATATCACTCTAAGGATGACATCATTGGAGATCAGAGCAGTAAAGTCACAACAAGATCAAAATAAAAGAGTTCAACAAGAAATGAAGTGATATGTTTACTATCTCAGATAGAACCTTTAAGTGTTGAAGATGCATGTAATGATTCAGATTGGCATGATGCTATGAAAGAAGAACTAGATCAGATTATCAAGAATGATACTTGGGAACTAATCCCAAGACCTAGTGATAAGAATGTGATTGGAACAAAGTGGATATTTAGAAACAAAATGAATGAAGATGGTACAATAGTAAGGAATAAAGCAAGGTTATTATGTAAGGGATATGTGCAAAGATAAAGTATTGATTATTCAGACACATTTGCATCTATGAGTAGATTAGAAGCTATTAAGTTGTTTCTAGCTTATGCAACATTCAAAAACTTCAAAGTTTATCAGATGGAGGCTAAGTCAACATTCTTGAATGGAGAGTTAAAAGAAGTATACATTGAGCAGCCAAAAGGATTCACCTTATCAGACAAGCCCGATATGGTATGCAGATTGAAGAAATCCCTCTATGGACTTAACCAAGCCCTTAGAGCTTGGTATGAGAGACTTGATGGATATCTAACAAAAATTGGATTCAAAAAAGGAGCAGCAAATTGTAATTTGTTTATCAAAGAGACATCTAAAGGTTTACTACTTGTAGCTATATTTTTTTATGACATTAACTTTGGGGCTAATGACAAACTTAGTGTAGAATTTGCCAAGGAGAAGCAGAGCGAGTTTGAAATGAGCATGATTAGACATATCAAATACTTTTTGGGATTAAATGTGCAGCAGAAGTAGAGTATGTTACAGTAGCCTTGAATTGTTCTACAATTGTTTGGATCAAATAGATGATAAAGGATTTTTGAATTCAGATTGATTATCCTATTGTTATTCATTGTGATAACACTAGCACTATCAACATGTCAAAGAATCTTGTGATGCATGCAAAGACAAAGCACATAGAAATTAAGTATCACTTCCTAAGAGAGAAAGTGGTAGAGAAAGAAGTCAAATTGGATTATGTGAGTACAAAGGAATAGCCAGCAGATATTTTCACAAATCCCTTACTAAAGGATACTTTTGAATATCTCAGGGAGAGCTAGGAGTAATTCCCTTCCCTGATTCTTCTTAGAGAAAGTGGAAAGTGCATCAGTCCTCAGTGACTTATGGATGGTTGACTACTCTACTTCAGGAGTAGTACCGAAGCTTAAATTTTTGGTGCCCTTTTCCATTGATGTCAAAGGGGTAGTAGTATATAATCATGAAAAATAGCATTAAAAGGGGAGTACATACAGAATTAAGGAGGAATAATATATAGCAAAAAGAGGTAGTAGTATTCAGTCATGGAAGCAGTTCAGTTGAGGAAATGGAGAATATTAAAGAATATTGCAATAGAAGGAGGATTCATCCTTGGGGGAGTTTTGATGAGGAAATGGAGAATTTTATAAAATAATTGTTCAATTGGATTGGTGGTGTTTTTCATTCCATATGTTTCCATCAATGCCAAAGGGGGAGATTGTTGGAGATTTTCCATTAAGCCACTGCTAATTGTATGTTTATCATTGATGACAACATATGAGAAGAAGCATGCATGGAAGAATTATGTAGTAAGCTTTGAGTATATGTAGCATGGACATGTTATCAGCATGATATCATGGATGCAGAGGTTAATTGTCTATACACACAGTTATGTAGCAGCTTGTGTCAGTAGTGTTCCTGACAGAGTTACAGGAAGTGTTCTATGTGTGATTGTTTGTACAGTTATCATGGAGCCTTGCACCCTTGGATATGTGATGGAGACATGTTAGTATTTCTCTATTCATGGATGCACAGTCTGATATGGAGTAGAAGTGAAGTTATGCAGTCGCTATTCACCAGTTGCAGTTTCATGTGTTTATCCAGAAGAGCCGACAAAGATTATATTGGTACAGGAGTTACGCCTATCATTTCGGTATGTGTGCTTGGATTAGTGATTGGAGAAGAGTTTATAAGGTTTGGTTAAGATTTTATGATATAATTCAGCTTGAGGATAAAGTATTAGTTAAATTGGTAGAGTCGACAGTATGTGTCGTGTGTCTACACTTATTAATCTAGACATGTCCCAGGTTGTGTTGTGTGCTTAGTAGAGCCAACAGAAATGTTATTGGAGAGTGTTATTGTTTCTCTAATATGAATTCAAGGTGGTTCTAATAGTTCAACTTGATTATATCATTTAGAGAGAAGATATTTATAGGCATCCATTTGTGATTGCTAAGACATGGTTCAGAGTTGAAAGAAAAGAGCAGAGCAGAGAGTGTGAAGTGTTGAGCCATCAGCAGAAGGTCTATGTGACCAAGTAAAGAGTATATGATATTCATTGGAACTGATCAAGATAGAAGGTCTACCTCGCAGCTCACAAAGATCTAGATATAGTGTGTATCTATTATTCAGAAGGTTGCAGCCTTCACCTCTTTGAGCAGTGAGCTCTCGGATAGTGCGTCCTCACCCCTAACAGGGTCAATCATAAAAGACTCCTAATAGGGTCTAACCTTTGACCAGGTCACTATACTTATTGCATTGTAAAGATCAACTCCTAATAGGGTTGTAAGATCTTCTAACAAGGATCATTATACACTAGTACAGTTTATTAGTGGGTGTCAATTCTCACTAGGGTTTTTACCTATTTGGGTTTCCCCGTAACCTAAATATTGGTGTTGTGTTCAAGTGTTCTTTCTTTGTGTTTATGTTTAAATTTTAAGTATACTTAATTGGATAAAGAATTGAAACTTGTAGATAACTGATTCAACCCCCCCCCCCCCCCCCCCCCCCCCTCAGTTATCTCTTGGGACTATTCCTAACAATTATCATGGAAGGGGATGAAATTTTACATTTTTAAGCATGTTTGTGAATGTCAAATATGCCAACAAAATAAAAGCGAACATACTCACTCATCTAGTCTATTGCAGGCCCTACCTATTTCCACTCAAAAATGGGAAGGCACCTCTTGGGATTTTATTACGAGACTTTCCAAGGTGCAAGACTAAATTTTCTCACTTTTATCTCCACTTCAAAAGGAATTATGGTAATTCAAGTAGTAGATTTGTTTTTCATAAAGGTATTTAGACTAAACAAGATAAAAAAGAGCATTAATAGTGATAGGCACATCCAATTTATGAGCTTGGTTTGGCAAGATTTGTTTAAATTATGTGGGTAAGAATTAACTCCCAGCACTAGCTACCAACTCAAACCAAATGGACAAACTAAGATTGTCCACAAATGAGTGAAGAAATATATGTGCAATTAGATTTCAAGGTAGCACAAAGTGTGGGTTAAGTGGTTACATTTGGTCGAGTATTGTTATAACTTCACCTATTATATATTATTAAAATGTCTCCTTTCATTGTATTATATGGCTATAAAGCTCCTAGTTTCATTAATATTATTTTTGAAGATAGTGAGGTACCTAGTGTTGGGATTATGGAAAGGTGAGTTACTAAGAGGGGAGGGATGAATCAGTAACCCTAAAAACTTTTGAGCTAATTCCTAAAAATAATTTATTTCATTATCCGACTGACATGTTATCTTCTCATCCATTCATAACATTACTAAAAATAAGAAATGTTTTCTAATCTAACATGTAAACATCCATGAAACTTCATACACAATACACAATTATTTTGGTACAATAGAAACCCTTGTAAGAAGGTAAAAATTTTGGTGGGGATGACACCCACAAAGCTTCACTAACTGTAGTAATAAAGTTTGTCGATTAAGGCTACAATGTTTGATCACTTTTGATGATCTTACCCTATTAGGAGTAACAATAAAGACCTGTAAGGATCTACCTGGTTAGAGGATTTAAGCAACACTATTAAGTGTGCACTCAGTTAAGAGATTTACAAAAAGACTTGTTAGGTCTACTCTGTTAAGAGATTTAAGTCTACCATAATTATTAGAAAGTAATAGTAGATTAGATCTACATGTAGAAACTTACTTTTCCTAATTTTAGATCTGATAATTACTTAACTTTTATCACCTTGTTGTGATATATTTCTTCTCTGAATACTGCTCGATAACCTTATGATGTGCTTCTAAATATAATATTTGAATGCTCTATCCAAACTCTAACTTCACAACCCTGTCTGATCTTCAGATATATGTGTAGGCGGCTACTTCATGTGTGGTACTTGTCAAAATGACATCTCGATAGTTCTTATATCAAAAGGTTTTGACCTAATTAGGGTTATGGGTATCATCTAGAAAACCTAAGATCTACAATCCAAATGAATAACCTAAAACATCATTACATAGGGATCATCAATCATTTAATGATTACTTCTGCATTTAATCTTCACCTCGATCTATGTAGACCATTTTCTAGCTCGGTGTAAACCATTTACCTCGTATTTTGTGTCATTTGATACTTTTATGTCCTTCCTGTATTGTTCGGTATATATTGCATTCATGACTCAGTAAATTACTGATACTCAGTATATATGAATATTTGGTTATAACTGTACTTGGTGCTCAATAATCATCTAGCTTGGTATATGTGCTCGATCAAGACTGTGTTTGGTTACTATGTTATTTTTCCTTAAGCTCTACTTGGATACTATACTTAGTGTGTTGACCGACTAGCATGTTTTTTTCCTTTACCGACTATATGTGTGATAGTAATGACAACTTATAAACTAACATTCTCCCCATTTGGCATTAGTGACAAAAACACATATGTATGCCATAATCAAAATTTTCAAATTGTAAATTGTAGACTCCCCTTGTCTCTAATCCTCGATAAATATACTATATAAATATTTTCCCTTTTTGTCAGTATACATATTTTCTCCCTTTTTTGGTAATAATGCCAAAACTGTATATACTTACATCTTATCAAAGATGTTTGGATGGGTTTTCTCCAAGTTGGCTAAGAGGTTTTCCCATTCCTCTTTCAAACTATTTAATACAATATGCTCTAAACCAACTTGTGCATGCATGTCAAATATGTTATCTACTATGAATAGCTCAGGAGTCACTACTAGATCCTTTTCTTTCTTCGCATGCCTCTGCATCACCTCAATGTGTGGTAACAACTCTACTTGTAGATCGGTTGTTTGATCCTTTATCTTGTCTTCTTCTCTCCTTAGCTCATTTCTCAACCCATGAATATGCTTGACTTTTGCATAGTGTAATTTGAATGCATGGGGTTCTATAATCAATCTTTTTTCACTCTTCTATAGATCATCATCTATCTTTTTAAACTTGTCTTCTATTTTTACAGTAAAAGACTCTGAAGTGCAAAGATTCTTCAAAAATGTGAGTATCTAATGAATAAGAGTTTCAATTTCAGTTATGGTCTTAGATAACTTCATCTTGTGAATGGCCATGGCTGGCTTGGCTGATTTTCTCTGTTATTTTGAATTGTACTTTTTACTCTACTCTCTCTTCTATCTTCTTTTCAACATCGGTAATAGGAGAATTGATGTGCCCAATAAGTGTTGCAAGTTGGTCAATGATGGGAGTTGCCTCATCAACATTGACATCAGGTACAACTTGCATTAGGATTTCTCTCACATTCTCAACCACCTATTTATGTTTACTCTCTTGCCTCAGCTTCTCCTGAGCTATTTTTCTAGTGCATAACTCTCCATACCTTCTAAGAGCTTCGGCGTCTAAGGTTCTTGGATCACATGAAAGTATCTCTATGACTTCATCTAAGGTGACCGGACCTTTTCCATGTTTCTTTTTATTTTTCTTCTCTTGGTTGTTGGATGTAGGAGATTTCCCATATGGAAGTATAGCCTTCTCTGGATTTGACTTTGGTGGCTCGGTGGAGACACTTTCCTCCTTTTCTTTCCTCTTTTCTATTCCCTCAGTCTGAGGTCCATGAGCTTTTGGCCTAGTGTCAGTAGTAGAATCTTCTACTTTAGTTTCATCTTCAATCCCTTTTTCATTTACCTCTTTAGTTTCAGGCTTGATATTCTCTTTGTCTCCTTCTTCACCTTTATCTCTTGTAGTGTCCATCATTTTCTCTAGTATATTTTCCTTGGGTTTCTCTGTAGTAGCAATTTCAATGGCTTGTACCAAAATCAGTAAGTTACTTGATATTTTTATTGTGGTTTCCTAAGTAGTCGTGTCTTCCTCTGTGATCTTGGTAGTAGTAGTAACATCTTCATCTTCCTTTTCCTCATCATCGGGATCACCTTCTGTGATATATTCAATTATGACTTCTTCATTCCCAGTAATTACTAGTTTTTCAGGTGTATCCTTTCTTAGTTAGCAGGATAAAAGTCTTCTGCATATGTGTCATCCTTTGGCTTCTTAGTGTCTGATATGTGAATCGAATCTTCAAGTGTCCTTTGTGTAGTAATATCTACATCATTAGAATGTACACCTTTTCCTTTTCCTTTTCTTGTGACACCTTTCTCGGGAATAACTGCAAGTGCAATTTTCTCTGCTTCATCTTTGGACTTGAAAATTTTAGTCCATTTCTCTTTTCTCTCCTCGTCAACCTCTTGGAGTTTCCCTTGTATAATATTCATTGCTTTCCCTTTCATCATAAACTTATTTGCATATTCTTTCATCATTTTTTCAATCTTCGTAACAGATAAATTGGGCATTGCCAAAATTAAATATCTTTCCCGCATCTTCTTCTCAGTATGCAGAGCATAAGTCCATTTTGTTGATACCTTATCATATAGCTCCTTTGGAATATAATTAAAAAACTCAACTGGTAACCTTTTAAATTCAATCATCATGTTGATGATTTCTTCTTCTAGTTTACCATGATCCTCAATAGACATAATTACATACCAATTTATTTTAGGGTGATCCAGTCCTCCCGTTTCTTTTATATTATTTACCATCTCATTAATTGATTGTGCCTTGTTTACAACTACCTTAAATTGCCTATTTCTTGGATATTGCTAATGCATTGGGGAGATTGTTGGATACATTTAATATGTTTAATTACTACTTTGACTGATGTTGGAATTATTGTTGTTATCATTCATGTTTTGTCACTGATGTCAACATATGCTTCTATGAAGAGAACATGTTGGTTATTATAGTGTATGGATTCTGTACGAATGTTTCAGAATGTGCGAAGTCAATTGTGTGTACAGGAAGGTTTTTTGATCTTATATCTAAGATCACATGATTTAGTATTGCATATTGGCTTAGTTACATAAGATTTGATGAAGACTGGTTACTGGATAGTGACAGTGGAAGCTAACAGAGTTAGTCTCTAAGATTTTGGTATATCTTATAGGTGATGAGGATTCAGTGTATGTGAGCTTAAGGGATGATAGATATGTACTAAAGAATGTTCATTGATCTTATCAAGGTATGGAAAGAAGGATGACATCAGTTGTGGCGTGTGTTCTGGAGATGACCTATTTGGAAGCCAACTTCAGAGTTGTAGTGTGTATCATGGATGGCGAGCATGAATCATGGATGTCAATCCTTACTTATTGAATTGTAATTGTTGTATACTTGTTTTAGATACTGTGTGTATCTTAGCAAGGAGTTATGTAATTATTTGTATATTAGGAAATCCTAATTGGCCAACCTAATCATTTATTTTGTAATAGGGTAGATATGTAAGATCTTTTATTTTGAAAAGATATGGTAGAATGTATGTAATGTAAAAGAGGATTGTGGAAGTTGTGAGCTTGTGTCTGCTAGATGTAGAGTAGAGGGTGACTTATATACTTCATTGGAACTGATCAAGAAAAGATAGTTTCGATCAGATAGTTCAAAGATTGAGTATCTCTTTACATACACTTGTGTTGTGAATAGTGAGTTCTGAAGGTGGACATAACCTTCTTTGGGCAGTGAGCCTAGGCAGTGATCCTACCTTTTTTTCTTGACTCCTAACAGGGTTTGTCCTCTAACAAAGACTGTGTACTGTAATGTTTTAATCAGCTCCTAACAGGGCTAGATCTTCTAACAAGGATACTATACTCTTAGTAGATCATTAATGGGTGTTAATTCCCACCGGGGTTTTACCTTCAACAGGGTTTCCTCAACAAAAAATATTATGTTATTATGGTGGCATTCATTTTTTTCATTTGATTTGATATTGCTGCTATTCAAAATTTAAAGTTTAATAATCTATCATACAACAAATTCACCCCCCCCACCCCTCTTAGTTGTGTTGGTGGACTTTTATTCCTAACAATTGGTATCAGAGCTACTGGTCCTTAGAGAGAAAGCTTAACACCTTAAGGTGATCTTGGAGATGGAATTCTATAGGAAGGATAGTCCAAAATTTGATCCTAAAAACTGTGACAGTTGGAAGAACAAGATGTGAACTCATTTGCTATGTTTGGGCATTAACTACTAGATGATTACAAAGAATGACAAAATCATGAAGGCTGAGGATGAATTGGATAAAGCTACTGATGATGAAAAGAATATATTTTCATATAACATGGTCACAAGGGAAGCATTGATCAGCACACTCTCTGAAAGAGAATTTATTGAAGTTAAAGATCTAGATTCGGCACACAAGATTTGGACAATATTAGAAGCATTGTATGAAGGAGACAAGTTTACCAAGCAAGAAAAGTTACAAAACTAGAAAACAAGGATGGATAAACTACAAATGAAGGATGATGAAAACAATAGGGATTATGTACAAAGAGGTACAGAGGTTGTGATTGGAATCAGAAATTTTGGAAGCACCTACGAAGAGGAAGAAGTCATTGTGAAGATCCTTAGATCATTGACACCAATCTACAAGACCACAGTTTAGGCTACATAAGAAATTATACCTTTGACTCCAAACTTTAGCAGAGAAATGTTGATTCCACATCTAACTACCTTTGAAGCTGCAGAAATGGGAGATTATGTACCTAAAGTTGAAACAACATTTAAGGCATCTACACATAGGAAGATAATATTTTCAATTCTGAGCACTAGCAGTGAGAACATAAAAGAAGAGCTTGGTGAATATGCTAATGAATGGGAATAGATACAAGAAGAAGAAAGGAAGCTAGATGAACTTGTTGCACTGATCGCTAGAAGAGAAAAGAGAGGTAAGGGTAAATTTGAAGGAAAGTTACCTTTGAAAAAAATTTCATGCAATAAGATAGGTCACTTTGCATCTAGATGTCCTACAAGAGTTCCTAAGCACAAACCTAATTTTTTCAAGCCTAAGTATTCAAAAGAAAAGGAATGTTATTATGCTAGTGAAGGTATCTCTGATGATGATGATTGTGATTATGAAGAGATTAGATTTATTGCTATTAAAGATGAAAAACCAGTACATGAGGGAAAAGATTTAGTATCACATGTTGATAAGAAATTTGAATTGGTTATAGACAGTGGTTTCTCACATCATATGACTAGAGACAAAAAAAAATTGTTAAACTAATGAAATATGGTAGTAGTGTTGTAAGATTCAGAGACAATGTTCCTAAACCTATCATAGGAGTAGGATCTATCTCTTTGGATGGAAGGACTAATACTAAAAATGTACTGCTTGTTGATGGACTTAAGCATAACTTGTTGAGTGTTGGATAGTTGATGGATAAGGGATATCAATTAAAGTTCATTGATGGGAAATATTTTATCAGAGGTAAGACAGGAAACTTGATTGTAACTGGTACTAAATCTAGAGGTAATGTATTTGAGTTAAATACATCTGAAGCTTCTTATTTTGTTGCGAAGATAGATGACAATTGGTTATGGCATGAAATATTTTGTCATGTTAATTTTGATAATATTGTGAAGGCAAGCCTAACTAATGCAATGAGAGACCTACCAAAGATTGTGAAACCATCTACCACCATATGTAGAGAATGTGTTATGGGAAAATAGACTAGAAGTAGTTATAAAAGTAAATCATATACAACAAAAGGAAAGTTGGATCTAGTACATACAGACCTATGTGGACCTACAAGGACAAGATCATACTATGGTGAAAGGTATTTTATACTTTTTGTTGATGACTTTTCTAGAATGATGTGGATCACTTACTTGAAAGAGAAATCAGAAGCATTTGACAAATTCAAGATATTCAAAGAAAAAGTAGAGAATGAATCAGGTCTAAAGATAAAATGTATGAGATCAGACAGAGGTGGAGAGTTACTTCATATCTATTCAATTCATATTGCGAAGAGCATGGAATACAAAGGCAAACATCTGCTCCTAGGACTCCACAGCAGAGTGGGATAGCAAAGCGAAGGAACAAAACAATACTGGATGCTACTAGAACAATGTTGCTTGAAGGAAATATATCCAATGTGCATTGGATAGAAGTTGTGAGATTATTTTTGGCTTATGCTGCACATAAGGACTTCAAGGTATATCAGATGGATGTAAGAACTACATTTTTGAATGGGGATCTCGAAGAAGAAGTTTATATAGAACAACCTGATGGATTTCCTATATTTGAAGATGAAAACATGGTATGCAAGTTGAAGAAGGCACTGTATGGACTGAAGCAAGCTCCAAGGGCTTGGTATGAAAGGTTAGACAAATACTTACTTCACCTTGGGTTCAAAAAAGGTAATGCTAACAGTAACTTGTAGTTAAGATCTAGTGAAGATGGAATTCTGATAATAAAAATTTTTGTTCATGATATTATCTTTGGAGGGAATGATGAAATGTGTAAGAAATTTTCTAAAGCTATGGAAAATGAATTTGAGATGTCCATGATAGGTGAAATGAAATTCTTTCTAGGACTACAAATAAATCAAAGTAAGAATGGGATCTTTATTTCTCAGACTAAGTATCTTAAAGAAATGTTGAAAAAAATTGGAATGGAAGATTGCAAACCAGTTGGTACACTCATGGTGACTGGTCGCAAACTAACAAAGAATGATGAGACAAAGAGTGTTTTTCAGACCAAGTACAAATCAATGGTTGGTGGATTACAATATCTGACTCACACTAGAATGGATATTGCTAATGTTGTTGGAATTGTGGCTAGATCTCAGGCAGAACCTAAAGAGACATACCTAGCTACTGTAAAAAGGATATTTAGATATTTGAAAGGAACAATGGAAAATGGCTTATGGTATGATAGAAATTATGACTTTGAACTTCATGCTTATATTGATGTTGATTGGGTAGGGAATATCGATGACAGGAAGAGTACTAGTGGCGGTGCATTTTTCCTTGAGAAAAATTTGGTTTCATGGCTAAGTAAAAAGCAAGATTGTATAGCTTAATCTACTACCAAATCTGAGTATGTTGCTGTTGCTATTAACTGCACACAAATTTTTTGGATGAAACAAATGCTAAAAGATATTGGAATAACTTTTTTTGAACAAGTGGTTATCCATTGTGATAACACCAATACAGTAAACATGTCAAAGAATCATGTGATGCATTCTAAAACTACGCAGATTTCTATTAAGTATCACTTCTTGAGAGACAAGGTTGCAATACATTAGCACAAAGGAACATATAGCAGACATCTTTACAAAAATATTTCCAAAATATGCCTTTGAGTATCTCAGAGGTATGCTTGGGGTGTAGGACCCTCCTAGTGAGAATTAAATGATGCAAGGATGCATCAGTCCAGAGGTTTTCAGAGCCTTATCATGTTCTGGAATTGATGTTTGGATCTACTCATCGGGGGGAGTGATCATTGAAGATAGTTGTTGAAGATAGTTGATGACTTATGGCACCCTTTTCCATTGTTTTCAAAGGGGGAAATAGACTATGTGAAAATCCTACAAGAAAGAGACTATGTGGTAAAGGTACTGAGAGAATACTTTTGGGTTGATGGATTTTTTCATATGTTACCATCAATGCCAAAGGGGGAGATTGTTGGATATTGCTAATGCATTGGAGAGATTGTTGGATACATTTAATATGTTTAATCACTATGTTGAGTGATGTTGGAATTACTGTTGTTGTCATTCATGTTTTTTCATTGATGTCAACATATGTTTTTATGAAGAGAACAGGATGGTTATTACAATGTACGAATTTTGTGTGGATGTTTCAGAATGTACGAAGTTAGTTATATGTACAAGAAGGTGTTGTGATCTTATAGCTAAGATTGCATGATGTAATATTGCATATTGGCTGAATTACAGAAGATTTGGTGAAGACCGGTTACTGGACAGTGACAGTGGAAGCTGACAGAGTTAATCTCTGAATTTTGGGTATATCTTATAGGTGATGAGGATTCAGTGTATCTGAGCTTAAGGGATGATAGATAGTGTACTCAATAATGTTCTCTAATCTTAGCAAGGTACGAAAAGCAGGATGATGTAAGTTGTGGCGTGTGTTATGAAGATGACCTATTTGGAAGTCAACTTCAGAGTTGTAACGTGTATCATAGATGGCAAGCATGAATTATGGATGTCGGTCCTTAATTATTGAATTTTAATTATTGTATAATTGTTTTAAATACCGTGTGTATCTTAGTAAGGAGTTATGTAATTATTTGTATATTAGGAAAGCCTAATTGGCCAACCTGATCATTTATTTTGTAATAGGGTATATATGTAAGATATTTTCTTTTGAAAAGATATGGCAGAATGTATGTAATGTAAAAGAGGATTGTGGAAGATGGGAGCTTGTGTCTGTTGGATGTAGAGTAGAGGATGACTTATATACTTCATTAGAACTGATCAGGAAAAGACAGTTGTTATTGGATAGTTTAAAGATTTTGTATCTCTTTACATACACTTGTGTTGTGAATAGTGAGTTCTGAAGGTGGACATAACCTTCTTTGGACAGTGAGCCTACCTTATTTTCTTGACTCCTAACAGGGTTTGTCCTCTAACAAGGAATGTGCACTGTAATGTTTTAATCATCTCCTAACAGGGCTAGATCTTCTAACAAGAATACTATACTCTCAGTACATCATTAGTGGGTGTTAATTCCCACCGGGGTTTTACCTTTAACAAGGTTTCCTTGACAACAAATGTTATGTTATTGTGTTGGCATTCATTGTGTTATTTTGATTTGATATTGCTACTATTCAAAGTTTAAATTTTAATAATCTATCATACAACTGATTCACCCCCCCCCCCCTCTCAGTTGTGTTGGTGGACTATTATTCCTAACACTGTTATCCTCACATTAGAATCTATGTCATCCTTACCTCTTATTATTTTTCTCATCTTCTTAGGTATCTTGGTGGATGCTTGAGTGCCTCTCTTCTTCTAATATGTCTTTGTCGGTGTTGGCCTAGTTATCTTTACAACTCCTTGTTTCAAAGGTGGGAAAACACCTATAGAGGATCTTGTCCTCGCTCGTGTGGGGGTTTTAGCATGTTTCCTCTTTCCTTTTGTTGCCTTCATCGGTTATGCTTGTATTTCCTTGTCTAACTCATTCTTTTCATCATGTTCACTGTTACCGATCAGCAATTGTTACTCGGTTGCCTCTTCAACCGACTTCTCTACTTCTTCATCACTGAATTGTTTTTCCAAAGTGTCCATCATTTTCTTTGATTTTCTTCCCACTTTTACTCCAACCAAATCCATTTTTATTCTTTGTTTCGCCTCCTCATAGGTTCCAAACCTTTTTGCATTCTTATCTTAGGCTCAGCTAGTAGTGCCTTTATTGACCTAGATGCTTGGTCAATGTCAAGTTCATAATCCATAGCTGGAAAATATGTATTCCTCGGTTCAACTGCATTAATAAGAGTGGATTCAATGTCCACTAGAAGACAAATATCATCTTTATACTTTTTGACCAATTGTGCTAGTATCCTGCTTCATTTGTGCATTCTGTCCTTGAATTTTCTAAAATAACCATCCATGACTGCTTCAAAATTCTAACCTAAACTCTTATGAAATCATCAATTTGCATGATAACCAGTTTGTTTGTATCCCATTGCACATCACCTATTGATGGAAATAAATTTTTCAAGTAGAAAAATATACGTACTAGCAATGATCCAAACTTTCATGCGTTGGTCTTAGCAACTCAGATTGTCCTCATATTTTCTTCAAGTTGCCTCAACATCAGCTTGGTGAGGTCTAGTTGTAGTCCCTTCTTTACAATCTTATATGAAATGTCAACAACACCGCAATGAACACTATTCAGTTTACTAGATTGGAATATCTTATAAGCAATTACATATGCTCCAAATCTAGTCTCGAGATCACTGATTGTGTTAATCTACCTACCTCTGCCATCCCATTCGGCTCCAATCAACTTCTCAATCTCTCTCTTAGGTGGGTGTCTTAGGGCTTTAGCTTTATCACTCACAAGATAACCGGTAACCATGTGAATGACATCCTTTGAGATTTTAACTGGTTCATTCAGCCACATTTTACCCTTGTGTACTTGACCGAGTACTATCCTAATCCACTCAGTCTTGAATACGTTTGAGAAGTGAAGGGCATTGGTTAAACCTTTGATTTTTAGATGTGTATGTTCATCCTTCAACTTTGTGTCCTTACATAGCTCCTAGTATATGGATTGCCACTCAAAATTATTTATTTCACTGATCTTGCGGTGAATGTAAGACCAGGTGTCCTTTACCAACAAAACCCTAAGCGGAATGGATGAGAACGCATCTTTCTCATCAACCTGTGATGGGACCTTAGGGTGTAACTTATAGTTTGGTTCTTCATACGATGCAGTCTTGATCAATGTAACCTTCTCCTTATCAGCCTTAGATTGAAGGGTCTTTGATGAGGATGTCATCGCTGATAATAAATTTAAGGCTTCGTGAAGACTGTATTTAAATAGCTTGGTTTGCTTCAAACTTACTTGAATCACTTCCAAATAGACCGTGAAATGCTCAAATTGATGTAGATAGCTTGGAATCTCTTTGCACAAATCTTACTCTTTTCGCTCTGGTTTCGTAATGTGAAAAATGAGTTGGCTCGACGTGTATTTATACCCAAAAATCTTTCCCACTTAAAGGTTTTGCATTAAATGCTTCACCAACCACAACTCAGTTAATGATAAAACATTCGGTTATCTCCTTTTGAAACTTCAACTCAATTAACACTAACAATCACTCAGTTGACTACACAACTCAGTTAACCTTATCACTTTCACAGACTAGCAAACTTCAACTCGGTCATGCTTTTATTGACTATACTCATTTCAAGTTCAAAACATATAATATCCTAGTGCATCTTATTTCATGTTGATTTGGTATTCATGCAATAGATATAAGGAACTGTTTGTAAGATATAACTGATTAAAATTCAATTCCCATACTTATTTGATTTGCTTAGGTGGAGGTGGTGAAATCACCTAACCCAAAGGATGAGGTGTCACTGACTGTTGTGTTTGTTCCTGCATTATCTTCAGTTGATCTTCTCCATATTTGATTCATTTGCCTTCTGATTACATCAATGGTATTCATATTCATATCATCATTCAGTTCTGGTGCTGTCTATGCAATATTTACTTAAATGATCGACCTTGTGACAGTGTAGACATGTCATTCTAGAATTTATCCAGTTTCTAGATTTTCCTCTGCAATGTAATCTCATACAATTTGTTGCAATATGACCATACCTACCACATGTTGTACAATTAACCTAAGTGTTGTAATCCCAAGTGTAAGAGTTATCTTGCCTTCTTAGTTGATAGGTGTTGTTTTGTCTCTTTGGTTTCCAAACTTGTTTCACATTTGCCATGCATTCTTGTGATATATGACCATGCTTGATGCAAGTGCGACAGTGCTTTTCCATATAGTGCCTCTTAGGTGACTTATTCAACTTTGATCTACACTCATATGCTTGATGTCCATACTTGTTGCAATTATAACAATAACCATCAAATTTAGGAGTAGAGTTAAGAATACCTTTAGCTTTGCTTCTGCAGACATTTGATGTGTGACTTGGTTTTCAATAGTGATAGCATGAGAGCTTCTTTGGCCTTGGATTTGCATAGGCATTTTTTTGTTCAGCTTGTTTTGATGACTCTCCCTGCTTAGTATAACCTAAATCAGTGGTGTTGTCTAGTCTTCTCTGACTATTTAGGAATTCATCCATCCTTTTAGTACTTCCCTCAATTTTTTTAATTGTCTCATTATGTTGTTGATGCATCTTCACTTCATTTTTTAGTCTTTCATTATCTTCCCTTAATCAACCAATATCTTCCAATCCCCTAGCAAGCTCATTGTTTACTCAATTGATTTCCTGACTCATGACAACCATCTGATTAGAAATTTCAAAGTGATGCTCAGTCAGCCTTAGTATTTCAAATTCTTTCTCTTCCAACTTTTCAGTCATTTTTTTTATGTCTTCAATAGCCATATTTCTTTCTTGTTCAGCTTGTCTTGCATTGTTCATGACATCAATCATTCTTACCATTTGAGTTTTTTGTCTAATTTGTAGTGCTTTCACTAGTTTGGTAAGGTGTTGATTCTTTTTAGACAGATCTGATATAGTTCCTTTAGATGCATCAGATATGCTTCTAGATCCTTCAAATAATTCCTCTATCTCTTCTACCTAATAATCAATCTCATTGTGCCGAAATGCTAATTCATTTCTTTTGATCAGTGACTCTCTTAGTTTTTCCTTGGCATCCTTCAGTTGTTCCATAAGAATCTACATCTCCAATTTTTTATTTTCAATTGTCTTATAAAGCTTATACCTTTCAATCTTTAAGATCTTTTCTCTTCAGTGATTAAACTTTTTCAACAAGAGAACTATCTCTAATACCAATTGTTGGGATTATGGAAAGGTGAGTTACTGAGAGGAGAGGGGTGAATCAGTAACTCTAAAAAAATTTGAACTGATTCCTTAAAATAATGTATTTCATTAACTGACTGACGTGTTATCTTTTCATCCATTCATAACATTATTGAAAATAAGAATTTTTTTCTAATATAACATGTAAACACCCATGAAATTTCATTCACAATACACAAGTATTTTGGTATCACAGAAACCCTTATAAGAAGGTAAATATTATGGTGGGGATGACACCCACAAAGCTTCACTAACTGCAGTAATAAAGTTTTTCGGTTAAGGCTACAATGTTTGATCACTTATGATGATCTTACCCTATTAGGAGTAACAATAAAGACATGTAAGGGTCTACTTGGTTAGAGGATTTAAGCAACACTGTTAAGTGTGCACTCAGTTAAGAGATTTACAAAATGACTTGTTAGGTCTACTATGTTAAGAGATTTAAGTCTGCTATAATTGTCAGAAAGTAACAGTAGATTAGATCTGTATGTAGCAACTTACTTTTCCTAATTTCATATCTGATAAGTACTTAACTATTATCATCTTGTTGTGATAGATTTCTTCTCTGAATACTGCTTGGTAGCCTTCTGATGTGCTTCTGAATATAATCCTTGAATGCTCTGTCAAAACTCTAACTTCACAAGCCTATCTTATCTTCAGATGTCTATGTAGGCAGCTACTTCATGTGTGGTACTTGTCAAAATGACATCTTGACAATTCTTATATCAAAATATTTTGACTTAATTAGGGTTGTGGTATCATCTGGAAAACCTAAGATCTACGATCGAAATGAATAACCTAAAACATCATTACATAAGGATCATCAATCATTTAATGAGTATATCTGCATTTAATCTTCACCTCGATCTATGTAGACAGTTTTCTAGCTCAGTGGAAACCATTTATCTTGCATTCTATGTCATTCCATACTTCTATGTCCATCCTATATTGCTTGATATATACTACATTCATGACTCGGTAAATTATTGATGCTCGGTATATATGAATGCTTGGTTATAACTGTACTCGGTGTTCGGTAATCATCTGGCTCGGTATATGTGCTCATTCAAGACTGTGTTCGGTTACTATGTTATTATGTCTTGTGATCTGTTCAGTTAGTATACTTAGTGTGTTGACCGACTAGTCTGTTTGCTTCTTTTACCAATTGTATGTGTGGCACTAATGACAACTTATAAACTAACACGTAGGTCCAAGGATCTGTTACAAGAGTCAAACCATTATGAGATTATTATGATATTTTTGAGGGATAACATCCAACATTCTCAAAATTAACAAAAGATGTATGCAGTCCAACATCATATTGAGCAAGAATTTGAGGCAAGAGACATGATCTACTTGCACTTATAGCCTTACAAATAATTTTTGGCATATTAACTTGAGCAACCTGAGAGTTGCAAGGTGCGCGACATTTTCTACTTATCACCCCTTAAGAAGGTGCTTTGGATCATAAATGAAAATTAATATTGATTCTAGATATAGTGATTGATTTCAATAAGCATACTCTACAAAAGAACACCATCAGAGAGTACTTGGTGAAATGGGGAAAAAACTAATAGAGAATGCAACTTGGGAGAGAAAATCTTACAAGATCCTTGCAATTGCTCAAGGACAAGCAATCTTGGGGAGGGAGGACTATAATGCCCTCATCACACCTAGTCAATTGTGTTGTCCATAGCCTATTCCTAGGTTCTTATAGGTTATTCGAAGTTGGTTAGGGGACCCAATGTTCTATGGAAAGCTCAGATTTTCAGTTTCAATGGATTCTAATAATAGTTCTACTTTAGTATATGCTACTTAATAAGTTCTTTTGGAAACTTCACATCGGTTTCAATTTTAAATTTACTCCAATGTGAAGTGTTCTCTTTTTCAATACCATGGCAAAGTTATCTAGAGTGATGAAAAATTATATCCTATATTTATCATTAGTTATTTTTTAAATAACTTTAATATAACTTGAGCGATTAATATTTCATAAAGTGTCTCTAAAAGGGATGCTTAAACTATGGAGACATAAGTTGTTATTAAAAAATCATTTGTGAGAACTTTTTAAGGGAATATCGCATTTGAGTATTTGAATTTGCCCTAATTCTCCCTCCAAATCTATATATTAGGATTTGAGCTCCCCTTGTCTCATTGTGAGTTGCATAGATATTGAAATGCTGTTGAAATTCACTTTGAGAGCTTTTCTTGAGGTTATTGAGGATATAAAATCCTTTAAAATTTGTCTAACTTTTGTGGTGAAAGATCCACTCTAGTTGGTTATCGGTTTCAGAGGATACATCAATTTTGCTAAGATTTGGTGATGCAAGTTTTGTAGAAAAATAAAGATTTATGAGATTGTCTCAAATTGCCTACAAAGTTTTGGAGTGATGAAATTGAAGTGCTATTCAAAATTAGTGTTCTGGTGGCTATTTCCAGTCTAGCCATACATGTTCCAGCTACACTGATACCTGCATTTTTTGCCAATAAATCTTGGAATATATTTTATTTTTTTCTACGTATTATTGCTAAGATTTTATCTTTGTTGGGCAATGAAGACTCAAAGGTCATTTGCAAGATTTGGTAGTCATTTGAATTTACTAAGCTAAATAGCCCCTAGGGCCAGGCCATGCTCTTCCTTTAGAGGCATGTGAGGCATTCGAAGGCTATAATCTGCTCTTTGGAGGTCTACAAAGTCCCATTCTGAGGTGCCTACAAGTCATGAAGGTAGATTGGTATCGATTTGCAGATTGGAAGGTGAAAAGCATTTAAAATAAATTATTTCCAAAATCACCCTTAGCTCTAGCGCCATCATGGTTTAGCGTAGAAAAAAATGAGAGAGATTTTAGACCTAGGGCTGTTGGCAAGATCCTTGTCAAATCATACTTCGATTACATGCTTTCAAGGAGAAATTTGGTTGTTGTAAAGAACTTTGAATCAGCAGTTGTGAGTGGTTTGCAAGGCATAAAAGGGTGATATTACATACTTGCATTAACTCAAAAATTCAATCAAATTGTCATTTTCTAGGTCTGCCCATTTTGTATCGCAATCTTATTTTCAGAACAAATGTAATTTGCATATTGAGAAATTTGTGGTGAAATGTTGTTTAATGCACATTAGATTATTTTATCTTTTCTATACACTGTTCTACAAATGTTCATGAAAAGGAGATGAATGAAATCTGAAAAAAAAACCAATCAACGAACTGTGTATTAATCGTTACACTCAAAATTGCAAAGCCTATTCACACCCAAAAAATCAATTGTATACATTGCAAATAGTAAATGATGGAATTACGGCTTTTATGATGGAATCTTGGTTAAGATTAAAGAGAAGATACACGAGGAGATTTTTTGGTTAGCCAAGATATGTGGCAAATCTTAAACATCAACCCACAAGTATTCAACTTGAAATTGTTGGAGTTGATGAAAAGCAACTCACAACTCCCAAGAATCCCTACATGCAAACACCTGTCACAGAAAGAAAGAAAAAACTATGGAGGCATGTAATCACAAATTTGAGAAAGAGAAGCCATGATTGAGAATAACAAATGAGAGAGAAAATCTCAATACAATAATCTATTCTCCATTAATTGATCCAATAAGTGAATGAATAAAATACAAAGAGGGAATCCTTATAAAAGGATACCAAAACCCTAAAGGTGAAAACCCTAAAGAATAATAAGATGCCTAAGTTTAACTTAAGTGTAGAGTATAATAGACTAATAATTAAATTAATTAATTATTATCTATAATATGACAACTCTAACATCCCCCCTTAAGTGTAACTTAGGGAGAAGCTAAACAACTAAGGACTAAAAGATGCATGAAAGAACTATGGGTCCCAGCAACTAGGCCTAATCAAGTACCCAAATATAAGAAATAAACTAGATGAAGGAAACAAAGCCTCCAATCTAGGGAAAGTCCCAAAGAAAGGAACAAGAAAGAGCATGTATAGCATCTCCGAAGCATGAAGCTATAAACATTGTCAGAAGTAACTGCTGGAACCTCCACTGAAGAAGTGCATGATCAGGTAGAGAAGACAAAGTCTGAAGAGCTGATCAATTGAAGAGGTGGCCTCCAAAAGAAGGAATGAATGAGTGTCTATATAGTAGATGATCCATCTCACCGAAATGCATAGGTGCCTAGCCACTGCATCCGCCTAGTACATAGGAACAAAAATTGAATACGTAGATCACTCAACCGAACCAAGGAAGCAATAGAACCAATAGGTGAACCCCCTCATAATGCTAAACAGGGAGAGGGGTGATAGGAACACTGAAATGCAATACCAGAAACATCTGCAAGAAGAAGAATCAGGAACACCAACAATGCAACAGAAGTACAAGCACAGGATAAAAGGTGGTGTCACGAACACATAGCATGGGCTAATGTCATGGAAGGTACACTCACTTGAAAAAGGTGGATGAGCACAAAAGGAAAAACATCATAACCCCCCATGGAACTTTATAATTGAGTGCGAGTACAAACAAACACAAGGTGCTCGAAATTCCAAATATGCAGAAGCAAGCAAATTATCTTAGTGCATTTATAGAAAAGAGAATGCTACATAAGAGAAGTATACAATGCTCAGAAGAAAGAAAGAAGAGAGAGCCAGAAGAATAGAAGAAGAGATCCTAGGACCTGTAGAATCCAAGTAATCCGCCAGAGTGCGAAAGTGCAAAACTCAAAGGAGAAAGAACCTGGAGTAGAATCTGGATAAAAGACCCCTACCACTACAAAACTCATAGAACCAGCTTTTCGACGATATCTGGTTTGCCCAAAAAAGGAGTCTGGATGACCAAGATAGGGCTCTCAGAAAGCAAAAACAAACATCAACTTTAACAATAAAAAATGCCATCAAAATATAAAAATTAGAGAATCAAATCTCCACCATTGGATCGGGCTCGGAAAGAGCTTTCCGACGATATAAAGAAGTCAAAAATCCAATACCGTATGCTCAAGATACGGCCAAAAGACCACAAGCCGCACCATAGAACAAAAAAGCCAAAAAACACATGCAAAGCACCTCGAGATGCGTGCCAAATTTTTACCTCGAGAAATGCACCAAAAAATTTTAAAATGATGCCTCGAGAATCATGTCAAGTTTTCCTCGAGATGTGTGCTAAAAATTAAAAAAGTTGTCTCAAGAATCATGCCAAAAAATTGATGTCTTGAGAATCATATCAATTTTTTGCATCGGGATGTGTGCCAAAAAAAATATACCACCTCGGGATGTGTGCCAGATCCATAAGGCTATGGGCCCAAAAAAAATTGCCTCAAATTGCAAAGTTGTCCAAAATGAAAAAAATTTATATGGATTCTGGGGTTTTTGGGTGCTTTGAGCGCAACGGTGATGCCCGTTTGAGCCCAAAATGACCTAAAACAAAGGTCTTCCCTAAATCCACATAAAAAACTTTTGAAAAACATAGATCTAAAGAACACAACCAAACCCTCTCAAATAACGAACAGGGGCATGAAGATCTAAAACTCTGATACCATGTTGGAGTTGATGAAAGCAACCCACAGCTCCCAAGAATCCCTGCATGCAAACACCTGTCACAAAAAGAGGAAAAAAACTATGGAGGCATGTAATCACAGATCTGAGAAAGAGAAGCCATGATTGAGAATAACAAATGAGAGAGAAAATCTCAATACAATAATTTATTCTCCATTAATTGATCCAATAAGTGAATGAATAAAATACAAAGAGGGAATCCTTATAAAAGGATACCGAAACCCTAAAGGTGAAAACCCTAAAGAATAATAAGATGTCTAAGTTTAACTTAAGTGTAGAGTATAATAGACTAATAATTAAATTAATTAATTATTAGCTATAATATGACAACTCTAACAGAAATGTCAAGACTACAATTTCAAAAAGTGCATGAACTAGAGGTTCTGAAACAAAAACAATCAGCGAACTGTGTATCAATCATTTTTTTCTCACTCAAAATTGCAAGCATATTCACACCCAAAATAAATCAGGGGTATAAATTACACACAATAGTAAATGATGAAATTACATCTTTTATGATCGAAAGATTAAAGATGACGAAGAGACACTGGAAGGAGATTATAAAAACCTTCTAATTTGAAATTCAAGATTTCTAAGAAATGTAATAGAAGAACAAAGTGCTTGAGATACATTAAAAAAAAAAATTTGAGTGACATAGGCTGAATCATAAAATAGAATACACTTTTCATTAATATAACAATTAAGATTATCTAAAATATAATGTAAACAAACTGAGTATAAAAATTCTTGCAAATATAAGAACCTTGAGTAACATATACTACTATCTTAAATCAATTCAAGTTTTTTTTTTAACAACTAAAGGAAAGTAAAAGAGAAGACATAAGTTACTCACTGGTACAAGTCTGTATGGAAGGCTGACCGGAGAATCATGGATGTTGTTATGAGGGGAAAGATAACACCAGGGCGTTTAACCACCCAACCAATGAAATAAGGTGTCTCACCCCTTGTCCATTTCCCACTGGAATAGACCCAGCCCTCCGCAAAGGAAAGAATAGATTAAGAAAGAGACAAGCCATCTGGAACTGGTGGACCCTACAACCTTGTCTGGTTAACCCTGTAGCGACGGCCACCTTAGTTAAATCCTGGCTTAAGGAAGTATCTGGGTACAAGGAATTGGTAACTCCTTAATCTGGAGATCCCTTGGCCAAGGAATTTCCTCTACTCAACTGAGTAATAATCCAATTCCCACCCTATCTGACTTGTTCCCACTAACGAGGATTAGCACTAAATGACTAGGGTTCTACCAACTAAGTCTTCCAATTAATCGTTAATCATGGGTATAAGCACCAACTTGCTATTCTGAAACAACAACTCAGTATTTCATGGAACTATATTACTAATTGTTCCACGGTCAAATTACATGCAGAAATAATACACCTCATGAAGACTGTTGTTAACAGGTTATTCCTACAACCAATGGAAACAGGGAATTAGTATGGCTAAGAGATTAATAATATGCCAAGATATGGTCTGATTTACTAACTTTTAGGCTACTTCCATATCTGGAAACAAGTGTCTATGCAACCACCCTATCGTTAACCACTATGTCTATAAAGACAATTGATTATATGCCATCATACCAGAATGACAAAAAGAAATTAGAAATCTGTATATTCGTTAACTTCTACCTTCACGACATTTGCATATGATGCTAGTATAGAAAGCTAAATATTAAAGGAATAACCAAAGTTTTTCCACAAGAAAAGGAAATTAAAGATTAACCTTCAATTTATCTCCTTCGTCACTAAACTTAAACTCTTCCTAACAACTCCAAATTGTGATAGTTCGCAGCTGGTTAGCAGTTTGACGACAGTGAGAAGGGAAGGACAGAAGTAGCGCAAAGCACAAATGTTTTAAGAAAATGAACTAACTTTATCTACGAACACACACAACTCCATGTGGTTGGAAAAGATGTATTGGCTTACTAATAGAATGATATATTCAGCTAGCACATGAAGCAACGTTGGCTTAATTGACACATTTTGTCTTCAGCTACATAAGACTCAAAGCTGAATTAACAAGAAGAGGCATAGTTCATCTATTCGAAAATAACACTAGATTAATAAGAGAGTGCAACCAATCTTTCGTAAAGGTTTTAGTCAATAAAAAATTCACAAAAGAACTAAGCAGAAGAAAGATCTTTGCCTACAACAGTAGTCTGGTATCCTGAATTAACGTTGACACTCTCTACGTCTTCCCTCAAGCTCTACTCAACTCTCACACTACACCTGAAGCTCTTCTCCCCTCTTACATCCCCCTTTTCGAATGATTTTCTCCTCCTATATGAAAAGATCTTTCAAGGAACTATAAACCTAACTGATTTCTTCACCCGTATGTGGTGACTTGGCTCGAATTATCCGCCACCTTCTATCATGATTAGAAGGCCATCGGAAAGATGATATATTTCCACCCATTATAGTTCTAGATAAATCTAATCCCCCGCTCCTCATGTTAAGGAATTATAGATCAGGAGATAAGACGTAAACTGAATGTATGCAGTAGAATACAATTGCCTTCATTATTGATTGATTCTACCAAATACAATAACTATATATATTGAATCAAGAGGATGTCAATATGAATAGTCATGACTTATCATATACGATAAGCCATGACTGCTCGTATTAATGAATCCTATTAACATATGATTATCGCTTTGATCCCAGTGCAATTACAATACATATCAAACGGTGGCATTAGTGATGAGATATGGCAGTCACGATACTACCGTGACCGTCATATACAAACAGTCGTGACTGCTCGTATATGGCAGTCACGATATGTATGTGTGAATCCTTTATCATATGCCCAGTCACGATACATACGCGACTTCCTAACCGTTAATAATGTTTGACTTAAACAATCGATTCAATAGCATCATTATATATATATATATATATATATATCATGACTATTTCATCGACTATTGAACTCGAACACAATATTTTAACACTCCCTCTTGAGAGAGAGTTTAATAGAATTTGTAGAATTTTTCATATCATGATATTTGGCCCAATCCAAGACACTTACAGAATGTTGATCATGATGAGTTATTACACAGCAATAATGTTAAGATGTCCGGTCCTATCCGAGACAAACCCTTTTCGGGATTCGATCCTAACAACTTTATTACCCAACAAGTAATAACATAAGCAACAAGATGTCTGGTCCTATCCGGGACAAACCCTTATGGGAGTCGATCTTGACAACTTTATTACCCAACAAGTAATAATATAAGCAACAAGATGTCTGGTCCTCTCCGGGACAAACCCTTATGGGAGTCGATCTTGAAGCCTGGTTACTATTGTCAAGATCATCACCTTGACATAGTAACCTATATACACAGAAGATCATCATCTTCACAATTTTGAACTATTTCAATACTTTATTCATGAACAAAAATGTACATTAATAATTACATTCATATTTTGATCAAACCAATTTTCTTTCTGAAGAAATCTGTCTTTACTTTTGCAAGAGGTTTAGTAAAGATATATGTATTTTGTTCTTCAGTACTGATATAAATCAGTTTAATGATCTTCCTATCTACCATATCTCTCATATAGTGATATGGGATCTCTATGTGTTTTGACCGATTGTGGATACTAATTTTACGTAGACATGTCACTATGTGATATGTTTCAAGGGTCTAATCAATATGTAATACTAAGTTCAGAAGGATCCTAATATGATTCATATGGATACTAAGAAATCATATATTACATAATTCGTGATATGAAATATCACCTAACATGTGATATGAGGAATCACCTAACATGTGATACCCAATTTTCAATATCACCTAACATGTGATATGAGGAATCACCTGACATGTGATACCCAATTTTCAATATCACCTAACATGTGATATGAGGAATCACCTGACATGTGATACCCAATTTTCATACCACCTTGATATAAGGAATCACCTTAGACTTCTCTCTCAAGGAGAAGAATGCAATAACATACAAGATGATAGATGAAACTCCTTTTCATCTAAGGCTTCATTCTCCAACATGCCAAGTTTATATCGAAGGTACACAACCTTAACTCTAGCAATAAACTTGGTGAGAATATCAGCCATATGTTCTTTAGGGATAATGTACCTTGAATAGCATACTTGTGCACTATATCTCTTATATAGTTTGCATCACTCTAGGTGAACCCCAAGTTATGTAAGAGATAGCATAAAAGTATTTTAGCCAGCACACATGAGACTCAATCTCATGATCATAGTCTTCTGGATGCTTCCTTTAGGGTCTTTGTAACAACCTCCTCATCTCCTCGTCCAAGTTTTTTTTAGATGAACTATTATACTCCCTCTGAATCTAATATCAACCTTCTGTGAGGAAGTCGTGTCTTTGTCCTTTAGTCTACATTATGCTCTTATCTTGAATGCCTAACCATCTATCTAGGAATATCATGACCTGGATATTTGCATAAAACCTTCTAGCTCACATACATGGAACTACATCTTTTGAATCACAATTCTTTTTCCTTTTATAGTTTCCTGGTCACTAGGGAAACCATCTCGATATGATTTACTCCCTCTGAAGCTACGAGTACTAACATCAACATTTATCCTTCTCATCCAAGGTTGCTTCTGATAGTTCATCAAATTTCTTCTGAATGTGATATCAACCTTCTGACCTTCTCGTCCAAAGTTACCTTTGAAGTGTCATAATCCCTCTGAAGCTAATATCAATCTTATTTTCCTACAAGAGAATCCTCAGAAAAGATCAAGGCAAATAGATCTTATAGTACGTATAGAAATGCAGATAAGAGAGAGACTACAATGATTAGATAAATGTAATACTCAAGGATAATAAATAGTTATCTATACATCAACATCCTTGATACAAGATGCTTCAATGAAGGTCCATATACATCAAATTAGAAAACACCTTCTCAGATTATTTGAGAGACATCTCCCCTTTGAATCATCTCCCCAACTTTTCACTGATGAATCTCAGTTCGTTAATTTCATAGGAATAGCCATAAATGTCAAAACCTAGAGGATTCAGTTCTGAGTGCCTCACAACCCCAATCTCAAAGTCTCCAACTTTGACAATGTATATTGAATACTCGACTGCCCACTTCTCATGTGCTAAGTTGTTCAGTGATTCACAACATTGTCTTGCAATTGATGACCAACTCTTTAGAACACAAATGCTGCATCGAAATCCACCTGATTACGTGATATGGAATCCAAGAATATTTGTCAGTCAATATCAGACTGGAAATGTTGATATTTCCCCATCGAATAGTTATATCATAGATTTGTCGACCAATTAAATCATTCTGCTATTATAAGAGGATTGTACCAATTTTCTTCTTTCACATTCGTATGTCTCAAATCTAACAGCACTGCCATGTAAGGTTTCTATGCATTAGTCATTCGATGTTACATGAAGTTGCTATTGTTGCTTATCGAATTGCTTCTCTTGTGTCTGTCTGCTTTGTTAAGATGTTTAATAATAGCATCAAACATGGAAACCTCAAGTCTAATACCCTTGTCAATCATGCCCTCCAACACATTTTCAACTTCATCCACATAACCTTGGTAACAGAGTCCATGTAAAAGAATAGAATAGCCTTCAAGCTCTATAATACAATACGTGTTTTTCATTTTATGATACCAATCCAAGGCATTCGAATATCTTCCACTTAAGCACAATACCTTTATCAATGTGTTGTATGCTAAGTCACTTGGATAAACACTATAAGCATATTATTAGTAAACTCTTAGCTTCTTCCACTTTGCTTGTTCTTAAAAGCTCTATCAGGAATGAAATATAGCATTTACCTTTTGGCAAATGTCCTCCCTCAATCATTTTTCGCATAAGTTCATCCACATCATCTATTTTCCTTCCATACAAAGTGCATTGACTAGGATATTAAAAGTTACTGTATTTGGAGGACAATCATGTGCGATCATTATATCCAAAATGTCTAAGGCTTCCTGTGCTCTACCTGTCTCGCAGAAGCTCTAAATCACAACTGTGTATGTGACACAATTAGAGGTACATTGATTTTGAAACATTTCATCTAACAGCTCAAAACCCTTTTCTGGGCATCCAGCCTTGCATTAATTATGTATCAAATCGGTATAAGAGACTATACTTGGAATACAGCAATGCTCCCTCATTTGGAGTAAGAGCTTGTGTGCATCATCTAGCTGACCTGCAGTGACTCATCCTTTTATAAGGAAAATATAGGTGACAACATCAGGATATACCCCTAGTTCCAACATTTGATTCAGCATTAGCTTAGCCTTATCCATATGCCCGGCTTCGCATAGAAGATGGATTAGAGTGTTGTAGATAGGAATGTCTAGTGTACAATTAAAGTCTTTCATGCGGTTAAGCAATTCAAGAGCCTCTTCAACTAGTTTACCCTCTTTGCAGAGATTGATCATAACTCTGAATGTCTTCATGGAGACAACACAGCCTTCTTCCTTCATATCTGCCAAAACTTGAAACAACATTGTGGGTTTCCGCTTAACACCTAAAACTCTGCACATTGTCTTGTATACATACTTAGCCGAGATGTATCGATGCTCCTGAACAGCCCAGATGAAGAACTTCAGACCTAAAATCTTATTTTCACGACACCTCTGCACCACCTTCTCTACACAAGATGAATTTAATTGGGCATTAATTTTCCTGAGTTCTCTCTCTATACAAGGAGCAGATCCCTTCTTCAACAAAATAATCATTATTGATGTGATCGATATTTAACATGTTGTCTCGTTTATGGTCGATTCGTTGCTCTGTCCGTGATTAAATAAATGGAGTCTAAGTTCGAACAATAGCAATAAGTCTAAGTTCGTCAGCAAATAAATCAATCCACAAAACAATAGCACAGTGAGACAAAATCTTTAGGATCTTCCTTTAAGCAGTAAAGCTTTGTTCAAAGGAACCCGCTCTGATACCATGTTAAGGAATTATAGATCAGGAGATAAGATGTAAACTGAATGTATGCAGTAGAATACAATTGCCTTCGTTATTGATTGATTCTACAAAATACAATAACTATATATATTGAATCAAGAGGATGTCAATATGAATAATCATGACTTATCATATACGATAAGCCATGACTGTTCGTATTAACGAATCCTATTAACATATGATTATTGCTTTGATCCCAGCGCAATTACAATACATATCAAACGGTGGCATTAGTGATGAGATATGGCAGTCACCGTGACTGTCATATACGAACAGTCGTGACTGCTCGTATATGGCAGTCACGATACGTATGCGTGACTCCTTTATCATATGCCCAGTCATGATACATACGCGACTTCCTAACCATTAATAATGTTTGACTTAAACAATCGATTCAATATATATATATATATATATATATATATATATATATATCATGACTGTTTCATCGACTATTGAACTCGAACACACAATATTTTAACACCTCAAAGGTAAAAACTATATTATAAATGAATGTAAAAGATACCATTAAAACGCTAAAGAATCCCTCTTACTAATTCCCGATAACGTCTACAAACATGAAAGTGATCGGTTTATGAATAGACTTAATATAAAATTAAATTAAATAAAGTGTTTGCCGACCAAGACTAAACACAATAACGTCTCAAGGATTAAATATATATATTTATATTTATAAGATTGGCTTAACGAAACATGGTTATTGATATATTTAAACAATTATGTAATCATAGATAGATTAGCAATTCTCGTCTATATATTATTGGCTTAAAATTAAAACTTAACCAAGGCAAGATTAACATAGAAATGATGAGTTCGCACTCAAGATGGTTGATATTCTAATTCCAAAATGTAACCAATCAAGTAGACATTACATAGACTCCAAAATTACTGATGGTCGACCACAACATGGCAGTTTCCTACTAGTTCCTAGGTTTTTGACCAAAAAGCTACTCCAGGTTTCCTTACCATTCCTTAGAGTTCCAGATCTATGTCTGATCCTTAACTATTCTTTCCCTCTGTCCTGGTGTTATCTTTACCCCTTTTCTCGGAGTCCATGTTGTTCCTGCATCCACTTCCACATGGGAGATGTTAATCCATTTATTATTTACCTTTTGCCATTAAATAAGATATAAAGCATTTAATCTAAATCCATATAAATTATCATAACACGTCATTCAAATAGCTCATTCTTGATATTTCATTAACAAGATCAGAAATAGGCAATTTCCATAAACAACGTATGAAACCCAAAACCATTTAGGGCACAATAAACCAGAAACCACTGTTTCAAAACCATTAAACCATTTAGGGCACAGTTAATCAGAAACCACTGTTTCGGAAAACAAAAACCATTTAGGGCACAATTTAATTAGAAACCACTGTTTCAGAAAACAAAAACCATTTAGGGCACAATTTAATCAGAAACCACTATTTCAGAAAAGTTGTTATAGAGGGATGTTACATATTCTACCCCTTATGAATCATCGTCCTTAATGATTGAGAGTCAACATTTAACAAACATATACATTGATAACAAGAACTTGTTTTACTTATCAATTTGATTATATGCATTAAATAGATAAGGAAATTGTTGATGAATCTCATCATAATCTTCCCACATGGCACTGTCTTCAAAATACTGGTTCCATTGAACCTTGCATTGCTTAATGTCTTTGTTTCGTAACCGGAGTTTACGAACCTCGAGCACCCTGATGGACTCGACCGTGACCACCCCTGGGTCCCGCATTTGCAAGGAATTCCAATCAATCATATGAGAAAAATTTGATACATGTTTCTTAAGATAGGATACATGAAAAACATTATGCATCCGGGCAAGAGCTGGTGGTAGAGCAATTATGTAAGCAACTGGGTTAACAACTTCCAGAACCTCAAAGGGTCCAACATATCTTGGTGCTAATTTGGAGGATTTTCCAAAAGTGATGGTACTCTTATGTGTTTTGACTCGTAAGAGTACCATGTCCCCAACATCAAAATAGTGGGGTGTCCGCTTTGTGTCCGCATAGCTTTTCTATCGATCACTAGCTTCTGCTAGTCTCCGTCGGATAATCTTGACTTGACTATCCATTTCGGCTAGCATATCAGGTCTGAGGATTATCCTATCTTCCAGCTTATCCCAGCTGATAGGAGTTCTACACCTCCTTCTGTACAATGTCTCAAATGGTACCATTTTGATGGAGGACTGATAGGTATTATTGTAAGCAAATTCCACCAACGGTAAATATTCCTTCCACTTATATTGCTGATCCATACAATACATCCTAAGTAGGTCCTCCAAAATTTGGTTAACTCGGTCTGTTTGACCATCTATTTCAGGATGATAGGCGGAACTAATGTTAAGCTGAGTGCCTAAAGCAATAAAGAGTGTCTGCCAGAATCTGGATGTCATCCTGGCATCCCTATCCGAAATGATCTTTTTTGGTACACCATGAAGTCTGAATATTTCCTGCACAAATTTCTGAGCTATAATGAGTGCTCCATCTGTTAAGTTTTTGGGAATAAAATGGGCTACCTTAGTAAGTTTATCTACCACTACAAGTATGGTGTTATGTTTGTTTCGTGACATAGGTAATCCTTGAACAAAGTCCATGCTGATTACCTACCACTTCCATTTTGGTATGGCATGAGGATGAAGTAGTCATGCAGGATGTTGATGCTCCACTTTCACCCTTTGACATTCAAGACAACTGGCCACAAACTTGACGGCGTCCCTCTTCATACCCTGCCAGAAATACAAGGGCTTGACATCTACTAGGAGTTTTGTAACTCCTGGGTGTCTTGAGTATGGTGCGGTTTGTATCTCTTTCCACACTAGGTCTCTTAATTCATCAGAGTCAGGAATATACATTCTTCCTTCAAATCTCAACAACCCATCGGTTTCAAATTTAAACCCCTCGTACCTGTGATCCTGAGGGTTGTGATGAAGAGCCTCTTTAACTTGTTTGTAAAACTTATCATCAACTGATTTCCGAAGAACTTGTTGTCTAAAATTGGTGTGAACAAATGCATTGCTGAGATATACCATCTACGGCTTAATGCATCTGCCACCCAATTTTCCTTTCCCTTAATATAATTGATTTCAAAGTCATAATCTAAGATGAGTTCCATCCATCTTCGTTGTCGTGCATTCAGATTAGGTTGAGTAAAAATATACTTCAATCCTTGATGATCTGACTTGAGCTCAAAGGGTTTTCCCAACAAATAATGTCGCCATTTCTGTAAGGCATGTACAATCGCAACTGATTCTAAATCATGCGGTGCATAGTTCATCTCATAGTTCTTAAGTTTCTGTGATTCATAGGCGATCACCCGTCCATCCTGCATCAACACTCCTCCCAGTCCTTCACCAGAGGCATCAGTAACTACTAGGAATTTGCCTTCGGGATCGGATACCTTCAAGATGGGTGCAGTGGTTAGTTTATTTTTTAGTAGCTCAAAAGCTTGTTGGCACTTTGTTGTCCACTCAAAGCGTTTTCCTTTCCGCTGAAGTGAAGTGATGGAATAAGCCACTTTGGAAAAATTTAGAACAAATTTCCTATAATAACCAGCTAACCCCATAAAACTTTTGACCTCCTGAACATTGCGAGGAACTGGCCATTCTGATATAGCCTTAATTTTTGCTAGATCAATGGCTATTCCCTATGCCAAAATAATATGCCCAAGATATTGCACTTCCTTCTGGAAGAAAGTACATTTTGATAGCTTGCCCAAAAAATTATGCTCTCGAAGACGCTGAAGAACTAAGTGTAGATGATGCAGGTGTTCGTCCTCATTCTTAGAGTAAATCAAAATGTCATCGAGGAACACCAAGACAAACTTGTCTAGACAATCTTGAAATATGTTATTCATTAGGTTCATGAAGGTTGTTGGTGCATTAGTTAAACCAAAAGGAAGCATCGTGAACTCGTAATGGCCATACCAAGTTCGAAATGTCATTTTAGGAATATCCTCATCCCTGAGCCTAAGTTGATGATATCCTGATCGCAGATCTTTCTTGGAGAAAATTGTGGCTCCTCGCATCTAATCAAATAAATCATCAATGCGAGGTAAAGGATATTTGTTCCTGATTGTAACCTTTTTCAACATTCGATAATTGATGCAAAGCCGAAGGGTTCCATCTTTTTTTTGGACAAAAATGACCGGTGCTCCCCATGGAGACAAACTTGGGCGTATCAACCCTTTATCTAATAGTTCATGCAGTTGAGCTTTTAGTTCCATCAATTCAACAGTGGTCATTTTGTAGGGGGCTTTGGATATGGGCTCAGCTCCAGGTATAAGATCTATGGAAAAATCAAAGATGCATTTCAAAGGTATTCCAGGCAAATCCTCGGGAAACACATCTTGATAATCCTTAAGATAAGGATATTCCTCAGCAAAAGGCTTCTTTGTGTTTCCTCCACCGTTCATCCTCAATACATCGTGCCTTTTGGTATTATTCATAGGTTGCTTGCTATGCTGGTTGTCATTCTTGGATTCATTTATTTCTTCCATTTTGACAACAAACAGACAACACCCTTTCTTCTCACTGCGTTTGAGTCGTGAGGCGGTCAGTTATCTCAATCTAACCTCCTTTCTAACACCCTGAAGATGTACTACATGGCCTACATCATCCAGACATTCAACTATCCTGCTGAAGCAATCCACCTTTGCCCGGTGTTGCCATAGCCATTTCATTCCTAAAATAATATCATAGGATCCTAAGGGTGCCACAAATAAGTTAACCTCTGTAGTAAAACTCGGAAGTTCCACTATCCTCAAACAGGCATTTCTCTACCCGAGCTCTTGTCCGGTTGGCATATTCAACCGTCCAAGACTCAGCCATGTACCTGGTTCTCTTAGGAAATTTACTAAGCATTTTAGGTGAGATAAAAATTTCTATAGCCCCTATGTCTATTAAGATGGATACAGTGTTACCATAAAGCATACCTGTCATCTCAATGGGTGTAATCTAGTATTCGGCATGTCTATTATCCACTGCAACATGTATTCTTTGCTGAAAAATTGTTTGTTGATTGAGTAGGGAATTTCTCTGTGTCTGTCCACCTGGTGTCCTGGTTGGGCATTGATTAGCATAGTGTTCCCTGCCACAAGTGAAACATCCCCCTGGTGGCCCTCTTTTCTCGGTTGCCCTGCCTTAGGTATCATTTCCCTTTGGATTGATAGTAACACCTTTCTTATTCTCTCAAAAATCTGACCTATTTCCCTTAAACTTCGTGTTTCCCTTGAAGTTGATAACTTCCTTATCATTCCTTGGTTTGAAGGTCTGAGGGGTTGGAGTCCACTTTCCTCTCTTCCTATTCTTGTCTCAGATAGAATCATCTTTCTTAAGTTTTGATTCCTGTCGTACGGCCTTTTCATATGCTTCTGTGACATTCGTCGGGGCTAGGACGTCAACAGGTCCTATACGATTATTCAGTCCCATAAGATATTTCCTTAGACAGAACTTTTTATCAGCCTATAACTATGGTACGTACTTCAGCAATCGAGTGAACTTTTCTAAGTACTCATTTACGATCATATCACCTTGCCTGAGATCCTAGAATTCTGCTAGCTTCTGTTCATAGAAGAATTGCAGCAACCACGTCTGCCGAAATAATTCGACAAACTGATTCCAGGTTACCCTGGTCGACTACAGTTGTAATTCGGTCATTTTGCTTTCCCACCAACCTGCAGCTTCTCCAATCAGTTGATAGGACCCCCACACAGCTTTCTGCGTCTCAAAGTAGTTTCTGATGTTAAAATACTTCTCCATTCCAGTCAACCAAGCTTCAGTGGCTTCCCCCAAAATAGTACCATCATATTGGGGAGGTTTTATTTTCTTCATGTCTTCAGGAATGATTCCTACCCCAGTGTTTTCTAAGTTCTGAGTTTTGTTTTGATATTGTGCCTCCCTTTCAGCACTAGACTATTGATATTGATTTTCCCTATCATCAGATTGATTCCTGATTTTCCTACTCTCAGTTTCATCCATATCACGGATCTTTTGTTCAAGATGCCCTATTCGATTCTGTGTTTCATGCATCATCTGCAGGAGCTGATCCAATTTCCTGTCTCGAGATCTAGGTGTTTCTGCTCGGTTTCATTCTTGTGAGGCCTCCATTGTTTAGAGTCTTGAAAACGGACCAAGTTTTAATATTTATTTTTTACTACAAATTCAGAACATTAATGGTTTCTAGAAGACACATCTTCCATAATGTAAGTATTTCATGTCCAAAATTTCACAATACAACATTGATTGTCTTTTATTCAAGCCAAAAGGTTCTTTTACAATAACAAGCCAAAATTGCTTTTTTTTTTACAATAGCAAACCAGAATGTTTTTTTTTACAATAACACGCCAAAATTGCTTCTTTTTTTTACAATGTTTACATAAAACACCCTATCTAGGGCTGCCCATTTAGGAAGCTGCTTGAGATGGATTTCCTGCAATAGGTGATGGTGTCTTGTTATCATCTGAAGGTTTGGTTTCAAGAATCTTCTGTTCTTTAGCTAGTTTGTGTTTGACCAATAGGGCTGCTTTAACTTCAGCCCTAATTGTCGGTGTCCAAGCACGTCTTTGCCTCTTGATTCTTTCTAGGGCTGACGCAAGGGTCTCTTCATCAAGCGGTGGGTCACATTGGGAATAGTCATAGTCTCTATATAAAGCATTGGCCAGTTTGATGGTGAGTGGGTCTCGGACCCTCTTTCGTTTAGTGTGGATCATTATCGACATCCTGGCAAAACCAAAATGCCTTGATCAGTTTCTACTTCTAAGTTTTCTGTGTATGCGAGCCCAGGGCCAGTGTTGAACCCGGTCGCTCTGATACCATATGTAACAACCTTCTAATTTGAAATTCAAGATTTCTAAGAAATGTAACAGAAGAACAAAGTGCTTGAGATACATTAAAAAAAAAAAAATTGAGTGACATAGGCTGAATCATAAAATAGAATACACTTTTCATTAATATAACAATTAAGATTATCTAAAATATAATGTAAACAAACTGAGTATAAAAATTCTTGCAAATATAAGAACCTTGAGTAACATATACTACTATCTTAAATCAATTCAAGTTTTTTTTTAACTAAAGGAAAGTAAAAGAGAAGACATAAGTTACTCATTGGTACAAGTCTGTATGGAAGGCTGACCGGAGAATCATGGATGTTGTCATGAGGGAAAAGATAACACCAGGGCGTTTAACCACCCAACCAACGAAACAAGGTGTCTTGCCCCTTGTCCATTTCCCACTGGAATGGACCCGACCCTCTGCAAAGGAAAGAATAGATTAAGAAAGAGACAAGCCATCTGGAACTGGTGGACTCTACAACCTTGTTTGATTAACCCTGTAGCAATGGCCACCTTAGTTAACTCCTGGCTTAAGGAAGTATCTGGGTACAAGGAATTGGTAACTCCTTAATCTGGAGATCCCTTGGCCAAGGAATTTCCTCTACTCAACTGAGTAATAATCCAATTCCCACCCTATCCAACTTGTTCCCACTAACGAGGATTAGCACTAAATGACCAGGGTTCTACCAACTAAGTCTTCCAATTAATCGTTAATCATGAGTATAAGCGCCAACTTGCTATTTTGAAACAACTCAATATTCCATGGAACTATATTACTAATTGTTCCATGGTCAAATTACATGCAGAAAGAATACACCTCATGAAGACTGTTGTTAACAGGTTATTCCTACAACCAATGGAAACAGGGAATTGGTATGGCTAAGAGATTAATAATATGCCAAGATATGGTCTGATTTACTAACTTTTAGGCTACTTTCGTATCTGGAAACAGATGTCTATACAGCCACCCTATCGTCAACCACTATGTCTATAAAGACAATTGATTATATGCCATCATACCAGAATGACAGAAAGAAATTAGAAATCTGTATATTCATTAACTTCTACCTTCACAACATTTGCATATTATGCTAGTATAGAAAGCTAAATATTAAAGGAATAACCAAAGTTTTTCCACGAGACAAGGAAATTAAAGATTAACCTTCAGTTTATCTCCTTCGTCACTAAACTTAAACTCTTCCTAACAACTCCAAATCATGACAGTTCGCAGCTAGTTAGCAGTTTGACGGCAGTGAGAAGGGAAAGACAGAACTAGCGCAAAGCACAAATGTTTTAAGAAAATGAACTAACTTTATCTACGAACACACACAACTCCATGCGGTTGGAAAAGATGTATTGGCTTACTAACAGTAACGACATATTCAGCTAGCACATGCAGCAGCGTTGGCTTAATTGACACATTTTGTCTTCAGCTACATAAGACTCAAAGCCGAATTAACAAGAAGAGGCATAGTTCATCTATTCGAAAATAACACTAGATTAATAAGAGAGTGCAACCAGTCTTTCGTAAAGGTTTCAATCAATAAAAAAATTCACAAAAGAACTAAGTAGAAGAAAGATCCTTGCCTGCAGCAGTAGTCTGGTATCCTGAATTAACGTTGACACACTCTACATCTTCCCTCAAGCTCTGCTCAACTCCCACACTACACCTGAAGCTCTTCTCCCCTCTTATGTCCCCCTTTTCGAATGATTTCCTCCTCCTATATGAAAAGATCTTTCGAGGAACTATAAACCTAACTGATTTCTTCACCCGTATGTGGTGACTTGGCTCGAATTATCCGCCACCTTCTGTCGTGGTCGGAAGGCCATTGGAAAGATGATATATTTCCACCCATTATAGTTCTGGGTAAATCTAATCCCCCGCTCCTCGAAGGTAAAAACTATATTATAAATGAATTTAAAAGATACCATTAAAACGCTAAAGAATCCCTCTTACTAATTCCTGATAACATCTACAAACATGAAAGTGATCGGTTTATGAATAGACTTAATATAAAATAAAATTAAATAAAGTGTTTGCCGACCAACACTAAACAAAATAACGTCCCAAGGATTAAATATATATATTTATATTTATAAGATTGGCTTAATGAAACATGGTTATTGATATATTTAAACAATTACGTAATCATAGATAGATTAGCAATTCCCGTCTATATATTATTGGCTTAAAATTAAAACTTAACCAAGGCAAGATTAACATAGAAATGATGAGTTCGCACTCAAGATGGTTGATATTCTAATTCCAAAACGTAACCAATCAAGTAGACATTACATAGAGTCCAAAATTACTGATGGTCGACAACAACATGGCAGTTTCCTACTGGTTCCTAGGTTTTTGGCCAAAAAGCTACTCCAGGTTTCCTTACCATTCCTTAGAGTTACAGATCTCTGTCTGATCCTTCACTATTCTTTCCCTCTGTCCTGGTGTTACCTTTTCCCCTTTTCTCGGAGTCCCTGTCGTTCCTACATCCACTTCCACATGGGAGACGTTAATCCACTTATTATTTACCTTTTCCCATTAAATAAGATATAAAGCATTTAATCTAAATCCATATAAATTATCATGACACATGTCATTCAAATAACACATTCTTGATATTTCATTAACAAGATCAGAAATAGACAATTTTCATAAACAACAACGTATGAAACCCAAAACCATTTAGGGCACAGTAAACCAGAAACCACTGTTTCAAAACCACTAAACCATTTAGGGCACAGTAAACCAGAAACCACTGTTTCAAAACCATTAAACCATTTAGGGCACAGTTAATCAAAAACCATTTAAGGCACAATTTAATTAAAAACCATTGTTTCAGAAAACAAAAACCATTTAGGGCACAATTTAATCAGAAACCACTGTTTCAGAAAAGTTGCTAAAGAGGGATGTTACAGAGATTTTATGGTTAGCCAAGATATGTGGCAAATCTAAAACAACAGTCCATAAGTACAACTTGAAATTGCCTCATAGCAATTCCAAAAAGTGCATAAAATAGAGAATAGATAATAAAATACTGGAGGAGTCCTATCAAAACCTAAGAACAGTAATGTGTCCTGATTTTTAACACTTTATGATGATACTCTGAAATTGTACAGTGGTTTTATGATGCCACAATTGGAGTGGCTTGTTGACAAGAGCTGTGAGGTGGACAGAAATAAGGCATTAAGGTGCATGGAGCAATGTCAACTTCTGGTGCATTTGTGCCATTGTTGGAGATGGCTTTTGTTTCAGGGAATGGGATGTACGGCCAAGTTTTTGACCATTGGGAAATGGCTCTTCCAGCTAGCTGTTATACTAAAAAGATCTTTTCTGGTTTGTCCATTCTATGGTTTTCGTCTTTAAGGGCATTAACTTTGATGGTTTCAGGGTCTTCTTAGTTAGTGGTTTTTCTATAAAGGCTGGTTCTGTTGGGTCTGCTTTTGTTTTAAGAGCAGATTTGTATCCGATGCGTTGCTGTTTTGCTGTTAGTGCTTTACCAGGCTGGTATTGTGCTATTTTCCATATATGCTTTTTGGTGTCCATACTTTAATGCAGTTTGTATGGTTTGATATTGTTGGGCTATGTTCCCATTTATAGATCCCCAATATAATAATAAATGAAAAAAGAAAAAGATGCTCCTCAACAGCAAGCACACAATGGCCGCATGTTAATTTCATTCCCAATCATCGATAGGAAAATCTAAGAAATAAAAACAGTGAATGATATTTTTTGTAATAGAACTAGGAATAAAACAAAATGAAATATTTCCTTACCTTAAGGTGGATTTGTAGGTAGAACAGGGCGCTTACAGAGCTACAGATCCCAAGAGATTTGAACTCATGAATAGAACAAATAAGCTCCTATTTTTTTTCTCTGCATCTGTATCTCCAATTTATCACCTTACAGGGCAAGAATGAGGGAAATATCTTAGCTATACTTAAGAATTTGTTAAGCTTAATAAGCAGCAGCAGTGCTCCTTCTATATGACAACTGAAACTGTACTCTTCATTCTTGATGGACATAATAGTACTACTTCCAGAGCATTAGTTCATCTTCACAGTTATATGATCATATCACTCTGATACCACTTGTTACGACAAATCTTCACAAGCAAAATCATAAACAGGGGCAATCTCCATTCACAATATTCATAAACATATACTACATTGAAATAATAACTCTCAAAACTTACCACGAGTTACCAACTACCCAACATCTAATTAATTTGAATTAGGATTAGACTTTAACAATTTGGTGACTTTATTAATATAAGTGCTATATCTTATCCCTAAGAATTATCCCTAGTGCTATATCTTATCCATCATCAAAGATTCAAAGGTTCGATGTAGAAACTCATAAAAGTTCCTAAATCACAGGTGGAGGCTAAAGTGAATTGATTAATAATTAATTAACCCAAATATCATGCCTGTTGCTTTCCAGGGATAAACTGGGTAGACCTACTATTAGGGCTGCACAGTATTATTTGTACAAGGGTGACCAGTGTCTTTGCTCCTTGACAAGAGGGCATGAGGCTGGGGTCTCGGACCTGACAAATTGGCCTTCCATATAATATCATGGCGTATATTCGATTATCTTAAACTAGATGAAGTTTTTAAGTATTGCCCCCTCCAATACAAAAAGCTATAAAGAACTATCAGAATAGTCTTCACAAGAAGATGTCTAGATGAAGTTTTTTAAGTATTGCCACCTCCAATACAAAAGCTATAAAGAACTATCAGAATAGTCTTCACAAGATGTGTGAGTAAATTCAAAGATGCTCCTTTTATCAAAGGACCGCAAAGACTATCAGAATAGGAATCACATAGTATTGTGTTCTTTTCACTGCTAATTGTGTGCTCAGAAATAAGATGAAAAAATTACATGTATATGGTACAATGTGGTCAACAAATCTAGATTGCCAGTGACATACATGTACAGAACTAAATGGCATCCTCCTTGGGACTTCTTCCACTTATTTTAAGTAGAAGGCAATCACACTAAGATACAGCTACGACTTCCAAATCAAGTTATACAGTTTCTACTTAAGAGCCCAGTAAAAAGATAGCAATGGGTATTTTGAAATATCCAAGGTATGAGCATCTAAAACAATAGTTAACTTCTATTTGAATTTTGATACCAAGTCATTTATGAAAAATGGCAAATAGCAAATAGAGAAGTTATTCAAAAGTCACATCTTAGCCATCATAAAGAAAGGAGAACAAAGATTACACTGCGCAGATTGGTTGTCCAGGTTAGTAAATATACAATAGCACTCTATGAAAAGGAAAGGGAAAGCTTTTCAAAAGGCAAACAACCCATCAACCGAGATTCCCCTATACTCCAACGATGCTACTATCATGTTTATATTACACACATGGTACAAGCCAAATTTCAGTCTTCACATAGCCTCTTTATATTCACAAACAGGATTTTTAACCAATAAATGGGGTGGAATCTTCATGTCCCAACTATGGAGATTTCTTATTAATAAATTACTAAGCTGAATTTCTATATACATTTAATATGACATTTCCCATTCACAATCTACAACGACGTATGAATCTAGTAGGATTAATCAAGCCTGATTTGGCACGAGTGTTGACAGATCGATTAAACATATGTAGTGATGAACTAGAAGGTTTAATCTCCCAATCTTCAATATATTTTGGCATATCTATATCAAATGGAAGCTTTCCTGGCATATCCTCGGCATTTGAACTAGAAAAATTCACAATATCAATTAATTCTTCCTTCTGCCCGTCTGCATAAGATCCAATATGTTTACGTATTTGAACTTGTGGACAACTTGTTAAGGTCGAAAGATTCATTTGCCTGGTCACAAGGGAGTCAGCTGTAACCTCATCTGCATCACACACAACCTTGGACATTTTGCCGTATGATTGTCCACCTGCGGTTCCCTGCTGCAATGATTTTCCCATTCTAGCAGAGAAATGAGAAGTTGCTGAACTGAGCTGCATCACAACAGCATCCCTGTATTCCTCAGGATGATCTCTGTAATGGCCTGCCATTATGTACACAAAATTTAGATTCATTGTGAAGACATTGAACAGTTCCTTTTTTTAGAATTAAAACCTTGCAATAACCATCAAATTATTTCAAATCAGGTATTCCATAAAATAGAATAAAATTAAGATTTTGATAGTATTTCAATCTAGCGAAATCTAAGATCTGAACATGAAGGATTATTTTATTAGTTTAAACATTGAAAATGTAAATGTCCTGCAGCTTACCAACATGAGGGGAACTTTTCCATGCAACTATCTTCACTTGCCCACCAAGTTCACGCATATGAGAAGCAAAATTGCATATAGTCTCAAACGGAGCAAGATCGTCATCTTCAGAGCACAATAAGAGAACTGGACCCATGTACTATGCATGGTAATTGAGCTAGGTTAGAAATATACAAGTTTCCTGACTAGATGGAAATTCGCTCAGCAAAGTATTTCACAATAGTTAGGATGGGTTCACTTACCACTGACGAATACAAAGTCTGCCAGTGTTCAGCACGTTGTGCTTCAAACCTACTAAGAAAGAGAGCATCCAAGGCCCAGGCTGTAGCCTGAGCTCCCCATCTCAGCACTCTTGGTGGATGATTTAACTTGAGGACAGTAGGATGGACCACAAAGTTAGCACCCAATTCGCTAATGAAATCTATAGGACTTGAATCATATATCTGTCCGGCAACACACTCTCTGACCAAATTGAAACTCCCCTACACAAAAAGAAGAGAAACGATACACCAGACATTATAATAAAACCACTTAAAGTGAATACTTAGTGACAAGAATGTCAGAAAATACACTTTGTTTGCTATGAGTATAATCTGCCCATTTTACTTTTGTTGAAGTAGGACAAAATGATTAAAAGAAAAGAAAACAGATAATCAAGCTTACTGAATCAACATTCGGTTCTTCACACCTCTCTTGCAGTATCTGAAATAATATCCAATAAAGCCACATCAGTATGCTTTTCATCGTAAACATAGGAATGAAATGTTATGGCCAACTTGCTTCTGCAAAAGAAATACAATAGTACACCTAGCAATTTACATCAAACAAAATTTGTTTCTGACAGAAAATATTTATCACCAATGCAAAACCAGACACAAAGCTACATGTAATCAATAGTTCAAGGACAGAGCATTGAATATTTTTCCTTCGCATTGTTCTTTTACAATGAGCATAAGCAGTGCATAAACTCGCGCATTTTCCCTGACATAAGCCCCCTTGTCAAACAACCAGAAATCAAGGTCTCATTTACATCTCTTAAAACAAAGTTGTGAGTGTGAGTATCTTAATATAGGTCATACATGGTCAACTTGTTTGCAGTTAAGTTAGAACTTAGTACAGGTACCCTTTAATTCATTTTAGAAATTCTTGATAACCACGCCAATATTCAGTTCAAAAATCAATCAGATTTAACAAATTTTAAAAATATAGAATTAACTTATATTTAAGTGCTCCCAACATATGATACACAAATCAGCCTTCACAAGTATGAACAAAATTATGATTGATCAGATTCAGAAAGCCTGTGAATTTGAGACTTTTATAGTCAAACCTCTCCTTATCACAAGCCTTACAAGAATCGAGTGCATACAATAACATTATATAGTCTACAGCATGCTCCGATGGATCCACACAAGTAAAATCAACTAGCATTACAATGGACAGGAATAGTGGAAAGTGGAAGAACATTAGTGATTCTGCACAAATTGCTAGAATAACAATTCTATATTGTTTTGCCCTTTAAAAGAAAAAAACTTAAATCCTCTGAAGTAATGTTTTTGTTAATTGATAGGCTACAATCTAGGTACCAGGTTCAACAGACCCTGCCAAAGCCGACCAGGTTCTATCCCAGTCTAGATCCAGCTTGGGTCTGGACAAGTTATGTCCCCAGGCCTGGCCATTCAGCCCAGGTACACCTCAGGCCAAATAGGCAGGCTCAGGGTTGCCTCCTGGGAGAACCTATGACAATTTATTTAAAAAAAGAATTCAAAAAAGAAACATAAAATTAAAAGCCAAACCTAATCCACCCTAAAGTGCTTTTTTGCCTGAAGACTTTGGAGCTTGATTAAAAGCAACAGAATCCCACAGAACACATCCCCAAGATTTAAGTGACATTCCAAACGTCCTAGAGCCTGGGTGGGGACATCTCTCCTGTTTTTTAAATTATGGCTAAGACATCGACTGAAAAGAGGATTGACCAAGGCATATTCCCCCCTTATCCGTCTTTTTGGGAACTTCTAGGCATCCCTCTATGTGCCTCGAGGTCCCCTGGCCTCACATTAAATGCATAAATAATAGCAAAATAAATTTAAAACATTTTTAAACAAATAAAAATAATAAGAGGGCCCCCCAGCCCAAAAATGATTTTAAAACCATTGCCCATTGTTGTTTACATTCACCAAATGAGGTGGAAAAGAGGAAAGCTGAAGAAGAGGAAGAAGAAATGAGTGGAATAGTAGTTACCGAGATATCAATCACATGATGAATGTGGTTTTTGAGCTTCTTGTCCAATATACCTATGTTCCATGCATGATACAATATTTACTGTTTTACCATCTCTCAATACAATTAATGTTTCATGTCCATGATTATCAATCTGCTTGATGGATTTTGGAATCAGTGAATTGTTATTGTACAATTGATGTTTCATGTCTATGATTATCAATCTGCTTGATGGATTTTGGAATCAGTGAATTGTTATTGTGCTTACTCTGGAATTTGAGCTTCTTTTGGTTTGTTTATGTTATTTTTAACAGATGCATTTGTCCTCTAAAATTTCGAATATTAATTTTATATTTCATTTTGTTAACCATCCCCCTGCCACCCCCAAAATCCCAAAAAAAAAACTTGCCATGCCCAAAACCTGTCTTCACATACCCACATTATTTATCCATGAAACTTGGTTAAACAATTAAAGCAGTAAAAATTATGAAAAATGGCATGCACCATGAAGGTCACTGTGACCTCAAAGACCTTACTTGGACTTGATTATCGGGGCTCCAGGGTCCTGCCCCATGATTAGTTGAATCACTTGTACTTTGCTTTTATCAATTCAATCCAATTCTGAGCAATGCTACTAAGATATAAACAATTTTGATCTATCTTTAACATTTATGATAAGACAAAAGTGGCTTTGCATTGTCAATTATCAGCTGTGTTCTCAATTCTGTATTCAACTTTATATATTTTGTACAAATTATGCTTATGCACAGCCAAATCCAACAATACTGAACCCAGGAAAAATTAAGCAAACTGCTGAAACTGAATCCAAGCCCAACAATATAGGCTAGAACCCTAATCACCGGACATCATAACATACGTGATATGTACATTGGTTTTTCATGTTTCTTCACTGATTTACATCACAGCCCTAATACTTGACAAATTGAAACAAATGGAATAAAAATATTAGTAAAGATGTATTCTGTTTTAAGTAAAACAAAGTATCAGTGATTATTTTGGCTATTTTACCATTTCAAATATTCTGAAATAATGATTTTTATTAATAAATGTATTACAGCCCCAAACTATTCGTCATAACACAAGGCACAAACTATGAACTAAACGGCATGAACTAAGCCACGGCTACCCTCTGTTTTTCGTTTCACTCATAGCATAACAAACTCCAGTATCTTCTAAAATTGTAATAGGAAAGGTTGCCAGAAGACCAGTACTGGTACTGGTACGGGAGACACGTTTATTTTTTAAAAATAGTAGACAAGGGTACTTGGAGACACCTTTTATTACATTAAAACTGCTATCTATACCCATAAAGTAACTCTACAGAAATAATCATCAATTGAGTTGTCCCTTTATTTGTTTTAAACAGGCAAATTAGTGTTGAGTGGGGCTCTTGTCCTTTATAAATATAGGTAATGGGCTAAAACAGTGACTGGTGTCAAAAAAAAAAATCCAATGAAGGCAACAGATTCAAACTGAGTTTGCAATCTATAGATCACAAGATCAATTCAATGCGACATTCAACAAAACCAACATGACTGCCGAAGGATATTACATAGAATGAAAACTATAGTTACAATTACCACGATTTGATCACTAATAACCTTCTCACGATAGTCCAACACTGAAGATATCCTTCTTAGCAATGGCTTGTCTTTAATCATTTACTATCCCATTGTAGGTATTGGAATTGTTATCACCACTGTCTCCATTATATACTTAGCAATTAGCCACACTAGAAAGGCATGTTGTCAAACCCAAAATTACAAATCATTGTTTTTTTCGGAAAAAACAGTTAAAACCCACAAAGGAATTCAACGCAACTTTGCAAATTACAAAATCCAAAAACAATTTTTGAGGATAAAATTGAAAAATCAAACAAATAGTTGACACAAAATCCAAGACATGGATTAGCATACAAAACATCATTTTTAAGGAAAAATGGTAAAACCTTTCTGGAAACCAAAGAGCCCTACCTAATAGGAGCAAACCCTTAATTTTTGAGGAAAAAACTATAAACCCAAAATAATTTTTCTTTAAGGGACAAAATTACTAAAACCCACCAAAAATATTTTGAATGGAAAAAAATTATGAAAACCCATCAAAAAATATTTAAGAGACAATTATGAAAACCCATCAAAAAAATTTCAAGGGAAAAAATTATGAAAACCCATCAGAGAAACCTTCATGCAGCAAAACACGAGATTTCATATGATAAACAACATATGCAAGCAACATTCAACTCACATAAAGCACATGCAAGTACATGCAACCCTCGAAAATTAGACTTTTGCTCAAACCAGGAAATTGAGCGATCAAAACCCTCGACTAGGCTTGCGAAGACAAAATTTTCATAAAATACCTCCAATGATTTTTATTTTTAAAAAATCGAAAAACAAATTGCTGGAAAAAATTCCAGATCAAAAGAGGCTTGAATTTTTCTTTAAAAATTCACCAAATTTTATGAAATCCCATCAACCCGCTCTGATACCATGTTATGGTAAATCGATGTTGTATTAAACAAAGGAGATGAAAGCTCCTTATATAGATTCACAAAAACAATTTTTCTAAAAGAAACAATCATGAACAAAAGATGAAAATAGAAACTACCTAATAAACTAAAGACTGACTAAAATGACCTTTAAAGAAACATTACAATATTCTAATAAGACAGTGTATGTGTCGCAAAAACAAAGAGCAAATCCACATTCATATTTCAGTCTGAAAAGGATAATGATAATTGCTTCACTACTTCACATTCAATTCCACCCCAAGCATTTACTTATATCTAAATTTATACTTAGAAGGTCTGATTAGGCAAAGCAATGCTTTCAAGCAATGTATATTTTTCACAGGGAGACTACGGCAGTCAGCGGGAGACCACAGTGGGACATACTCTGCAAGCAGGGATGTCTCCAACCATGTTTCTGGTACCAAAGATGCCTCCCAATCCCCAAGATGTGCCCTAGGGGGTGAGAGACATGTCTCCTTGCTACCTTGTAAAATACCAATCAGTCTATATCATAAACTGTTCAGCATAATCGTAAGTACGATCTAAAATGACCGCAAAATCATGATAGCTCCATTGTCACTAGGGAGCTCATGACAGCATATACTCATTTTCTAATATAATATGAGCACACTATATATTCTCAAAGCATGTTTTATAAGCATACAATTCCATGGATTTCAGTTTTACAGTAGATCTTTTGATAACCATTTTGACAGTATTGAATATCAATGGCTGAGTAAATAAATATGCTGATTGAGCATATTGGATGCTGATTACTGTTGAATGTGTATTGACTGCTGACTGGATTTCAATGATGACCAATGGATTACCAAATGCTGACCGTGTTTTAAGTCTGCCTATTCTGTTTCATGCTTTGTTGCTCATAAATGCCCGCATGGATGGAAAAGGTAGCGACCATTCCATTGGTCGCTGTTTTGTATTATAATAAACATTAATTTATATATGATTTTTTAGTATTATTTTAGGTATATTATTTTATATATATGGTTTGTATATAATATAGTATATGTTTTATAATATATTTCACTTTCTATATTATCATAAAATATTTGATATATATGTTTGATATATATATATGGTTATTATTTTATTATTGTATTATTATATTTATTATATTAAGAATATATTATTATATTATATTAACAAGAGCTGTGTTACAGCATGCGTCCTGCCTAATGAAAAAAAAACTGAAATTGAGAGGAAATTAGATTTGAATGAGTCGAGTAACTCACCCATGTACTTGTTTCACAAGGGTTTGCTGAGTTAATGAATAATCTGCTCCTCTGGCACCACTCCTATCAAATAAATCATCATTGCAAGTGAAATTTAATTGTGGATATTAAATATTACTTAAAAATATCAAAACTAATATTACTATTAATATAATATATTCAATAATGTTATAAATTGATATATTATTGTTAGTTTATGTTAATTTTATTATCTAATTTAAATAACTATAATATTGAATATATTTTATTTTAAGATAAATATAAATATATAAATTTTAAGTTATATATATAATATAGGATATTATACATATATTTAATATATATAAACAATTATGAATTCAATACATACATATACACATATATATAATTATAAATTTCATATATAAATTCTTACCATATTTTGGCTTGCAACTATAATAATTATCTCAGGGGTATTTCACATTATGAATAGGATTAATATTAATGAATAAGATATGGATGGAGGAATCTATTTTTCTAATGTTATTATGAAAAATAATAGAATAAATTATATAAAGTAAACTAAGTATATATAAAATCAAACTTTTGACAAATTTATAAATTTAAATTCTCACATATATATATATATATATATATTGTCAAATCTAAATAGAATATATATAAATTTAGACTTAAGAATTATACATAATTATATTTTTAATTTAAAATTAAATATACTTAATTTAATAAATATATAAATAAATAATATTTAAAGTTTAATATTCATATCTATAATTAATATTTTGGCAATCACTCCAATGTTGTTTCATTTGCCTTTCTGACAGTTGTCACAATTGTTTACACCTGTTCAAAGATGTGTAAGCTCAGTTATATGTTAAATGCATTCATTTTGAGGTATGAAAGTACTGATTGTTTCTATTGCCATTGATGTCACCTTGTGTATTTTCCAAAACCCAGAAAGCAGTTACTCAGATTTGGTTGAAACCTCTAGCCTCTCGAAACTCTTCCTATGCTTTTTTCTGTTGAGGATTGTTGACCGAATTTCAGACAGTCAGATGGCAAGCCTTTGCAAGCAGCACAATTTGTTTGGATCCCTATATTTTGTGATTTTGATGATATCAGTGAGATTAAAGTTATTCAGCAATCAACTCATTTTATGTCCAAAATTTAATGTTTTTTATTAGTGGGTAGAAAGATTAATGGCAATGCGAAAAGTATTTTATAACTGCTATCATGCAATTGACATGGTTTTGCCTGTTGCTTAATGTGTTTTTTTTGTCTCATTTTATAGGAGGTGTGTTCTGGAGAAGACAGAGCGTTCACAACATAGACTTGAATATGATATAAAACATAACAATATAGATGTTACCTGGGCCTTTTTAAAGCACATTTGGCATTGTTTATGTAAAAAACCAGTTTTTAATCATCCACAAATAGGATGAATGACCAGGGAGTTGCAGTTTATATGGAACTGTCACTTGTGTACTGTGCTTTTGATGTTGTTATAACATTGAAATGTACATGCCTAAGTTTTAGAACAAGTCTCTGTGTCATCTTTTGCATTGAATGCTTTTACATTCCAGTCACTAGGAATTTTATGACCAGGTTTAATAAATAATTTATCAGGGACTTGTTCAACCATAAAAAGACTCCTGAAGTCTTACATATTGTAATTTGTGAGTAGGACATAGGAAAGAGACAATTTGCATTGTTTTTATCAATGCAAAGTTTTCTAATAAAAAACACAGTTTTATTACCCATACATTACATGAATTTCCTCTGAGTTTCAATTACTGAAACTTTGTCACTGTTAAATTCCAACATTGAGATCTGGCTGCCTAACTCAATCTCTTTGGTGTCTTACACAACGAATGGTTTTCTTTTTCTGCTTAATATTAATTTTATCACAGTGGTAGATGAGGCTAAGCATTATATAAAAATTCTCTGTAGACCTTTCAGCCTCTACATTGGATGGTTTTCCCATTTTGCAAGATGTAAATTGTAACTCACAGGTTCATGTTTTGATGATCTAAACAGGATGAGGAAAATAGGCGTCCACTGGTAAGAGAAAGGTAGCCATTCTGCCCCTTGATACCCATCTAGAGAGTGGGGGCATATACATTTTTCATCCCCTGCCACGCCTATTCCCTTGTTCTTCTTCCTCCTCCTCTTCTTCTTTTCCATTTTCTTCTTCCCCTTCTCGTTCTTGTTTTCAGGAGCTTGCTTTTCTCCATTCTGGGTTTGTTCTGAAGCTCCTCTGGAGCAATGTGAGCCCCTCTGTACAGGGGCTCCTGAAGATTTCAGTGGGCAGCACTGTTGTGGGTGTGAAGCCCATGAGACTTTGGGAACCTGCCCTCAATGTGATAACGGAGAACCGCCTGCTGCTGCAAAGCAAGGAGGAGGAACTCTCTGCACTCAAGAAGAACAGAGAAGGCTAAAAATGGTCTTCAAAAGGGTGGAGATAAAAAGGGTTGGATCATTTTGGGGATAATGTCCTGAAGAGTTTTTTGGGGGATCTTTATCCCTGGGAAACAAGGGAACACACCGAAGATTATTTGTTGGTAATGCTGGTCTCAGTGATAGAAATCTAAGGGTTTTGTTGCTGTGTGTAAGCTGAAATTCTTGGCAATTGATTAACATTATGTGGGTTCTAGCAATATGAAATTGTAGTCAACCCACTGGATTTTTAGTAGGTGGGTTGAGAAATCAAGGATTAAATGGCCCACACCCACATTATACAGGGGGCCTTTCTTGTGAGTACTCTGTTGCTATATGCGTATTGATGAATGGGCCCTCTCCCTTTGTGTTTCTCAGGCAGCAAACATGGCTTGTAGATGTGAATCCCAACTCGATTCAAATCCTTTCTCCAAATTATAATGAAATTAGAGTTAATTAGTTTGTTCAAAATTTGATGCACTTTTGCTCAAAATTATTTGAAATTTAGAGGAAAGAATTAGAGAATATAGATGTTTCTAGAAAAACAGATAAAAGGTTCAATTTCAAATTTTCACTTTGTGGCTAAAGCCATCAGAAAGCTTTGGATCCGCAATTAGGATTAAAACCTAAAATTTGAAAAGTACAGCAGACAACAGTAGTAATTCAATTTCTTTCAATTAATTACTCAAATTGCTGTAACATAGTTTCAAATCATTGAAAACAAAAAAATTATACTAATGGGACCATAAACGATCAGCTTTAAAAGAAAAATAGGGATAAAACATATCATAAGAATAAGCCTATGATGGCGCTTGGAAGACTTGGAAGATTTACAAGACCCTAATGAAATATTTAGCGGTTTGTGGTGAGAAGAAACTCTTCCTTAGATTGAAGGCAATGGAGACAACCGACAAATCAAAGGCCACGGATAAACTTGGAGCTAAACAGAGTGGTGGTAAGAAACAAGACACCAGCTCTTGGAATGAAGCTGCAGATAACCATTTCGCAAAGCAGCCCGAAACCAGCTATGATCACAACTTTGGAAACAAAAATGGTGGTACTTAACATTGGAGCTCGCCCCATTACACATAATCATGCATAATCTCCTGCATTGAATGTGCCACAGATTTGACCCGCGAGTGAGAAGAGAGTCTGCATTGTGAGCGGGACATTTGAGAGCTGAAACAAACATTTGGATCTGTTGAACAGAATCGAAGACCTGGTGATGAACAATTAGCAGTGAGGATTAAACCACTGGAAAGCAGGCCCTCCAAACCCTAGCCGTCTCTGGTTATGACTCACGCAAAGTTTCTAAAAGAGCCTTTTAAAATATTAAAAATCTAAAAAAAATATTTTCTTTGTGCTGCATTTTTATTGTTGAACTGGACAAAAAAAATTTGAATTTCTGAATGGGAAAATAATTAAACCCCCAGCTAAAATATGGACAACCAATCAAAAAAAGGAAATATTCTTCAAAAAATTAAAATAAAAATCAGACCACTGCTAAACATTAGAAATAAAGTTTAATTTTTCGCAACACACAAATTTCAAGGAAAACTAATAGGAAACTGATGCTACTGAAAACATTAGTCTCGGCCTTAATAGGTGGGGCTAATAATAATATTATATTAATATAATATATTCATTCATTAAGAGATAATATTATATTATATTAATTTATATGTTATATTATTTTATATTATGTTAGCAATATAGTTATATAATAATATATTATATTATTATTTATTCATTCATTAATTTATTTATTTTATTATTTATTATTGAATCTTATGCTAGGGAGGGGACATCACATATTTATCTATTGATTGATTCATTTTTATATTTCAATACTATTATTTATTAGATTTTTTCTTCTAAAAAGGGGACATCATACCAAAACAATTGAATAGTGTGAAGCATGCATATTTGAAAAACTACAAAGTGATTTGCAAAATGGAGAACTAAAAGAAAGTTGCACTTAATCCATTCTGATACATGTTGCCTGCTACCAATTCCTTTGTTGGTGGTACTAAGTACTTCATCTTGTTCACTTATGATTATAGAAAAACGACCTAGATCTACTTCTTGAAGCAAAAGTATGAAGCCTTTGAAACTTCCAAGAAGTCTTGCATAATGGTTAAAAATGATGCTCAATCTTATATTGGCACACCGAGGACTGATAACGGTGGTGAATTCACATCAAAGGTGTTTGAAGATTACCATGGAACTAATGGGATCAAACATCATTTCACAGTCCCTCTCAGTCTACGACAAAATGGAGTAAATGAAAGCATGATCAAATCTGTGATCAATATGGTCTAGGCAACTTAGCATTTTAAACAAGTTAAACTACATCTTTAGGGTGAAACAGTGTTAAAAGCAATATATCTTTGCATCAAGTCACCTTCAAAAGTTGTTCAAATGAAGACTCCATGTGAAGTTTGGTGTGGTCACCCTGTATGGTGTGACATCTCAAAATATTGGGATTCACATGCTATGCATCAATTGCCAGGGAGAACAAACAAGTTGGACCGTTATCGCAAATGCATCTTTTTCAGGGTGTTCAGAATCCTCAAGCTTGCTGGTAAAACTGAAGAAATGAGAATCAAATAAATGATGTGTTTACTACTCTTATACTCAGAGAGAGCATGACCTTAATTTTTTTTAAAAGGTGAAAATAGAAAGTAGTTGCAGGCTAAAAATAGACATAGGTTACAGAAGACTGTAGTTACAACAAATGACAGTTACACACTTATTAAGTTTATGTCTAAAGATACTGCTTACTATAGCAATAACTAATATTATTCTAATATCCCCTTAATGACTAAACCAGAAAAAAAAGCTTGGCCCAAAATTTGATAGGATAAAGAGGTTTACTTATTAAACTAGTAGAGTACAAAAATGGATGTACAAAAATGGATGGGAACATCCGCATGGGCAACTTTCATGGCAGATAGCACATGAAGAAACCACAGAGAAGAAAAAAATGAACATGCTCAGCTACTAAATCACCAATTTGTTTTCCTATCCTCTGAGGTATGCATTTGATTGTGCAAGTTCATCCTCATGCATGCCTTCTAAAGTGGAATAATACCACCTAGGTCTCCAATGTGCCAAGGCAAATGCTATGAAGGTAAAGTCTCAACTGGAATGGATACACCTGTTGTTGATAGACAAGTGGAGAAGAAATAGCGAAGGTTTGATCCACTAGGGTAGACAAGGAACTAGAAAGCTCATCTTGCAACAGCACCATAACACTAGATTAGTAACTTCCCTAACCTCCTATGAAGCAATGGAAAAATTGGCTCTATTTCTTTGACACCATCATCCTAACCAACAATGGCTTTAAATACCTTATAGTGTTGACTATAGATAGCAAAGAAACGCCTCAAACTTTTAGAATCTAGCTTATGCCTTTTCTACTCAAGAACTAATGTGTATCCAGCTGAACCAAAAACATGAAAAAATGCTACCTTAGGTTTGTCACTACACCAAGCTTACCCAAATGTGATATTCTGCGAGGCTCTGCAAATACTCATGTTCAGGAGATAAGCCACTGTGTCCATAGCTTCTCCCAATACTGATAGGCCATGCTCTTGCTATGCATCATGCATTGTGGCATCTCACTAATAAACCCATTACACCTATCAACCACTCTACTACTGCAAAGAGTATGGGCATAGTCAACTAACATTGAATACCTTCTTTCTTGCAAAATTCTCTTAATACAGTGGAGGTGAACTCCCCACATTACCAGACCATATAATTTTGACCTGATACCTTGTGAAAGTTTTCACTGATGCCTTGAGCTTCTGGAATACACAAAAGAAATCAAACCGCTTCTAACATCTTCCTTGAGAAATCATCCACCAACACCAAAAAATATTTCAAATTGAGGACAGTGGGATATTTCGGCTCACATGAATGAGATCTAAAATCCCCTTAACATGCCATGCACCTTTGGTAGGAAACCACTTCCTTTTCTACTTACCAGTAAAACACCAAGCACACAAATCATTTTTTCCTAAAATGGAGGTGGTCGTTAAGCCATATGGGCTCTTTTGATTTTGGCCAAATATTGAAGGTTAAGATGACCATACCCTTCATGTCAAAGAATGTTGGCATTCTCTTCGATGGCTAAGACATACAAAGCATTTGTAAGGAGGATCAACAAATCCATTCAAGCCACCTAGCCCAATGCATTGGACAACCATTATGTCCTATTTCACATCAGAAATCATGTGTTTCTTCCAGCTAATCTTGACATGAATGTGAGGAATTTCTGTAAGTTGACTAAGAGACAATAAAAAAAATTTCATCCCAAAAACATACCTCAAATTACATACTAAAAATTCAATAGCATCAATTAGTGCAATCCTTACATCATATATCCCTTCCACCACATGTAACCTACCATCACCAAGTGAAACTAAATCTGTGACTAGAATCAGCAATAAACCTTACATATCAGTCCTTTTGACATGATATGTCTAGATCTCCTTGAATCAAAGAATTGGCAATGTTGTCAATGTTGTCAAAAAGAAATGAAATAAGTGGAAAGTCGCCATCTAAACCATGCTCTTCTTCAATGGTTGCCATATTAGCTTCATCGCATGGCTTGGGGGATAAGTCGTACAATCTTTTCTCCCATTCTTTCTGTCCAAATTTGTCATTGTAAAAACACTTCTTTGACTATAAGTATGAGAATTTTGGCCCTTAAACCATTCAGCAAATGCACTTTCTAAAGTCCCTCTCCTAACTGTGTTTGTCTACGTTCCTTCTATGTTAATCAAAAGTTAGAATTCAAGTTTCAGCCAATAAGTAAAGAGAATCCACAAATGTCTTAAATGAGGGAGACAACATATTTATTATCAAAGCCACCATATCATCCTTATCATCCAATTTGTTGATAGCAGATAGCACCACACCAATAGTAAAATAAAATACCAAAGTATCTTATCCTCTCTTGATCAAAATCATGTGTATGCTAAGATTATGAAAGATCATACAATTGACTCCAAGGTTCTTTTATGACAATTCTTGACTATGGATAGGCTCCATGGTTGATGTTATATGCTGGTATCACGAGGGGACTTATGTTATTACCTCAAGTCAACTTCAAACAGTACTACTTTATTAAACTTTTGGATGATATGGCAGTGCAAGTACGTTTTATTTTGGGGGGGTGGCAAGTGGGGGGGCCTTTCACAATATATGCTGAAAGTAAATGAGATTAGGGTTGAGAGATCCATTCTAATCCTTAAAACTTGAAAGATGAGTACTACTATGATGAAATCTACCAAACTTTGCTTCGCCAAATTCAACTTAACAAAGCTAATGCAATCTTCAAGGGTCGTGCAAAGAATTTTCATATCCCAATGAACACCATCATAACGAACAATGTGCATCAAAGGTAGAAGTAAAGCATCCACGTAAAGGCTCAGAATACTCTGCGCTTAGGAATCACCTTAGAACAAAAGGTATGAGAAAGACAATTTAGCCATAACAACACTATCAATCACATTCATCTAAGTACTTGAACACAAATCTACTCTATATGAAGGAACAAAGAGAATATGCAAGCACTAAAATACATCAAGAAATCACCAAACTTTTATATAGATCTCCGATTACAATGGGTGGCCAAGATTGAAACAAAACCATCAGCCAAGATTGAAACAAAACCATCAGCCCAAATTTTGCCATCTCAGAGCTGATTAGGGTTAGGGCAAGAAGAGAGAATCTACAATCAATGAGAGGGTCCACTCGGACCAATCAAAAGAGAGCCACTCCCTTAGTGGGTAATAAATGCCCACTATGTAAGTCCACTCATCAAGAGAGTGGGGTGAAATGAACACCCACTATGCATTAAATGCTTTGTCATCCCAAAATAGCCAGTCAAGGATTCCCTTCATTGAATGCAGTGAACTAGGGCATGTCGACTTTGGAAGCTGATTGAGCACCATTCTTGTTAACCATTCTATCACTGTTGAAGTCTTTCATACTTGAATTGGATCTTAGGAGCTAGAATGTCTTTCTTGAATGTCTGGAATTGGAATTCTTCCTCCTTGCTCTTTCCTTACTAGGATCTTTGGATTTTCCAAAGGAACTTCAAGGTGTTGCACTCTTCCTTCTTCATTTATACTTGAACTTTGATCTTTGAGGTCTCGAACCTTGAATGCCTAGACCTAGAATTCTTCCTCCTGCAAAATAAAATAGACATAAGAATCATGCTAGGAATTAAAAATATAACACATAAAAACTCTTCCATATTTTCTCTCTCTAAAAACTCCTTTCTTTCTGATTTCCAATCTACTTCAGAATTCCTTTTCTTCAAAATTCCACACCTCTCTAGAAATTCTCTCTCTGAAATTCACATGCCTCTTGCTCTTAGTTTTTCCAAAAAAAATCCCTTCAAGGCATTTAACTTCATCAACACACTTCCTTCATGGACGCATACTAGACCTTGTAGGATTTTCATGTTTCTCCACAGTTCCTTGACTACCATGGATTTGTGCCCAAGGCGCATTTGAGCACTACAGGAGGATTTTTAACACTTAGACAAATGTTTTCTTGCTTACTACCATGGATTTGCACCCAAAGCACATTTGAGCACTATAGGAGGATTTTCAACACTTAACAAATTTCTACTTGCCTACCATGGATTTGTGCCCAAGGCACATTTGAGCACTACAGGAGGATTTTCAACACTAGACAAATTTTTGCTTACCTACCTTGGATTTGCACCAAACGTATGTTTGAGCACTACAAGAGGATTTTCAACACTTAGACAATTTTTTGCTTGCCTACCTTGGATTTGTGCCCAAGGTGCATTTGAGCACTATAGTAGGATTTTCAACACTTGACAAATTTACGCTTGCCTACCTTGGATTTACACCCGAGGTGCATCCAAGCACTATAGGAGGATTTTCAACACTTGACAAATTTTTGCTTTGCCTACCTTGGATTTGCACCCAAGGCGCATTTGAGCGCTACAAGTGGATTTTCAACACTTGAACAAATTTCTATTTGCCTACCTTGGATTTGCACCCAAGGAGCATTTGAGCACTGATGGAAGATTTTCTTGGACTTAAACAAATTTTTGGACTTCTCTCCTTCCTCCCAACTTGGGCTTCATGTATTTTGTTGTTCCTCCATGCATCTCTATCCAACACTTAACCATTTCTGCTCATTTATCATGCTTTCCCAACTCAACCCGCTTGCAATGCTTTCCCAACTCAACTCACTTGCATTGCTTTAGCTCACCCAACGATTGAACATGTCCCCCCTATATAAGTTATTTGCCCCATTCTCACACTCTCATGGAATGAATAATGCATTGTGCACCAACCCCATTTCAAACTTGTGAAGAGGTGTATGCTTTTTCTACCCTTTGATGCTTCACACTTAGTTATTTTTGTTCATTTTTCCGGAGATGGATGTTTTCTTGATTTTTCCTCTTTTAGGTGCTTTTTCAGTGCTTTTTTCAGTTTTTCAAACTGCTTTTTCGAACTACTTTTTCCAAAGGCTACTTTTTCAGCGGATGCTTTCTCGGGCCGCTTTTTCCCGGAGGCTGTTTTCTCAGGGGATGCTTTTTTTAACTGCTTTTTCCTGGGGATGCTTTTTCGAACTACTTTTTTCGGATGCTGCTTTTTAGGAGACTTTTTTGAGCTGCTTTTCCAAAGGATGTTTTTTTGAACTTCTTTTTTAGACTGCACTATCTGATCACATTTCTAGATACCCATTTTCTCCCTCTTATGTCTACGCTCATCAATTGCCCAAAATGACCTAAAAATAGATTTACTATAAATAGTAAGTTTGTTCAAATGTGAAATTAGGGTAATCCGAGAATTAGTAAAAATAGACATCCCTAAAAATAGGTACCCCTAGAAAATAGGAACCACTTCAAAACTCAAAATGAAGCCAATCTAAGACTTACTTAAAATAGAAATCCTTAAAAAATAGGAACTTTACCAAAAGACTTAAAATTTCACTGGTTCATTCTTCGAGGGATTCTCAACTCAACACTTCATCCAAACTCATAGTTCGTAATCAGGAAAGCCTAAAAACTGAAACCTTGAAAGGCATAAAACAATTCTCCACTCTAGACTTAGCCAAATTCATCAATTCTCATTTGAAACACGATGAATCTCAATGGACTGACGCCAAAACTACCAAGAAGAAAGCCAAAAAGACTAGGCTACAAAAAAGCAAGGGGTCCCCATTTGCAATGGGGCAATGCACGAAAAGGTCACAACAGTACCTAAGATCTTTCTGCTTCAAAAGATACTCAAACAAAGACCCTCTCCATTCAGTTTGATGGAAAATAACAAGAAAAATTGTTTATTAAATTCGTCCTTTTTCTAAACTTTGGTATTTATTTTCAACTATACTGTAATACATTTTAGTGGCATCACAAACTTCATAGCTAAGGTCATCAGACACAAATAGTTTCAATAATGACAAGGCTTTCTTATGACACTCGTCATAGTCATCTAGGTTGGTTGCAAGCCAAGTTTCACTGCCTAAACTAATTTTTGACCACACATTCGATAATCAACTATAGTGAGTATCTTGTCACTCCAAATATTATAATTTTTCCCAAGGAGCTTTTTTTCCTCCAACATAACTAAATTCTAAATATTTGCCATTCTAGATACAAGAATTTAATAACCCTGAAATTCCAACCTACACAATTTTTTTCCAAACTCAATTTATATTTGCAGACAAAATATACAAAATTGGGGAACAACAAATACCCGCAAATGCTGCCATTTGCAACGATAAGAAAAACCCTTTCATACTCCCTTGACTACAAGAATTGAATGTCAATAGTAAATGGAAAAGTGCATGCCCTCGCATGCAAATGTACCCTAATGTGACAGGCAAATGTCTTTTTATTTTTCAAACATCCACAACTACAAAACAAAGCAGCAACTCCCAAAAGAGAAAAAAATATGCAAATGGTGTGACATCTCGTAAAGTTTTTCAACCTCAAAATGCCCTCACTCAGACATAAGCAACTGATATCTGCCCTTTCCCTGCACATACAAATAAATGATATGCCCTTATTTTTCGAATGGACATAATTTAAATTCTTCTTCAAAAATGACTGGTTCTCTCTTTCAACCAAAGTCCCCATACAGCCTCCACACAACTAGTGCAACAATCTTCACCCTCGCAACTTCAGCAATGTCCAGAAGTCTTGCCCTTCTCATCTCGTCCTTCAGAATCTGTAGAATCAGTGTTGCAATCAACTAACCAGGCTTCCTCAACATGATCCAGCTTTGATACAGATGTTGGCAAAAAGTGAAGAAATGAAAATGAGCAAGCTTGTTTACTCAACGAGAGAGCCAAAAATAATATTAAGTTACAAACAAAAAATAGACAACAGTTACAAATGACTGCAGTTAGAATAAACAGTCTTTAAACACTAGTAACTAAAGATACCACTTATTATGGAAATAACATATATTATTCTAATATTTGAATAAAGCTTATTGGCTGTATGATGAGAAAGCTAAGAAATCCTCATTGCTAGGGATGATCTATTTTGTGAAATTAAAGAATTCTGAAATTAGATTGAAGATGCTAGTTGAAATTAAAATATTCTCTTCCAAATGCAGGATATGTCATGAATAAAGCCACTAGATGCAAAGGTGTATGTAAATAAATTCATAACCAATACAAAGGCAACACAACCCCATGCCCAAAAGGTGTTTCAGCTACAAAAGACATATCAAGGAGGAAGACAGTATTTCAACTGGTTGTGGATTTACAGTATCCACAAACAAAGTTCAAGAATATCCAGGAATCTGCTCATGCTGTCAATATGAAGAGTGAGAAGGAAGCATTCGAGGACAAGGAGAAAAAGGTGGGACAGATAGAACAAGTAACAGGGCCGAAGATAAACAATCAAGGAAGGAATAGAAAGCAATTGAAACCTACACAACTGATGAATGGGGAGCAAGCTGCAACATCTTTCCATTGTACTAAATATTTTCAGATTCTGGAGTCGCAGATGTCAGAAAGAGACATAATAAGAGTATTTAATATTTTCATCATTTTTTTAAGTGTTTAATCTTTATGATCAATTAAAACAAGGAAAATAAGCAACAGAAAAATCAAGATAAACAATAAGTTGGTCATGAGATTTCAAATGCTAGTAGATTTTAAGGGTAGTAAGCCTGTCAAATTTTAAACATGAGAACATACTGAAGCCATTATAGACAATGGAGAATTCTCAAGAAAACAACCAAAGCTGCCTGCCAAGATTCCAGACTCCAGACCAGTTAAAACTTGCATTACTTCAAACTAGGTGTTTAGACTCCAACTCGTCATTTTAACATGTTAAAAATTGTGATGCCCAAAAGTTCGGGACAAAACACAACCAACAAATTTTTTTAAAGTGTATAAGTTCCACGTTTAAGATGCAGGTAAAAGGTGATGATGACAAAGTCTCAAGAGACAGGAGGTCATAACCTCTTCAAAGTTGTTTTACCAAAGGATGCTAGAAGAAAATTTCAATATAAAAAGATTTAGATAATCATCTCAACGATCAATTTGTTGAACGTTAATCTATTAATCATATAGATTATCAAGGAGTAAGGAATACTCCTAAGGTATTTATTAAATGTTATGCTTATATATATAGATTAATTATTATCTATATCTATAAAGTAAATGTCAACTAGATTAGTATTGGTCAATTATTAATCGATTAATCCAATAACCAAAAATTAGATAAACTTGATCTAGTTCAATTAATAATTATAAATTATTAATATATTTATTAACCAATTAATAAATTACAAAATATTAATTAATGATATTTAATTAAAGATTATAATTAAATATTATATATATATAATTAATTAATAATTATCATATATTAATTAATTAATATAATTATTAATTAATTAATAAATCATAATATATTAATTTATAATATATACATACTATTTAATTAATAATATGAACAATTAATAAACAACAAAGTATAACAAAGAGAATAATAATAACTATCTATTGGGATAAACAAGATATTAATTCAAAATAACATAATTAATTAACTACCTAAACTAACTTATCAATATCAATTGAAGTGATCTAACAGAGGAGATAATTTCCTTTTGATTGCAATACTATAATCCAATGCATACAATAATCTTCACAACATATTTTCATTGAATTGGAAACTTTCTTCTCTTTGGAATAACCAAGAACACCTCATAAATCATCTTTCTTTACATTCAAGGGAGAGAGATAACTTTGATCATACTATTTCAACAATACCATTGCAACTTCGTAAGGAAAGGAGAATACATATCAAGTGATTACACATCTTTGCTCCAATACATATGCTACTCAATTTACAATGGATGATAAATACAAACATCAAGTTTACTTTCCCCATATCCTTACAATATATGTTTAACAAAATGCTCCAAAATCAAAGGATGGTTTCTTCAAACAAGCATAACCAAGGAATTGAACTCCATCAAGCTTCATTCATTTGAATCTTGACTTCAATACCTGCCATGAACAAAAAGGATAGGAACCATGGGATGCTCACCTCCCATCCTAGGCCTCTCATGAGGCCACCCCCGAGCTTGGGGAAACCACAATGAACGGGATACAAACACTCACACACAAACTCAATAAGAACATATACAAATGTAAAACTCAAATTCCCTCAGGATGAAAACTAAGGAATTCCATGAATATCCTTTGTGGGGTGTGGGTGGACAAACCATGGAGATAACCAATGCATAACAAAAACAAGGCCACACATGGACCCATATATCTCAATTTCATACAAGGCTCACATGGCCAATCTTCCCTCCTTATACCCCCATTGCCACACGGGCTAAATGCAAGGTTTCTTGGGGAAAATCCCTCACCCAAGTTCATCTTTCCCCACACATGGAGGAGACTCTACACATGGAGTTGCCTCCATTCCCACACCCCCTCTTGATTTCTCTTCCCTCCCAAGGGTGAGTGAATCCAAGAGATACAACCCAAAATCCAATTACATAAAAAAATACATTGCATGCTTGCTCTCACCATGACCAACCATGGGAAGCTAAAAACATCAACACAAAAACACATACAACTTCTAAAACCATATGAGAGCAAGATTTCCTACCTCAAGCCCAATGCTAATGGAAGGATTGTTGAGCTCTATTCCATTCTCCATCTTATTCCTAGAAGTGAATTTCGAGGGTTACAGTTTCAACACACAAACTTGTGGCTGTGGTTGTATCTGGCTACTATCTCTGGAATGCGCAGAATTATAATACTTCCTCCAATACATAAGAAAATGAATCGATAGTTCATAGCAGGAATATCCTTTTAAGTTGGCACATATGCAAAACCATACTATTTTATGTGCTTGACTAAGACTCCATCTGTAATCTCTTTAACTATGAAAAAAAGGCAAATCAAACAGTATTCAAATGAACTTCCATCACTGCAGGAACCTGACCCAAAAAATAACAACATTCACAATCAAATCTCAGAGAAAAGTGTGATGTTTACTTATATTGAAAAGTACTAAATCGTGAAAAGAATTTTATTTTTTTGGTAGCCTGTCATTGAAAAATGAATATGGCTTAGAAGCAGAAGTAAATTACAGAATCAAGCCCCAGTTTAGATTAATTAAATGCCTTAGTGCAACAGAATACCTGGAAAAGTTTGTACATACATGACTTTGACCCACCAGAGAAAGTGGCAAAGACAATGGGCCTTGGTCTTTTTGTGACTTCCTAACAATCACTCCAAAATAAAGGTAAAAATTAGTTAAGTTATAGTCAAACCTGTCAATACAAAAAATAAATTTTCATTCCATGGATACCTAAAAATTTGACATTTCCTTTAAAACTCTATTCTAAAACTAAATTCACTTGTAAGATAGAAAAGTGCTCCTTCTAGAGTGAAGCTAAGCTCAATTACCTTGGAAAGCTCGTCAAGGACAATCAAAGCCAAAGATGTTGCCTGGCTCGGAAAAAACCTGCATAATATTCTTGTAGTAAGCATGCAGAACAAAGTATGAAATCTAATTTTGCATTAAAGGCACACCATAAGACAAACTTCATGCATGATGCTATGATTTTTAGATTTGTCTTGCCAAATTATTTATTATAAGTTTTTTTCCTTTTAACTTAGCTTTACTTATTTGTTTCAATACCACTCCTTTTTATTTATATTTAGCTAGTTAGAATACACACCATTCCATTTCTCATAAACTTTTACTCATTTGTTTCAATACCATTCCTTCTTATTTATATTTAGCGAGTTAGAATAAATACCATTCCATTTCTCATAAACTTATGCTGACATAAGTTGATTACAACAGCAGTGTAAGCAAAGTAAATATGATATATACTAAAGACTATCATTCATTTATCAGAAATTAGCTGAGAAATTCCCCCTCATAAAGATGCTGTACAAACATTAAGTTATCCCCATCACACCCTCCTTAAGACATCCTTGTTCCCAGAATGTTTGGCACACTATATTTGGCTTGAAATAGAAAATTTATTTTCTCCATTTTTACAACTAGTAAAACATTTTTGAGCTTTTTGAGTATTTGCTCAGTTTTTCCCATATTCAAACAGGGGAATATCCTTTGCTCTTTTGCCCCTCTATGTCATTGCTGTGTAAATGGAATACTATTATACTCCTGCTCCAAGATCACTTTGCCCCATTCTAACTCTGAAAGCTCACTCTGGATCAGCATCTTGTTACCTACAACTTCTTTTAGACAAGAAATTTATATGACAGGATAACTCATAAAAAAGAATGTAGCTCCAGCTCGTAAGCCACGCTACCAATCTTATGAGTCACCTTATGGGGCCATAAAGTTATGTGCTGGCTTATTGCTTTTTTGTTGCTTGAGTGATAGCTAGTTGTAGGGTTAAGTTATTAGTTGCAAGATGTGCCTCCTGCAGGCCCACAGCGGATGCAAATGCGTCTGTGGATGTGAGCTGGGTGCACACAGAATTTGCGCCACAGCCTGCAGATGTGCGGGCGCATCCAGGTGAATCAGCACGCGGGGTCACTTAAAGTGACCAAAAGAACATGTTTAGAAGTGTTTTTTTTTCCTAAAAACCCTAAAATGGCCCTTTATGAGGCCATTCAGCCTAAAAACATATCATTCAATTGGCATTTAATATTTATCTTTGGCATTTGACATTGATCAATGATGAAGTATCATTCTATCAAATGCTTTAGTTTTACAATTCTGTATATTTCTTTTTTTTTGTATACACATACACACACACGTACCCAAACTCATCCAAACCCCAAAAAAAATTCCACGCATCCACGTACTAGGTTTTCATACCCCCATCCGAATCGATAACTAAGGTTAAATTCAAAGAAAGATCAAATCATGTACCTCAAAATTCTATCTTGTGCTGCCCATTTGTTGTAATTGATTATAAGCCGTAATCAGATTAATCTTAAGAATAACAAGAATCATATGCTGTTGTTGACAATGATCTTCCCCTGCATTTACATTAAACTAACCCTGGAGGTAGGAAGTGATTGTTGGTGGTCAATACCCATAGAATGCCTTGAAGGATGTCATTTTTCCAAAACTGTGTAAAGTAGTCTTATGTCGGACTTCTTATCAAGGCAATAGCTTGAACCATTGTAACTGCCTATATCCTAAGTAAAGCAACATAAGTATCACTCTAAACACTTATTTACCACTTTTGTTGTCCATTTGACTGGGGAAAATAGTTGTGTTCTAATTAAGTGTAATGAGACCAACAACTTAAGGCTGGATCAACCAGCCTAGCAGTGTTATCGAACACCCTATTTTCTATTCTTCTGCTTGTCTGGATTTAATAATTAAATAAATAAAATAATAAAATAATAAATATGAATTACTAATAAATGGCAATTATTAAAAAAATTGCTGGGCCAACTTAATGGTGGCTAAACCAAACTACCTTGCTGGGCCAACATAAGGTGATGTTTTGCATAAATACAAGTCGGAAGCATTGAAGGCGATGTCACATGTTATGAGCTTGAGATTGCATGTCATATGTAGCCCTGCTCAGTAGCTATTTGTTTGTTTGTGCACTAGTCAATCTGGCAGCATCCTATTACCTATTATTTGCAGGCAGTAAGAGGAGTGGTAAAATGCAAATTGAAGACAAGGCTTCCACCTATATATGCAACCCATAATCTTATTTGAAACCAGTCACACGAACAGCTAAGCAGCACATATAAGAGCGAGCTTGAACTTCACGAACAGCACAAGGGAAAAGTAATGAAGATAAGACCTGAAATAATAAAACTCAGAGAACGATTAGAAGATTTGATGATTAACTAGAGAGTGAAAGTCTCCTTGAATAAGAGATTACAAAGATCTTTCCATAACAAATAAGATCCACAATTTAGAAAAGCAAAGGATAAGACCTTAACTAAAAGAATAAAAGAAAGTTACTAAAACTCTACCCTAATATCCTAATTGACCATAATAAATTAAATATAACAATAATATTTTAATACCCTCCCTTAATGGTCAATATACTAATTACACCAAGTCTGTCCAGAAATTTTACAAATTTATCTAGACTCAAGGACTTGCTAAGAATGTCTGCAGTCCGATCCTTAGTTGGAAAACAGTGCAACTACAAGTTGGCGAATAAAATGACAATGAAGCTCAACATGTTTTGTTCGCTTGTGGAAGACTAGATTTTAGGCAAGCTTTACCACCCCTTGGTTGTCACACAACAAGGGCGAAGGCCCTGCTTGAGACATTTTCATGTCAAAAAACATCCTCTAAAGCCAAACTGCCTCGCATGTTGCTTTGACAATTCCCCGATACGTTGCTTCTTTCAAGGAAAGAGCTATTGCTTGCTGCTTCTTACTAGTCCATGTGATTGGACTTGTACCAAGACTGAAAAGATGCCTAGAATTAGACTTCATGTCATCAACAAAACCTGCCCAATCTGAATCTATGAACACAACCAGCCTAGGATCTTTGCTTCTACTATACAGATGACCAAAGTCAGGTGTCCCCTTCACATATTGCAATACCCACTTCACTGCAACCCAATGTTCTGCCTTTGGGACTGTCATGAAATGAGATATGTAGCTCACAGCATAACTCAAATCAGGTCTAGTAGTTGTAAGGTAGATAAGGCTGCCCACTAGTAGCATGAATGTTGACTCATTGATCACCTTTGACTCTAATGTGGTTGAAAGTTTCAGCCCTTTCTCCATAGGTGTAGACAAGATTTTGCAATCTGTCATTCTGAACTTGTCTACCAAACTCCTAGCATATTTAGAATATGAAATAAAAATACCATCACCTATCTGCCAAACTCCTACACCTAGATAATAATGCAAAACGCCTAAATTTGTCATATCCAAAGCTTGACACAAATTGAGTTTGATTTGCACAAGCAAATGGGCCCCACTACATGTAATGATAATATCACCCACATAGATGACAAGAAGAATGATATAATTACCTTTGCATTTGACATGTAATTTGGGATTTGAAGGACTTCTCTGAAACCCTTGTTCCTCCAAATACCTATCAATCTTAACATATCATGCCCTAGGTGTCTATTTTAGTCCATCAAGAGCTTTCAGCAGTCTGCATACCTGATGCTCTTTTCCCAGAAAACGACTTCCACTAGCTGATACGAAGCTTGATATGAAGTTGAATGTCATTGTATGCTAACTTGAACATGTTAAAACTAAGGGAAAAAATAGCATTTAAAAATTATTTGAATACAAAAAATATAAAATACATTTCAAACATAATACAGTAATTGAATAGCCATAATGTTAATTAATTTAGCCAAAATACATTTTTTTACCCTCCAGCATAAACCCTATGTTCAAAACGGAAAACAGAACTATCAATTTCTTTCACCAAAACTAGCATAAATAAGAAATAAAATCATACAAATCAAAACCAATACATGTAAAATTGTAAATTTGTTTATAAACCTAATATTAATATGCTGAAAAGAATTAACATGCTTGGAAAAAATGAAAAAGAAAAATGAGCTAACTTAAAAACCTGAATCAAATCCACTATAAACTCATTTCAATTTGCTCAAGGATGCTCAAGTGTTGAGTGAGGAAGTTGTGCATGTGGGTTTAAAAAGAAAGTAAAAGCAATGCTTTTGCAATGTAAAATTTGCATACAAAATGCATTTCAGTATACAAACCACATCCATCAAGTTTTGGGCACCAGAATGGTCAAGTACTTGCATGAGTTAGCACTAGAACTTACCAAAAACCCACTTGTCAAAACCCACAAGTAAACATGGGAAAAACTGAATGTGCAAACTTTTCTACAAAAGCTGACAACCCGCAAAGTACTCTATGAGTTTTCCATCTACGCATCAAATGATGTCCCTTTTGACAAATGATGGGTTGGTTTCCCACTTCAAACAAATAAGAGTAAAAACAAAAATAAAAGTCAAAGTACTATTGAGAGGCTCCAAGCCTCGATGATCTATTTAAGACCTCTGGATGAAAATTGTGCTAAAATTTTTGAAATTATTTGAGCCATCCAATTTTCAATGATTTAACAGGAACCAGATAATAATTGTCACAAAAAATATCAAAAGCAATGAAGAAAAGGATTGCTTGAAGCTTCTTTGCTTAATCCAAATATCAAGTTAAAATTTTGTTAGGTATGAGCATAAACATATGCCCAACCAAAGAATGGATGCCCTTTCCCATGCCTCGCATTGTATTATTCTGTTCAAGCGGTCTAAAGATTTGTTTGGTTTTCTTGCGAAGCAACAAAGGTTTCATCAATTATATAATAGATTTATTGAATTGAGAAGGTTTTTACTCTAAAATTCATCATGACGTCGAAGCCCACACAAACAAAATTAAGCTGTGTTTCTCCAAGTTTCCAAAAGTGGTCATAATTTTTTCAGACAAGACAGGTACAGCAACATAAATAGCTCAAACAAACTAAAAGTAGCTTAAGTTTTAAAAAATTTAAGTAGATATATTGTGCTGAATTTCCAATAACCATACTTCCCTTTTTAAATCAGATTTTTAACATTTTTCCTTTTATTTTTATTTGTCTGAGCCAAATGAAGAAGGTTGTCCCTCAAAAGGAGGGCACACCTTCCAAATATCCGAGATCCAGACACCTGGGGATGCATGCCCAGCTATCACTGAAATAAACAGAAAAAAAACTCATCCTCCTCTTTTCTCATTTTGTCATGTTATGTTAGGTCGAGGCGCTCGATAACAATAATTTTTCAAATTACATACAAGTTTCTTCGATGAAAATCAAATGGAAAATTTTATTAACGCCCTCGAGACAGGAACAGTTTATGGGGTCGCTGATCATAACTAGGATGTAGTGCAAACAGGATAACTACTTAACCCACATCGATTGCATCTCTCCAAATAAAGGTTAAATTATATTGCAAAATTGGCATACCCTCGACCATATTTACAGTTCCCTGGAATGAAAATAAGAAAGAGAAACTCACAAGTTCAACAAATGCGAATGAGTGACCAAAGAATCCCATCCCAGAGAGTAGAAAAGGTTCACGTAAGGCTCCAAATTCCGCCGTTTACTGAGCATCCAAGCAAATACAACAACAATTCCCTCGCTGTGGCCTTCATCTTCGCTGATTTTCTTACCCCAGTAAAAATCCCCCGCACGCCACATTCCTCTGCTTGCGCGGCACAAATCTGGTGCTCCTCGGCTTCGAACCCTTAACCTACCCGCCAGATCAGTAATTGCAATTCCTTGTGGAAAGCTACAAAATCAGCCTTCTAATCTTAAGCAATCCATGCTGATCGCTTGGATAAGGTCCTCCCTTGACACACGTAATTCAAACTTCATTATCCTTGTATAAATACTACGCCATAAATATACCCGGTACGCTTTCAAAAACCCTGAAAATTTACGCTACTCCTGTGAACCAGACAGTCGGAAAACGACGCGAAAATTGATCCCTATCAGCTTCGATTTTTTTTGTATTTTTCGGACACCCTCGCTTAGCTGACAGTTGGCATCGTCAAAGAAGAAAAATAAGCATATTTTGAGCAACGTTTATCCAGCATTCTTGGTGCATATTTATGTATTTATTATTTCATTGAAATTCAGGTATATGTAATGATATTTTGGAAATAAAATTAAATATATATTGGACATTTTATATGTACATTTGAATTACATTTAATAAAAATAAATGAAAATGAAATAAGATTTTAAAGTATCTATTATCTACCATTTTGTATGTATATCTAATCTAATGAATTGTTTAATGAAATAAAAGTTTTAGTGATATCTATTTTTGTATGTGGGTGTGATCTTATTTGTTGTTTAATGAATAGAAGTTTTAATGTTATCTATCATCTATCTCTTTGAATGTACATTTGATTCTATTTATTATTTAATAAAATGAAAATAAACTAAAATTTTATTTTATTTTTATTTAATGAGATGGTATTTACTACCTACCATTTTGTATGTATGTGTGATCTTATTTATTGTTTAACGAAATGAAAATGAAATAAAAGTTTTAATGATATTTATGGTTGTATGTGTGTGTCATCTTATTTGTTGTTTAATGAAATGGAAGTTTTAATGATATCCTCAATCTACCTCTTTGAATGTACATTTGATTTTACTAGTTCCTGTCGTAGGCTAGAATTATAGGCATCGACAAAACTTAACTAGTTATTAATAATTCATTTTTTAACAAATCAAGTGCAAGATAGATTTTCTTATTTCAAAAATTTGTATCTGAACTAAAGTATAGTTGCAATTTTTTTAACAAAACAAATTTACAAAATTCATTTTCTATCACTTCATTGGCTAAAAACTTTTAGCGATAAGAGCGTTTTTTCAGGAAATATGAAAGTGTTTTATAAAGTAGGTTTTTTTATGAGTACAAAAATGAAACTGTTTTATAAGATATAATTTTTTATTTTTTATTATGTTATTATGCAAAACTTTTTTTTTGTTTGTATTTTAAAACTACTTTCGTGTTCTATTTTATTAAGAAAAATTAAAATGAATGTGATTTAATAGCTGATTCTCTCATTGAAGTATTTAATTAATGTAAATACATTATAATTATTATTTAATAAATTTTATTTTATATTATATTATATGAGCAGTAATATTTATAATATTAAATTATCTTCTATTATATTACAGTATAGTTATATCATTATTAAATTAAAATAAAATATTCAAGGTTATAATTTAATACCAATTATATTATATTATATTATATTTATATTATTAAATAAATAAATTTATTTATTTTATTTATGGTATAATATTAGATTATAATAACTTAGCATACTTTAGTTCTAATTATACTACTTGATTTATTATATTATTTTATCGATAAACTAATATATTATTTTTTCTATTAATGTTAAATTATAAATATATGAATAATTATTAAATTATATGAATATTTATTATAACTAAAGTACATTATATTATTTAATATATTAAAATAATTAATTTAAATTTTATATTATATTTTTTTATTAATATATGATTAATTATTATAGCTAAAGTACATTATATTATTTAATATATTAAAATTATTAATTAATTTTATATTATTAATTATTAAATTATATGAATATTTATTATAACTAAAATATATTATATTATTTAATATATTAAAAATATTAATTAATTTTATATTATATTTTTTATTAATATATGAATAATTATTATAGTATATTAATATAATCCTAATTAAACTAATTTTTAGTAGAATTCCCTCTTTTACATTATATTCATGTGTGACATACTAATGCATCAATACTTTATCTATTTGAATGTATTATTTTTTAAAATATTAAAAAAATACAATTAATCAAATACACAATTCATTTTTTGAAAAGGAGCAAAATATTTTTGACAACATTTGGCAGGAACTATGTTGCACTACAGTCTTGTTTACTATTTAATGAAATGAGAAATTTAATGATATCTACAAGAAATATTATAGGGCCTAATAGTTGAATTGTTCAACAAGAAATGAAACTATAACACCCAACAACTCTCAACTCCTATCTTTATATGTGTAAACATGTGTCAAATTGTCCTCTTACATTCAATGTCAATTTTTTTCAATGAGTGGTAGATCCACTATTATAATATTCTTATCATAATCATATTATTATTCTATTTCTCCATTAATCCATTAAAGCTATTAAATTATATAATATACTACCATTATTACATCATTCTCATAAATATTCTATTATTATAATATTAAATTCCTAGATCTTTCTCATATTCACTTCATCCTTTATTAATAATACCCCACCTCTACCAATTACATTCACTTAATACATGTGGTACAAGCCTATTTAAAATTCCTATCCAATATTTTATCCCACATAGTATGGGATTCTATTTAAGCAACGCCCCTTCTCATTTCTCACTCGTACACTCTTTCTTGCATTCATCTATTTCTTGCAATCCATCAATTGCATATCATTTTGCATCCATTCATGCATTTTCATCTTTTCATAATTTATCTTTGAATCTCCATTCATCATAGCAGCTTGTGTGTGCTTCTGAATTCCTAAACACGACCCTGTGATTGATAGGAGTGCAATGGAGTGAAGTTTCTATTGATTTGCATGTGTGATAAATTAGATTTGTTGTTTTGAATGCAACTTTAGCAAAATGTCTCCATTGTTGGGTGTGGGAGAATTCTGAAAAGATTGATCACATTTTCCCATCTTCATCTCGCACGCCCAGTGAAACATGAATACTGATTTAGTGGATCAGATTATCATCCATGATCAGAATTCATTTGAAATCTATTAGATTTCTACAATCCATATATATACTATATCAGTTTCTAGATTCGATTGTGTAGAATTCATTTGATTATTGCATAGTGTTTGTTTGAACATTTTTATCTTACAGGTCAACATTACTAGTCTTCTGCAGGTATAAAAGGACGCTCTTGAAGGTTGTGGATTGTCTTCCTTTGAAAGTTTATACAGCCTTTTTGAACATATCGAGCCTTCATTGCATTCCATGAAATGACAGATCTTTGAAGCATTTTGAATAAATAGTTCATTGTCACAAAGGTTCGCTATAACTATTTGTGGTCAGCATTAACGATTCATTCATGTGGGTCTAAGTTATTTTGCAGTGCATGGTCCACGTGAATGTTTATTTCAGTGGTATAAACATTGTCTTTATGTCATACTGTTTGCATATATTACACATTCTAAATTCTGAAAACGTGCCTTGGCATTAGTATGTGCCTTAACAATCATATTGCTGCGTTACTTTTATTTATTTATTTATGATCATGCATTGGTTTTGTTTTCAGATTTGTTATTCATAGTTTGAGATTTACTTCATTGCATTTGGTCTTAGTAGTTTTAGGTTACATTACATTAGATTTGGATAGAAATAGTTTAAGATTAAGTTGGTTTAGATTTAGTGTTTGTTTCTGTTTTTTTTTCTTTTTTCTTTTTTTTTTCTTTTTAGATATTTTTAATTTTGATTTTAAATTAATTTAATTTAGAGGTTAGATTAATTATTTAGATTTTGTAAATTATATTTAATTTTTAATTTAAATTAGTTTAAATTAGATTTTGATTAATTAGTTTAGATTTTTTTTTAAATCATTTAGTTTAGATTTTTTGTAAATTAAATTTTGATTATTAGATTCTTGTTAATTTTTTAATTAGTTTACTAATTTTGTTAATTAGTTTTTTTTTAGTTTATTAATATTGTCGATTAGTTAATTAGTTTAAATTTATTTTTATTAATTTTATTAATTAAATTATATTTTATTTTATTTTTCAATAGAAATTGTTTTATTAATATTATAAAATAGAAAGTACAATGTATAAATTCATCATTTCTTAGTACTACTCAAAATTTATATTCACTACTTGATATCATCAAAAAATTGACCATTTGGTATCAGACACAATAATCATATACATTCAATAGGATGTATATACAATGCAAAAGCACCCCCCTCACTTACTAGACCAGAACATACTACTACTTTTTCTGCAAAACAAAATTAATGCTATCAACGGACCCGATTATACCTATCCACAAAATTTCCCAACTCACAAGACATGACAATATTTAAAAAGAAGGGTGTGACAGAAGTTGGAAGGGCAATGAAGCACCCATGTCGCCAGCTTCACCACCACCCACTGATTTGCCATCTATATTCAATGTACCACATTGCTCCACACAGGTGCAAGAGTCACCCACCTCGGCTCTAGTATCTTCAAAATGAGCACCTCCACCACCAACAATTTTGCCACGCGCTCAAGCACGACCTTTGCGAGGTGCATGACCACCCCTTCAACTTATTCCTCGCCCACCTCCTCCATGATTTTTGCCTTGACCCACATTTCCACCTCCACTTTGATGGCCTCGAGCAACTCTTGCCTCTCCCTTCTCTGGTGCTCCATTTCTTCCCAAGCTCCGGTCAACATTAGCTGAAACAATTATGGGTTCATTTGGCTTCTCAAAATCTTTGACGCCAATTTGAGCTCCCACTCATAAACACAGTCTACCTATAGAGCCCACACCTTTCTTGTTTCTTGATTCCTTTCCAAACTATCCCCCAATCCCCTATGAAATAAGAAGGGGTGCAATAAAAGGCGAAATCCTAGAAGTCTGAGCCAATCTCCCTACACTAAGAAAAACCCACGTCCAGGCACCACACAATTCAATATCTCATCAAGCCCTACCCTCCATTTCGGCGCACACACTACTCCACAATGTGTCTCACTTCTTCCCTCATCCCAAAATGTAATCCCCAGGTGCAGAAGAGGGAAACAATGTTCGTATTCATCCTCCAATAAAAATGTGAAACTGCATACTCCATCCCCAGCAATGCCCAGATAATGTTGAGGAAAAAAGGATGAGCTGAAGAAAAGACATTCTTCAACCACTCATTTGTCAAAGGTCCTTTGAATTCTATTTTTTGCTTCATGGCATCAAAGGCAAAATGCACTTCCATTTTACCTTTTCTCTCACCTCTCTCCACAAACCACCTTCCTTTATCACCGTCGCGAAAAATGAATTGTTGGATTTGAAATGAAAGGAATGTATATCATGTTCATCATACCCCACATTTAATGCTCATACAAGAGAATTTGAAAGATCAATATCCAACAAATCCTCCCAGCACCACCTTCCTCCTCATTGAATGCCAAATATGTCTTGTATCATCCTCCAACACCTCTGCCAACTCAAAAAACATCACATCACTTCCTATTAGTTTGGTTGCCCTGATGTCACCCTTCTCTCTTTGCTATATCATTGCCACATCAATTTTCAACTTGGACAAGGAGTCCACCAGTGTATTCCCCTATCGGTATACATGTGATATTTTGAAATTTTGAAAGGATAATAATTTTTTCCTAATAATTTTGACCATCTTTTGTAATCGTCAAGTGTGAGCTTTTCCTATTGCAATGGCGTTCATTATTATTTGATAATCTCCCTCCAAGTGCAACTTATCAACTTGTAATCTCTATGTCATTTCTACCCCCAACGATTTTTCTTGAACCTCTGCTTCATTACTAGTTCCCACTTCCAACTTCTTCTTCTCAGTAGCAACAATATGACCATTAAAATCTTTGGCCACACACCCAACACTAGAAGGCCCTGGATTGCCTCAATTTTCTCCATCAACACTCACTTTAGTCCATCCCTCATCTGGTGCTTCTCATTTCACCTCATCCCTACACCTCTAAAGATCAACCTTCATACACCTATTAACGGGTCTAGATTTTAAATTTGTTAATTAGGCTTGATTATTTATTTTTATAATTGAGAGGCTTTCTTTTATTATTTGTTTCTTAGGTTAGATGTCTTGTTTGTGCTTAGTTTAGTTTATTTTTAATTTAAACCTTTTGTGTTAGAATAGTTTTTAACTTGTTTTTAGTGATTGATTTTGATCTTGGGATTAATCTTTTGATCTTTTGTGTAGGGCATCCATTTTTATTTGACGAAGGTCATATCTTGAAACTACTAGTGACATTTAATGCAAGACATTTAGCAAAGACTGTGATTTAAAAATTATTGATGATGTTTAATGCAGGGTACAATGAATGTGAGTTTTGAAATTGATTGTCTAATTTTAGCATAGATCACACTTCAATTGGCGCACTTAAAAGAACTCAAGTGTCTGACATGTTTGGTGTGCTTTATTTTCTTTGTGTATCACAAGATTGAACAAACATATCCTCTCCCCTTTCCTTCACAGATCTTGGGTACAAGAGAAATTTTCTCTATCTTTTAGAGAGGTTTTCCTTGGTGGGAAAAGAGGTACTCACCCCAAGGGAACAACCTCAAGCAGTAATTTCAATTTGGTCCACTATATAAATGAAGGATAAGGTGAAAGTCAAGTCTAACTAGTATTAGAGCTTACAATATCTTGCTAGTTCAAAAGGGGGTGTAGGTCTTGCATATACTAAACCCCTAGTAGGATTGGTTAGAGCTTTAAGTGGCCTATTGAACGCTCGTAACATGTCGGTCCCTTAAATTTTGACTAGAAACTAATTGTTGTAGTAGCCAAAATCCTTCTATTTGTTGGTGCAAGGAGCCACCCATTCCTCTGAAGTCGTCCCACATTCTCATGATTCTTAGGAGAGATAGCAATTCCTTGGGAAGTGATGCCCCTTAGAATCTAAAGCTTGGTGTGTCTGAGGAGTGAGTGAACTATAAGGAGGAACACGTTCTTCCAAGATTCTATGCTATTCAGTCTGAATAAGTGCGGCTCAAATTTATCCACAATGGGAATCCAAAAAATATTGTCTCAACCAGCCTAGTATTTGTACTTGAGTGTGATTCTATAAAAAAAATTGTCTAGCATGTTTAATGTGTGTGTTCAAAACAAAACATTTCCAATAAACAAATCAACACCACACTTGAAACTAAAACTTTGTAAAATAGACATTGAAACATTGAACCCCTATTTTCAACACAATCATTACCAATCTCTTGGGACATCATTTCACAATTCTGATCTTTTAGGTCCTTGCATGGTCACATTATTCCACCTAGTCACATCTTTGGTCCTTGCATATCTCGATCATTTCATTCCTTGCATCATTTTATTTGGTCATATCCTTATTCCTTACATATCCATCATTGGTTAAACAAAAATTTAGCTTGCAGTTAAGTCACTCTCCTTGAGTCACATGTCATTTGACATAATTTTTACCCAAGGTCAAATATCAAAACTATCATACATGTCCATGGACTTTGTGGCTCAACAAATCCAAGATCTTAAGAGAAAAATTTATGACCTTTGAGTCCAATAGAAAAAACCAATGAGCTATCATGAGAAACAACTTCAAGATACTGAGAACGTGAAACTTCAAAAGATGATTAAATGACTATATGTGGATTATACAAGGTGGAACAATAGCCAGTAGAGAATCAAAATCAATAATTTAAACAAGATCACATGACCACTTCCAAAAGACAACAATGCACTAGACTTCTACAAATACATGTGAACCTAAATACCCCTTAGATAGAAAGTTTACAACTTTAAGGAAATCTTTGGCATCATCTTCAAAGGAGCTTCTTGATCACAATATTATTACATTGCCTAAAGAAACCATATATATAAATCCATAGTTGAGTAATCATTGTGCATATCATAGACACACCAAGCATAAGACTTCAGATTGCATGGAGTTGAAACATAAGATCCAAGATCTCCTTGATGATGGTATAATTGAAGTTGAAGTTTCTAATGACTCATCTAAAGAGAAATACGACACTACTTCCAAGCATAATCAAAATTAGGAGCCTATGTCTAGAAATGGCCCACATATAGCCTCCATTTCTCCTACCATTCCTTCATCTCCTAAAGCTTCCCAACAACACTCTACATCATCTCCCTTAAATAATGAACTCAATGATGATAATTTTCATGTTAACCCTCAAGGACTATCTAATATAGAGATCCAAGTTAATCCTAATCTTGATGCAAATACTTTCCATGCATCCAAACTCCTAGAACCTAAACCACCATGCACTTCAATTCCAATCATACCCACTCTAAAAATTCCTATTCAAAATATTTTCCCTTCATGCTCAAACATGGACTCCCTCCAAGAATCCCCCATGCACATCCAAACTCCTACCTTATTCTTAGAAGTGTCTCTACGTCAAGAGTATAACCCAAACAATGAAGAAACAAGTCCTAAATATCAAGATCAAGATACAAAAACACTCTAACTTCCTCCAAAGTTTGACCAAGATCCCATATCCCAAGAATGTCATGATTATCCCTTCATACCTTTTCACTTATTTCATGATGATCCCTCTCCATCTCAAGAGAACATTTCCTTGCAAGTTCCATTCCTAATTCATCCCCTAAGAAAGATCCCAATATTCCTCCAATCCCTTTTAATGGTCCTATTAAAAATCCAAATCAAAGAACACAAACCAATGATCCTCTTCAATGTCAATATCAATGTATCCCTTCATCTCCTTGTAATCCTCCATATCTACCTCAAGGATCCTTTATTTACTCTAATCCCCTTTATGATCATAATCCTCCTCGAACTACCATCACTCAAATTGAAAGTAAGTAATGAACCCCTTGATATAAAATAAAATCTTAATGATGTTGGCTTTGGCTACATAGCTCACCCTCAAGATGTTGATATCCCTTTGACATGTTATATTCCTCCATTAAAATGAAAGCATACACCTTCTCCATCCTCCAAATCAGTTTCGGGTCCATGTATCCCAAAACTCAAGTTGTCATCCCTTCCATCCATCTTGGTTCCTTATGTCCCCCCATTCACTTACCCTATCATAAGTTAAGGTCAAAAAAGGTGCACACACTTGAGTACCTTCCATCCATCTATCTATATGAACACATATAAAAGACCTCCATATCATTTGTATCCATCCATGAATCTCAATTCCTTTGGAAGCAATTTGGATGCCAAACATAAAATACATAAATCCACATATATTAAAGGATCAAAGTGTCCAATCTAATCAACATGTCAAACTAAAGAAACATTTGATCCAAAAGCCAAGATAGAAATCAATATCAAAAGATACTATAGAAAACTCATGTCCAAGTGTCCTTAATGACTCAGCTCAAGTAAAGATACTCCCCCATTGTTATCTCTATTTTGAGCTTTAATGGATTGTCATTAGTATCAATCAATTATTCAGTCAGTAAAGGTTTGAATAAGGAGACAAATAAGACAATCGATCAAGCATACAAAGCCTACTCACCAAGCAAAGACAAGGCAAAACTTCAAGTTAATCGAATAAAGGTTTGACTGAGCACACTCACCGAGCATCAGGCATTTACCGAGTACTGAGCTAGTGATCATCGAGCATTCATATGAATAGAGCAACAGTAATTTACCGAATGGTGAATGCAGTGATTACCGAGTAAAGCAAGAAATGACATAGTAATCAAGAATGGCACATACACCTATGCAAATGGTTTACACCGATCAGGAAAATGGTTTACCAAGATTGAGACAATATTTAATGTAGGATTTTGAGCAATAAAAATCCACAAAACTTGAAGATCACCTGCATACGAAAACCTGTTACAAGGAGGTAGAGACAAGAAGAGGGCAAGGGTTTGACTCAAAAAATGAAGAAGAAAATATCCTCAATTAATGAATGAATAAAATATACAATGGATCAACCGTATAAAGGAGATGGAAAGCCTTCAAAGGGAAACCCTAAAAAGTAGAAGTGCATGTAATAATTAGTTTAATTATTACATGACTAATGCATGCAAGTTTATATTTAAAACAACTAGTGCATGAGTGTTTTAAATATAACACTACCAATACAAGAGAGGTTTAAATATAAACAACTAAAGAAAAAAGGTGACATCTTAAGAAAGGAGTAAAGTTAATTTAATTAACACAATTAAATTAATACTTTACTCTAACACCCCCCTTAAGATGAGCAACAATGTAGCTACAAACAATTCAAGAAGAAAGCAAAGGAAACTATAGTGCATAAACAAAATGGGTCCCGGCAACAAAAGGCTTGTTCAGGTACCTAAGTACAAAAGAGAGTCTCTATAAAGTGAAGAACTAGAGAAAACCACATGGAAAAAGCTCTACTCCAAAAAGAGACAAAGACTAATCTGAAGGACTGAAGAAGCCTCCAAAACTTGGAATGTTCTAGAAAATAGGAACAAGAATGAACATGTGGAACATCACTGAAGCAAGAAGATGCAAACTCTATCAAGAAGTAACTATTGATCTGAAGATCCTCCATTGAAATAGAGCATGACCAAGTAGAGAAGACTATAATCTGTATGAGTGCCCTCAAATGACACTACTCGAATCAGGAGGCAAACAAAGGAAAACAACTAAACTCGAAGATACAAATGGTATAAAACACCAAAGCCTACAGAGATAATCAATGAAAGATGGAAGAATGCCTCTAAAAATAGGAAAGAAAGAGTGTCTATATGGTAAATGATCCATCTCACCGAAATGCATAGGTACCTAACCACTGCATCCGCCTAGTACATAGGAACAAATACTGAATACATAGCTCACACTATCAAACCAAGGAAGCAGAAGAACAATCATTAGAAACCCCCCTCATAATGCTGACAAGGGAGAGGTGATAGGTACACTAAAAATAGTGCCAATAAGAAATGCATCATGAAGAACCAGGAACATCGAAGATGCAATTAAAGTACAAATACAAATAAAGATACCAAGAGGCTAATGTCATGGAAGGAACACTCAATTGACAAAGGTAGATGGAAAACAAAGGGCAAACATCAAACCCCCCATGGCACTTTATAATGGAGTGCAAGTACAAATAGCACAAACATGTTCAAGATTCCAAGCATGCAATAGAATGACATTTTCAGTGCATGTGCATAAAAAAATGCTACAAAAGTGAAGTGTACACTGCTCAAAGAAGAGCGAAGGTTTCCGAAACAAAAGAACAACCTAAAAAGAGCCATCCCCTAAAGGGAAGAGATCCCAGGACCTGTAACATCCAAGATATCCACTAGAGTGCAGAAATACAAAAAAATGAATAAAATGTACCTAGAGAAAAATCTGGGAAAATGACTCATAGCACTGGAAATCTCTTTAAACAAGCTTTCCAACGATATATCATTTTCCCAAAATGGAGTCCAGATGCGCAAAATAGAGCTCCTGGAGTGCAAAATAGAACATCTGGATTTGATAGGAAAAAAACACCATCATGAAAGAAAAAATCAGAAATTCAAACCTCTAGATCTGGATAAAGCTTAGAACTAGCTTTTTGACGATATCTTGTTTGCCAGATTTTGACACTGTATGCTCAAGTTATGAACAAAATACCAACTACTGTGTTGGAGGGCCCAAAATGGTGCAAAAAATGATGATGCATACTGACATCATCAAATGATGGGCTTAAAGTTGATGGCCAAATGGCTGTCACAGCCCCAAAAAAATATTTTTTTTGCAAAATTGCACACGTACCTCGAGATCTATGCCAGACCCTACGAATTTGTGTCTCGATTTTCATGCTAAATTTTTTGGTCTTGATTTGCCGCATGCCAGACAGTAAATTTTTTACCTCATTTTGCGTGCCAAAAAAGAGAATTTATATCTCAATTTATGTGCCACTTCATACAAATTTCACATTGGGAAGTGTGCCAAGATGTTTGGTACCAAGAAAAATACCCCAAAATGCTAAGTTGTCCAAATCAGATGTATTTTATATCGAAATAGGGGTTTTGGTGCCCAAAGTGCACCAAAATTTAAGGACCCCCTAATTTCAATAAAAAATAACTGAAAAGGCCCTAATCTGAACCAAATGATTTTCTTATCTCTGATTCCTTCAAACACGAACAAGTTGTAGCATATTAGGCTCTGATACCATGTAGGATTTGAGCAATACAAATCCATAAAACCCGAAGATCACCTGCATATAAATACCTGTTACAAGGAGGTAGAGACAAGAAGAGGGCAAGGGTTTGACTCAAAAAATGAAGAAGAAAATATCCTCAATTAATGAATGAATAAAATATACAATGGATCAACCTTATAAAGGAGATCGAAAGCCTTGTAAGGGAAACCCTAAAAAGCAAAAGTGCATGTAATAATCAATTTAATTATTACATGACTAATGCATGCAAGTTTATATTTAAAACAACTAGTGCATGAGTATTTTAAATATAACACTACCAATGCAAGAGAGGTTTAAATATAAACAATTAAAGAAAAAAAGGTGACATCTTAAGAAGGGAGTAAAGTTAATTTAATTAACATAATTAAATTAATACTTTACTCTAACATTTAATGTGGATGTAATCATTAAATTTGGTGATGATTCCTATGTAATGTTAGTTCTAGGTTATTTTATTATATCGTTGATCTTAGGCTTTCTAAGATATTGTAAACCCTAATTAGGTCAAGGTAGTTTAATATAAATCTGTAAAGATGTCATTATGATCATATATCATGAAGGAGTAGCCACACTAAGGATATCAGGAGATTAAACAAAGGATTTATGATAGAAGGTTTATGAAAGGAAAGATTTAGTTTATCAAAACACATACAAGGATACCAAGCAAGACAGAAGGACATATACATCACACTGAGGTGATATTTACTTGATATTTCACAGATCTGAATCAGACAAGATTGAGTTGTTATTTACAGATACTTTTATTGTTATCAATTTAACCATTGTAGTAGAATCAAATCTCTTAATAGAGTGAACTTAATTGTTCTTATGTAAATCTCTTAACTGAGTACACACATATATTGTGTTGTGAAAATCCTTTAACAAGGTAGATCTAGTCGATATTTTGTTACTCCTAACAGGGTAAGATCATCAGAAGTGATCACAAATTGTAACCTTAACCGACATACTTTATTGTTGCAGTAGTGAAGATTTGTGGGTGTCATCCCCACCATAGTTTTTACCTTCTTACAAGGGTTTCTACGTAACCAAAATATCAGTGTCATGAGTATGAATTTTCATGGATGATTTATTATTTAGTTTACATGCACTTTACATTTTTAGTCATGTGAATGTATGTTTCTAACAATGAAATTAGTCAGTTAATAGAAATCTACAATTATAAAGTTTAAGTGTTAAAAATAATTAAGGGTATTGATTCACCCCTCCCCTCTCATTAGTTATCTTTCCATAATCCCAACAATTGGTATCAGAGCTATATCTCTTGTTAAGGAAGTTTAACCACTAAAGAGGAAAATATCTAAGGATGGAAAGATATAAGTTGGATAAGACTATTGACAATCAAAGGTTACAGATGCAGATCTTTATTGAACAATTCAAGGAATCTAAAGAAGAACTGAAGAAGTTACTGATTAGAAGGAAGGATATGGCAATTTGGTGCAATGAGACTGGTTCTCATGAAGAAGAGATAGATGACCCTTTTGAGACATTCAGATCTGGATCTAGTAGTATATATGATGCATCTGAAGGAGCAATATCTTATTTATCTGAAAAGAATCTACATCTTACTGAACAAGTCAAAGCTCTACAGATCGGTCAAAAGACACAAATGGTTAGGATGGTTGATGTAATGAACAATGCTAGGCAAGAAGAACAAGAAATAAATTTGGCTATTGAAGATAGGAGACAAATGACTGAGAAGCTATAAGAGAAGGAATCTAAGATACTGAGACTCGCCGAGAATCACTTTGAAATCTCCAATCAGATGGTTGTCTAAAGTTAGGAAGTCGACCGAGTAAATAATGAGCTTACAAGAAAACTAGAAGACAACAATGAACTAGGAGAGGAAAATGAAAGAATGAAGAATGAGATCAAAATGCAACAACAACATAATGAAATGATCAAGAAAGCTTAAGATAGTACTAAAAGAATGGATGAATTTTTGATTAGTCAAAAAGGACTTGGCAACACAACTGGTTTAGGCTACACCGAGCAGGGAGAATCATCAAGACAAGTTAACAAGAACAATGCCTACACTAACCAAAGGCCAAAGAAGCTATCATGTTATCATTGTGGAAAATCGGGCCACACAAAAAATGTTTGCAGGAGAAAAGAAAAAAGTATTCCTAAATCCACTCCTAAGTTTAATGGTTATTGTTATAATTGTAACAAGTATGGACATCAGGCACATGAGTGCAGATCTAAATTGAATAGGACTCCTAAGAAACCTTACATGGAGAAACATTTTTGCACTTGCAACATGCATGGACACATATCACAAGAATGTGGGACAAAGATGAAGCAAGTCTGTACACCAAAGGAATAGAACAAAACATATTGACTGAGAAGGCAAGGTAATGCATATACTTGGGATTACAACACATGAGCTAATTGCACAACATGTGGCAGATATGGACATATAGAAACAAACTACATGAGAAAGAACTGGAGAGGAAGATCTCACAGTTGGACAAACACTGGTATGGCATGTTTGCACTATCACAAAGTCAGTCACCTAAGCAAGGATTGTAGAGACCAAGCACCAGAGACACAAACAACTAAAAATGGAAATATAATTGAGGAAATCATGAGGATAAGGAATCAAATGTGGAGAAAAGCATCAAGTGATAATGTTGGATCAAGAAATATAGTCGGTGACACCTTGTCCATTGGATTAGGTGACTTCATCACCTCCACTTAAGTCATAAAAGGTATGTATGGAACTGAGTTTAAAATTGGTTATATCTATCAAATAATTCCTTATATCTAGTAATTAAATACCAAATCTACATGAAATAAGATGCACCGTGGGATTATATGTTTTGAGTTCTAAATGTGTACAGTCGGTATAAGCGAGACCAAGTATGTAATTGCTAGTCGATAACTATTGGCAAGGTTAAGTGAGTTGTGGTATTAACCGAGTGATATATTAGTGTTAATTGAGCTTAAGACCTTTTGAAGTATAAATCGAGTGCATCTACTTCTAGCAAGTTGTGGTAGGTTAAGCATTAAATGTACAGACAGACTGTATGTTTGTCATTGATGACAACATATAGAAAGTAGCATGTGTGGAATTCTTATGCAGTAAGCTTTCTGTATATGTAGCATGGACATGATATCAACATGATATCATGGGCGCAGAGGTTAACTATTAGTATAGACAGTTATATAGCAGCTTGTGTCAGCAGTGTTCCTGAGAGAGTAACAGGCAGTGTTCTGTGTATGGTTGTCTATATAGTTATCATAGAGCCTTGTGCACTTGGATATATGTTGAAGACATATTAGTGTTGTTACATTCATGGATGTAGAGTCTAATGATTAGTAGAAGTGAAGTTATGCAGTCGCTATTCACCAATAGCAGTTTCTTGTGTTTGTTTAGAAGAGCCGACAGAGATTATATTGGTTCTGGAGTTGCACCTATCATTTGGGAATGCACCCTTGGATTTAAGCTTAGAGGAGAGTTAGTGATGTTTGGTTAAGAGTGCATGAAGTAATTAAGCTTGAGAAGAAAGGTCCAGTTGTTTTGGTAGAGCCGACAGTGTGTAGGGTGCGTCTACAATTATCTTATTGGACAGGTCTCAGAATGTGTTGCGTGCTTAGTAGAGCTGACTGAATTGTTATTGGAGTTTGTTATGGCTTCTCTAATATGATTTCAAGGTGGTTCTAACAGGCTGACTTTATTATATCATTTAGAGGAAAGAGATTTATAGACAGTCATTTGTGATTGTTTGAGTGTGGTTCATAGTTGATTAAGAAGTGCAGAGAAGAGTGTGCGAAGTGTTGAGCCATTAGAAGAAGGTCTATGTGATCAAGTAAAGTGTTGGAGCTATACATTGGAACTAATCCAAATAGCAAGTCTAAGCGTAGTTCACCAAGATCCAGATATAGTGTATATCTATTAAACAAAAGGTTGTAGCCTTCACCCCTTTGAGCAGTGTGCTCTCGGACAGTGTGTCCTCTCTCCTAACAGGGACTATTTTAAAAGACTCCTAACAGGGTCTGACCCTTGACCAGGTCTACTGTACTAAATATATTGTAAAGAAACTCCTAACAGGGTTAAGGATCTTCTAACAAGGATCATAATACACTAGTGCAGAATATTAGTGGGTGTCAATTCCCACTAGGGTTTTTACCTATTTGGTTTCCCCATAACCCAAATATTGTGTTGAGTTCAAGTGTTCTTTCATTGTGTTTATGATTTATGTTTAAGTATACTTAATTGGATAAAGAACTGAAACTTGTAGATAACTGATTCACCCCCCCCCCCCCCCACACACTCTTAGTTATCTCTTGGGACTATTCCTAACAATTGGTATTAGAGCTAAGTGCCTTGAAGAGAAATTTTAACAGCTTGAGGTTGATCAGATGGCATACTTTAGGAAAGAAAGTCCTAAGTTTGATGGAGAGAATTATCTTAATTGGAAGAACAAGATGGTGACTCATTTGCAGTGCATTTCTTTTGAAGTTTTTGATGTAACTATCAAAGTAGTCAAGTTCCCTTCCTTGGAAGATCTTGCAAAGGATGATGCTACTGATAAGTATAAGGAATTATTTCATCAGAATGCAATAGCCAAAGAAGCTCTTATCAGTGCTCTATCTGATGGTGAGTTTTTAGAAATAAAAAAGGTAGATACAACCCACAAAATATGGAAGCACCTAGAAGACATATTTGAAGGAGACAAACAAGCAAAGGATGCACACAGAAAGACATGGAAGAAAAGATACAATGCATTAGAGATGTTGCCTAAAGAAAATATTAGAGCTTACAATCAAAGGATCAATGAAGCAGTTGCTGAAATCAGAAACAATGGTAGATAGATTTCAGAGGAGGACATTATGGACAAGCTAATGACTACTCTCACTCCTAAATATGAAAGCAAGATCAACATCCTTGATGAGACCATGCAACTTACATCAAATTTCAAGAGAGAAACCTTGATCAGCAAAATTTCAGCCTTTGAGATTTCAAGATTGAAGACAAAACCTAAAAGTGAGACAACCTTCAAAGCTATAGTTCATGGTAAGAAATCTGCAAACACTTCTGGTAATTTTGATGATGATGATGAAGAGAAAACTCTAGATGATTTCATTGCTATGATTTCCAAAAGAGAAAAGAAAGGAAAAGGAAAGTATGAAGTTCAATTTCCATTTAAATTCTTTTCATGTAATAAGATTGGTCACTTTGCATCTAAATGTCCCCTAAGAACTAGAAAGTTCAAAAATGACTACAAGCCTAAATTCTCTAAGGAATGTTACTATGCTAGAGATGGATTTTTAGATGATGATTCAGCTGAAGAAGAAATAGGATTCATTTCTATCATAGAGAAAATGAACAATAAGATAGATCATGAAGATAAGAAAGAGAATCAAGAGCTAGCATTGATTTCACAAGCTGATATAAGGACAAACTGGATTATAGATAGTGGTTGTTCACATCACATGATAGGTGATAAAGGTAGGTTTGTTCATCTGGACAAATACAATGGTGGCATGGTTAGATTTGGAGACAACACTCCTAAACCCATAGTTGGTAGAGGAGCCTTCACCTTGGATGGAAAGAATAGTACTGATGATGTTCTCTATGTAGATGGTTTGAAACATAACCTTCTTAGTGTTGGATAGTTACTTGGAAAAGGTTATCAGCTGGAGTTCAAAGATGACAAATGCATCATTAACAACAAGGATAGTGTTATGATTGCATCAGGCTCAAAGACTAAAGGTATGTTTTCCAACTCAATTCAGAAGCAAGTTGTTTTGTTGCTAAAGTTGATGACAGTTGGTTGTGGCATAAAAGACTATGTCATATCAATTTTGATAACATAGTAAACATAAGAAATGTAAAAATAGTAAGAGATCTACCTAGCATAGAAAAGCCAGTTGATACTATATGCAAGGAATGTGTGATGGGAAAGCATGTGAGAAATTCATTCAGGAGCAAGAAAAATTTAGCAGAGAACAAGTTGGATCTGATTCATACAGACCTATGTGGTCCAACTCAAACAAGATCATACTATGGTGAAAGGTATTTCATTTTGTTTGTTAATGATTATACTAAGATGATGTGGGTTGTGTTCTTGAAAGATAAGTCAGAAGCATTTGAGAAGTTCAAAATATTCAAAGCTAAGGTTGAGAATGAATATGGACTAAAGATAAAATGTTTGAGATTGGATAGAGGAGGAGAATTCACCTATGATAGATTCTATGAGTACTATGAAGAAAATGGCATAAAGAGATAGTTAAGTGCACCTAGAACCCCTTAGCAGAATGGAATTGTAGAGAGAAGGAATAGAATCATCCTTGATATAGTGCGCACCATCATAATTGAAGGAAAAGTTGCACACACCTATCAAAGAGATGCGGTCAATACAATAGTCTACACCATAAATAGAATTCAATTGAGGCCAGGTGCTGAAAAAACACCATATGAGCCATAGTTTGGTAATGTTCCCACAATTAAATACTTCAAAATATTTGGAAGCAAGTGCTACATCAAGAGGGATGAAGCAGTAGGCAAGTTTGATGCAAGAAGTGATGAAGGTATTTTCCTTGGTTACTCTACTAAAAGTAAAGCTTATAGATGTTTCAATTTAAGATTGAAAAATATCATTGAAAGTGCTCATGTTAAGATTGATGAAAAGTTTATGGTTCAAGAAAGATATCATGATTACTCACCCATGATTGAAGAAGAACCCAGACCCTCCACTAGTGAAATAGTTATTGAAGAAATGTTTGACAGTATTGATGTGTTATTCAATGATCCTGAGACAAGTGAAGAAGATATTCCTAAGGTTGATGATTCAACATCACCTAAAGTTCCAAAGTTTACATCTAGAAATCATTCCAAGAAAGACATCATTGGAGATCAGAGTGGCAAAGTCTTAACAAGATCACAAGCAAAGAACTCAGCTAGCAATGACTATCTCAGATTGAACCTTTAAGTGTTGAAGATGCATGTAATGATTTAGATTGGCATGATGCTATGAAAGAAGAACTTGATCAGATTGTTAAGAATGACACTTGGGAACTGGTCCCAAGACCTAGTGATAAGAATGTGATTGGAACAAAGTGGATATTTAGAAACAAGATGAATGAAGATGGTACAGTAGTAAGAAATAAAGCAAGTTTAGTATGTAAGGGATATGTGCAAAGAGAAGGCATTGATTATTGAAACACATTTGCACATGTGAGTATATTAGAAGCTATTAAGTTGTTTCTAGCCTATGATATAGTCAAAAACTTCAAAGTATATTAGATGGATGTCAAGTTAGCATTCCTGAATGGAGATTTGAAAGAAGTATATATTGAGCAGCTAGAAAGATTCACCTTACTAGACAGACCTGATATGGTATGCAAATTGAAGAAGGCCCTCTATGGACTTAAGCAAGCCCCTAGAGCATGGTATGAGAGACTAGATGGATATCTAACAAAGATTGGATTCAAGAAAGGAGCAGCAAATTGTAATCTATTCAGTAGAGAGACATCTGAAGGTCTACTACTTGTAACTATATTTTTTGATGACATTATCTTTGGAGGTAATGACAAACTAAGTGCAGAATTTGCCAAAGAAATGCAAAATGAGTTTGAGATTAGTATGATTGGTCCTATCAAATACTTTTTGGGACTAAATGTGCAGTAGACAGAAAAAAGAGTTTTTATTAATCAGTCCAAATATGTGAAAGAGATACTAAAGAAATTCAAGATGGATGATTGCAAGCCAGTAGGAACACCTATGATCACTAGATGCAAACTTACAAAAGAAGATGACTCACTAGAAATGGATACAACATTGTACAAGTCTATGATTGGTAAACTCATAGATATTACTCAGACTAGACGTGATATTTCCAATGCAGTTGGCATAGTTGGAAGATTTGCAGCAGAACCTATGCAAAGTCACCTCATGGCAGTAAAGAGAATATTTAGATACTTGCAAAGCACTATAGATTATGGTCTATGGTATCCTAATTCAGAAAATGTTGAGCTTCATGTATACAATGATGCTGATTGGGCAGGATGCGTAGATGATAGAAAGAGTACATCATGTGGAGCAGTGTTTCTTGGTGATAGACTTGTCACTTGGAAAAGCAAGAAATAGAATTGTATTTCTCAATCAATAGCAGAAGTAGAGTATGTTGCAGCAGCCCTGAATTGTTCTACAATTGTTTGGATCAAGCAAATGATAAAGGTCTTTGGTATTCAGATTGATTATCCTATAGTCATTCATTGTGATAACACTAGCACTATCAATATGTCTAAGAACCTTGTGATGCATGCAAAGACAAAGCACATTGAGATCAAGTATCACTTCCTAAGAGAGAAAGTGGCAAAGAAAGAAGTCAAGATGGACTATGTAAGTACTAAAGATCAGTTGGCAGATATATTCACAAAGCCCTTACCTAAGGATACTTTTGAGTATCTTAGGGAGAAGTTGGGAGTAATTCCCTTCCCTAATTCTACTTAAAAGAAAGAAGCAAAGGCATCAGTCCTTAGGGACTGATGGAAGGTTGACTAATCTACCTCACGAGTAGTACCGGTGCTTAAAATGAATGGAACCCTTTTCCATTGATGTCAAAGGGGGAGTAATATACAGAGTCATGAAAAACAAAAGGAGTAGTATACTAAGGGGGAGCAGTATTCAGTCTTGGAGGTAGTTCAGTTGAGGAAATGGAGTATATTGAAGATTAGTGCAGCAGTAGGAGGATTCATCTTTGGGGGAGTTTTTGATGAGGAAATGAAGAATGTTATAAAATTATTTCTCATTGGGTTGGTGGTGGTTTTTCATTCCACATGTTATCATCAATGCCAAAGGGGGAGATTGTTGGAGATTTGCCAACAAGCCAGTACAGACTGTATGTTTCTCATTAATGACAACATATGGAAAGTAGCATGCATGGAAGTCTTATGTAGTAAGATTTCTATGTATGTAGCATGGACATGATATCAGCATGATATCATGGGCGCAAAGGTTAACTATTAGTACAAACATTTATATAGCAGCTTATGTCAGCAGTGTTCCTGACAGAGTAACAAGCAGTGTTCTATGTATGGTTGTCCGTACAGTTATGATAGAGCCTTGCACACTTGGATATATGTTGAAGACATATTAGTGTTGTTACATTCATGGATGTAGAGTCTGATGATTAGTAGAAGTGAAGTTATGCAGTCACTATTCACCAGTAGCAATTTCCTATGTTTGTTCAGAAGAGCCGACAGAGATTATATTGGTTATGGGGTTACACCTATCATTTGGGTATGTGCCCTTAGATTTAATCTTAGAGGAGAGTTAGTGATGTTCGATTAAGAGTTCATGAAGTAATTCAGCTTGAGAAGAAATATCCAGTTGTTTTGGTAGAGCCGACAGTGTGTAGCGTGCGTCTACAATTATCTTATTAGACAGGTCCCAGAATGTGTTGTGTGCTTAGTAGAGCTGACTAAATTGTTATTAGAGTTTTTTTATGGCTTCTCTAATATGATTTCAAGGTGGTTCTAACAAGCTGACTTGATTATATCATTTAGAGGAAAGATATTTATAGACAGCCATTTGTGATTATTTGAGTGTGGTTCATAGTTGATTAAGAAGTGCAGAGCAGAGTGTGCAAAGTGTTGAGCCATCTGAAGAAGGTCTATGTGACCAAGTAAAGTGTTGGAGCTATACATTAGAACTGATCCAGATAGCAGGTCTAAGCGCAGTTCACCAAGATCCAGATATAGTGTATATCTGTTAAATAGAAGTTTGTAGCCTTCACCCCTTTGAGCAGTGTGCTCTCGGATAGTGCATCCTCTCCCATAATAGGGACTATTGTAAAAGACTCCTAACAAGGTATGACCCTTGACCAGGTCTACTATACTAAATATATTGTAAAGAAACTCCTAACAGGGTTAAGGATCTTCTAACAAGGATCATAATACACTAGTGCATAATATTAGTGGGTGTCAATTCTCATTGGGGTTTTTACCTATTTGGGTTTCCCCGTAACCAAAATATTGTGTTGAGTTCAAGTGTTCTTTCATTATGTTTATGCTTTATGTTTAAGTATACTTAATTGGATAAAGAATTGAAACTTGTAGATAACTGATTCACCCCCCCCCCCCCCCTCTTAGTTATCTCTTGGGACTATTCCTAACAAGTTAAGCATTAAATGTGAAAGTTTGAGCGGGAAATGAATTTTTTGCTATAAATACATCATGGACTTAATCATTTTTCACTTTGCGACTACGAAGAATAGAGAGATTTCAGGCAAGATTTGAGTAGAGAGATTCCAGAGCAGTTTGAGCAGAGATTTGAAGGATTTATGAGCAAGGTATTCACTATTAAAGTAAGTTTTGAATCCACCAAGCTATTTCATAGTTATTTCATGAAGCCCTAATTAGAAGAATGATGGCATCCTCATCTAAAGTTATGAAATCTAAGTCAAGAAGTGAGAAGAAGGTCACTTTGATAAAATCTAAGACCTATACTAAGCCTATATACAAACTACATCCCGAGGTTGCTTCACAAACTAATAAAATTGGTGTATTTTTTAGCATACCACCTAGGGTTTTGCTAGTTCAAGATATCTACGCATACATTCATTGCAAAATTGGTGAAGTAGGGGATTTTAAGCTTCAATCCACCTTCCAGGAGCTGAGTGTTGATGGAAAGCTCAAGGATGAGCACACACACTTGAAGGTGAAGGGTTTAGTGAACACACTACACTTCTCGAGGGTATTTAAGAATGAATGAATTAGGGTAGTGTTGAGCTGAGTGCAAAAGGGAAAGTTATGGCTAGATGAACTGATCAAAATCACCAGGGACATCATACATATAGTCACCAGTTACCCCATAACTGACAAGGTAAAAGCATTAAGGAGTACACCAAGAGTTGAGATTGAAAAACTAACTAGAGCCGAATGGGATGAAAAAGGCATGGGAATCAATACTATTGTTGATCACAAGATGAGATTTGGTGCATATGCAGTCAGGTATAAGATATTTCAATCCGCAGGTCAAATAGTGTTCCATGTGGAGTAGTGGATATTGCATATAAGATTGTGAAGAAAGGCTTTCAATTCGACCTCATTGAGCTCTTATTGAAATAGTTGGATGAAAACATGAGAAGCATTAGGATGAAAAGGTCTAATACATGTAAGTTCAGTTCACTCTTGATTTGCATATTTTTCTATGTACAAAACTTCTTTCCCTCAGTCGATAATGTTGATTGGGATACTAATCGACTGGTCACTTTGCAAATCAATGACTTTATTCAAAGTTTAGGGCAGAATTTTGTTAGCATTTTGGATGTATACTTTGAACAGTTTAAGGATAGGATGTATCAAAGAAGAAGAATACTAGGACAACTAGTTGAGAAATACAAGGATGATATATGTTTCTTAGTGGATACCGACACCACTCTCATCAAGGTGGTTGAACCAAGAACTGCTTGGTTACCCCCTATGGGCTATGAACTTGATATTGACTGAGCCTCCAAGTCAATAAATGCATTATTAGCTGAGCCCAAAGATTAAAAGGCAAGTAGGTTTGGTACCTATGAAGAGGAAAAACAAAGAATAAAGATGGATCTTGTTGTAGTTAAAGTGAACAAAAAATCAAAGAAAATGATGGATACATTGATAAAGAAATTTTGTGATGAAGAAGAAGAGGAAGAGGTGTAGTACCCCTCGCATTTTACTTTTGCTGATACTATGTTTAGTTTGACACCGTTTTATTTTGGTTGCTTAGATCAGACATATATTACATGTTATATTTATATTTTGGTGTGTGATTAAACAGTTATAGTTTGGATGTTAATTGTCATGTTGAACCTGAAACAAAACTTTACGTAATGGTTTAATCTAGTAATGATGGATTTTATATGATGTTTTAAATGCATGTATAAATTGAAGTAATTAGATGATGATTATATTTGGTACTTACCCCATACCCGCATGTGTATGGTATCATGTTTGTTATCATATATGTTTTCTTTTCTGTTGACATGCATGTATGGTAGAGGAGGAGGCGCAGTTACCTGCATTTAGTCGGGTCCACACGTCCTAGCCATCCCTACCATTGTCTGATAGTATGTTATATTTGCACATGTACATGCAATGGTTCTTATGCAGGTTGCAGGTACCGGGCATCGACTTCCCTGGCTTGACAGGATGAGCGTGCCATTATTATGTCTCAATGGCGGAGAAGGGGAGTTAGCACTCAGGCCAATTCCCTAACCTAACCTAACCATCCTAAAATCACGGATGAGACCTTACTTGACTCACCTAAATCGAATTCATCCTGGTAGAACGAATCCGATATATGTTTCCCGGTTGAGCATGATATTGTCTTAGGTTTTGTTTCATGTCGGTGTTGCATTTTGACCTTGTAGATCTCATGTATGATCTCTGATAGTCATTGAAATTATGTTGACACATTGGTAAATATTATGTTATTGGTATGTTATGACTTAATCAGATACATATGCTTACACTATGTCCCTTATGGTTGTACTATTATTAATTGTATATACGTTAATTGTATATATATGATTATATATAAACACAGCTTACTATATAATATTGAGATATTGAGTGATATAACTTAAACCAAATGATAAATTGAAAATAAAAAAAAAGGGAAATGAAATTCAAGAAGAAGAAATAAAAAGAAAAAGAAATTCTACAATTTTAAATTGTCTCATTTTAGGTAGTTGACTTGAATAGTAGGGGGAAAATAATAAAATATTTCTTCCCTACTTTCCAAGCCAATTTAGAGGCAAAAGAGAGAGACTTGTCACTACTTTTTGATATGCAAAAATTTAGAGGAGAGAATGGAGAGAGAGATGAAGGGTTGAGGAAGAGAAGAGAGGAAGAATAGAAGGCAATTTGGGAGCTGATTTGGAAGCTTGTGGATTGGAGAGGTATTCTCAGCTGGACTTCATCAGCCTGCTTGTCGAACCAGGTAGGATTTGAGTTCTTTAATATATTCTAAATTAGATTCTAATCTTTCCATCAAATGAGAGCATACACTTATCTCCTCAAAATGATGAGTGAAGCAATAGCTCAGTGAGAATTTAGTTTGCAATGTAGAATTTTAACATCACAAACATACAATCCTTCTCAAACTCAGTCATTAGTGAATTCATTTTGGAAAAGAAAAGAACTTGTTATCTCATATCACAATGGAGCTTGGTTATGTTTTGATTCAATGTTTTCCACATTATCTATTTAATAGATCACATAATTATTCTAAAAATTGAAGAAACTAATGTATCTTCTTGACAATCAAATTTGGAAATAAAAATCATCAATTTCATGGTATAGCATATTAAACTAAGTTTTGGAGGAGAGACAAATATAAATAAACTAAGTTTTTGAAACCAAATACACACTTCCAGCTTGCTGGAAAATGTATGAGGAAAAACATTTCCTTTCATTCAAAAAAACACAGTCATTATTTTATTATTTGTTGCCACCTATCTCCATGAAATGTATATTATATAATTTCAAAATATTAAAAACTTAACTTGGCATCTGTACACACTAAAATATGCACTTCTATGAACCATTACATGCAAGGTTGCTCAAGGATGAGGCCTCACAAAGCGGCTCATAGCTCTTTATGCATGGAGTTGCAAGGGACTATGAGTTTTGCTCTCAGCTAGAGCTACAAGAAAGTGACATTGCTAGTCAACCATACAATGAGAGATTCAAGTGAAGACAAGGGCAACAATGCCAATATCTCCAAGAATCCAATATGTGATGCAATGCAATGCAACTAAAATGAAGATGCAAATGTGCAAGCTATGCTATGAAAATGGAAGTACAATGCAACTAATCTATGAAAGGAAATAGCAATGGATTACAAATCCTTCCTATTTAGACTATGTGAGATTGCATAAAAGGAAATCTACACTAAGAATGCCATGAATGCAACTATGAAAGCAAAACTATTATGAAATGCAACTAAGAATGTCAAGGCTTCAAAGCTTGAGTGTCTTCAAAGAGAGCTCCAAAACCTGCAGCATAACAATAGCACAAAACATGGATATGCAAATGAAGGAGAGAGCTCTCCTTTTATAAGAAATGCAAAGGAATGGACCATGGAGATTAAGAGGCAAAAGATCTTAATCAGCGGTGGAGGTTGAAAGAGGAGCAATCCATGTGCACAAGTATCCTTCAATGAGAGTGAAGTGTTGACTTTTGAGCCTCATGTGAGACAAAAGTATTTTTTCCCTTTTTATAAAATAGGAATAATGTTTTATTTGTGCAACTTAGGATAAGAGGAAAGTGGGGGCTTTGTTTTATTTAATTGAAAGGGGAGGAAATATTCCTTTTAATTAAATAAAGACTTAGGATAAATGGTTAGCCCATAGGATAAAAATCCAATATATGATCGAAATTAAGATTTGATCAAGAAATTGATAATGTTGAAAATATTGATTATTGATCAAAATGATTCAGGATTGATAAATTGAATAAATGGGGCCCAAAGTCTAGGCGACCATTTTAGGGTGCATACATTTGCCCCTCTTTGACTAATGTGTGATCGATTTGGGAACACATGTAGTCAAAGAATGAAGTTGAAATGTGAGATCGATTTGGGATCATAAAACAACTCAGATATGAGGTCGATTCGGGATCACATCTGGGCAAACATAAATAAAAGCTTAGACCAACACCGTCGCTGCTAGGTGCAAATCAAGCTTTAGACAAAACTATTACCGTCGCTGCTAGGCAATAATCAAGTCTAAAAATGGGAGATAAGAATCTCAAATTTTGAGCAAAAGCTCACAAAAAATGTCTGAATCAGGAAAATCAAGAGAATTAGGGATGAGAATCCCATAAATACTGCCCCCTCGGAATCGAAATCGAAATCTGTTAGAGGAGAGACAGTGAACTGATAAAGATTTGACCAAATCATAATGAAATCATAATCGAATGTAAATGATAACAGGATAACCATTAGGCAATGAAACATGCCCCAGCGATGAGCTAGAAGAAAAGAGATAGGGCGAATGAAAGACTAGAAAATTGAGAGACATGAAAAGGAAGAAATTCCATCGAAAATCAAATTATGCCTCAAAAGATCAATCAACTGCTTGAAAGAAAGGGAAAATTTGAAATGCGATTTTGACTATGAAGATGACCTCGGATTTCTATTTCGAGTCCGAAAATGGATCCAGGACGTCGAAATTAGCTAAGGGTACAATTTTCGCGCAATTCCGAGGTGTTTTGAAAATTAGGTCAAAAAGTCAAAATGCTATAAAAGGGGTCAAAATGTCATTTTCAAAAATCATTTGTCTTTTAGTGATTTGAGAATTTCAAAGCTTTAGAGAGAGAAAATGGCTCAGCAAGCAGGAGTTCCCGTCCACAGGCATCGATTCGAGCGCGCCCGGTTGCATAACCGGCCACCACACTATCCTGCCCCGGTATGTTTTCGAAAAACTCAAGCTTTTTGATCATTTCTAGCATTTAATAGGTTTTTTAGCACGTTTTTATCAAATTTTAAATTTCAAAATTTTCGGTTGGGCAAAATATCGCGCGATACTTTAGAAGTATTGCGCGCTTTGGGAAGAAGTATCGCGCGATACTTCGCATGCCCCAAAAGTATCGCACGCTTTGGGCATCAGTATCACACGATACTGGGTGAAAGATCGCGCGATAGCGGGCGAAGTATCGCTCGACATAAGGTTTATCGCCCTACTATAGGGAGAAGTATCGCACGATACTTCTCCAAAAAAGAATATCGCCCATTTGAAAAATTTGATTTTTAATGCATTTTTGAGCAAAAATGACATGGGTCTAGACAATGTTACGTTTTTAAGATGTTTTATACTGAGTTTTTTTTTGGACATCCATCATGATATGTACTAACAACGGGTTTGGTTTTGGCTTGCAGGAGGTTTTTTCGGCGCTAATCATCAGAGCGCCGAAGGTGACTGAGTTGCGGTGTGTCCGAGATCTAGATGATCCGGGCAATGCCGATATCAGGGCTATGGGATTCCGGTATCTGTTGAGGTACCCCTATATCCGAGCAGACCATGGGTTGTTGACTGCGCTGGCCGAGAGATGGCACAGCGAGCACAACACCTTCCACCTTCCTACAGGCGAGGCATCCATCACACTGGAGGATGTCTATAGGATCCTCCGAGTTCCATGCCACAGAGAGCCTGTAAGTATAATCATGTTTTTAAGATAGTCATGTAAAATGTAATGTTTCCAAAAGATGAAAACTAACATGATTTATGTGTTGTCACAGGTATACTATGATCAGGACGTCACTGAGGGGCGTCGGTTGATTCAGGAGATGTTTTAGGATGTGACCATCCTAGACAGGCATGTCAGCTGGGAGCGACTGCTTGATGACTTCGACCGAGATTATCCGGTGCCATGTATTGTGGCATCGATCATTTCACAGATCCTGATGACTGATCGCAGTCAGAAGGGATTCCCGCTCGGATGGGGCAGACTACTGGTAGACTTGGTAGGCAGACCCCGACGGATGGCATGGGGGCCTGCGATCCTAGCAGAGATGTATCATGAGCTGCATGAGATCGTCTACAGGGACGGTCGGACATGGGCATGTGGTGCCATCCTGGCACAGGTATGGGCATGGGAGCACATTGCTGTGGTGCGCCCCAGGGTTCAGCCGAGGGAGAGGAGGTAACATTTTATTTACAGGTACATAGGGTTTATATCACATGCCCATTTAGGGGATGTGACCTATTACAGACGGATTCTGGATGAGATAGCCTCATTCACATGGAGGCCATACAGGGAGGTGGAAGTTTGGGGGGATGCTGCAGAGGAGCTGAGTTATATGCTGTGCAGTCGGCCACTGGTAGGTCGATATGCGGATATCATAGAGAGGTTTTGCATCAGTCGGGTGTGGCGGCAGTTCAGGAGGCAGCAGCGAGTCTCGACAGAGACTACCACATATGCCAGGGCCAGAGACGAGGAGGGGCATGGGTGGCTACCCATGCTGGATTATCAGTAGGCTGTCGCAGAGACAGCAGCTATCAGGAGCGAGTCTTGGGATTATTTTTTAGATGTGGCAGACGCAGGGGCTGATGGAGCCTACAGAGCAGAGCGGCGGAGGGTACCATTCCCTCGATTTACAGTACCGGATGCTCAGGTGCCAGCGCCGGGAGGAGAGGGAGGAGACGGAGGGGACGGAGGGGACGGAGGGGAGGAGGGAGGAGATGGAGGAGATGGCGGGAGGGGGAGAGGGAGGAGGATGGAGAGAGGAGAGGGGTCAGGATCAGGTGGCCGAAAACGGCCACGGGGACAGAGATCAGCTACTCCTGAGGAGGAGGTGAGACCAGCTCGCCGACAGGCAGAGGTACAGCAGGAGCAGCCTGCGGGGGGAGAGGACCTGAGAGCCCAGATACAGGCTCAGGAGACAGAGATACAGTAGCTGCGGACCACTATAGCTGTGAGAGATCAGCAGCTCCTGGATCTGAGGGCAGAGCGAGATCAGCAGATAGCTGATCTCAGAGCAGAGATAGCACGCCGTGAGGCGATGGCACAGGCCGAGGCATTGGAGCTCCGACGGGAGTCAGCGAGAGCTGCTTACTATCACGATTTATATCTGCAGGCCGTCCCAGAGGGTGAGAGAGCACCATCATACTCTCAGCGGGCAGGGGTATCAGACGTGGCATTTGATAGGAGAGCTATGCCTCCTCCACCACCACAAGCTCCTCACGAGGGTGGTAGCGTGTCTTAGGGTTAGGTCTTAGGTTGTTTGGACATATTTTGAGACTTTTGATCCAGATTTTGGGATCTCATATTGTATATCATGACATTTATTGATTTATGAGATTACTGGATGTGTATTTGTCTCACTTGTGATGGATGTATCAGTTTATGTATATTGTCTTGTCATTTTGCTCAAAAATGCTTATGTATGTGCTTATGTATGTTCTCTCTCATAGTTGTATGTTTAATTCTCATATGTATGATGTAGACTTATGTTTCTTGAAAATGACAGTTTTTGATATAGATATGATGATGTGATTAACCCCTTGTGATGAACAGGAACAGGTTCGAGATGAAAAAGACAAGGAGCGAAAGACATGATCAAGAAGGAGAGAAAGTGAGCGCAGTTGACTAACAGGTCCATGTAGGATGAAAGGGAGAGCTCTCTCCATGTGCAAGATGCAAGACTAGACTAACATGACCCTAAAAATGCAAGCTACCATGAAAGTGGTTGACTTGCAAGGTCACAACGCTTATAGACATCTAATTATCATCATCGAGCGTTATTGGTAGCGTCGTAAGATCATACAATGCACACTAGCATTACTATGTGGATATGAATATGATCTTTATCAGATAGAAATGTGGAAATCTTACCTAGGCATCAAAGACATATAGGTCAAGATGACTAATGCAGTAAAATTACCTAAGTTTGATATGGCGAGATTATGCTTGTATCAAGACACATGAAAGTCAGGATAGCTAAAAGCATGCACTCGCAAAACAGTCAAGGATAATACCTTGTCAATCCATAGTGTCAAGTAGGACCAGCATAAATGCTCATGACAGTTAGGATCAACAAAATATACCCACAAGTAGATAAAGAAAGAAAACATGTTCTCATTCCCTCAGTCTTCTAGCTATGCATCATCGAAAACTTCTCAGGGAGAGATCACTCATCAAAGAAATCCTCATAGACAGCACACAAAGAAAAATAAAGTCATCATATCGCCAGCGAGTTGATTGTTTAAGTGCGTGTGTGTTGGTCATAAAGTCAAATTCTGAGTATCTTATCTGCAAATGGAAAATATCGCATCATGCGAGACTGTTGGGTAAGACATCTGATAAGTGTTAAGAAACACTTGACGCAAGGGTAGTGTTGAAAAACACTGTTTGGGGTGGTGTTGAAAAACACCTGTTGTGAAATGCCCCAAGAGACAAACGCACCTAAAGGACCAATACTAACAGTTATGCCCCCTAGACAAAGACAAAGACCAATTCCAGACTAGGCCAAATAAGGTCAAGGCATGATGGGAAGTGGTTAAGTGTCGAGGACGCATGCTAACAAATAGGGGTACAAAGGCTCAAGTAGCGCCTGTTTCCAGGTTTTCACCACTTGGATTCTTTTTTCATTTTTTCATTTTTTTAATTTTTTTGCTACCAAGGCGCCTATTGCTAGGTTTTCACCAAGGCACTTTTTCTATTTTTTTGATTTTTTGAATATTTTTATTTTTTTTTTGTATTTTTTTCAGGACTTTTTATGCTTTTTAGGATTTTTTCACCATCATATATCAAATTTTTTTTTGGAATTTTTTCAGGACCAATAAGATATATACAAAAGATGCCCCCAGACAGAACGGGCATCAAGGATAGAACTTCTTAAGGTGCACAATGTTGATGGGATCAGGGAGCTGTTCTCCATCAGGATCTGACAGTAAATACGCACCAGTACCAAAAGCAGCTGTGATGACATATGGTCCAAGCCAGTTAGGTTCAAACTTGCCCTTTTGCTCTCTGTTTTGTTGGTTCTTAGGGTTTTCTCGTAAAACAAGATCACCTATTTGAAATTCTCTAGGGTGAACGTTCTTGTTGAATGCCTTGGACATACGTTTCTGATACGCTCTCATATGATCAAAGGAAGCCTTACGCTTCTCATCTAGAAGTTCTAGTTCCTGCAACCTCATGGCGCGGTAATCCTCATCTGTAATCAAACCTTTGAGTGAGACTCTGAGGGATGGTATCTCGACTTCTAAAGGTAATATTGCTTCAGTGCCATAGGTGAGAGAGAAAGGAGTGGCTCCTGTAGGTGTGCGAATACTTGTTCGGTAAGCCCATAGTACTGGATTGATTTGTAAGTGCCAATCCCTACCATTCTTGTGTACTGTTTTATGAAGAATCTTAAGAATGGTTTTGTTAGAAGCTTCTGCCTGTCCGTTTCCTTGTGGGAAATATATGGAGGACCAATGTTGCTTGATTTTAAACTTTTTGCATAGGTGCTTTAGGTCTTTATTCTTAAATTGGCCTCCATTGTCAGTAATGATCTCAGAAGGCACTCCAAATCGGCAAATGATATGGTTCAAGATGAATAAAGAAATGGTCCTTCCTGAAGCAACAGAAAGTGGTACGGCCTCCACCCATTTTGTGAAGTAGTCAGTGGCAGTAATAATGAACTTGTGTCCACCTGATGAGTTGGGGTGAATTTGCCCAACCAGATCGAAGGCCCAGCGTTGAAATGGCCAATGAGAAATAGAAGGAATCAGCTCCCTACTCAGAGCATGAATCAGGTTGCCGTGTTTCTGACATTTTTCACATGACTTAGCAAAGGTGACTGCGTCTATCTGCATTGTGGGCCAATAATATCCCGCCCTAAGCAACCTTCGGGCCATGGCCAGACCATTAGAATGCCCACCACAAATGCCCTCGTGGATGTCAGCTAACGCTTGGTTGGATTCCTCCTTTTCCAAGCACCTAAGGAGTGTCCCATCTAAACCCCTTCTATATAAGTCACCAGAGATGAGGGTGTGGCGAGAGGCGTTACGGATGAGGTTTCGACGTTCGGAGCGGGTGAATGTGTCAGGGATGATGCCATCACGAAGATATGAATAGATAGCACCATATCGGGAAGACTCGTGTGTGATAATGGCACAAATGACACGGCTTTCAGATGAGTCAAAGATGGGATGGTGTAGCTCTTCCACCAGGAATTCAAATCTGGATTCATGTGTCTCCAACTGAAGAAGTGAAGCTAATGTGGCCATGGCGTCTACAGCTTTGTTCTCTATCCTAGGGATTTGTTGAAACGTCACAAAGGTGAAATAGCGTTTCAAAGAATCAACCATCTTTTTATAGGGTATCAATTTGTCATCCTTGGTTTGATACTCTTCATTGACTTGGTTGATGATTAACTGAGAATCCCCAAAGACATGTAATTCTGTGATATTCCATTCTATAGCCATTTTCAAACCATTAGTTAAAGCTTCATATTCTGCAATATTATTGGTACATGGGAATAATAGTTTATAAGACTTCGGAATGTTGTACCCATGTGGAGAAACAAATAATACTCCAGCACCTGATCCATTTTGCATGCGGGAGCCATCAAAGAACATTGTCCAAGTGCGAGTAGTGGTATATAAGATGTGTTCATCTGGGAATTCCACTTGGACTGGCATACTATCCTGGATTGGAAAATCAGCTAATTGGTCAGCAATAGCTTGTCCTTTGATTGCCTTCCTTTCAACATACTCTATGTCAAATTCAGTGAGGACCATCATCCATTTAGCAAGTCTACCCGTCAGGGCAGCCTTACCAAGCAAGTATTTAAGGGGATCAATTTTGGCAATCAAGTGTATGGTATGAGCAAGCATGTAGTGGCGCAACTTTTGAGAAGCAAACACCACCGCGAGACAAGACTTCTCAATATTATTGTAATTGATCTCATAAGAGACTAGAGTACGGTTGATATAGTAGATGGCCCGTTCTTTCCCAGTATCATCTGTTTGAGCCAATAATGCCCCCAGGGAAGTGTCTGTAGCTGAGATATATAGGAGCAATGGTTTCCCTGGAATAGGAGGCATTAAGATCGGAGGATTAGCCAAGTATTGTTTGATCTGATCTAGGCTCTTTTGACAATCTTCATTCCAAACACAAGAAGCACCCTTATGCAATGTCTTGTTGAAGGGTTGCGCTCTATCTGCAAGCTGAGAAATAAACCTCCTAATGGATTGAAGACGTCCTTGAAGACTTCTCATTTGGCTGATATTTCGAGGAGGTGGCATATCTAGGATTGCTTGGACTTTTTCGGGATCAACCTCGATACCTTTTGCTGATATTATGAATCTTAAAAGTTTGCCTGAGGTGACGCCAAATGCGCACTTCTTTGGATTCAATCTGAGTTGAAATTGTTCCATACGATCTAGAATTACTTCCAGATCATTGAGGTGTGTGTCCCTTTTTCTTGATTTTGCCAGGGTATCATCCACATAATCTTCCATATTTTTGTGCATCATATCATGAAAGATAGTTGTCATAGCTCTTTGGTAGGTTGCTCCTGCATTCTTTAATCCGAATGGCATGACGTTCCAACAATAGGTTCCCCATGTGCATGTGAATGCTATTTTCTCTTGGTCTTCAGGAGCTATTTTGATTTGATTATACCCCGAGAAACCATCCATTAGGGAATATATGTCATAGCCCGCCGTCATGTCCACTATCATGTCAATGTTTGGAAGTGGAAAGTCATCCTTTGGGCATGCTTTGTTTAGATCTCTAAAATCTGTACAGACACGAATGGACCCATCATGTTTGGAGACCAGTACTATGTTTGAGATCCATTCTGCATAATCGATGGCTCTAATAAATCCAGCTTTCAAAAGCTTTTCTAATTCTCCTTTGACAAGTAGAGCTATATGTGGATGCATTTTTCTTAATCTCTGTTTGACTGGTTTGACTCCTGGAGCTATAGATAAGTGATGCATTATGAGATTTGTGTCAAGCCCTAGCATGTCTGAGTAGGTCCATGCAAAATTAATTTTCTTTTTCTGTAAAAACTGTACATATGCCTTGGTCTCTTCCTCTGATAAAGACTGAGCAAGATGGACTATGTGAGGATTTTCTTCTGTGTTTAGATTGACCGGCTTTGTTGGTTCAATCAATATTGATGATCTATCCTGGAAATAACTCGGCAAGTTATTAAGTACCCCATCCTTAGGTGCCTCAAAGAGGTTTTCACCTTTGGATGCGTCATTTCTTTTTACTATTTTTGGTTCTGACACCGCCACAAAGTGGTTTTCGCCATCAGACCTATTTTTCTTTTTCTCTTTTGTTTTGAGACTGAGGTACTTAATATCAGGCTCCGTCATGCTGGTTGTTGGTTCACTGGTGGAAGAAGCCACGGGTTCGAGAGCATTCAGATAGCAAGCAATTTCGTAATCATTGCGAAATGTGAGGAATGTGGGCTCGTGGTGGCGCTGGGGCCAGTCAATCAGGTCAAAGTGGACAAGGGGCAAGTCAATGGTAGGTTCGATGTTGTTAATGCGAAAGGTGTCATCTCTGGTGACCATATAATCGGAGCTCATCAAGTCTTCTCCTAAAATACCTGAATTGGGGCTCATCCTGTCAAACGAAGCGTCGTCTACTAAGGCGATTTGAGGAGGGCAATCCTCTAGTCTAACACTAGGATCGTTAGTTGCATCGGGTTGGGTACTATAGGCATGGATAATATCCACATCTAGATCAATTGTTGCATCTGAAAGCGAATCCCATTCATATTCATGGGAGTCTATCTCTGAGTCATCATTTAGGCCTCGTGATGTAGAAGCCTCAAGGTTAGGAAGGGTTTCCCCCTCTCTAGTGCTAGTATTGGTACTATCCGTCGCAGCTAGGACAGTAACACTTTCCTTTGTCGATCTAGAAGTCACACAATCACTATCCGTCGCAGTTGGGATAGTAGGATTATTAAGCATCAAATCTGTGGAATCTCCCCAAAGGAGATTCATTGAGGGCACCCAATCATCAGACACATCTTGTTGGTTGGAGAGATCGGGTGTATAATCTGCATTACTATCACTGTCCGTTGCAGCTGGGACAGGGATACCTTTCTGCTTCTTATTGTCAAAACCTAAGCCAATCGTGGACTTATTTTTGCGTCCAAAAAGAGCATGATCAAGAGGCTCAGCTTTAGCGTCCAGCCTATGACTAAGGGGACCAAATCCCAGATATCCCATATTTTTAACCAGTGTATATCCTTTCCCATAAGTTTCAGGTGAAGGAGCAAAATTCTCATTATGTTTGTATTTCTCCTCGTGATATATCCAGTTCCTTACAGCAACTTCCTCTTTCTCTTCTTGAATGGGGACCGAAGACTCAATAAATTTCCCAAATAACGTCATTGCTGATGACGAAGGCTTCACATTTGGGGAGGGTCTCCCATAAGACCTAGGAGAGATTGGCATTTTTGTAAAAGAATCAATCTTATAATCTCCCATCCCAAGGTCCATGGTCTTGAATTTCTGCTTGCATTGTTCAAGTGAACTACTAGGATTGTCAGCTTCTCTATTCAAAGGTACATGTGATCCCGCGGAAATGTTATTAACTGATAGAGCACTGTCTCCCGGGATGCAAATTTCTACACCATTATGGGGGAACTTAACACACTGGTGATATGTTGATGGGACTGCCTGCATTTCATGAATCCATGGCCTACCTAGCAAAATGTTGTAGGCGAGAGGTCCAACATCAACAATTTGGAATAATATGTCTCTTTCTACAGGACCAATACGAATAGGCAAAACAGCCAATCCCTTAGAACTTCTTTCTGCTTCGTCATATGCTTTGATTGTGATTCTTTTCTTTGTGTCAATGACGTTCTTGGAATATCCTAGAGCTAGCAGCAAACTCAAAGTACAAATATTGAGCCCCGCACCCCCATCTATCAGTACACGCCTAACACGGGTTTTATGAATCATGACCTCGATGTGTAAGGCCAAATTATGTGGGTGACAAATGGATTTGTCATCTTCTTCTGAGAAGGTGAGGAAATGAGGGCTAGCCAAATGGTTGACCATGTTTTGGAATTGGTCGATATCTAAGTTATTAGGGACATTGGCTGCTCGCAAAGCGTCCTCGAGGACGCGCTTGTGCTTAGGAGACAATTCTAAAAGCTCAAAAATAGATATCTGAGCGGGTGTACGTTGTAGTTGGTCAATAAGGTTATAATTGGAATCAGGACCAACGACAGATTTTGGAGGAGCACCTTTGGACACGGGCTGTTTAGACTTGCTAGTGCCAGGACCTTTGATGATAATGGGTGCTTGAGCCTAACCCCTAGTGACAACATTGAGGGATCGGGGCATTCCTTGTGTGTGAGGACCTCTTATCACCACAGCGGGTCTTTCATTAGTCATAGGAATTGAGTCCACATTATGTCCGTAAGGATCTTTCTTTCTCACCATGTTGATATTATCGTCAGCCACTTCAAGCATGTTAATCACATTATCAGCATGTGTGTATGTATAGTTAATAGCCGCCTTGCCATTCTTATTGCTAGAATTCTCTCCTTTTTCATATTTAGGCAAGGGCTCTTTAAAGGCTTTATGGTCTGCATTAGTAGTTAACCCATCCACTTGTAATTGTCCTTTCTCAATAAGGTCTTGGACAAGATGTTTGAGTTTAAAACAATTTTCTATGTCGTGTCCAATCCCATTATGGAAAACGCAAAAAGCCTTAGCATCCCACCAATGAGGTAAAGGATCTGGTATTCGATGTTTTGTAGGATCCTGTGGGTGCGCCAGATTATGAGCGACTAGTGTCTTAAAAACATCTGCATAGGATTCTCCCAATTTAGTGAATTGTCTTTTCTCCGTTTTAGATCTCTTTTGATACTGAGGTTTGTCTTGTGGCGTTGACGATGTTTGCAACTTCATAGCTTGAACTGCATGAGAGAGATTAAGAACTCCTTCATTTTTGACTTGAGATGAATCAACAACTCCGTCGTTGACGACTTGCTTATTTTTGTTCCAATAAGAGTTCTTTTTGTCCTTGTTACCATTAGTATTGTTATTTTGGCTATTGTTGTTATTTGTTGGTTTAGCCAAAATTCCTTGTTCTTTTAGGACATCCTCAATGTGACATGCCACCTCTATCATAGTATCAAAGGAATTAAATGGGATTTTCTTGACTTCATATTTGAGTTCTGGTATTAGATTGTTCACAAAGATATCAATTCTCTCTTCTTCAGGGATTGTCCTTGGGTATTTCGAACACAATCGCCTCCATCGTTGCAAAAAGGTGACAAAAGATTCCCCTTGATTTTGCTTAAGTTTACACAAATCAAGCATGGTGACCGACCTAGATAAATTGTAAGCAAAATGTTGCACAAATCTTTGGACAAGTTCTCTAAATGTCCTTACTGGAGGGGAAAGGTTGGTGAACCACTCCATGGCTTGACCTTTTAAACTCCTTGGGAATAATCTCAGCAAGTAGGAGTCTTCGTGGTGAAAGGAAAAGCTCATTATGTAGAATTGTCGAACATGGTCATGAGGGTCACCCGTGCCATCATATTTGTCGTATGTTGGGAATTCAACTTTCTTAGGGAATTCTACCATCACCACACTTTTGTCAATGGGATTAGGACATATGGAGTCCAAATGAAATGTACTCTTGGGAGCCTTCATTCTGTCTATATCCTTTTGCATTTGTAAGATTAACTCATCAGTTGAAGGATTCTGTTTCTTGATTTTTTGGTGAACATCAAAGTTATATGGAACTTTAGCGCCTTTGTTGATAAGACTTTCCAAAAATTGGTCTTTGTTTTGTTCCATGTATTGCTCCACATAGGCTTGAAAGGATGGTTCTTGTTGCATAGTCATGAAGTCCATATGATCAGATTTAGCATAACTGCCTCCATGTTGTGAGCCATGATGTGCTCGTTGGGAGGGTTGCTTTGAATGTCTATGAGACGATTGTCTCCTATGATGGTCATATCTTGAAGTCCTTCTTCCTCTAGGACTTGGGGATCGTGAGGGTGTCTTTGATCTTCTTCGAGGGCTAGGGGAAGGGGTAGATGGGGGCGAGTTGGTCCCACTATTGGCTCCCCTCCTGTTAGATCGATTTTGGAGTTGTTGTGCATAGAGTCTATCTTCTTCTTCTTGGGCGACTCTTTTCTGTATATCCAACAATGCACGTTCCTCTTCCTCTAGTTGTCGGAATTTTTCCTTTTTTGCAGCCTGTTCATCTAAGTAGGCTTGCTTCTCTCTCTCAATGCTTCTTAATCTTGTATTTGCATATCGAGAAGTGTCTTTAAGTGGGGAGGTTTGTCTTGAATGCCTTATTGCATTAGCTGCGTTGATATGGTGATCACTAGATTCGTTGTTCTGGTCTTCGTGTTGTGACCCTGAATCTGAGTGGGCTGACTTATGCTGTCTTTCAGCTCGTTGATGAGCATCAAAATACCTCGCGTTGTTAGGAGGTGACCCGGGTGGACTGGCATGAGAAGAACCACCATACTCTCCTCTGTGTCGTTGAAAGATATCCTCGAGAGTTTGATTCATGGCTTCTCTTTGTTGTCGGGTGAAAGTGTAACTCATGTCCATACTTGATGAAAGTGGTATGAAAGAGGTGCTCACTTCACTAGGGTTAGCTCCCGGATTAAAACAAACCTCAGATTCACTCTTAGGAGATTGGTCAAAAAGGGGTCCTTTTCCCTTAGGTTGTCGACAGGTCTTGATAGGTGGTAACTGGCTAAAGGCAACAGGGGGTCGCTTCCCTTGATTAACTTGGTACCTTGTCGTAACTGACATGAAAGAGAGATATTCTCAATGATAAGGTGACCTTTCAAAGTGTCAACACCAAACTAGGATAATCGAAATCCTCTATTGTCCAAAGAAAGATGAAAAAAAAGAAAAGAAAGGGGGCTTTACCAACACTGTCAAAGAGGTGCTTCAAATCAAAGGGTGACTACCCTTGCACTTTTGAATCAGGAGGTTGGACTAGGCCAAAAGATAATTGAAAATGAAGGCGATTTGGACAATAAGAGAACTGAAATTTTCCCAGAATATAGCTAACAATTTTAAAGATGAACCTTGGCACCAAGAATGGCTTTCTAACTTGACAATTATTCCAAAGTGACTTTGTAAATCAAATGATGCTATCCCGGAGAACTAAGAACCAGAGATTTGGAGTCAAGATAGATCTCAAACGTCAGGGTGAGAAGCCTGTTCTAAGACCTGGCCTAATTGACAGCAACTGAAACTGACCAAAATTTAAGCACGACAAAAATGAACCAGGCGATATACTCCAGGCTACTGGGGCGATAAACCTATACCCGTGCGATACTTCGCCCTAAGACAGGCGATACTTCTTAACACTAGAGGGCGATATACTCCAGGCAGGCAGGGCGATAGTCCGTCAAGGGCGAACTATCGCGCGATATTTCTCTTCAAAGAGGGTGATATTTATAGCATGTGCGAAGTATCGCACGATACTTCGCCTTACAGGGCGCGATACTGTTGCAGAATTATTCAACTCTTGACCAGAATTGTGTGAAATTTGCATTTTTGGGTCTGTTTGGTCAAAATTTTCAGTCTGAGGGTTGATGTCTTCGATTTCAGTCACAAATTCAACAGCATTTGGACAGGTTTGCAAACAGTAAAGGATCAAACATGTCTTCAAACACTTGAAACAAGGGCAAAAGCAACCTTGCCAAGACAAACACTTGTGATATCAAAATTGAAAAAGCACCCTATGAATGCTACCGATTGTTTGTATGTTGAGAACGTTTACACTGGTATCACACAATCGAAGACAATTCAAGCAATATCTACCTACAAGACAAGGCTCATTACTTATCAACTTAGTCCACAACTTGATGCCCCCTTGCCTCACACCAAGTGGTTACCCACAAGAGATATTGGCTTTGTCATGGAAATGTCAAAATGACACAACCAAAGGGACACATATGGTGAGTATCTTAAGGTGATCCGGGTAAACCACTTGGATCAATCCTTGCACTAAGAAGATAAGCGGCTAAAAGAGGGTGGCTTCTATCTAATAGTTCTTAATAAGGATTTCCGTTCACAACACCCCTCTTGCTCCTCATAAAGGACTAAGACCTCGCGGCCTCAAGAGTACCTTAAGCATTCTTGTTCAATGTTTTCCTCATGGTCGCAATCCCATGAGCTACTCACATCAAACGAAGACAAGTGTTATGTCTACCAAGGTTTTTGGTGTCCTTGATAGCCTTGAGATTATAGTGAGTTGGAATCACTTGCCACCAAGGAGAATGATGACAAGGTTGTCCCCACTTGAGTCATTCCTCTTGATTGCTCAAGAGCAGGCCCTCTAAAAGATTCCTAAACTAAACAAAATGGATCAAATCTTGAGGTTCAAGGTTTTTGATTCACCACAAGGGTGAAGAGCATACTCCCCTATGTCAAGAATTTTTCCCAAACACACCAAACGAAGAGATCAATTACCCCCTTGCTTCCAAAACCTTAAGATGGGTCAAGATTTTCTGATTCACCTAAAGGTGAAGAGCATACTTCTCCTACCACCTCAAAATCCCTTTCACAAGGTATTAAGATTCCTAACACAATTAGTGAATGCCACAAATGAAAGGAAAATAACAATAAGCAAGAAATGGAAATTTTTTTTTTTTGTTTTTATGCTTGGGCAGCCCTGCAAAAACTGTTAGTAGCCCTCTTTGACATGCGTTTTAAGCAATTTTTAAGCAAAGGAGAGCACCTACAAACACAACTTGTTAGGCCCACAATGTTAGCAAAATCAAAATACAAATGTAAATGTGCAATAATCTAACGGATTTAAGCTAAAAAATGCAGGTTAGACCTATTTAAACAAAGTAAAACAAAACAACAAGCTAAAATAGTCGAATTCGGACAAAAAAAACTGAAAGCGCAAGTCTCTGCCAGACCAGGCGATGTTTCTCAGTCTCCAACAGTATCGCGCGATACAGTTTCCTATAGTCGGGCGATACTTCCCCAGTCGAGCGATACTTCGCACGATGCCAGGCGATACTTCGCCCGATGCCAGGCGATAGACTTCACTATATGCGTGCGATACTTTTTCCGGGCGAAGTATCGCGCCCAGACAGGAAGTATATCGCGCGATATTTCTGAGAAGTGTCGCGCGATAATCTGAGACAGAAAACCAGAGACGCAAATTTTTCCAAAAATTAATCCGAAAATGACGAAAAATGCAGAATTAAAAAGGACAAAGCTAATCTACTCGGCCCCACGGTGGGCGCCAGAAATGTACACACTAAAATATGCACTTCTATGAACCATTACATGCAAGGTTGCTCAAGGATGAGGCCTCACAAAGCGGCTCATAGCTCTCTATGCATGGAGTTGCAAGGGACTATGAGTTTTGCTCTCAGCTAGAGCTACAAGAAAGTGACCTTGCTAGTCAACCATACAATGAGAGATTCAAGTGAAGACAAGGGCAACAATGCCAATATCTCCAAGAATCCAATATGTGATGCAATGCAATGCAACTAAAATGAAGATGCAAATGTGCAAGCTATGCTATGAAAATGGAAGTACAATGCAACTAATCTATGAAAGGAAATAGCAATGGATTACAAATCCTTCCTATTTAGACTATGTGAGATTGCATAAAAGGAAACCTACACTAAGAATGCCATGAATGCAACTATGAAAGCAAAACTATTATGAAATGCAACTAAGAATGTCAAGGCTTCAAAGCTTGAGTGTCTTCAAAGAGAGCTCCAAAACCTGCAGCATAACAATAGCACAAAACATGGATATGCAAATGAAGGAGAGAGCTCTCCTTTTATAAGAAATGCAAAGGAATGGACCATGGAGATTAAGAGGCAAAAGATCTTAATCAGCGGTGGAGGTTGAAAGAGGAGCAATCCATGTGCACAAGTATCCTCCAATGAGAGTGAAGTGTTGACTTTTGAGCCTCATGTGAGACAAAAGTGTTTTTTCCCTTTTTATAAAATAGGAATAATGTTTTATTTGTGCAACTTAGGATAAGAGGAAAGTGGGGGCTTTGTTTTATTTAATTGAAAGGGGAGGAAATATTCCTTTTAATTAAATAAAGACTTAGGATAAATGGTTAGCCCATAGGATAAAAATCCAATATATGATCGAAATTAAGATTTGATCAAGAAATTGATAATGTTGAAAATATTGATTATTGATCAAAATGATTCAGGATTGATAAATTGAATAAATGGGGCCCAAAGTCTAGGCGACCATTTTAGGGTGCATACAGCATCCACATGCCCCAAGGGAAAGAGTCAACTCCTAAGCTAAGATGTTTGGAGGCCCCACTCCAAACCTACATTCAAGACAAGGCTTGAATGAGTAAATTTTCAAACTCTAAGCATTCCTCATTAAGAAGAGAAAGATTGAGGGGGGGGGACAAAAAGATTTGGTCCCACTTCCAACACAATAACCCATGCCTTTAGAGGTACGCCAGCATGGAAGGGCAAGAGTAAACAAGTTAAAAAAAAAGAATTTGGAGGTGAATGCCTAGACCCACGTGCATGGTGGGGGAAAATTTTCAACAAAGTTTTAAATGCTCTTCCAAAGACCTGCGCCTAGGAAAGAGGGAAGACAAGGAAAGGTAGTGGGAAGTGGGTCCCACTCCTTTCCCATGTCATATCATAAAAGGGTAATTTCATTAAATTGTTTTGTGTTTAATTTCAAAGTATGGGCAAGGCTACGTGGGTTTTGATGAAGACATAAAGGGAAGGCATTAAGTGAAGGGGCTTTGATGATGTGTCAGCCCCAAGTACACACTTGACCCAATAAAAAGGTTTGAAAACTTTATGCAAGACAAGACCTCCTTTCACATGTGCTAGTTTAGGGAAAGTATTTAATAAGGTAAGGGGGATATATTTCAAGGTTAATTTATTTGTTTATTGCTTGTTGAGGTGGCTGGATTTAAAAGCTATTAGAGCCTATTTGAATGTGAGTAGATACTTTATTAAAAGCTAGTCTAGGATTTAGTGGAATAGAAATCTTATATGTTTAAAATTTATGTATGTTTTATTTAAAATTGAGTAATGAATTTATATTTTGTGAGTTTAATTAATTAACACATTAGTAATTATAATTAATATTCCATTGTAACATTGGGAGTAAAGTATGTCTATAATTTTTAATGGTTATAATGTAATCTTTTAATTACATAATGAACGTACTCTATAATCAATATTTATAGATAATAGGGAGATATTAGTAAATGTTATCTCATTGTGTTTTCGATGTTCTCTTATTGTGTAATTGTACGAACATGTGAATTATATTATTGGTGTAGTCGATCTGCATATGGGTTAGATGACCAATTAGGGGGTAAAATCCAGAGGTCGGGTACTTGTTGTGGTTATCAGTTATCTATTTGATGATTGTATTTACGATGCTATGTGGATGCTATCTTCATTTGCTTGTTTTGGATTAGGGTCAATGTGAGACCTTGATGGGTGGTCAAATCGATCCCTGTTAGTATCTTCCTCCTGGTGGATTAAAATGTGAATTAGTGGCCAAGTGGTTTTATGCCTTGAATGGGATTATGATTGGTCCTTGTTTATCTGTTTACTTGGAATTATTATGATAAATGTGGCCACAAACCAGGATGGGTGTTGTTGTGAAACTAGGGTAGGTTATCTAGATGTGATGTAGGGGGTGGCTTGCAATGGATCGCCGAGGCCCACAAGTGGCTGACGGATCATCCATTGTCAAGTTTCTTAATTCCAGTGATAACATTATAAAAAAATTGATCTAGTTAGGAGAACATTAAAAAGATAATTTAAGATACCTCACCCATGCCTTGAGTGCTAGTTAAGACTAAGGATGGATGCGGGAAGATGCTAGATGCATCATCGATATACTTGTCTTCATGAGAGATATCGATGCCACATATGATCACTTGAGTGCCTTCGGTTCAGTGAGGAACCTTCAGGACTAAACTCAAGGGTGGATCTACGTGATGACACCTTCCTACTCACACCGTAGATATCCTACGTAGGTCAGTGCCTCTGGTAACCTGTATACCCTCTTGTTCTAGAGATATCTTCCTAGGTGATACTTGTGGATTGGTCCTTAGTGTGTGTGTGGGCCTGGTGATTATCTCCCTAGCACGGTGGGGTGGACCTCTGGGTTCCACATGGTCGGGAGGTAGTGTACTCCTCCATTGAGACTCTTGTGGATTATCCTTTTCACCTGATTGAACACTTGGATCAGTCTATCACATTTGTTGCAGATTTATGTACCCAGTTGTTAGAAGATATTATCTTGTACTTGTAAGAGGTTTCATTTGATTAGTAATGATCCCTACGTGGATCCGTGATGTATTTTGATACTTGTAATTGTATTAAATATCACCGCATACCCTACGACATGTGTAGCGGATGTAGGTGATCATGTGTTGTAATTTAATATTGATTTAAGTGATGTATTTAATTCTACTATGTACTTAAAAGTTCTTTAACATTCGATCATGTTAGCGTAGTGTTAGTTAGACAACGTAATTCTACGTCAGGGACCCTTGGGAATAAAACATATGAAGTGTTCATTTAAACTGATGTTTGTAGAACAATGTGATGCTTTATTCAATGTGCTTGTTAACATTAGTAAACAAAAAAAAAAATGTTGCATAACTTAGTATAATTTTAGTGTAATTCTCTTGGGTCTCCTGGCGGGGCGTTACAAGAGGCATCTGAGGATAATCTAGTTGAAGAGGCAACTGAGGAACAATTATTAATTGATAATAGTGAACATGATGGGGAGGAGACCAAGTCTGACAAAGATATACCTACACTAGTCAAGGCCACATGAAAGAGAAAGCATGTAGAAACACCGACACGAGTAAGGACAAGGTCCATAATAGTTGCTTCTCCATCCTTAAAGAAAGGTATAGTAAAAATTTCTACGCCAACTCCCACCAAGACATATCAAAAGAAAAAGAGAGGTGCCCAAGCCACCTTTGAGCTACCTAAGAAGAGGAGAAAGTTAATTAGAGTAAAGGATGATGTTGATGATGATGATGAAGAGGAAGATCAAGATAAGTTTAAAGTTGTTGTGAATAAGAATCCATCAATTGATGAATTAGTTGAGACAATAAAGGAAATTGACGGTCTTAGCAACCCCAAGTTAAATCATCATGCACATATGTCTACCGAGGATCAGGAAAAGCTTGAAGAAGAAATCATACAGATGATGATCAAATTTAAAAAGGTACCTATTGAATTTGCTAAGTATGTACCTAAGGGTTTGTATGAGAAAGTGTCAGCAAGATGGACTTATGCCTTGCACACTGAAAAGAAGATGAGGGAACATTCACTGATATTGGTTATAACTACCTTATCAGTTATCGAAATAGAAGAGTTAATGAAACAATATTCCAAAATATTTTTAGTAAAGAGTAGAGCCATGAATATTCTAGCAGGCAAATTTGAGGAAGTTGATGAGAATAGTCAACTTCTATGGACTTCAATTTTGACAACCTGAGCAGAAGCAAACAAGTTGGCATTGGTAGTAGTTCTCAAGAAGAAAATTAAAAAGAAAGGTAAAGGAATTCACTCGAATGATGTTGATCTTGCTACCAAGGAACCCATAGATTTATCAGACATCGAGGTAGCAGATACTACTATTGCTATAGATTTCTACCCGACAAGTTATAGAGAAGAATACAAGGATCCTCTTGAGAAGTTAGTGATAATAGGAATAAATGATGTACTTATTGAAGACATCACAAATGGAGGTTCTGATAACATAGTTGATGATGAAGATGTAAACATTGTTGCAAATACTACTAAGGATAATGAACCCACTTAGGCAGCAATAAGTGAAATTTTGGGTGACTAACCAATTTTAGTACAAGTTGTTGACATTGTCACACAAAAGGAACCCAAAGGCTCGACCCCTAAGTAACCTAAAGACACACTTGAAGAACATGGGACAATGGAACAGGGTACAACTGAACAAGGAACAACTAAATAGAATACTTCTAATGAGCTCGAGCAAACAGAGGCAGTATCACAAGCACTGGAAGAAACTAAACAGGTAGAATCAACAATAAACACCACAACCGACACCCAAGAAAAAACACTGGGATACTGGAAATCGGGCAACCTAAGGAGGAAAGTGTGTCTACTGAGCCCGAGAAGACAAATCTCGAGACTAAAGCTCTAGTTCCGTATGCTAAATCGCCAACACCTGAGAAGAAGAAGAAAAAGAAACATGATGTAGACACCTAAATTCATCCTTTTAACATTAATTAAATTAAATTTAATTAATGACCCCAAATAACATTATAGTTAATTTTTAATTAATTATATTTGTTAAATTCATCTATTTATTTAATTAAATAATTTCATTAATTAATAGTATTTGAATTAAATTTAAATACTACCTTTCATAATGTATTAAATTTAATTTAATACATGTTCCTCCATAGTCCCCTTTTAAATATTTTTTTAATTTATTTAATCCCCTCACATTCTTTATTTCTACTAAACCATGATTAAATTAAATTTTATTTAATTTAATCCTAAATCCAACCTAGATGTTATCCTACACATCACTTTTTGTCTAATAAGCCTACTCACTAATTAACTAAGGTTAATTAGGCTAATTTTTGGATTCCTACATCCATTAGTCCTAATTATTTGCTCACACATGTGTGAGCAAATTTTCAAAAATGGCCTTTTCAAAAATTTCTAAAAATTGCACAAACAATGCCTCTTACATTTTTTATGACACTTCTTACACCTTCTAAAATGGTGAAAATGGACTTTTTCATTTACACATCTCTTACACACACTTACACATATACTTGAAGTACACATTGACCTCTCACATCCCAAGTTGCTCACACGTGTTATTAAGTCTTGGACTTTGCATGGCTTATGTGTCTCCTTGGTGACCCCTATATGGATTCCACATAGATGCCACCTCACCCCAGCCCTCCAAAATCCTATAAATAGGACCCTTGTCTCAAGAAAAATTCATTCCTTTTTGTATTAGAGTTATTATGCTAGTATATGCTTAGAATTCTTCGTAGATTTTTTACTAACCATTTGGCAGTTGTTAGATATTCATTGTAGATTTAGTTTCATATTTTATTTGCATACTTGCATGCCATAGAGATTAAGGATTTCTTTCATAGCTCCTCCTTGAGCTTCTTTTGTCCTCTTGCATTAAGTGCTTTAGAGTTGCTTCTATAGCTTCTTCTTGAGCATTTCAATCTTCATTGTAACTTGCATTCATAGTGGGATCCATACTTATGTTGGGAGAGCACACCCACATAGTGATCATATCTTGTAAATCTTTTGTAGGAGGTGATTGTTTACAGTGATCATGAGAAAACATTGTGTAAGGTGGAATGATAGGTTTAGAATAAGTTTCTTTTCTCTTCCCTTTAATATCATCATGGATCAGATAAGAAGGGGAAGGTAAATCCAAGAATTATTGCACATCTGCATCATGAACCATAGTTTGAGCCTCATAAGTGTGAGAAGAACTAGGAATAACAGATGGATAATTGGGAATAGGAATTTTAGGAATTAGATTAGGAAGGGTAGGATTAGGATTAGGAAGATTAAGAAATGGAAGGATAGGATTAGGATTAGGAAGATTAGGAAATGGTGTATCATCTACCAAATTCTTCACATAATCCAAAAGAGCAATAAGTCTACCATACAAATCCTTAAGGAAGGTTTTGAAAGTAGGAAGGCTAGTATTAGTCAATCTTAAAATAGCATAAGCAAGTGAAACATGAAGAGTGACAAACAAAATGAAATAGATGATACTCTCATAAACATCATAAGTACTATAAAGAGATGCTAAGAGGAGAATAACGAGGAAAATAGCCATACACCAAAGCATCTTAAGAATCTTCATAGTAAATGAAATGCAAGAAATACTTCTTTTTTATATTTTGATGAGTATGTAGATTTTTTTGTTTTTGAATTTTAAAATGCAAGAGCATATAAGAACAGTAATCTAAGATGATCTTAAGGAAAGGAGGCAAAGGATCCAACACCAAAAAGAAAGATTTCTCTATCACAGGTTCACCAAAATGTAAGATATAAAAATATATATTATGTGATGTATATATTTTTATATATATGAATGTGTGGGTGGAAAATGTTGTGGACATATATTACCTCCTAATCTAAGATAAGGAGATCCCAATTGATTAATCAACAAGAGACGATCAATGTGAAAAGGAATCAACTAGTTATGGATAAAGAGGGAAAGGGGATCTAATTTCTTAATTATAAAGTGAAACAATAAATCAAAAAGATTAGGATAAAATAAAACACTTATCTTGAAAGGTAGCAGATCTAGAAATTTTTGTTTTCTAGTATCTATACTAAGTTTCTGGAAATTTTGCAACTGGATCTGGGATGGAAACACACAGATGGAGTAAACCCAAAAATATTTTTCTTTTCTGAGTCAAGTCAACCTTGACCCAAATGAAGGTCAACCTTGACCCCTTTATGTCGACCTTAACTTGCGCTTCTCCGACAGAAATTCTGTTCATGGATCCTAAAAGTTTGCTGAAAAGGGTATCCAAATATGCTTTGTAATTCGTTGTTCCACACCTTTTTCTTCAAAGAAGAATGAATGAATTTTGAAGATGTACAAAGGATCTTGAAGGAAGATCACACCACCATGATGGATAGATCTAGGGTTTGAATGATGATTCTTGAATGCTTGAGCCAAATCCCTTCAAAGGCTTGAATGCTTGAATCCTTGATCTTCAATGGAGAACTTGATTGCTTGAGAAGAAGACTTGAATATAGATGATTTCTTGATTGCTTCCTTTTTTCACCTTCTTATTCTTATTTTTCTTCATGTCAAAATGAGAGGATAAGGCTTCCTTATATACTAGTCTAGGGCACAAACTTCTAGAGAGGCTGACATATGAGAAATAAATTCCCATTAGGCCTATACCCCTAGGAGTGGACCTATATTAAATATATTTTAAGAGTCACTGCTTTGAAACTTGAAACAACCAACCCGGAAGAGGAAAAATAAACTTTTGAATTTCCCCCCGTATCTGACACACTTTTCGATGAAAAGGGGGACCTGGGGCAAGGTCGAGGTTGACCCTAACTAGGTCAAGGTCAAGGTTAACCTTGACCCAAGGGTTAAAACCCCTAGAAAATATGTCAGGTGGGGAAAACAATGCCTAGAGAGGCCCAATCAGAGTCCTAAACAGGCATAGAAGATGGAAAAGGGGCAGAAATTAAAGGACAACATGATAATGACCCAAAACAACCCCTAAGGAGGGCTAAATATTCTTCACATGGAAGTGCTTACATTTTAAGATGATATAGTAATTTTAATATATGTTGTATAACCATAAAAAAATTATCTTTAACAATTCTCATTTTGTGCCTAGACCCAGTACCTTGAAAGTTATTTCTTGAAAACCTCTTGGATAGGGCTGGTAGGCCTAAATGAGCATATTGAAGGAAGTGTCATTGGAAGTTGATTTGGGTATGTGACAGATGTTTTTGTTGGCTTTTTAGAGTCCCTTGAGGCTGAATTTAATCTAATATTAATGACCCTACACTATGTAAGGTTACTTCTTTCTAATGACCTTTGTAGCCATAATGGTTTAACCTCTTGTCACCTTGTTGCCTAGTCTTTGAGTTCCCCCATGTGTTCCATATTTTTATCCAATTGAAAGTGCATTTTTTTATTTTGGTAAACACCTTTGAGTCCCCTGCATGAAATATGAAAGAAATTTCATAAATGAATATATGTAAAAAGACAAATTACTAATTTACCTTCCATAAACCCTCATGAATGGATGTAGAAATTGCTCAAATCCATTAAGATGCTTGAATGTTCTTGGAATCCAAAGAGCAATCAAGGATTACTTAACAAATACATAGATCTATGATTTTCACTCCTAGATATTGATTTTAGATATGCTTGATAATCACTTGCAAAGAGGAGAGACAAGATGGATGAATGAAGTAATCTTCTTGCTTGATTTGAGAATTTCTCTACTTGGCCATCATGGGAGAGAAACTTGCATCAAATGGAGAAGATTTCCTTGGATTTGAATGATCTTGAAGAATTGGATACTTGGAGATCTTGATCTTGGATTATTTCCTTTAAATGTTGAATCCAATTGTTATTGCTTTCTTGAAATCTTGATAGCTTGGTTGTCAAAATGCTTGCATATGATTGTGTATCTTATCTTGCACTTGATAATGGATGTCAAAATGAGGAGTGATAAGAGGTTATTATGCTAACTCTATTTTGGGATTCAAATCTGACCCAAGATGACCATAGATCAAAATCTAGAAGTAGGACCCCAACATCGAGCCCTGGGGAAAGTTTGGGCCTCAAAACCCAAGGACAAGTAAAGTTTGGTGACCTTCCCTAGGAAAACTAGGCTCAAATTGTATGGGGAGATCAGGGAGAGGGAAAATAAGTGGGAAAAGAAAAGGCAGCTTGCTAGGATCAAGCATAACATGCATTTTAACCTTGAAATTTCCAAAATAGGGCCTAATAGGTCCTATCGAAACCAATTATGGGTGCTAAATTTTTAGGACTATACACAATGTACATTATTAAAACCAACATAAGTTCCTAGGCTTTATCCTTATTGTGTGTTCCATACCCAATACCCTTATATATAGTGTTAATAACTAATTCCTTATTATCGCTTATGATACAAATAACAACTAAACTTCCAACATTTCCCTTACAAGAAACATCAAAGTTGACTTTACTCTAGCCTTTGAGAGGATGCAACTAATGAAATCCTTGTCTAGATTTTTGTTGTGACTGATCCAAATTAGTCCCATGAATGGGGGTACTCAAGTTTACCTTTGGAACAAGTGCTAAATTTAAATTTAAGTTCAAGATCTTAAAAAATTGAAAGTCGAGATTGAAGTCCTTTAATTTTTTTAGAGTTTTCAAACTATATAAATATTTAGTTTTTAATATTATTTTTCTATTAGAGATAGTTTAGGAATTACATCATGATTTCCATCTATTTATCACATCCAAAAACTATAAAAATAGACTAACTATAAATAATATTTGTTGTGCTACTTTGCCTATTCTATCAGTATCATATTACACTACATCAAAAAATGGTTATTATCGATCAAGTTAAGTATTACTAAATAAAAAGAGCTTTGGTCATCATCAATCCCATGATCCCACTAGATTATTGCTTCCTTTAGCTTGATTAGTGTCAAATGTTCCCAAGGGTGGAACAATATCTAGAGCAAAAACTTTATCCCAACTCAGTGTATTCTTCTATTTTGGTTATTTATTCTTAGCCTCTATATCCATTCGAGATATTTTGTTATCCTGCAATACTTGTTCTAGTGCTTTGATTTCCTCTTTATCTAGCATATATTTATAGGAATTGAAGAAATGATTTGATCTGACATCTGACTTTTATAACAACATTACCCCTTTTTGGGAAAGGATCATAAACCCATTTTTTGGTATTTCAATAATAGCAGACACCTGTGACATAATGAAAAGATAGGTGAGTTAATCATTAAACTAAGTAAGCCTTCTTCTTTTATTCTAAAATATTTCCTCATTCCTCTTGGACCACAAAAACCAAAATATCTTACAAAATAAGACAGATCAAAACTTATTAAGACCATCATTAAAAAATTCCACAAACTCAGCCAAAACTTCAACCTAAGACAACCTAGGAGATGTGCTTCATATAATTGGTTGACCAAGGAAGAGGGACCGCACCCAAGAAACAAAGGAACACTCATAAAAGAAATGACACACATACTCAGGGACATTACAAAGTGAATAAAAGATAGACTCATGACCCAATGAAGTTAAAACATCACCAAAAACAATCTTCTTAAGGAGGCTATACCACCTAAGATAGGTTTTCTTGGGTTCACACAAGCTTTTCCAAATCCTGGTTAGAACAAAATGACACTTAGACTTAGACCAATGACACCCCCAAGATGAATTAATCCTTGCAAGAATGTGATCATCATCTCTTAGCATATGATAAATTTGCTTCACCTTAACCTCTTGAAAGGAAGTTCCATCCTTCCACTTTAGTTCTAAGAAATTGCTTAGTATTGAGAATTTTCATAGGAAAAAAGGAACTAGTGGCCTTGCTAATCAGAGAAAATGTCTTCTTTTGGGATGGTGGGATGCCAAATTTACAACACAATTCCTCCCAAGAACATAAATGGTTGTTCAACATGATATCCAAAATGAATTTGATGCACAAAGAGTACCAAGATTTTTTTGAACAACATTTAGTAAGTGCAAGAGGCTTGTCATTAAGCTCAACCCCCCACCACATATATATATCCACAACTAAATATGTAGGAGAGTCTCCAATGGCCTCCTTGTGATTCAATAGTTCTCTAACCTTTGTCCATGCCTTTGATAAGGAAGCAAAAATTAGAGAACCAAAAAAATTTAGTTCAAAACTTCCCATTATCATATCACATATGCCAATGTCCTTCTAGAATTTACCTTTCTTAGGCCTTGATAGAGAAATATTATTCCTAATTAAAATATCTCATAGTTCATTTCCAATCAAATATTTGTAAATCCATTTAGACGCCAAGGAAACTCCATGAACTTTCAAGTATGTCAACCCAAGACCACTGATATTCTTAGGAACACAACACCTATCCTAGGAGACATTGTGTCTCTTTTGATTTCCTTGGCCATTTGACTCTATTAAATCCTAAAGGACCCTTTCCAATTTATTGACCTAGTAGTTAGAGAAAATCCAGCTAGAGGTGAAATATATAGAATGTGAAGAGAGAACCTTTTTCACAACTTGTATTCTTCCAGCCAAGGAAAGTAAGTGAATTTCCATTTTTGGCATTTCTTCTCAATTTTGGGTTATATCCATTCTTACATTTCTTTAGTAGATGGGCTAAGAGAAAAATGAATCCCTATATATATGTTGATACTGTTAGGTCCAGCCCATCCCCATAATTTGGAAGCCAACCACATTGGGGGCATCTTAGACTATCCAATCACTATTGATTTATGAGGAGCAATCTTAGTACCAGAAACCTTGCAAAAAAATTGGAGTCCATCCACTACATAATCAAAATTTCCTTCACTAACTTCAATAAATACAATAGTATCATCAGGAAACTAGGCATTTATTAACTCATCATCATTGTAAATCTTAATACCCTTAATAGGGGGTCCAAGGTCATAAGCTCTCAAAATACAGAGTAAATAATAAGTTGCTAAAATAAATAGTGATAAGGCAATGGGGAAACCCTGACAAATTGAGATCTGAAACATAATAGCTCAAACAACATTTCATTGACATCAATGACTATGGATGAATCTTTAAACAAAATCTCAATCCATTGATAGAAATATGGAGTAAATCCAAAATATTTTAACATACCAATAACAAATTACCACACAACCATATCATATGCCTTCTCAAAATCCAAAAGGATCATAGTCATGTGTTGACCATCTTCCTTAGCCTTATGCATAGCTTCCTAGCTTATGATGACATTCTCAAGAATGTATCTACCTTGAATGAATCTAGTTTGAGTCAGTAAGACAATTTTCCCAAGGAGGCTTGAGATCTTATTAGCCAACCATTTAGCAATAATTTTGTAGGAAAAATTTAGAAATGTTATAGGTCTCCAATTTTCAACTTGTTTCTTGTCATCATCATTAGGCAGAAGTTTAATCACCCCTTGTTGATGTGTTTCCCCAAGGAACCTTGCATGAAGGCCTCATTATATAAATCATATAACTCCATGGCAATCCACTTTATGTTAGCTTTATAAATCTCAATAGGGAGACCATCTAGTCTTAGGGATTTATCATTTTCCAAAGACCTAATAGTAGACTCAATCTCAGTGATCGAGATCTCTTGTGACAACTGAATAACATTTGTCTTGTCTAATTTAATGGGAATTAATCTTAAGAACTTTTGCAATGCTTCACTCTTTTCTCTTGTGAAATATGAGGTGAAGAGGTTAGAGTAGAACTCAAAAAAAAATATTTTCATATATCCTTGGGGTCATTGGATGTACCATTATCCACCATAATCTCATCAAGGCCCCTCACATTCCAACTTTCTAGGCGTAGAGTCATTAATTATTTTGTGAGGGGTTTTTCTGGTTTCTATAGAGTCTATAAAAGAATTTTGGCATCTCACCATCCTTTTTAGGGGAATCCTTTCCTCCACCAGAGATGGATGGTATGTCCAAATGTTTCCTCCTTTTCTTAAAAAACTTTTGTGAAGGTAGGGGAGTCATCTTTAGGAGGATCCTCACCCATGTCTACTTCTATGTTTACTAAGGCTACCTCATTATCAAGAACCCCTACAATTTTATTATTTGCATTATTAACTATGGATGGTGCATTTTCTTTCTTTTAATTCTTTTCCCTTATATCTATAGTAGCTAGGGATAATTATTGTGCATTATCCCTCTTTGGTTCATCAACACCATGGGGGATATCATGTTGAACCTCCCTTTTCAAATTGGTCTTAACTAAGGAATTAGCTGGGGTAACATCCAATTCATCCTCAAAGAGAGGAATGCTTAAAGATATTGTATAATTCGTAGGGCTATCCATAATTTCACAAGAATCAGTCTTCCTTTCTGATGCGTTAGCAAGACTACCACCTTCTTTCCTAGTTATATGATCAATAGTTTTATTGACAAAATTATGTTTACCTTAATCTTCATTAATATGGGTATTCTTATCATGGACCACATTAAAGGCTTCATCATTAGATTTTTTTTATAATAGGGTATTCCCTTTTATTGTTTCCATTACTCTTGTAGTGAAAGAAAGCATTAAGATTTCCTAATAATTCAATATCCCAACATAAAGAATCTTCTTCAAACTATAAATAAATATTTTTAGGTATGTCAATTTTTGGGTTAAGGGAAATCGACACTCTAGAATTCAAGTGCGGCAATGTGTCCCTAGATTCTTCAATCTACAAAATGTTTCCCAAGGGCTTAAAAATATGGGGGAGAAAAGACTATAATTTTATCAGCTGACACTTGATCTCCAACCAGTTAGGGGTCGACCTGGCTATAACTTGGTTCATGTCTCCTTTTGGAGACCATGTGAAGGACTTGAATAGGATTTTCCCTATATAATAAAATCCATTTTTAAGCACTCTTTCCTACATACCTCATGTTTTAAAGACAACCACAAATAGCCCCTTATGCATCACAAGACAAAAATTAACATATATAACTAGTTTCTTGCCCCACACATTTTCTATCCATTCATCAAAGGATTTTATTGAAGGTATATAATTCAAGTCCATGCAAGAAAAAAAACTGCCACATTATTTAACCTATTATGCTCACTCTTAATAACCTTCAACATGTCCTCATTAGGTGTCCAAGAAAGAACTTTCAACATAGAAGAAGAGAGCTTACCATTTTTTTCCCCCTCTAGAGTTTCTAATGTCGACGATGCTTCCATCTTTATTTCTATCTCTACAGGACCCCAATAATCACTTTGATTCCACTCTATCCATTGCCACAACCCCTCCATTGAACTCAACATATGATGGGCAAACAACTACATCTTCTTTTGCTGAGAGAATAGATTTGTAGGAGGGTTTTGGTTATTGGTTTTCCACAATTTTTTTTGCCTCCACACTTTTGTTATGCCCATCATTTGTGACCCCATATTTATTGGGGTTATTACAATCATTCATTAATGGCCATACACATGGATTAATTATGTCTAGTGGTACCATGACTGAGCCAAAGGGTAGCAGACAGAGACACACACAAGCAACAATAAAACCCCACAAAAAAGACCACAATAAGGATGACCAAATGAAAAATTAAGAACACCAAAGGAAGTAAATTATCCAAGAGCACAAAGAGTAATTATGAAGATGTAGGTGTCACTCTCAGGGATGACATATCATCTCCAAGAGCACATCATTGCAGAGCCTTTTTTCTTTATTCTAATTTTTTTAATATTATTGTTAAGTGAGTTTTAGTTTATTGGTGATGTTGAATGATTCAAAAAATAATTGTCTTGACTACTACTTAGATCTTGGCTCTAAATCAAAGGGTTGGCTCTAAATCAAAGGGAGTGATAATTTGGTGAAATGGATATCCTTGAGATCTTGATTTTTGAATAAAAGTGATTATATTTGCAAATGTTCAATGATGGTAAACCTTGTTTTAAACCTTGAAATAATAATTTATATACCCAACACCATACCACAAAAAATAACATTGTAAAATATTTCAGGCATTTTGACACCATATACAATAAGAGACACATATGCATCAATTTTCAGCCATTGTTGCAATGATTTAAATTAATTTAAATATCTAATAGAAAAATAATTTAGATTAGATTTAAAGAAATTTTTGAAGGTAAAAGATATAGTCATGAACTAAAAGCTTTAGCAATATACCACAAAAACTATAGAAATTTGAAATTCTACACACATAATTATCTAAACAGCAATTTAAGGATCATGAAAATACATATTAACAAAATCATTAAAATAAGAATCATATATGATGTCCATTATTCAAGTGTGTGTGTGTGTGTGTATGAAATAAGAAAAATATATTTAAACATTTTATATTCATTTATAAAAATATACTTTTTTGCATTAACATAGTTTAATAACTGGGTTACATCATAATCTTCTATAGTATCTGGATTACATCAGATTTTTACATATATGATCACATAATTTTTTCTGATAGCACATTACATATCATCTCTTTTTCTTGTTAATGTACAAAAAAAAGAACTGTATCCCTTTACAAGTCCGCAACATTGTTATCGGAGCCTCTTTTAGACAAAAAAGTATTATAAAACAAGAAACAATCCCTTTGTTAATTATGTGTACTTGGTCCTGGCAGCCTTCTATCTTGAAGGTGTAAATATATAATGAACTGATTAAGATTGTCAAGTTCCCTCTGTCGGGGCATATCTTTGTGCACAAAGAAGTACTAACATGATATAATGTCTTCTTTGTGGATCAACAGTTGATCCTCCCTCATGAGAGTCATAAATTTGTCCCTGGATATCTCTAAAACAACAACAACCTGTGACATGATATGAAAATGAGTGAGTTTACATCCAAACTTAGTAAGTTGTCTCCTTCTCTTCTAAAATATCTCTTCATTCTTCTCTTTCCACAAAAACCAAAGAATCTCACATGTAAGGATAGACCAAAAAGTATTCATTTTCAGATCAAAAGACTCAACATAACCAGCTAAGATTTCAGACCAAGACAAACCAGGCTTACAATTCCAATCAACATGAGACCCAAAGAAAATAGACCAAATACTCCAGGAAAAGGCAAAATTAAAGAACAAATGCTCAAAAGTCTCAAGAACAGAACAAAAATCACACCAAATAGGTTCTCCTAGATTATGAGGCAGAGTGTTACCAACAACTAGTTTCTTTAAGAGAAAAAGCCATCTAAAATAGGTTTTCTTTGGTTCACACGGGGAGTGCCAGAAAAATTTAAAAAGATTTTCCATTTAGAGACTTGGATATCCAGCCCCTAGCTAAGGTTCACCCTCTCAAAAATATCAGTCTTATCTTTTAGCATGTTGTAAATCTATTTTGTAGATATCTTGTTAAATTCACTACCATCCTTCCATTTAATCCATTGCATGAATTGTGTGGTCTTCATATTTCTACCATGAAAGAAAGGACCCACAACTTTAGATATAATAGAGTATGTCTTTTTCTATGTGTTAGGGATGTGATATTTAGTAGATAGTTCATCCCAATACCCTAGTCAATTGTTAATCATAACATCTTGCACAAGAGAAATGCTATATTTTGACCAGTTTTTTGTAGAGCAACTTTGAGTTAATGCCAAGGGCTTGTTATTGGCCTCCACCCCCCACCAAACTGACATGTCCAACATAGAGTATGTAGGAGGACCACCATTGGCTCCCCTGAATAGGAGAAGATCCCTCACCTAGATCCATGCTTTCCATATAGACTAAAACACCTTGGAGCCAAAAAATGAAAGATACATGTTCCCCATAATCTTATCACAAAGAGGTACATTTCTCCACCCTTTACCTTTCTTGATAACTGATCTATTGATATTATTCCTGACCAACACCTTCCATGGTTCATCACCTGTCACTACTTGTGTAATCCACTTGGAGGTCAACACCATTCCTTGATCTTTTATATCTTTTAGTCCTAGGCCCCCTTTATTTGTGGGCATGCAACACCATTCCCAGTTTACACAGTGTCTCTTTTTATTCCCAAGCCCATCTGACCACAAAAAGTTCCTCATAATTTTCTCTAGCTTCCTGGTCTGATAATTGGAGAATAGCCATGCCAAAGAAAAATATATGTGGTGAGCTGACATGACTTTCTGTACAATTTGCACTCTCCCAGCCAAAAATAACATATGTGTTTGCCATTAATGTATTTCTTTTCAATCTTGGAGTATAACCAATTCCACATGTCTTTGAGAGATGGCTCAATAGAAAAGGGAATGCCCAAATACTGAACAATATCATTAGGCCCAACCCACTTCCATCCTTTTCTTTCTAGCCATTCTGGGGGAGAGGGAGACCACCCAATGATTGAGGATTTGTGAGGAGCCACTTTGGCCCCGAGACATCACAAAAGAACTAAAGCATGTTAAGCATGTTATCAAAATTATCTTCATCCATGATAATAAATAGTGTCGTATCATCTGCAAACTGAGCATCAAGCAATGGATCCTTATTTGGGAGAGTAATACCTCTTACAAGGGGACCTAGCTAGGGAGCTCTAAGAATATAGAATAGGGCATCAACAACAATTACAAACAAGGCTGGGGCAATTGGGAACCCCTACCTAATGGATATTTGGGTAATGATACTTTTAGAGAGCTCACCATTCACATCAATAACTATAGAGGAGTCCTTGAGTAGAATATCAATCCATTTACAAAAGTATGGAGGAAAACCAAATGCTTTCAACATTCCCATAACAAATGGCCACTCAATCCTGTCATATGCTTTCTCAAAGTCTAGAAAAACCATAACTGCATTCTGATCTTCACTCATGGCCTGGTGCATTGCTTCCCAACTGGTAATCAGATTCTCAAGGATGAATCTCCCTCGAATGAATCATTTCTAGGTTGGGGATATAAACTCATTCAATAGACCCCCAATTCTCCTGGAAAGAACCTTAGCTATCACCTTATACGACAGATTAAGAAGTGTGATGGGTCTCCAATTTTTAACTAGGGATTTGTCACCATCCTTAGGAAGCAGTTTAATAACACCCCTATTAATGTCAACACCAAGTGATCCCTGCTTGAAGGCTTCCTCATATAGCTCTAGTAATTCCTGCCCAATCCAATCCAAGTTGTGTTTGTAGAACTCAATAGGGAGGCCGTTTGGCCCAGGTGCTTTATCATTGGCCAGAGACTTAATCACACATTCTATTTCCTCCAGAGATATCACCAACTTGAGCCTCCCAGCCTCCATATCTTGGATCTTCTTTGGGATCAGCTTAAGACAATCCTCTTTTTCCTCATGTTGTGTTTAGTAAATTCTGAAGAAAAAAGGTCTTTATAGAAACTATAAAAGGCTTATTTAATGTTGTTTGGATCCATAAATACTTCCCCTTTGATCTTAATACCCTCAATACATTCTCTCTTCTACTTGTTTCTAATGATATTGAAGAAATTTTTAGAACCCTTATCACCACCTTTCATCCAATTCATCTTGGCTCTTATCTTCTAGCCATGTTCCTTAATTGACATTTGACTTCCTTAATATTATCCTCCAATTGGGGGTTAGATCCTTTGTTCTGCAGTTCTTTTTCAATATAATTAAGAGTGCATTGAAGGGCATGTTCTTCCTGATTTCTGACAATAGCCTTTTGCTTCCCCACAATTTGATACATCTTCCTCCATGAATCCACTAAGTGACTCCACATATCCACTTGATTCAATCCCTGATTACAAAATTTACACAAATTAGTAACCATTCTGATGGCATCATCAGTCTCTTCATCTTTAAGAAGTGAGATGTTGAGTTTAAAGCTAGTTTTCTTCTTAACAGGATAGACTCCATCTTCACTATCCAGGGAAATTATATCATAGATTAGGTGATGGTCTGACATAGATGAGGGGGAGACACTCATAGGGGCCCGACCATTCTGCTTCTCAAAGGAGAAAATAGATTCTTCTGCATACATCCTATCCAACCTACAATATACTTTATATTGCCTAGCTTGGTTGTTACACCATGTGAACCATATATCTAAGAAGGAGTTCTTTTTAAGCCTGAGGGGGTCCTCAATCCTAAACATCCTCTTAAAATTGGACCAAAAGAATAATTCATTCCCTTTCCAGCAATGAGCATTGCCTCCACATTTATCCTCTTTATTTTCCACCATGTTGAAATCCCCAACAAAGATCAAATGTGCTTTAGGTAGGCCATTGGATAGCCATTCCCATAAGGCAGCACGTTCTCGATAATTGTTAGGGGCATAAATGTTGCACACACCAATTATAATATCCTTGTGTTTAAATGTAACCCATAAAGCTCTATGGCAGGGAGAGGACCCATTAGAGCTAATTTTATCAGCCCACTGAGGTCCTACAAGAATGACAGTGCCTCCTTTACCAATAGCCTTATCCCAGATGAATTTCATAATGGTAAATTCTTGAAACCCAACTACCTTAATCTCTTGTAAACATACAATATCCTTTGCATTGAGATTATTACACCATTTCCTAACCACATATTTTCTATTAGACATCTCTAGCCCTCTCACATTCCAACTGTGTATGTGCATCATTGGGGTAAGGTTTTGGGATTATTGTAAAGCCTATTGAAACATTCTAGCATATTCTTCCCAGAATTCCTACTATCATTAGAAAGGGATTGCCTTTTAACCATCTTCCTTTTCTTTTTTAAACCTTAGTGAATGGCTCCTCAATCAAGGATGCTACTATTTCATTGTTATTCTTGTGTCCATTGCTTATTTTAAGAGTTCCCAGAGTTCCCTTCTCTCTATTCAGGGGTCCATTAGAGTTCCTTCTAATACTCACAACTTTATCATTAATAGAACTTAGTACAAGTTGTTGGGCATTCAACTTGAGGGGTGGTAGGTATTTTCCATCACTCTTGACACTACTTTTTTCAAGATTGTTACCTGGTTGGCAATTGGCTAGGGAATTGGGAACATCCTTATTTATGGCCACTAGATCCCCTTCTTCAAATAGAGGGTTATTCATACAAACAAAGACATCATTATCTAGTTTATCATGACTAGCATTATTCTTTGTATTTACAATCGGCTCTGAACCTGATGTTTTACCATTATATGTATCCACTACTTTAACCCTAGAATTATTAACATCTTTTTTAATATTGGGATCGTTATTCTCTGATCTATTGGCTTTACCATTAGTTTTCAACTTACTATCAAATATGGGGTTTTGAAAGACCCACAGGGTCAAGAAATCTTTTTTGAATGACCGTTCTTCTTACAATGAAAACACGATCCTAAATCTCCTAACAGTGAAATTTCCCAAGAGAATTTCTCATCCTCTAAGTCCAACGAAATGATGTCTGGAAATTAAATTTCAGGTTCAAGAGCCATCAAAATTCTTGTGTTCAAGTGAGGTAGCGTGTATCTAGCCTCCTTAATCTATAGAACAAAGTTGAGGGGTTATAAAATATGAGATATAAACAGCCAGAACTCAGGTTGGAGATTTTTAATCTCAATCCAGTGAGGAACAAAGCGGGCCACAACTTGCTCTACTTCCCCTTTGGATGACCATTGGAGGGCTTTAAAAATAGAGTGATCCACATTCTAGTGCTTCTTCTTGAGCACTCTTTCCTGGATAGCATGAGTCTAAAAGAAAACAACAAATAATCCTCTTTGAATCATTCCACAAAAACTAACTTGAATTCCTAATTTCTTCCCCCAAACATGAGCAATCCAGTCATCAAAGAACTTCCTTACAAGCAAAGAATCCTTTTCTAAGAAAACAAAAAAAATTGCAATCTCTTTAAGATGCAACTGTTCTTTCCTAATGGCTTTTACCATATCCTCATTAGGGGAAAGAGAGAGGGTTCGAAGATCATGGGGAGCAGACTTGCAAGTTCTACACTCTCCTCGCTCAGCCGCAATACTCTTGGTGGCACCCCCATCCAATCTATCTCCATCGACTGCGGGCCATCGAAGGACTTCTTTTCTAGCATGAAAGACTCCATTGAACGCGGCCAATAAAGAGCATTCAGGTCATGATTATTCTGAGAGCACAACTTTGTATGATGGTTTATCTTCCACCTTCCCATTATTAACTTCTGTGGATTTACCCTGGCACATTTGAGCATTATCATTTAGATACCCTTCATCAATATCCATGTTTAATGCTTTACCATCATTCATCTCCGTTCCTCTGGACTTACACATGGGCAAACTAGGCTAGGAGCCGAGAGGACCTGATTATGAAGGCATCTCTTTCTAACCCTAACCACACCAAAAGAAAACAAAGAAAAAGAAAAAAAAAGTGAAGAGAAACCTAACCACATAGAAAAAAGGAAACACAGGGCAACAAGACCACAAAAAATAATGAATGCAAGTAGGAAAACAAAGGGGAACCATGGGGTCTGCACAGAGTATGATGACATAAGCAGGCAACACCTCAGCCTTGGGAGTCGTATGGTTGCAGAGCCCCAAACTTTTTCCCTTATCATTTATAAAAATATATATAAAAATAAGAAATATAAAAATAGTTAAGGGCAAAATATATTAATATATGTGAGGTTTCAACAACACACTTTTAACAAGGATGCAAAACATCAAAGTTCCTGTCGAAGTTAAACGTAATTTGTTAAAAGCTAATTAGTAAGAAACTATAGAAATTGAAGAGTAAGTTTTATACAAGAAATATGAATTATAGTAGAAAATATTGCAATATGACATTAATAAACTATAATATTTTATTTTAATAAGAGTAGATGTCAATGAAGCATGTACAACAACATGTAACATATATAGTCTTAATATTCACTTGAAGGTAAACTATAACAAGAGGAAACTAGTATAGAGTAGCATGTAATATAGAGTAATATTATGAAAGTGGGTCACTTTGGACCTGATATAATGGATATGAAATATGAATGTTCACTTGTTGTTTGAATGCCACTTCTCTATTACAACCACCATCAGTTGTAACTTGATGCAGTAAGTAATAGTTTTTTGAATGATATATATCCAAGAATTATGTTTTTGGTGTTGTTTATATCTGCAAATGTGCCCAAAGATTGGCTTTCCTACGTCGAAAAAATTTCAAAAAAATTAATTCCATATGAGTTTTGAGATTCTCAATAGTAAAGTAAAAATAGATGATCAATGTGTTAAATTTATAACTAAAAACTAGAGTAATATGTAGAGAATAGTATATGTCAACTGAAATGAGCTTCAACATGTGAATTCTTAAGCCCAATCAACTTAAAATTTCCAGCTACATAAACCAAGTGAACACGATGTGCATCTAAGGCATGTGTAAGAACAAACTCACAATCACAAAACATTTAAAATTGCTTCAAAATTTCAAAAATGATCTATGCATTCAATATGCAATTTAACCTTATAAGATATTTGTGATCTGTGCGTAGAAGATTATTGTGAAATTGCATTTAATTTGTACTCTACCACAAGGTATGCATAATTATAGAGGTGTTTTGAAATTTATTCAATGAAATTCATAATTATAGCTACCAAATATTGGAGACAATATCCTCTCAAATCTATTGCATCATATTTGCTTTGTATAAATCATACAACAATAACTTATGGGAAAAGACATGATTTTAATAGAGTGTATAATAAGTCAAGATGTATGACATAGACAACATTGATAGAATTTAATATTCTTGTCATTCAAAAATTTAATATTGCTGACATTTGCACAAAAATATTTAATTATTTTTTGGAAAAAATAAATTTTGCATTGACTAGTCTGTATTAGAGAGGTTTGCAAATTGTCCAATGAAATTCATAACTATAGCTACCAAATATTGGAGACAATATCCTCTCAAATCTCTTGCATCATATTTTCTTTGAAGAAATTTGATGGAGGCTTGCACTTAATGCCACCTTCATTGTTGAAAGTAAATTCATCTTGTGAAAGACATATAGGTAGTTAATTTTTAATTGAAGACCTCGCATTTGACATTTGATGTGATGTAATGAATTGAGTAGATTATAGATGCAATTGAAAAAAAATGAAAAATTGATTTTTGCACTGACTATTTTCTATATGGACCAATAAAATTACAGAAAAATGATATTTGCATAATTATTTAAAATAAGAAATAAATATAAACTATAGACTTTTTGTTCAAGTTTTTTAATTCAGTAATATGATTGGTTCAACTAATAGCAAAAAATAATTTGATGAATGCATAAGTATTCGAACTAATAAAATATAGACTAAAGTCTTGTCTATTAAAAGTAGACATGACATGTGCACTATTGCATATGTCAAGGCATATACACTAGTACACTTGTCATTCAAAAATTTAATGTTGCATCATCGGAAAATGGAAGCACTTCCATTTAGGACTGGTTTAGCCCTCCGATTAAGTGGTTTGGGGTCATGTTAAATGCCTTGAGTGGGTCTTTGACTTGGATCTAGCTTTTTCCCCTGTCTTGCCCTATTTTCCACTTATTTTCTGCATGTTTCTTTCATCCTGCTCTGTGAATTTGAGGTTCTTGATCTCAGGGTCAAGGTCAACCTTCTGGGTCAAGGGTGACCTCGACCCTAACCTAGGGTCCAAATTTCAAATTCCCAAGGTTTCCAGATGTCAGGTTTTAGAAAGAATTATTTCCTGCTTCCGAGTCAGTTGTTTCAGGCTTTGAAATGGTAAAATCTCAAAATATATTAAATTTAGGTCCACTTCTAAGGGTATAGGATTAATGGGAATTTATTTCTCCTATGTTAGCCTCTCTAGAAGTTTGTACCCTGGACTAGTATATAAGGAAGTCTTCTCCTCTCATTTCAATCCAAGTGATAATCATCAAAAGAAGCAAGGAAAATAAGAACAAGAAGGTGTAGAAAGAAAGAATTCAATAAATCATCTATATTCAAACATTAAAGAATTCAAGTTCTCTATTGAAGATCGAGGATTCAAGCATTCAAACCTTTGAAGGGATTTGGTTCAAGCATTCAAGATTCATCATTCAAACCCTAGAGCTATCCATCATGGTGGTGTGATCTTCCTTTAAGATCCTTTGTTCATCTTCAAGATCTATTCATTCTTCTTTCAAGGTGGATTCCAAACATACAATCATGGAGGTTTTGATTTAAATTTATAGTTTGTGATGTTGAGTCTAAGCTTTCATATTAACATAATTGTTTACATTTCAAATACAATTGCATATCTATTGAATATCATAGCTTCGTTATTAGATCTACTTCTACTACTTGCTAGCATTCTCCATTTCAATTATATTTCAAGGTTAATTCCAAAACTAGGGTTTGACCAAGGTCAATCCCTCATCCAAACAACAAAACAATTTTTCTTGTAGGTGTAGATGCGGAACAATGAATTATAGAGCAGATTCAGATACCCTTTTCGACAAACTTTCAGGATCCACGAACATAATTTTTGGCGGAGTAGTGCAGGTCAAGGTCGACATAAAGGGGTCAAGGTTGACCTTCATTTGGGTCAAGGTCGACCTGACTTAGATTTGGAAAAGATTTCTGGGTTTTCTCTATCTCTATGTTCATGTCCTAGATTTGATTGCAGAATTTCCAGAAACTTAGTACAGACACCAAAAAAATAGGTATTTTCATATTAGCTATGTTATGAGGTATGTACTTTATTTCATTATTCCTTACAAGCATTTCTAGATCTATATTACTTATCATTAGAATTTCATGTTTTGTGGTAAATATTGGTTTAGGGTCTCTTTTAGGTGCATGGTTCTAAAACACCCTATTCCACATTTTTCCTCTTACATTTTGGTGAACCCATTTACGACAACTCTTTCTTTTTGGTGTTAGATTTGCATTTTATGTTAGATCTTACATGCATATAAAAGTATATTTCTTTTATTCTCTTGCATTTATATTTCAAAAAAAAATTACAAAATTTCTTTAAAAATAAAAAAATATTTACATTTTCATGCTTGTAGTGCTACTTTGTGTTCAACATGTATGATTTTTGTTTTGAATACTTTGATGAGGCTTTTATTGCAAAAGAGGATAGATCCCCTAATGAGGTACATGGAATTGAGGATGAAAATTGTTTTAATAAGATCTCCATTGATCCTATTCCTATTTCATCCTCCTCTACAACCTCTTCAATTGACCTTTACCATAGGGTGTGTGCATGGTTACCTTCATGTTCCACTATTTACAACATTGATGCACCTAGAATGTTATATCCTAAATATTCTATTCAAGCTATAGAGGCCTTTGAGAAAGTCCTTCATGATAGTGATCAAGGTGTTAATCTCCTGCATGGTATTACTCATCTTGTGCATTTAAATGTCAAACCTTTAGCAAAAGATCTAGGACTCAATCCTCCTGTCACTAGTGTGGAACCTTCTTTCGTTCCTTTACCCAACATTCCTACTTACACTCCTCCTTTAGTGGCTACATCTCTTTCATCTCTTCCTATGAGTGTTCCAGTAGTTTCTTTACCTACCTCACAGCCTTCTTACCATAGTGTTCCTTATAATTATTCCAACCCTCTTCCAACTATGGTTCCAAGTGTTCCTTCAATTGTGTCTTCCATTCCTGTCACTTCCTACACTTTTCCTAGTGTTCCTAATGTCTCCATGCCTTCTATTTCTTCTAATGATTCCACTAACATTATTTTGGCTCAAAGTGTATCCTCTTTACAACAACAACTTGTGTCCTTACCTCAATCCAAGTACAAATATCCTCTTCACTATAGTAATACACATTTACTTGCTAATTGTGTGCATTTTAAGATATATGTTAGATAAGGAGCTGCTTTAGGAATTATATCTCACTCTTGTGCGGTATTACAGTTTCTTCATAATTTTACCCCTCATTCTTCTATAATATAGATATTTTCTCCTCTTGTCTCTTCACTAGGGGGCAAGAGGTATCTCTTCCATTTCTCTAGGATCCATTATGCTCTTAGCATGTATTTTGTTTTCAACTTAATTGATTATTCTTTTTATATTGTATCCCTATGATTTTGTATTATGATGTCTTTCCTTTTCTCATAATCATACATAGCTCTCTTATAGATATCTTTTCTAAAAACATTTGTTTTGCAAAAGGTATCCCTTTCTTTCATCCCTGGGGGGAAAGGTTTTCCTTCTTTCTCTCTGCCTAGGGATCTGCTTTCCTTAGCTTAGTGGCATTTGTTTATTCTGCAACATTGTTTCCTTATACTGATTGATGTTTTGGCTATGGATATCCTTTTATGTGAGAGGTTTTTGTCCTAGGTCATCACCTCTTCTTTATTTTGAAAATTATGTTCTTTATAAATTCTTTCCCTTGATGTAGGGTTAGATTTTAATTCCTTCATTCCAAGATTCCTCTTCCTCTTGATCACATGGGGCTTGATGATTGAATCTTTAGTCCCTCTTTGCTTTTCTTTGAAAGATGATATTTTATCCAAAGCACTCCTCTATGATGGAGGTCTTGTTCATAAGATCTCTTTCTCTTTGAGGATCCTTTTTCCGTAAGTGACATCTTTTTTCATGATTATTTATGTTCTTCGATGTAAGGTCCAATACTCTTCGTTAAGAATATAGTGTACATTGTTGTTAATAGGATATCTCCTTACTTTGTGAAGTAGGTATCCTCCTTTTCTTCCTTATCTTGTCTATTAGGTAGCCACGATAAGGAGGGGGGAATATATAGGGTCTTCCTTATGCTGTAGTTTAGATTTTGCAACATGCTAAATCCTCAGAAGGTAACGCACATAAGTTGCTAAATCCTGAAGAGATACACATTTTCAATTTAAAATATGCTAAATCCTCAGAAGGTAATGCACATAAGTTGTAGATCTCTATAGTTTTGTTGACTATTAGTGATCCACACTTAGTCATTTATCTAGGCAATGATGGCCGGTCATCACTGCGATCGAGTCATTATGTACAGGCTGAGTTATGTAATGTTTACTTACTAAGCAGTAGTACTGCTGAGTAAATTTATGGTCACTATGTATTTTTGTATTATGCTGAGTCTAGTTTTGTTGAGTCATATATGCAATGATTACCAAGCGTCAGAGGTATCAACTTATGCAGAGTACAGTGAATGTTGAGTATCAGGAATTGCATTTGCTGAGTTAGCCAGGAATGACATAAGAGTTTGTTATGGCACAGTGATTGAGGTAAATCATTTTGGGTGACACTCATGTTTTGTATTTTGTTTGTTGAGATAATTATGGAGGTAATTACGCATCTACTTAGAAATCATTGATCCCTATGTAATACCTAGAGCCAATCAAAAATTAGCAAGGCTTAAGTGGCAAAAGGAATTAATCTGAACCATAGATCTTGAATCATGGAGATGTTTTGTTGATTATATAAGGTCAAGATCTAAACCCTAAAATGTAGTAGAGAGGGATAGCGAATGTGAAGGGAATGAGTAGAAAGGCATATTCAGTCAGGATTCAGTGACCAAGCTAAGCAGTGAAAGGACAGAATAGAGATAAATCTAATAGAAGAGATCAATACAATGCAGTAAAGAGAAGATCTGTAATCTGCACATAGTGCAAACTGAAAGATCAGGTATTGAGACATTCTAACCAATGTATCAAGGTAAATCTCTTAACCGAGTAGTCCTAAAAGACTTTTTGTAATCTCTTAACCGAGTGCTTACTTTGTTGTAAGTTTCAAATCCTTTAGCAAGGTAGACTGTATAAGTCTTTTAGCTCTTAATAGGACAAACCCCTCATAGGGTAGATCATGTTTTGATCAAATATTGTAAGCCCTAACAGGAAAATTTATTACTGCAGTAGTGAAGATTTGTGGGTGTCATCCCCACCCCAGTTTTACCTTTCAAGGGTTTATGGGTAACCAAAATTATTGTGTTATGAGTACTTTCATGGATGTTGTTTAGTATGTTAGTTATTTTGTTATGATCAAGTATTGTTGATGCTATGCAAATGTTTTATTCATATCAAAATGAATTAGTAGGTGATATCTGATTCACCCCCCCTCTCAGTATTGTGTGTGTAAAAATTGTACCTGATTTGTAGACACAACACTCAGTAAAACATTAGAGGTTAGCTATAATCAAAATCGTGCAAAATTGAAATCTAATCTAACCAAGTGATTTACTGCCTTCTAATAGGTGCGAGATTGATGTTCTCAGATTGTAATCGAGATCAATGACCTAGACGACACCTAAATGAAGGATTTGAATGCAATTGATCTAGATATGAGATTGAATGCAATTAAGCTATTTTTTTTTTGGATTTTATGATGCAATAAAAAATGAAAACTTGATATGAATCTATGCTAGATGAAATTGATATGCTATGAATGCTATTGAAAATTGATATGCAATGCTAATCTAACAATGATATGCAATATGAATGCAAAAATAAGATTGATCTCACAAAGATGTCGATTCGCAAGAGCTTTGATTCTTCAATTCTAATTCTCCAGCGTGATTGTGCAAAAATATGAGATGATTTGAGATGAGCTGAAGTCTTGATTTTATAGAAATCTAGGGCTTTGGAGGTGCATGAGAAAAAGCCATAAATCACTCAAATAACTCAGGTTGATTTTTGAGTTATTTTTAAATAAAGATAATTAAGTCACAAAAATCATACAAAAGCACAGTTCAACTTGAATTAGAAGTTTAGATCCACTTTAAAACTCAAAAAGATGTTGAGTTTCAAAAAGCTAACAACTTGCATTGATTTTCCAATTTTGAGTTTAACTGGTCCTTGAATGTGCACATGGATAATTATGATTTAATAAATAAATAAAGTGATTTATTCTCAACTTAACTGCTTTTTGAAATAAAATAATTAATTTATGGGTTAATTAACTATTTTACCAAACTTTTATTAAAAATTATATTATTAAATAATGACAACATGCTTTAATTAATTAAATAAGAATTTAATCAATTATTCATAAGAATTTTGATTTATTGTCAAAATTAAATAATACAATTAATAATAGATAGAATTAAATTTAATTAAACAATTAAGTGGCAAGATATTAAATCTAATTAATTAAATATGAAAATATTCAATTAATCAAACTTAGGATAAATGTGATTTATTGCCAAATAATCATTAAATTAAAGATAATTAAGATGATTAGGAATATTACTAGGAATATTCCTCGATGCAGAATTTAAGATAATCAATTATGATTCGATGATGTTTAGATGTGCCTTAGATTAGGACTTTGATGTCGATTTCGTTTGATTTGATGATGTAGGAGATTAATGAACTTATAGCCCATTTTTGGGGTATTACATTTTGCCCCTCTTTGAATTACTGTGTGAAGCGCAGTGGTTCAAAGAAAGTATGTGTTTGATAAAGATATGAAATTGATTCAAAAGATAAACCGATCTCAAGATAGAAATTGATTGAAAGATATTGAGATAGGAGGTCTTGAATGACCAGAGATAATGTTTACTATAGCAGCAATGAACCGATGATTGCGAAAAAGTGTCAAAATGTCTGATTCTGAACCTTAGGATTGATAAGAAGTGAGTGACCGGTTCTAGACTCGATTGTCTTAGCATAACTAGTAGGGATCACATTCGAACCCTTCAGTTGTCGAAGAACCAAGGAAAGAACAGTATGATCTGATGGTTGCAAAAACTGATACAGTTTACGAGATTAGGAGAATACCAAATTGATATGGATCTTGATGAATCTGATATGCCCCAAGTGATGATAGATTTGCCCCGAGCGATGAGGACTTTTGATGAATCAGCGACTAGACGTGATTGTTGTCTTGATCACTGATGAAACATATTGATAGATTTGATCGATAGAATTTTGATTTACAGACTTTGAATTGATGTGCAATACCCTGCCCCCTTCGGGATGAAATTTGAAATCTGACAAGAAAAGTCAGCGTTATAGTTTAGAAGCATGTTAATTGATTTGAGAAGTGGTTATACACGTCTGAGAATGCATTTTGCATCGTTTGGAGGTCCTGGAGATCGAATTTGACTAGGTTTGACCATGAGTTAACCATGGTTGACCAAGTTGAAATTTTGATAGTTTGATGAAAGCTAATCAGTTAAGTTGAATTTTGGATTTCTGTGAAGATTGAAGGTCGATTATGCAAGCAGTAGACCGTCCCGGTCCCAAAAATTTTAAATCGCAATTTTGACATAATAAACGATCTCAGATTTCAATTTTGATCCCAAAAATGGATTCAGAACGTCGAAATTAGCCAGGGGTGCAATTTTCATGGAAAATGGAGCACTTTTAAAAATTAGGTCGAAAGCTATATAAAGGCCGGAAGGGTCATTTTCAATTCATTTCAACCCTTTGACTTTAGAGATTTTGTGGAGCCCTCTGAGCGAGAAAAATGGCAGACCAGCGAGAACTAAAGGTACCTGTGAGTTCACACCGTTTTGAGCATAGCCGGAGACATGATAGACCTCGACAGTATGGACATCCGATAGGTGGACCTCTGTTCCCCTCTGAAAATGCACATTTTTGATGATTTATAGCATTTTAAAAAAAATTTCATTAGCATTTTAAAAAAAATTTCATACGCATTTTTAGCTTTAGAATTTCGCATGTGTAGAAACTCGTACGAGTCCCAGTCCAAACTCGTATGACATTTCATTTGAATTTACATTGTCATTTCAACCACGCCCAAGTGTCGTATGAGAGGGACCCTTGTGTTGTACGACATTTCATCAGGTCCCTCGAAACTCGTATGAATCCGGGTGCAGTGTCGTATAACTATGGATTGTCATTTGGTCTACTGTGGAGTGTCGTACGACATTTGATGCCAGTCTGGAATGTCGTTTGAAAAACAGAGTGTTAAAAACTCATTCTTATGTCAAAAATCTAACTTTTCTGATCCTTCTGCCTGATTGCGGACACTTTGCCCCACCTTCTGAAACTTTAAAAACTGTGCCATTCTGATACTTTTGGCCTGATTTTGAACAAAATTTCTAATAAAACACCTTGTTTCTTTATGATTTAGGTCACATATCCCGATGTACATGTTCGCCATTCTTATCCGGCCACCCAGAGATTGTGTATCGCCTTGCCAGACCCTATGAGGGTTCATCTTGCTACATGTGGTTTTGAGCACTTGATACATTTACCTGATATTAGGGTAAATCACGGCCTACTGACTACGCTGATAGAGAGATACCATTCTGAGACACAGACCTTTCACCTGCCTACCAGAGAGATCACTGTTACACCAGAGGATGTGTATAGGATCCTTCATATTCCATTTCATAGTCCTCGTCGACCTGAGTATGTGAGCAGAGGATCTACTGGTCTGCATGCTTTCAGATGACTGTTCGGTGATGATACCCAGTTGACTGGGTCTATATCCTGGGAGACACTCGTGCAGAGATATGGGTAGACACATCGTCTAGAGTGTATCATTGCGGGGATGATTGGAGAGTTGATTATGCCTGGCCGTCAGCAGAATGACTTTTTGATGGGATGGGCACCTATGGTAGCACTTTGGATGGCTACACCCACTGAGCTTTCTTGGGGTCAGTGTCTGCTGGCTCACTTGTATTCTGAGATGCACGAGGTCGTGTATCAGGACTGCAAGACATTTGCTTCAGGAGCGTTGGTACTACAGATATGGGCTTGGGAGCATATCCCAATTTTGAGGCCAATTTTTCAGACGCAGAGGCAGCCACAGGACCCTATCATTTATGCTTATGCCGACTATGTCACACAGGTTCGCATGGGACACACTGAGTACTTCCGCCGGTGTTTAGATGATATGACCTTCATGATCTGGAGGCCATATTTACAGATAGAGGCCTGGCCTACTGCGAGAGAGCAATTTTCATTCTTTTTCCAGAGCAGGATACTGATAGGACGGACCTCCACCGTCTTGGAGAGATTTTTGATTACTAGAGTCTGGCGTCAGTATGGACGTATTCAGGATGGCCCTCAGGAGTATACTGCTTATGCCCACATTGTGCGTGAGATAGGGCTCGGATGGACACCACGGCTTAGTTATGCTTTATGTGCTGATAAGTACAGTCATATCATTGGGAGAGACTGGGAGTATCACCCAGAGGTGGTGGATGCAAGGGTTACAGATGCATATGTGGCATGGCTTGCTGATCATCGGACTCATCGATTTTCTGATCCTATAGAGCTGATACCCTCCATGGAGGAGGCTATGGATGTTACAAGGGCTCCTATGAGAGCAGGACCGAGACCACAGGTGGTACACCCTACTCCTCTGAGATAGAGAGCCATGGCTCCCTCACAGAGAGCACCAGGACATGTGAGGCCTCCGCGTCCTTCTACATCTATAGCGGGTACATTTTTCGAGACACAAAGATGAAGCAGAGGTGAGAGTGGTACACTGGGTGGAGTAGGATCTGCAGATGATGTTCTAGGAGCTAAGAAGTTTGTAGGTGGTATAGGTGTGGATGACACATTTGATTTGGGCGCTGAGGTTAGACATCGTAAGGCGTACAAGGTTAGCACTTCTTCACATGCGGATCAGCCAGCACAGGACACAGATATGCCAGTAGTTGATGCAGAGCCTGTAGTTCCTCTTACTTCGGCCGAGATTATCAGATGGCTTAGAGTTCAAGTCTGAGACCTGAAGATAGAGAATGCCAGATTAGAGGAGAGGCATCAAGAGGCCGATAGGCAGTGTACAGAGCAGCGCGCAGAGATGCAGAGATTACAGGTAGAGGTGATTCATCAGACTGCGCGGGCCTCATATTATGTATCTGCTTACTATGCAGTAGTCCCTACTGCACAGAGAGTGCCCACCTATTCTCAGTACATGGCAGCATTAGAGGGAGCTAGAGCACTGAGAGTGGAGGCGATACCAGATACACCACCTCCTCCTCCACCAGATGCAGAGGAGCATGTTGACAGTTGATTTCTCTTCTCATCTGTTACTTTCTCACTGATACATTATTGTGCTTGATAGCTCTACGGAGCTCATTCGTTTGTACCCTGTGCCAGTAGTGCACCCCTGACTATTTGAGATTTTTGATATATAGATGAGATCGATATTTTTGGTTGTGACATCATGTGTACTTGTCATTTTTGTTATGTATGATGATATCATGTGATGTTAATGCTATGAGTAGTGTAGAATGTATGTATGGATCAATGCAATGCAATGATTTCTTTCATATGTATGAATGTTATGCAGATGTAATGATTATGGAAATATGTATGTTTATGCAATGGATGTAAATGTAATGCAATAAATGTTTATGATATGATATGTAAATGCAACGATATACATGATATGTTTTGCAGGTTGATGAAGACAAGTACTTAGTCTTATGTCAAAAAGATGGTTAACCCAGGAGGATCATTGCTTGCGATTCTGTGAAGAGACCTTCAAGTTAGATTCAGCTCTTGTTAGATTGGAAGATGTGATTGAAGAATCATTTAAGCTTCAAAGTTTATTTAGCCATTGTGAGATCATGCAAACATGCAAAATGCAAAGAGACATGCAAGATGAAATGCAACCTAAGACCTAGGACCTAGTCACTGATCATGTGTCGATTTGTTATCATCATTGAACTTTTAGGTAACCGGATAAATCAATACAATGCCCACTAGCCATGAAACCATAGACATATGAATATCGATTTGTATGCGCAAGAATCAATACAACACCCACTGGTTATACAACCATGGACATATGAATATTGATTTGTATTCAGAATGTTGGATTAGATATAAGCACCAAGGCACAAACGCCAGGATGACCTGAATATCATGTCCATTTTGATATAGCACTTTGTACAAGCATCAAAACATAAACATCGTGATGACCTGAGTACGCCTTGCATTTAACATACACATCAAACAATCAAAAGATCATTCTAAATCCAGTGTGAATTACCCGTAGTGACCCTTTATCGTTCACCTCCTTAGGCAAGATCGCATTTCACAGTAGGAGAAAGAATTTACTTTAAAAAGATAATAGTTAGATCAAACGTCCTTGAATTTTTCGAGTATCAATGGTCGAGGTACACATGGCCATGCAATTTGAGATAGAGGCTCTTACAGTCGGACACCATTTCAATCCAGAATTTCCAAAGTTGTTAGATTTCACATACAAGCAGAAAACCAAGAAAAGATTATGCCCCCAGTCGTCACTCTCTAAATCCTATAAAGGACATCATTGAGGAGCTCAAAGGGACACAATATGCAAAAATATCAATGTGAATCAGTAAGCATACAAGGAGATAAAAGCATGAAGCACAGATTGTTTTCAGTTTATTTTGATGTTTGATTGCGTTGTTGTAGATGCAAAATCCTTTCTGGAGACAAGACAGACTTGACTGACTCAAATGAAGCTTCAAAGGACTCTGGCTAGATATGACACGTCTAAGATACATGGGAGGCCATAGCATATGACATTGATTGCCCCCAAGTTTGAACATTGATAGGATACAGACGCGCAAGCTGATTGGTGTACAAACTGACTTTATGGAAACAAGGATATGCAAAAAAACAAACCGGGAGATATGTACAAACTAAAGCAAGACTGAAAGCTAGGAAAGACCAAGATTGCACTGATAGATGGAGCATTTGGAACAAGTAGCGCCCGTTTGCCGGGTTTTCACCATCTTGGCAGAGATTCTATTTTTGCTACCAAGGTGCCTATTTCCAGGTTTTCACCAAGGCACTTTTTCTTTTTTCTTTTTTTTTTGTATTTTTCATTTTTTTCAAATTTTTTTTTTTAAATTTTTTTTTATATTTTCTGATTTTTTTTTTTAATTTTTGATATTTTTTTGATTTTTTTGTGAATCATCAAGGTGCCTATTGCTAAGTTTTCACCAAGATGTTCATTTTTTAGGACTTTTTGTGATTTTTAAGATTTTTTCAGGATATTTTACCATAGACTGAATGCCTTAGGCATAGAATTTCTTCAAATGGAGAACGTTGATTGGTTTTCGAAGCTGTTCACCTTCAGTCATTGAGAGTTGATAGGCACCAGAGCCAAAAATAGTAGTGATGACAAAGGGACCCAACCAGTTGGGTTCAAACTTCCCCTTGCGTTCTCGATGGGATTGATTTTTAGGATTTTCTCTCAAGACTAGATCACCAACCTGAAATTCTCTATGTCTGACTTTCTTGTTGTAGCCTCTAGACATTCTTCTCTGATACACTCTGAGATGATCATACGCTGCTTGCCTGCGCTCATCTAGTAATTCAAGTTCTTGTAACCTAGACACTCTGTAGTCTTCATCAGTGACAAGTCCATGCATTCTGATTCTGAGTGATGGGATTTCAACCTCAATAGGCAGTACCGCTTCAGACCCATAAACTAAAGCGAAAGGTGTAGCCCTTGTAGGAATTCTGATACTAGTTCTGTATGCCTAGAGAGCTGGATTGATCATGAGATGCCAGTCTCTTCCTATTTTATTCACTGTTCTGTGCAAGATTTTTAAGAGATTTTTGTTTGAAGCTTCAGCTTGTCCATTCCCTTAAGGATAGTAGATAGATGACCAATGTTGAGTAATCTTGAATTTGGCACATAAGTCATCTAGGTCCTTGTTTTTGAATTGTCCCCCATTATCTGTGATTATAAAGTGAGGGATCCCATATCTGCAAATGATGTAGTTCAGGATGAACATAGAGATCTATTTCCCCGTTGCTTGTGTTAGAGGAACTGCTTCTACCCATTTTGTAAAATAATATGTAGCTGTGATTATATGGGTATGTCCATTAGAAGAGTGTGAATGGATAGCACCTATGAGATCAAATGCCCATTGTTGAAAAGGCCATTATGTAGTAAAGGGAATTAGATCTCTCCCTGGAGCATGAATCAAGTTGCCATGTACTTGACACTATTGACAGTTTTTAGCAAATTTAATAGCCTCTTTCTCCATTTCAGGCCAATAGTACCCAGCCCTAATAAGTTTTCGAGCTAACATTAAACCATTTGAGTGCGATCCACATATACCTTCATGGACTTCTTCTAATGCACGTTGAGACTCTTCCCGTTCTAAACATCTAAGCAGTGTACCATCTAGACCTCATTTGTATACATCATTACCAATGATGACATATCAGGATGCGGATCAGATAAGGTTTCATTTCTCAAAATGGTTAAAGGACTCAGGGATGAGTTGGTCGTGGAGATAGGAGAATAGATTTTTGTAGCAAGATGAGTCATAACCTACAACAGTGCAAATCATGCGGGTTTCAGGGGAGTCATATGTAGGATAGGATAGGGCTTCCACCAGGAACTCGTAGCGTAGCTCATGTTCGGGCTGCTATAAGAGAATAGATAGTGTTGCCATTGCATCGGCAGCCTTATTCTCCATTCTGGGTATTTGCTCAAATGTGATAGAGATGAAGTATTTCTTTAAATCATCTACCATTCTCTTGTAAGGAATGAGATTTTCATCTTTGGTTTGGTACACATCATTGACTTGGTGGATAACCAATTGTGAGTCTCCATGGATGTGCATCTCTGTAACTCTCCACTATATTGCCATTTTCATACCATTGAGAAGTGCCTCATATTCAGCAATATTGTTTGTGCAAGGAAACTTTAGTCTGAATGCTTTGGGTATCGAGTATCCTTGAGGAGTGATGAACAATATGCCTGCTCCAGATCCATTCTGTGTGTAGGAGCCATCAAAGAATAACCGCCATGCTCTAGAAGAGAGGTGCATGATAGAGGAATCAGGAAATTCCATTTGCATGGGTGTATCATCAAACAGTGGTGCTTCAGCTAATTGATCAGCAATGACCTATCCTTTGATAGCTTTTCTTTCAACATATTCAATGTCAAATTTGCTCAAGAGCATGACCCATTTAGCTAGTCTACCTGTAAGGGCAGCTTTGCTTAGGAGACATTTCAGTGGATCAATTTTAGCTACCAAATGAGTGGTATGAGCTAACATGTAATGTCTCAGTTTCTATGATGCAAAGATCACAGCTAGACATGCCTTCTCTATCATTGAGTAGTTCTTCTCATAGGCCACTAAAGTTCTGCTGATATAGTAGATGGCTCTTTCTTTCTTGTTCTCATCATGTTGTGCTAGCAATGCCCCTAGTGATGTATCTGTTGCGGAGACATATAATATTAATGGCTTCCCATGAATAGGAGGCATCAAGATAGGAGGATTCGAGAGATAATTCTTGATATGATCAAAAAAATTTGCACAGTCTTCATTCCAGGCAAAGGTCACACCTTTATGTAATATTTTTGTAAAAGGCTGTGATATGTCCGCTAGCTGTGATATGAATCTTCTAATAGATTGAACTCTGCCTTGCAACATCCTCATTTGACTAATATTTGTGGGAGGTTGCATCTCTATGATAGCTTTCACCTTAGCTGGATCGACCTCAATACCTTTCTTGGAGACGATGTATCCTAGGAGCTTTCCAGAAGTGACTCCAAAAGCACACTTTTTAAGATTTAGTCGAAGACTAAATTTTTCCATTTTGTCGAGGATCATGCTCAAGTCTATTAGATGTTTAGTTCTAATCATGGATTTTGCCAAGGTATCATCCATGTAATCCTCCATTATTCTATGTATCATATCATGAAAAATAGATGTCATTGCTCTTTGATATGTAGCTCCAGCATTTTTGAGTCTGAATGGCATAACATTCCAACAGAAGGTTCCCCACGCACATGTGAAAGCTATTTTCTCTTGATCTTCTGGAGCAATTTTGATTTGGTTGTACCCAGAAAAGCCATCCATTAAGGAATACATTTCATAGCCCGCAGTCATGTCCACTATCATATCAATGTTAGGCAGTGGAAAATCATCCTTAGGGCATGCTCTGTTCACATCTCTAAAGTCCATGCACACTTTGATTCAACCATCTGGTTTTGAAACAGGTACAATGTTAGAGATCCACTCAGCATAGTCTATGACATGGATGAATCTAGCTTTGAGGAGTTTTTCTAGCTCTACTTTGACTAAGAGTGCCACATGAGGATGCATCTTTCTCAATTTTTGTTTGACTGGTTTTACCCCAAGAGCAATGGATAGATGGTGCATGATGAGATTGGGATCCAATCCTGGCATATCTGAATATTTCCATGCAAAGTTGATCTTTTTTTCTGATAAGAATGCAGTGAATTTTTGTTTCTCTTCTTCTGATAAGGATTGTGCTACATGTACCAATTGTGGTTCCTCTGTTGTACCCAAATTGATGGATTGAGTGGGCTCAATCAGAACTGGAGATCTATCCTGTAAATGACTCAGAAGGATATCAAATATCTCATCTGCAGGTGCCTCAGAGAGGTTTTCACCTTTAGATACGTCTTTTATTTTTACTTTTGTCGGTTCTGAGACTGCCACAAAGTGGTTTTCACCCTTAGAACTCATTTTCTTTTTCTTTTTATTTTTTTGACTAAGATATTTGATGTCTGACTTGGTCATGCTGACGCTCGGTTCACTGATGGAAGTCCTCATAGGCTCGACTGCATTGAGGTAACAAGCAAGGGCATAGTCACTGGAAAAGGTGTAAACACCATGGCTTGGGTTTGTAGAAGTTTGGTCGATAAGATCAGGGCATTGGATAGTCAAAGCGGGAAAGGGTTGGGATATGGTGTTCACGAATGGGGATATGTCATCATTGGTCCTAACCCAACGCTCAAGTTCAAAGGTGATATTATAGCTCAAAATGTTTAACTCGTGAATAGGCTCAATGTTATCATGGGAATCCTCTTCAGCCATAGGTGGATCAAACACGTTAAGTTCATTGTTTCACTCTAGACCTACGTTGGGTTGAGATACATATTGGTGAATAACATCAATATATTTCTCTGTGATAAGCTCATCTTCTTCTGGAATGGCACCCCATTCATAGTCATTTGACTCAGCTTCTGATTTAGGATCTCTAGGAAATCTTTGAAAATGTGTGAAATCAGGATGAATACCCCAAGAAGGATTACCCTCAATCTCTAACTTGAATTCATATTCATGGGAATTAGTGTCAGAATAACTACCCCCTTCTTCTTGATCAGTTTGATTACCTTCGAGATTAGCTGGTTCTTGTGGTGCAACCATCTCTTGCGCTACAGTAGGTTCTTGTGTTTCTACTACATTAATTCTTCTGATAGGATCATCTTTATCATCAAGAAGATATTTGATCTCTTTAGGCAATTTTTCATAGAGGATGAGTTTTGAACTATCTGAATCATCATCTGAGGGTTCTGCCTCTTCTTTCTTGAGAAGGGGTTCTCCTAGTGCAATTTGTTCTATGACATGAGAACAACCACCTTTAAGATGATAGGGTTTCTTCTTAAAGCCTAAGCCACTAGTATCTTTGTTGGCTCTACCAATATGTGAAATGGGTGTCACAAGACCCTTTCCTCTGATTCGTAGAGGTCCTTGACCAGAATATCCCATCTTGGCTATCAATTTGTTCCCTGGACCATATGAATTAGAAGGGATTGTAGGTGCTATAGAGTCACTAGGTTGAACAATTTTGGATTCAGAATCATCTTTGTATAGCCATGCAAGCACAACTTCATCCTCTTCAAATTCTTGTTTGGATACTTGCTCCACCACAAAATTTCTTTTGTATGCTTCCATAGGTTCCTTAGGTTCTGATTTAGACTGCTTCAAGGATTGTCCATATGACTTAGGTGAGATTGGGAGAGATGTCAGAGACAAGACTGGCTCTATAGTGTATTCTCCCATCCCATTTTCTTTGATATTGATCCCTTTAGCAATGTCTTCCATCTTGGATGTGGAAGCCACATTTTGTTGCTTGATGGAAGATTCTCTATTATTGGGAACAAGCTTATCGACACTTTCCTTCAATGTATTGCAAGTTGTACTCAGATCTACTGGGATAGTAACTTCTACCCCTTTATATGGAAATTTCAAGCATTAATGGTACGTAGAAGGAATAGCTTGCATTTCATGTATCCAGGTTCTCCCTAGAAGAATATTGTAAGCCAATGGCAGATCAAGCACCTGACATGTGGTATCTTTGATGATCAGACCCACTCGGATGGGTAAGACAATGGTGTCTTTAGAAGATCTTTCCTATTCATCATAGGCCTTTATGGTGATATTCTTTCGAGGATCAATAGCCATCTCTGAGAATCCCAACTTTGTGATTAAGTTGTAAGAACAAATGTTGAGGCCTGCACCCCCATCTATCAACACACGTTTGACTCGACGGTTCTGGATCAAGACTTCTATGTGTAAGGGCTGATTATGTGGGTGACTCAAAGAGTTGTCATCTTCCTCTAAAAAGGAGATATATTGCGGAGACGTTAGATGACCAACCATAGTTTGGAACTTGTCTAGATCTAGATCATCAGGAACATTAGAGCCGAGCAAAGCTTTGTCTAGGATATCTCTGTGAGCTGGAGATATTCGAAGTAACTCAAACATAGAGATTTTGGCATTGGTATGCTGGAGTTGTTGGACGATGGTGTAAGATGTAGGTCTTGTATCCTTTGGATTGGAAGATTTCAAGGCAGCCTTCTATTTAGAAGCAGATGTGAGATTGAAAGGTATCTTAGGGACATTAGATGAACTTGGTGTTTGTCCTTTCAGATGAGCCTGAGCTTGTGATCTGGTAACCGCATGAGCTGAGGAATGATTTCTGTCTCTTCGTACAATCGTGATGACATTGCAGCTCTCAGAGAGACATGGTTCAACCATATTGATGACAGCATTGTTTCCAGGGTAGGCATAGTTGACTTTTGCCCCCATGTTAGGCTAAGAAGTGGAAACTCCCTTGCCATGTTGTGGAAATGGTTCTGTAAATGTTGTGTGATCATTATTGCTGGTAGGATTATCGATCATAATGTCCCCTTGATCTATCAAGTCTTGAATAGTATGCTTCAAGTGGAAGCATCCATTAGTTTTGTGGCCTTTAGTCCGATGGAAAGCATAGAATTCATTATCTTTCCACCAATATGGTTTTGGATCCAGATCAGGGTTTCGGATTGGTGGTAAAGAGATCATGTTATCAGCTATCAGGGTTCTCAGGGTAGATTCCAAAGATTCTCCCAGGGGTGTAAACTTTCATTTATTATCCCATTGTTTGAATGGCTTCTTTAGAGATGGTTCAGCAGATTTTTGCTCTGAAGCTTCAATGGCTTTGGTGGCAAGGGTGAGATTGTAGGCCGGTGCTTTTGATGGGGTGTAGATAGTGTCAACAACACCATCAAAGACGATACCTTTGTTTCTATTCCAGCTCTTGTTTTTATCTTTTGAGCTAGATCGAGATTCAGACTTATCCTTTTGAAGTGTGATTTCTCCTTTCTTGACAAGTACTTTCTCAATCTTGATTGCATTATCCACCATTTTATCAAAAGATACATGATCTTGCATTTGTAATGGATAGTTGAGCTCTGGAACAAGGTTATTGATAAAGATTTCAAGTTTCTCCATTTCGGGAATTTGTCTAGCATATAGAGAGAACTTCTTTCTCCACCTCTTGAGGAAAGTTAGGAATGATTCCCCTGGATATTGCTTGAGGTTACAGATATCGATCATGGTGACTGGATGTTGAATGTTGTAGGAATATTGTTGATAAAACAATTTAATCAATTCCTCAAAATTTTCAATCGTAGAAGGTAATCTTGAAAACCACTGAATGGATGCTCCTCCCAAGGACGTAGGAAAAAGATGCATCATATAAGTCGATTCATGCATGAATTCCATGGATTGCGTACAGAACTCTCTGACATGATCTTGAGGATCAGAGTGTTCGTCATATTTGTCATACTTTGGCATCTCCACTCTTTTTGGGAATGGAGGCATATACAAGTCTTTGTCAAAAGGGAAAGGATAAAGGGCCTCCATGGAGAATTCCTTGGGTTCCTTCTCTTTCTCAATTTTATTCATTTTGACCTGCATAGCGTGTAGCTGGTTCATTATGGCCGTCATTAGAGTTTCTTCCTCATGCGTGATGATATCTTTGACATTGAAGTGAGGAGGAAGTTTAGCTCCTTCCTGGGCTAATTGCAAAAAGTATGCCTCTCTATCCACTTTCAAGAAATGCCTCATCATTCTCTTGAATTCATCGTCATTCTGACATCGATGGATTTCAGAGGGTGTAGGTTCTTGGTCGGCATTATGTTGAGAATGGTGTCCTTGGGATCCTCCTCCTAGAGAACCATGGTTTGTCCCTACTTGAGACATGGTAGGATTTTTTGGGCTCCCTGGAACAGATTGAGGAGGAGTTTGCTGATTACCTCTGTGAGTTGATAGAGGAGGTATGTAACCAGTTTTCAATCGAAAGTTACCGAGACCGTCGTCTTCGTAGATACCTAACTTGATGAGTTGTTCAAGAGTTGGACCTAGGGTATTGGTCAAAAGTAAGTTCTGAGATGTTTCTTCTGATTTTTTGTGTGAAGAAGCTCTGGTCTCCACCATTAACTTTGAATGAAAGAGAAGAAAAGGACGAAGACAACTGAAGAACAATTTGAGTCGAGAAAATTGGATGACGCAACCTTGTCAAGATTATGATAGTTTTGAAGATTTGATGAGACGTGGGTGAAGGATACTATGCCCTGGATGTATGGGATAGATCACCCAAAAGATAGCGGACACGAGTTCTCAACACAGTCTATTTTTGAAGATTGATTGATTAAAGATTGATAGTTATAACAAGGTTTTGACATGAGATAAAAAGGAATCAAATTGATCAAATAGAAGGCTAGATCGGATTCAAAAGATCAATCTTGGAAAATGGTAGAATGCTCAATAGCTACTGCTCTGTTCCTGACATAATGATATTTTTGAAAGATTCTGGAACTAGGCTGGAAATATTGGATATCTTGCAATTTGACAATTTCTAACAACTCTCTCAAATTTTTCCAAACGACACTCTGCAGACTCGTATGACACTGGGTAGTCTATGAAATGATAGTTGCTAAACTCGTACGACAGTTGGGTAGCAATGAAATGACAGTTAACAAAACTCATACGACAGTTGCTAACAGGGTTTTGACTTTCTTGAATTTGCTAGTTTGAAAACTCGTACGACACTGGGTTCTCAATCATACGGTAGATGGGCAATATTGAAATGACACTTGACAAAAATCGTATGACTTTTGACTTCCTGAAATGACTTTTGACTCCAGAAAGAATTTTACGTCAAATTTTGCAAAACTTAAGGTTTTTAGTTTTGGATTGTTTGCAAATTGTACTGTCCAGATTTTGAAGGTTATACCAGATTTGATCATTTTTTAATAGCCAAGTAGATAAACAAGCACGTAGAACAGCAAGCAAGTGATTCCAAGCACGTCTGAAAACAATGAACAAGGGAAAAAGAAACCTTGCACATGAACAATCAAGTGACCAAATTGTGCTAATCCCTAAGAGTACTAATTGTGTATGTTCTGAAAAGTTTTGCAATAACACACATATACCTGAGAATGACAAATTGGCCTCTCTAGGGTTTTTAGTAATGGTTTGACTCTGCAACTTTTATGATTCAAAGGGGTGAACTCCAATCTCGGCGCACCAGGGTTTTGACACAGTCTGAGAACTTAATCTTCAAGAGCTGCTAGGGAGATTTGACAACCCAACAATGAACCATACCCGTGGAGATTTCTTCCACAAGGACATTTATATAGTGGCTATCACTACCATGGCGAAAATGGCTATTACCGCTTGAGGTTTTGTCAACACAGTTTTCCCTGTGAAGGGATTGTCCGCTACGGTTAACCCTCTCTAAAGGTGACTCATAGATTTATACCACAAGGGGACTTGGCTCCAGATCCAAGGTTTTTGACACCTTTTCACTTTTAACCCAAACAAAGCAAGCATATTAATCTGACACGCTAAGACAAAGTTTTGTTCCACCAAGGTCTGTGATATCAACTCCACGTGATCTATCAACCTCTTCAGGGAGAGAATGTATCAATCAATAAGAGAAGACGCACTAACCAATTTTGATTCACAAAAGCTCGTGATATCAACCCCACGTGATCTATCAACCTCTCCGGAGAGAGAATGTGTCAATCAATAAGAGAAGACTCACTAACCAAGTTGAATGTGAAACGCACTAAGTATCCTCCCTACCTACAAGGATTCTGTCATCAAGGAAGGATTTCACTAGGAATCCAATCTCTCAAGAATCACGAATAGTGTTCATAGGGCCTAATTACTATGTGAGCACAGATGTATGTTCCGAAAGCAAATCTACCAAAAGCATCCAAAAAGTAGAAAGAGGAACACTTAACGCTTAAAGAAAATATGAGATGAGTCCACAAGGTGGAACACTTAACACCTCACACAAGCTGAAAATGAGTCCACAACTTAGAAAATAAGTGAGTTCCTAAAAGCACAAAAGGGTTGCCAAGTGGAACACTTAACACTTCTGTCCTGTTGACCCCTCCCCATTATGGTGCTGAGATTGCAACCACGGGGTGGAAATGAGGGGCTGACATATTAGCGAGTCCAATAACCCAAGATAGCAATCAAGATCAATCACAAGTATTCTAAGACTACTTAATGAATCCTTAAGGGGTCACAACCTAGTATCAATTATGCAAGTGTGTAGAAATAGATCAAAAGCATGAAAAGATGCACACAAGCTTGACACGTGAGAGATTTATTTTAAGTCCAAATTGAAATATTTTCAGAACAAGGAGAATACCTCATGATCCTTGCAATGCGCTTAGTAGATTTTACCTGATTTTTAGCAATTCTTGTGCTTTTCCCAATCAAAATCAGCAGAAATCAATCAGAAACAATAAATTTCAATTGTTAGGGTTAGCTGTCAGTCAAAATCCAAAAATCAAATCTAACAAACTATCTGCAAAAATGAAATGACAATTGAAATCTGGTACCAAAACTCGTACGACAGTGGGTATGCTCCCAGACGATAGTCCAGAAACTCGTATGACACTGGGTATGCTACCATACGACAGTTGAACTCCCAAACAATAGTGGGTATGTGATGAAATGAGTCTCGATCTGATAGACTGTCGTACGACAGTAAGTCTAGTATCATACGATAGTGGGTATGCTCCCATACGACATTTGTCAGAAACTTGTACGACAGATGTACGGACAAAAATTAAAAATCACAGTTTTGCATAGATCCCGAGAAGAAAAAGATAGAAATTGATAGAATTGAATTGGAAACCCGTTTCAGGGCCCCATGGTGGGTGCTAGAAATGTGTGTGTGAAAATTGTACCTGATCTGTAGACACAACACTCAGTAAAACATTAGAGGTTAGCTATAATCAAAATCGTGCAAAATTGAAATCTAATCTAACCAAGCGATTTACTGCCTTCTAATAGGTGTGAGATTGATGTTCTCAGATTGTAATCGAGATCAGTGACCTAGATGACACCTAAATGAAGGATTTGAATGCAATTGATCTAGATATGAGATTGAATGCAATTAAGCTATTTTTTTTTTATAGATTTTATGATGCAATAAAGAATGAAAACTTGATATGAATCTATGCTAGATGAAATTGATATGCTATGAATGCTATTGAAAATTGATATGCAATGCTAATCTAACAATGATATGCAATATGAATGCAAAAATAAGATTGATCTCACAAAGATGTCGATTCGCAAGAGCTTTGATTCTTCAATTCCAATTCTCCAGCATGATTGTGCAAAAATATGAGATGATTTGAGATGAGCTGAAGCCTTGATTTTATAGAAATCCAGGGCTTTGGAGGTGCATGAGAAAAAGCCATAAATCACTCAAATAACTCAGGTTGATTTTTGAGTTATTTTTAAATAAAGATAATTAAGTCACAAAAATCATGCAAAAGCATAGTTCAACTTGAATTGGAAGTTTAGATCCACTTTAAAACTCAAAAAGATGTTGAGTTTCAAAAAGCTAACAACTTGCATTGATTTTCCAATTTTGAGTTTAACTGGTCCTTGAATGTGCACATGGATAATTATGATTTAATAAATAAATAAAGTGATTTATTCTCAACTTAACTGCTTTTTGAAATAAAATAATTAATTTATGAGTTAATTAACTATTTTACCAAAATTTTATAAAAAATTCTATTATTAAATAATGACAACATGCTTTAATTAATTAAATAAGAATTTGATCAATTATTCATAAGAATTTTGATTTATTGTCAAAATTAAATAATACAATTAATAATAGATAGAATTAAATTTAATTAAACAATTAAGTGGCAAGATATTAAATCTAATTAATTAAATATGAAAATATTCAATTAATCAAACTTAGGATAAATGTGATTTATTGCCAAATAATCATTAAATTAAAGATAATTAAGATGATTAGGAATATTACTAGGAATATTCCCCGATGGAGAATTTAAGATAATCAATTATGATTCGATGATGTTTAGATGTGCCTTAGATTAGGACTTTGATGTCGATTTCATTCGATTTGATGATGTAGGAGATTAATGAACTTATAGCCCATTTTTGGGGTATTACAAGTATCACATTTCCCAATTATATTTCCAACAATTGGTATCAGAGCTGCAAGGTTTCTCATAAGAAAGTCTAACCACTTGAAGAAAAAGATCTTGAGATGTAAGTCTATAAGCTGGGAAAGGTCATAGAGAATCAGAAGATTGATGTACAGCTGGCATTACAACAACTGGAAGCAACTAGAAGCGAACTGAAGAAATCCTTGAGTAGAAGGAGAGAAATTGCTATTCAGCAAAATGAATCACAATATCAAGAAGAAGATGCCACTGGACTATTTGATAATGGAAACTCTACACAAAGTGACAAAGCCATAAAAGAGCTACTGGAGAACAATACCATACTAAATGATGACATTAGGAATCTAAGGAGAGAACAAGAAATTCAATCTGTTAGACTTTGTGAAGTAGTTGAACAGAAAAAGAAAGTTGAAGATGATAAGACAATGGCTGAACAAGACAAAAGACAAATTGAAATAAGACTAGATGAAAGGACAAGTGACATGCAAAGGTTGACTAATAATCAACTAGACATGGTAAATCAATTACTGTTGGTTAATCAAGAGTTGGGCAGGAAAGATATGGAAATCAACCAATTGAGGTCAGAGAATGATCAATTGAGGAATGAACTAAGATCTGAAAAGGAAATCAATGAAAGAATGAACAAACCTAATGAAGCTGTAAAATATTTTGAATAACTGTTAAGGTCACCTAGAAGACTTGGTGATAGATCTAGACTCGGACTAAATGAACATGCATCATCTACTGAAGAAGGAGAATCATAAAAGAATGGAGAGTAGAAGAATGCAAAACCAAAGAACAACAAGCCCACATGCCATCATTATGGAAAGCTAGGACATACAACCAACAATTGGTGTCAGTGTCTTGACCGAGTTATCAATGTATGCCGAGCACCTATTGTAGCTGAGATGCTATAAACACCAAGTTATGTCATAATGGTTATATTGACCGAGCTTGTGTTAGCCGAGGTTAGCATGAGTTTGCCAAGATAGTTGTATTCCAATTACAAATTTTGTACAGAGCATTTATGAGGCCCTAATTCTACTTTTTGGAATCTATAAAGTAGGAAGTTGCTGCTCATTTCATTTCACCTAGAGAATTGAGATTTCTTTGAGTGATTCAGAGTGTGAGCAACCAGTTTGTCAAAGGTGATTCTGAATCTTTTCAGCATGCCGTAGAAAAATCATCTACAAGACACTTACAAGAAAAAGGTACATTACCGAGCAAACATTTCTTTTCAGAAATTTTAAATTAAAATGGCATCATCATCGTCTACTATAGTGAAGAAATAAGGGATGGAAGTTTTCAACACACAATTGGTAAGAAATGAAGTTTGCAAGCCACAGACTTTTAAGGTAATTTCAGAAATCATGATTAAAGGAGATTTGTCTGGCGCCCTATCTTCAATTCCAGAAAATGTGTTGATGATGAATGACATTAGGTCATGTTACATGTCCAAAATTGGAGAAATTAGAGATTACGAGATTAGGGAGGCATATGATAAGTTGTGTTAATGGAGTGTTGAAGCCAGAGTATAAATCGGTTGCCGAACAAGGGTTAGTCCATGCCCTAGGTTTCCCTTAGAATTTCAAAGTTGAATGGATAAAAATAGTGTTTAGTTGAGTACATGATATGCAACTATGGATGGAAGATGGACCCATGAAGATAACTAAGGAAATGATCCAACGAGTTACTGGATACCCTATGATTCAAGGAAAAAGGATAATGAAGTGTTCAAGCAAAGAAGATATTCAGGCAAACACACATGCAGTATGGAACAAGCATGGAATGATGATCTCCACCATAATAGATCCAGAAATTGACTTTTTTGTTAGGGTTATCTCACATAAATTCTACCAATCTAGTCGGTTGGATAGTGTCCCCTGTATGGCAGTGGACCAGGCATGGAAAATCATTAAGAAAGGACACATGTATGATCTTGTCGAGCTCTAGTTGACTTAGCTTACCAAGAACCTTAACTCAATCCGAACTGTAAAGAATTCAATGTGTAAGTTTGGCTCTTTGCTAATCTGTTTATTCTTTTATGTAAAGAATAATTTTCCTACTCATGGAGGTGTGATATGGGACAAGAAGAGACCCATTACTATTCAAATCAGTGAGTTCATAGGTCAGATAGGAGATAGTTTTAATAGTGTGATGGATAACTATTTTGTTGAATTCAAGAAGAAAATGAGAAAGAGGAGTAGAGTCCCTGTGTCATTAGTTGAAAAGTATAGTAAGGATATATGTTTTCTAGTTGACACAGACTTCACTTATGCACAAGCAGTCTTGCCTAGGGTTTCATGGCTAATGCCACTACCCTATGAAGTCAATATAGATGAAGCCACTACTGCTATTACAACCCTCTTAGCTAAGTAAATTGATAGTAAAGCACCCTACTTTGGAACATATGAAGAAGCCAAATCTAAAATCACTATGGGTTTAGTGGCTGCAATTGTAGAAAGAAAGAGAAAGAAACTAGTAAAGAATTTGGAGAAATATGTGGAAGAAATAGAAAAAGATGCACCACTAGAATTAACCCAAGGACTGGGAGAAGATGAACCAAGTGACTCTAGTGACAATGAAGAAGAAGAAGAGGCTAAAGTAGAAAAGAAGAAAGGAAAGAAACCAATAATTAACGAGCCCCTAACCAAGAAAAGGATTTTGAAACCTAAAGTGCCATCAACACCTGTGTCGAGGCCTAGAACAAGGGGAGCCACTGCTGAGACTCCTAAGAAATCCCCTACATCTAGTAAATGAAAAACTGCATAGCCTAAGGTAGTGCCAAGTAAGGTTAACAAAAGTCCTAGAAGGAAACTTGTTTTGGAACAAGAAGATGATGAAGAAACTAAAAGTGATGAAGAGGTGAAGAAGAAGGTTGCATTTTAGGATGTTAAACCTACTGTGGATGAAATATGTCATAAGATCACAAACTCTGCAGGAGTGGAAGACTTGAAAGGATTAAAGTTTGGAAGCCTGAGTATAGGAGATAAAGAAAAGGTTGAAGTTGCTATTCTTGAAATGCTTTGCATTTTCAAGATGTTACCTATTCAATTGGAGAACCAAATCCCTAAGGAGGTAAGCAATAGGGTTACACAAAAATGGGAATATGCTCTTAATACTAAAAAACAAATAAGAGAGAGCACCTTAGCACAAGTGGAATCAAGTCTCATCCCTGCCAACATTAGCAAAATTATGGAACAACACCGAGCTAAATTTGATCCTAAGCTTAGAGCTTATTCAATCCTTCAACACAAGGTTGAGGATGTTGTATAGGAAAGTATCAAGATTTGGAAGATAGTGTTTGGTTTGTTGATTGACAAAGATAAAGATAAAGGTGCTAGTACATCTAAGGTTGTCAAGCCTACAAAAAAACTAAATGTAATGCAATCACCCATTCCAGAGACTGAAGCTCCTAAGGTAGAGAAAATTCAGAAGGAATCAGAAGTGCACATTGTTGATATAACATAGGATACCCCAATTAAGAATCTGGTATTGACCGAGGAAGATATACAGGTCGAGAAAGCAAAAGACACATCTTTGCCAGGCAGTAATACTGTACTTTTGCAAGTCAAAGCTTATCCGATAATTGATGAGACATCAACTAGTAACACTACCCCCGCCAAACCTACACTTGTTACAGTTGACATGTTAGCCGGTACAAGCACTACTGAGGAACCAGATAAGTCGGTACTAACAATTCCATCCACATCTATTGAGGAGTTACAACAAGATAAAGGAGAGAAGTTCAAAGAAAAAGCTATTAGTCCTCATGTGGAGGATAAGGGAACAGAAGGAAAAGAAGTAAAAGACAAAGCTATTGAGGTACCAAAGCCTACCAAACAAGAAGCAATACAAGCTCTTGTACAGATGTTGAGTGGGAGCACACTAAAGAAGGCACTGAAGCATAAAATGGAAGTCTTTTCCCCAGAGGTAACCATTGATGAAGTTATTGTTATTCCTAAATGGGATTCTGATAACTTATCTTATGAGCAGATGCAGATATTGAAAGATTTATTGACAAGGAAAAGAAAATAGGAAGAACTGAGTAGAGAACATCAGCAGAAATAGGTTCTGTATGAAATCAAAGAAATATTTAATGATGTTTATGAGTTGTCAGATGTAAACAATTCCGCTCCCATATTGGAACAACTTGTACATATTGTTCAAAAAGTAAATAATGAAGCATGTAGCACCAGTGATAAGCTATTTGAATGGTCAGAAAGAAAGTTTGAGACCAAGATGCTGGAGAAAGTATCTACCAAGATTGCAATCAAACAGGTCACACTTTCCACTTTGGTAATAGAGACCGAAGCAGTAGTTGCAAATGCACACTCTCTGCTTACCAAACTTTTTAATGTAGAATAGTTCACTGAGGATAACCAATGATTGGTTGATCAACTATAGCAAGAACTCAAATCCACCAGTCAGTCCTTAAGCATGGATGAAGAAAATAGTTCCAAACATTATGCCAAGATCATGCATAAACAAGGAAGGATAGCCAAACTAATGGCTAATGATGGAAAGATTAGATCTCGCCTACTTTCTATGCAAACTATTTTAACACCTCACCTGGAGGCCATACAGAGAAAGTTGGTCAAGGTTAAGGACTTAACCCAAAGGGATCAAAATCTGTCTACGGTCGAGAGTCTAATCAATCTAGCTGTCGAGCTAGAAGTGCAGTCTGAAGTTTTAACTATTGTTGTTGGAGGATGGGAGACTGCACTACACATGGTTATGATGTTGCATAAACCATTTCTAGAGAAGTACTTTGAGATCCCTACTCCAAAAGAGATTCATCGTGTCAAAAACAAGGGGGAAATCAAATGACATGACATGACAAAGGGAAGGTAACCAAATTTTGAATGTATATATATCTTAGGGGGAGTATTATGCTAATACTACATACTTTTTGAAAATACAAATGTAATGTCATGATAAAGTGTTTTTGCCACTAATGTCAAAGAGGGAGATTGTAGATCTCTATAGTTTTGTTGACTATTAGTGACCCACACTTAGTCATTTATTTAGGCAATGATGGTCCTTCATCACTGCGATCGAGTCATTATGCAAAGGCTGAGCTATGTAATGTTTACTTACCGAGCAGTAGTACTATCGAGTAAATTTATGGTCACTATGTATTTTTGCATTATGTTGAGTCTAGTTTTGCCAAGTCATATATGCAATGATTACCGAGTGCCAGAGATATCAACTTATGCTAAGTATAGTGAATGCTGAGTATCAGGAACTGTATTTTCCAAGTTAGCTAGGAATGACATAAGAGTTTGTTATGGCACAGTGATCGAGGTAAATCATTTTGGGTGACATTCATGTTTTGTATTTTGTTTGTTGAGATAATTACAGAGGTAATTACACATCTACTTAGCAATCATTGATCCCTATGTAATACCTAGGGCCAATAAAAAATTAGCAAGGCTTAAGCGGCAAAAGGAATTAATCTAAACTATAGATCTTGAATCATGAAGATGTTTTGTTGATTATATAAGGTCAAGATCTAAACCCTAAAATGTAGTAGAGAGGGATAGTGAATGTGAAGGGAATCAGTAGAAAGGCATATTTAGTGAAGTGGAGTATTCAGACAAGATTCAGTAACTGAGCTAAGTAGTGAAAGGACATAATAGAGATACATCTGATAGAAGAGATCAATACAATATAGTAAAGAGAAGATCTGTAATCTGCATACAGTGTAAACTGAAAGATTAGGTACTGAGACATTCTAACTAGTGTATCAGGGTAAATCTCTTAAACGAGTAGTCCTAACAGACTTTTTGTAATCTCTTAACTGAGTGCTTACTTTGTTGTAAGTTTCAAATCCTTTAGCAAGGTAGACTGTATAAGTCTTTTAGCTCTTAACAAGGTAGACCCCTCATAGGGTAGATCATGTTTTGATCAAATTTTATAAGCCCTAATAGGCAAATTTATTACTGCAGTAGTGAAGATTTGTGGGTGTCATCCCCACCCCAGTTTTACCTTTCAAGGGATTCTGGGTAACCAAAATTATTGTGTTATGAGTACTTTCATGGATGTTGTTTAGTATGTTAGTTATTTTGTTATGATCAAGTATTGTTGATGCTATGTAAATTTTATATTCATATCAAAATGAATTAGTAGGTGATATCTGATTCACCCCCCCTCTCAGTATCACATTTCCTAATTATATGTCCAACATAAGTTGTTAAATCCTAAAGAGACACGCATTTTCAATTTCAAATATGCTAAATCCTCTGAAGGTAACTCACATAAGTTGCTAAATCTTGAAGAGACACGCATTTAATATTCTATAGTGATACAAGAATGTGGATCTATGGGTATTTCAAAAGCCATCAAAAGACACATTACAAAGCATAGTTTATGGGTGAACTATTAGGTTTGGCTACCTATTTGGCTCTCCCTCCTTGGTGATTCATGGTAAGGTGAGCATCTTACTGGGTGAGGTAATCACTCTCTCTTTTCTCTCTTTCGCTTTCACTCTAGTAGGATTAGATCATGAAGCTATGTTATTTATAGTGTTGCTATTGTCTTTCTTATATAATCATTTATGCTTTTATAATAGCTTTCCAAATATGATATTAGTATAGGAAGCATTTCTTAGCAAGGTTTCCTTTGCTAGTTGATTTGGGTTTGTTTTTTTACTAACCACTCTTTTTGTGTCTTTTAGCTTTATCTTTATTTTTTCTCTTTGTTTTCACACCCTCATGCATGTATGTTGAGTTAGAATCCTTGGCTTGGGGTCTCATGTCCTCAACTAAGTGATATTCTACCTCGTTGCGATCCACTGGAGTCTTTCTTCTAACTTTACCAAGAGTTTGCATTGAGTCCATACTCTTGCTAAAGTGGGGACTAAATGTATCATCAGAAAATGGAAGCACTTCCATTTAGGACTAGTTTAGCCCTCTGAGTAAGTGGTTTGGGGTCATGTTAAATGCCTTGAGTGGGTCTTTGACTTGGATATGGATTTTTCCCCTGTCCTACCCTATTTTCCACTTATTTTTTTCATGTTTCTTTTATCCCACTCTGTGAATTTGAGGTTCTTGACCTCAGGGTCAAGGTCAAACTTCTGGGTCAAGGTCAACCTCGACCTTGACCCAAGGTCCAAATTTCAAATTCCCAAGGTCTCCGGATGTAGGGTTTCAAAAAGAATTATTTCCTGCTTCTAGGTCGGTTGTTTCAGGCTTTGAAATGGTAAAATCTCAAAATATATTTAATTTAGGTCCACTTTTAAGGGTATAGGCTTAATGGAAATTTATTTCTCCTATGTCAACCTCCCTAGAAGTTTGTGCCATAGACTAGTATATAAGGAAGCCTTCTCCTCTCATTTTAATCCAAGTGATAATCATCAAAAGAAGCAAGGAAAATAAGAACAAGAAGGTGTAGAAAGAAAGCATTCAAGCAATCATCTATATTCAAGCATTCAAGCATTGAAGTTCTCCATTGAAGATCAAGGATTCATTCATTCAAACCTTTGAAGGGATTTGGTTCAAGCATTCAAGATTCATCATTCAAACCCTAGATCTATGCATCATGGTGGTGTGATCTTCCATTAAGATCCTTTGTCCATCTTCAAGATCTATTCATTCTTCTTTCAAGGTGGATTCCAAACATACAATCATGGAGGTTTTGATTTACATTTATGGTTTTTTATGTTGAGTCTAAGCTTTCATATTAACATACTTGTTTACATTTCAAATACAATTGCATATCTATTGAGCATCATAGCTTCGTTGTTAGATCTACTTGTACTACTTGCTAGCATTCTTCATTTTAGTTCTATTTCAAGGTTAATTCCAAAATCGGGGTTTGACCAAGGTAAATCCCTCATCTAAACAACAAAACCATTTTTCTTGCAGGTGTAGGTGCGAAAAAATGAATTGCAGAGCAGATTTAGATACCCTTTTCGGCAAGCTTTCAGGATCCGCGAACAGAATTTTCATCAAAGAAGTGCAGGTCAAGGTCAACATAAAGGGGTCAAGGTTGACCTTCATTTGGGTCAAGGTCAACTTGACTCATATTTGGAAAATATTTCTGGGTTTTCTCTGTCTATGTGTTCCTGTTCCAGATCTGGTTGCAGAATTTCCATAAACTCAGTACAGACACCAGAAAATAGGTACATTCAAATCAACTATGTTATGAGGTATGTACTTTATTTTATTATTGCTTACAAGAATTTCTATATCTATATTACTTATCATTATAATTTCATGTTTTGTGGTAAATATGGGTTTAGGGTCTCTTTTAGGTGCATGGTTCTAAAACACCCTATTCCACATTTTTCCTCTTACAAATGTAATTTGAGATTTTGTCTAATGCATTAAAATGTGTAATTTAAAAAGAGAAAAAATTAAATTCTACCCTTAGTGTATTCAATATGAACCAATAGAAATAAAGAGAAATAATATTTATAGTGTTATTTAAAATACAAAATAAATATACACTATATGATTTTTGTTCAATTTTTTAAAATTCCAAGTAATGGTTGGCTAAGTTGATAGAATAAAATGAATTCATTGCAAGTATTCCTGCCTTGGGAACTAATAGTAAATTAATCTCCACCTTTCAATAAAATATTTTCCTTTGATATATTCATGAAAGATACTACCATTTCTATTAAATCTTCACGGGGAACCTTTTTTTTATCATAAATTCATCCACAAGATCTTGGTCAATGATATTTTTAACATGAAAAATACTCTACCCTAAGCCCTTTCTACACTTCTTATGGTTGTGGATTCTAGGGGGGATGCCTCCTGATACTGGGGTACTCACAAGGCTTTATAGCTCACACTTTGTGCTTGACAAACTATCAAACTAATTTGAAGAACACTCTAGCTGGTTGCAACTAGACTATTGATGATCCCAAGTCTAACTTCATTCAAACTAGGGATGGTTTTGAACTTGCAATCCTAGATACTTTGTTGTATTGTGTTGTTGAGTCATGGATTAAGGCCCTAGTGGTGATATTTTACTCTTTCAGACCATCTCTAGTTATGATTCAAAAGCACATTTCTTCAATTTGGAAGATAAAGGGGAGTGTTTCTCCTAGTTCGATGTCAGGAGGCTTGTTTCTCTTCAAATTTATATCCATGGAGGATCTCAAAACTATCCTCTCCAAACCTTGCATTTTTGGAAAAAAATACCTTTCTCTATGTAAATGGAAGCCAAGCTTTGACCTGGATGCATATTTGAAAATACAATGCTGATGTGAGTGATAATGACAAGTCTACCTTTAGAATTTTAGGATGATCAAGTGTTCTAGTGGGTAGGGAACTCCTTTGGGAAGTAATTATGCACATATGAGATATCTAAGTCCAAAACCAAGTTAGTTTTTTCAAGGTTATGTATTAATGTTTCTATTCTAAAATCTCCCCCCAACTTTATCATTTTGTAGTCTAAAGTGGGGAATATAACCCAAGCACTCATTTATAATAATACCACTATATACTATCAAACTTGCAATGCACCTATGTTCTGAATATAGGGGCCCCTTGGGTAATGCACCTATTGGGCCCAAAGGGTTATCAAAGTCTTGTTCAACTCCTTCATTGGGGTCGCATATGTTGAACATTAATAAGACTTAATCCTTAGGTTGGAAGGATCCTTCTGACACCACCCCTTATTTGGAGGTTGGTAGGGGTTTGGAGAATAAACTATTTTCCTCACCTAGATCTTATGTTTATGACCTCAAAATGGGGTCAAGGTTGGCCACCACCATGTACAAGATAATTCATATTAAATGTAATGTGATGGATGTAGCAACTAAAGGCTCTACATAGGTTGGGTGCAATGATGATGAATATGTAGTTAAAAGTGCAACACAAACTAATGGCTCTCCCCCTAGGAGTCATCATGGTGACTCATTGAACACCATTGGAGGGAATTTAGATACATCAGAAGACCTAACTATCCCCTCCAACCAACTAATGCCAACCTGATCCATCTGGTGGATAAGGAATGATGTAATAAAAATAAAACAAGGAGCATGATGATTGATGCCATTAAGGAACTAGAACTAGTGATGAGAGGATCCTCAATAAGATTGTCCAAACTTAAGTAAATTACAAGGGAAGCAACCAAAAAAAGGAAGCTCACCCTCAAAACCAACCACTAATGTAAGAAATCGAAATACTCTCATAGAAAATGAGAGGGTTAAATAGCCCTCAGAAACAATATGAGCTAAGGTGTTTCAATTTGGAGAAAAATGTTGAAATTCTCCTCTTACAAGAGGTGAAGATGACCCAACAATATTTCAACACTATTATTGATTACATTTGGTCAGGTATCCCCTATGCCATTAGTGATGCCCATAGTTCTTCAAGTGGTATTTTTATCATGTGGAACCCTTGAAGACAAAGGGTCAACTCATTAGCTCCACCACTATTTTTTTTGTGGTCAATATGGTTGCCAGTGATACTATGTGGAACTTAGTTAATGTTTATGCTCCAAATACTTGCTTGGGCATACATAGTTTTTGGGAAGAGATCTTAGAGTTAATCTTAAATAATAAGAATTCTAATTAGATGATGATTGGTGATTTCAACATGCCCTTATACCCATCGGATAAATCTGGTAGAGTCTTGGACCATTTAGATAGTATGATTGACCTGGATGATTTTAGCACTAAGACTTGCCTCTTAGAAATAGATTTACATGGATAAAAGTATAACTTGTCCAATAATAGGAAAGGTAACAACCTTATCCAAGTGAGGTTGGAGAGGTTTTTTGTGTCTCCAAACTGGGATGTGGGTTCCAATCCACCCTATTGGCCCTCCCTAGTACTATTTTAGACCATAGTGCAATTCTCTTTAGTTGGAAGGGAAAACATCTCCAAAGACTGACCCCTTTCAGGTATGAGATAATGTGGACCTTACATAATGACTCTTCTAATCACATAAAGGAATGGTGGAATACCCCTATAAAGGGTTTTTCAATGATCAGAGTTAGTACAAACCTATAAATCATTAGAACAAATGTGAAGGGGTGGAATAAATAGACATTTGGGGATATATTTTTGTAAAAGAAGGATATTGGTATAAGCCTAAAGTCTATTCAAGAAAAACTAGCAAGTGGGGAAAAATCCCAAGAAATCTACAATGAGGAAGATATTCTAAGAGAAAAATAGAGGGATACTCTAAAAAGAGGAAGAGACCTTTTGGAAATAACGATTGAGGATCCAATGGTTAAAGGAAGGAGACAAAAATTCCCCCTTCTTCCACAAATCAACAAGTAGACATAGGAGGAGAAACATAATACAAAATCTAAAGGATTATTTGAACCAAGAAATCATAGATGACTTGGAGATTGGTGTATTGGCCACTAACTACTTCATCAATTCTTTTAGAGGAAACAACTATATTGATGGCTCTACTAAAGAAAAATTTCTTTAATGCCTACAACCTACTCTCACCCTGAAGGATAATGCCTTAATTATATCCCCTATATTTGAGGATGAGGTGAAAGTTATTTTCTTTTCTATGGGAGCCTACAAATCCTCGAGACCCGATGGTTTCCCTTAGACATTCTTTCAGGATTTATGGAAAATTATCAAATTTGACGTTATAAGGGATACAATAGACTTCTTGAGAATAGGGAAACTCTTGATAAAGATGAATAATACCTTCATATATTTGGTTCCTAAGGTTTCTGACCCAAGTAAGATTGAAGACTATAGACTAATGAGTTTATGCAATACCATTTATAAGATCTCAAAAGTTTTGGTTTATAGTATCAAACCCTTCCTTGATAAGATGATCAATACTAATATAAAAGGATTTGCACTAGGTAGACAAATACTCGATGCTATAATAAATACTCATGAAATTATCCATTAAATGGATACAAGTGGCTATCTAGGTATGGTTTTAAAGCCTGATATTTCTAAGGCTTATGACAGGGTTCTATGGGATTTCCTCTACAAAGTGTTGAAAAAATTGGGCTTTAGGGATAGACATATTCAAATAATTAGTACTTGTGTGGCGATAAAAAACCACTTTATTATATTCAATGCCATTTTATGGGGGGAAATTTGGTGTTGAGAAGGGTTTAGGAAAAGGGGATCCATTGTACCCCTATCTATTTATTATCTTATCTACATTTCTAGGTAAGAAATTCTTAAAGTTAGATAACATGGGCAAGTTGCAAGGGATTAAGGTGACCTCCACCTTACCTACTAGAGTCATAAAATATTTTTTGGATGACATTATCCTATTTTGGATAACCTCACTTGTTGAAGTAAGAATATGGAATAATTTCTTTAATAATTATGCCATTGTTTCTGGATAATATATCAATTATAAAAAAATTAATCTTTGTTTGTTTAACACCAAACAAGATCTCTAGGAAATGATTCATGGCATACCTAGATGTAATATTGTTGAGCTCCCAGGGAACTACTTGGTTCTCCCTCTAACTATTAATAAATTCTCTATGGACTTATGGAATTTCATCATTGAACAAATCTAAAGAAAACTAGTAGGCTAGAAAGGGAAACTCTTGAGCAATGTTGAGAAGCTTTAGCTCTTGGCCTCTTCTTTGCAAGGTATTATGATTTAATTCCTCTCACTTTTTAAAGTTAAGGTGTAATGCCCCTTTAGGGAACCCATGAGAAGTTAACCTAAACATGATACTAAGTTTACACAATTTTTTTTTTTAAGAGTTTACGACAACATCAATGTATGACGATGCAGAAGCAATACAATATAATTACAAATCAAACATACAAGTACAACTCAAACATAGATTAAAATCTCAAGGGTTCCTTGATGTTGATTACATAAATAATAATTAATCTACTTAATACAAAAACCATACAAAGTCCTCACATAATGCAAATAAGTACATTATTATATACATTAAATCCAGATACAACAATACCACAAGTTACACATGATAACCCACATCCATTGCACATGTCGGAGGGTATGTAATAATAATCCAATATAAAGTACAATATGATATCTCAAAATAATTGATACAATGGTGCAAGAACATAATGTAAGGAATATAAGAATACATCTCCAACAATAATGAACAAGAAGGTACAACTACTACAAGGATGATCCAGCAATGGTACACAATTGTCAGAATCTCAAATGGTAAAAGAATCACTACCACTCGACCTTATTAAACCTAAATGGTCCACTCCTACCTTGCTGAGGAGATAACAACAAACCCCACTAGGATATCAAATACCAAAAATAAAACACAATACAAACTAAGAAAGGGATCCTGAAAGATTTCTATCTCAGAAGGTACAATAGGATAACAAAGGTAAAACATACTCAACCAAAGGCAACCAACACATGTAGGAAACCTAAGATACATATGGGGAAGTGTCATCACATGAGCCAACTCTAGGGTTATCTTGGCAGTCCCTCAAGACCTCGATGCCCTAGTGACTCTATGTGGTATTAGTAATCCTCTCATGCAGATGAGATACCAACAATGCTATATCCAAATCCATGTAGGCAGCAAGCATAATCTCACAGACCATCCTAGCATGTACTAGAAATCAAGGCATGGGTGAGGAACATAAACATCTTATTAATGTTTCTATCCTAATAGATTTTATTATGTTATCACTTTATTAAGTCACTTGCAATAAGTTATCCTAGTAGCCACTTGCGGGCCCCGATGCCTATTGCAAGCCACTGCCCACCTATACACTCAATTAACCTACCTAGGTTCATAAATTAGATCACAAGAAGATGATAAAAATAAACCTCAAATCAATTCCTTAGTACAACAAGAACACATTGGTTCTCAAACCACAATACCACAACAACACTCTCAAGGTGTCCTCTAACATAAAATTCAGTAATACAACAATATGAGGTATATATAAACATTCACACAACCCCAAGCCTTTGGTATACAAATATAAAAGCCAACATATTTCCTTAATCCAATGAAATCACCAATCCCATACAATCCATAACAATTCATAAAATTCCCAACCAATTGGTTTGATATACTTAATCAATACAATAATTAAAATACCTCTACAATTTAATCAATCAAAATCTCAAGTTTATTTAACATTATTGATAATATAAAAGCAACATTAATTATCACCTAATCATTAATTAACAATATCAACTAACAAACATTAATATTAATTTAATTATTAAACATTAATATTTATTATTAATAAATATTAATTAATACTAAAATAAATTTAACTAAAAATTAATAACAAATTATTATAAATTACTATTTAAAAATAAATTAAAATAACAACAAATAAAAATAAAATGTAAAATAATAATTTTCATGGGGTCATGGGGGGTGCACTCATGGCAATCCCCTCCCCTCCTCTTGTGGCCCCACCGCAGGCTTTTTTTTTTTTTTAAATATATATATATATATATATATATATATATATATATATATATATATATATATATATATATATATATATATATATATATATATATATATATATATATATATATATATATATATATATATATATATATATATATATATATATATATATATATATATATATATATATATATATTTTAAATTTCTCTGTCAGAGAATTTCTTTGACGCAAACCAGAGAACACCTTTTTTATTATTATTTTTAAATTTCAAGTTTAATCTATTAATAATTATAGAAGGTTAAATTATTCAAATCTCCCATTTAATTAATTTTTTTTCATCTGATTTCAATTTCAAGGCTACATGCAAATTTCTAAATCCAACCCTAATTGATTCACTCTTATTGTTTTCCAACTAAATTCTTAGGGTTTGCACAACATCTCTCATATCTCTCATATATATATATTTCTTTTCAAAATCAAAATTAAACTAATAATAAATATAATTGATTTTCTAAAACCAAAGCATGTAGAATTTTGCTAAGAACAACCTAGGGTTTTATCACACATAATTTCTTAAATTTTACTTCATAAAACATTCTAGATCTGGGTTTATCAAGAATTCTTCACAAGAGGTCTTAATAACCAAATTAAACTAAAATAATGGTAAATCAAGCAATAACATAATAAAAAATTCAACAACCACTCGAACCCAATTTTTTTATTAAACCAAAATCCCAAGCAATAATTATATGAAACGTTATAGTATTTTACCTCGAAAAAATGCCTCTAGAAAAAATATTGTGAAAATCAATGTGATCTCCAATCCTTCTTCATACTTCAACAAAACAAAGTATGCGATAAGGTCTCACTCCCCACTACTAATAAGTATGACATTTTGCATTTGATATATAAGCCTTTTGTTCCAAAAAGCATAGAAGATCCCAAGAATCTGCCATTGCCATCACTTGTCAACTCAAATTCTAATCAAAAGCAATTGATAGTTGTTTCCTTCACAAAGCAAAAATATTACTATGTCAAAACTAATTATGTGAAGATCAGACATGATGAAGGTTCTAATATTTTGTCTCCACTGCATACACAAAATTCACATGGGCAGGGAAAACTATAATACATGCATCACAAGAAAAAGGTACGATTTCAAGCCCAAAACCCCAACTGTATAGAATCTAGAAGCAAACACAATGAGGGAGAATGGATAACTGTAACAAGAAGAAAAAATCACAATAGGAAAGCTACTAGTAATCCCCAATGCACATCAACACCTAGCATTCAACCAAATCAGGTCTCAGAGGCAAATAGGTTTCCATTAGGCAGTAATTCTAGGAAAAATTTAGTTAACAGAGATCGAGGTAACTCAAAATTAGGGCATCAAAATAATAATTCAAAACCCTACCTTAGGAAATAGTAAGGAAACCAAAATCCCCTAACATCTTGTCGAGCTAAAATTCTCTCCTCTAATAGTAATGATATGCACCAACCAAACCCTAGCATAATCCATATCTCATACTCAAAGATCAACAATAAAAATATGGGTGTGGTGTCAGTGCTACAAACTGGTGATAGGCACAAAGGAATCCCTAATGATAGAAGAGAATAATCTTTAGGGATAAGCATTAAAAACAAATTCCAAGACACTCCAACACTAATTAGAGTGACAATGGCAATATCTAATTATCAACAATGAACATAGTGAAGACCGCTGGTTTGAGTGTAAAAATTTGGGTTTCTTTGCTTACTGGAATGAACTTGAATCAAAGAATCCAAATCTGGTAAAATTGTTAAAATAATTTTGTAGCGATCAGGTAAGTATCTCTCCCCTTTCAAATTGCTTGGCATATTTATAATGTAGAAGTAAATTAATTAGAGATGAATTTCTTTCTAGGCCTCTCTATTTTTATAAAGGTTTTAGTGTGAATTTCATTAAATGGACACCTAATTTTGATGATAGTTCTGCAAAACTATTATGCCTTCCAACATGGGTTGTAATTAGATCTATACCAGCAAGATTATTACATTTTTAAATCTTGAAACACATAGGGTATTCAATAGGTGAATTTTTAGGCTTTGAAGCTAATTATAAAGACTCCAATGAAGTTAAGATCTTAGTTAATATAAAATCAGGTGTGCAATATTTTAAACCAATTAAAATCATCACTAATAGATCAATATACTATCTACAATTCTCTAAATTTGAAGGCCACATTCATAAAAATGCCCTCCTAGATTCTAAAACTAAAAGGGATCCTAATGTTTTAAGCTTTAAATAAACCCACAGAAACTCTAACTTAAAAAATATATTCCCAAAGACCGCCTCATCTAAATATGGATAAGGAGAAAGATCTTAAACAAGAGAATTTGGTACCATAGTCACAATAGAATCATCACATCAGAATAATATTTGTAAGCCAAGGCCCCGACTAGTTAGTAAAATTTGTTTTCCAAAGGGGAACATTAAGGAAGGGGAAATTGTGGAGGAAGATGTGGACCAGTGCCATGATATCAATCGATGGCATAATAGTAATGAGGATTTAGTTCAGGAAAAGGATCATCCATTATGTAGAGATCAATCAGAGACCCTAGCAAACAATTCAAGTGGAAATGGAGAAAACTTTTAGGATAGTAACAATTTTGATGAGAATATCAACATACTACAACAATGTGAACACTGCAGGCATCAAAGTATGTATATTGAAGACATTAAAGAAAATATGAGAAAGTACAGGTAGTTGATTAAATATATCATATTAATTCAAAATGATATAAGTGATCAACTTATTTTATGGTAAGAAGCCCATAAAGAACACCAACAAGTAAAAACTCAACCTTCCTCACCAGAGATTATAAGGGATCACACACATATGAATGCATTTGATAGCAACAATCTTCCTTCACTAGATAATGACCAAGATGAGAACAGAGAAGGTAAGGAGCTAACTATCTCATCCAAACCACATGATAGAATTGCTAAAGAAAACTATATAGGAAATGAAGCTTCAAATACATAGGAAGACAAGAATGATCCTTTAACAGAACCACTGGTGATCAAGGACCTGAACTTGACATACCTCAACCATGGCAGGACACAATACAAACTAATACTCAAGAAGAATATAAGATGCTTGACACAGATAAAAATGGAAGATGTAAAACTAATCCCAATAATTACATTAATAGAATAAATAAGGATGATTCAGTAGGAGAAAACATAAAAGGGATAGAGAATTAGAACAATTCATCCATAATAGAAACAAAAAGGCGGTCTGATAGCACAGTAACCAAATTGAAAAAGGAAAGAGAAAAAAGGAAAAATTGAAAAGTATACAAGTTTTGGCAAACTCCAACAGAAGGTAGAAATCATTTCTAAGATGACAACAAGCTTAAAGATTATCAAGAGGTAGAAGGGAAGGAGTGAAATCCTAATCATATTCCTATTGAAGTAGAAACTTTCATAAGAAATTATGAATCAACTAACCAAAATGGTAAAACTATTTTTTGGGATGAAGACAAAATGGAGAAGAGCAATGTAGAAACGACCCAATTTTGGGAGGAATTTGCAGTCCAAGAAATACCAGAAAGCCTGCAAGAACATAATAATTATATCGATAAAGGGGAGTAGGTTGAGAAATTAGAATCCACAGCTGATGAAGGGATTGACATAGGTCTAGACACTAGAATCAACGATAGAATAATACAAGAATTGGTAGAAAACAAGGAAGATAAAGAAGATGAATCTATAGCAAACAATGTGTTAAATGCAAGTAACAATCTACATAATTTAGGCATTACAGAAAACTTGGAAGGCATAGATCTCCCAAAATGTGGTAAACAAACCAAAAAATGAAGTAGGAAGTTTGTAGCTAAACTCATAACAGTTATAGGTATGGATGACAATAAAAAAAAGATCAATGACTTACTTCAAGCAGGGAAGGGGAAGTTCCTTCCCATGGAGCCACAAAGCTTACTACATGGAATGTTAGGGGCTTAAATGCCCCTAACAAAAATGATTTCTCAAGTGCAATTTATCTATTTTTGAATCAGAAATAATATTAATTCAAGAAAATAAACTAAATAAAGTGGAGGGTGAGAATTTTAGAAGAAATTTAGGAATTTGGAAATCTGAAATGGTAAAATCAGCAGGGGCCAGCTGAGGAATTGAGATTCTATGGGATCCCAGGAAGGTCAAATTTACTCTACAAGTATCCAACAGTAATTGGATGGGGGGGAAAGTTAGTAATTCCATAAGTGAAGTATGTTTTTCTCTCATTAATGTATATGGACCTATCCAAACTATAAAAAAGCAAACAGTTTGGAATGAGATTAGTAATTTTTTGGAGGCAATCCCTAGAGAGAATTTCTTTTTGGGGGGAGATTTTAATGGTCTTTTGAATTTAGAAGAAAAGTCAAGAGGCACCACAATAATATCATAGGCTATTATAGACTTTAAAAATTGGTTTGTAAACAATAGTCTAATTGATATACCAACCTCCAATGGGGTTTTTAATTGGAAAAATAGAAGAATTGGATTCTGCAATATTGTAGAAAGATTGGATAGATTTATATTAAAGGGGACTTATCAACCTTTAATTTACCTTTCAACTCTATCATTCTCCCCAATTCTGGATCTGATCGCTTTTTGGTTAGATTAGAGATTGGAGAAATACCCAAACCATCTAGGAATCCCTTCAAATGCGAAATAATATGGTTTTTACATGAATATTTTCTAAAAAAGATTTAACTATGGTTGCAAGAAGGAAACTTCAAAGGTTCAAAGATGTTTTGTTTTATGGAAAAATTAAAAACTTTGAAAGAAAAAATAATCAAATGGAATAAAGATCATTTTAATAATATATTCAAAGAAAAACTAGAAAATGAAGAAGAATTGAAAAAACTCAATGATGAAGTTATAAGAGTAGGTATGGACAATGAAAAATACCATAGAGAGAAAGAATTACTTGCTAAGAAGGAAAACATCTTAGCAAAAGAAGAAGTATTTTGGAAACAAAAATCTTGGGATACATGGTTATCAAAAGGAGATAGACACACAAAATTTGACCATAATAGTACTCTTAATAAAAGAAATATCAATAGAATCTCAAAGATTAAGGATAATGAAGGGAATGCAATTGATAACCCAAGCAAAATAGCAAAAGTCTTTGTTAAGTTCTTTACAGAAATCCTAAATAATTACGAATCCTCAAATCTAACAACCCAAAATAAGATGTTAGGTTCTATTCCCAAAATCATAATAACAAAAGATAACAAAAACCTTAATAAGAAGTTCTCTAAAGAAGAAATTAAAGAAGCACATTTTCAACTTAACCTAGATAAATTTCCGGGCCCGGATGACTTTCAAGACTTCTTCTTTCAAAAGTATTGGGACATACTAGGACATGATTTATGGTAGGCTATTGAGTCTACTAGAAATTCAAGATCACTGCTAACTGAAATTAATAATACCTTCTTAGCACTAATTCCCAAGAAAACTGATCATGAGGACTTTGGTGATTTTAGGCTTATAGCTTTATGCAATACAATCTATTAAATCCTATCTAAAGCATTGGCTAATAGACTAAAGAGATTATTACCAAAACTCATATCAAAAGAGAAAATAGGTTTTGTTCCCAACAAATCCATCTTTGACGGCATAATTATAATCCAAGAACTTATGCATTTTGCTCAAGAAAATAAAGAACCATGCATGCTAATGAAGCTAGACATTCAAAAAGCACATGATAAAATCTATTAGATATTTATATGTAAATCTCTCGAAGACTTTGACTTCTCTCATCAGTGGATCAACTTAATATATAATTGCATTTCAACGCCCAAAATTTCCCTCCTCATCAATGGTACACCAGAAGGTTTTCTCAACATATCAAGAGGAATTAGGCAAGGGGATCCAATATCTCCTTTCCTATTCATTATAATGGTAGAAGCCTTTGGTAGAGCAATCAAATCAGCCCATACAACTAGGAAGATCAAAGGTATTCAAGTTACAGAGGAAGTCCCTAAAATTACTCATCAACAATTTGCAGACGATATGATCTGTCCAAGAGAAAGCACAATGGAAGAGGCTCAAAATTATAGACAAATTATTAAAACCTATATGGAAGCATCAAAGAAAAAATTAAATCTGACTAAATCAGATATTTTCTTTCTTAACACAACCCCTAATTTAGAAAATAACATTTTCAATCTAATGGGATATAGGAAAGGAACCTTTCCATGTAAATACCTTGGTATTTTGTTAGAAAGAGATGTTAGAGAAAGTAAATCTTGGAATCTTATTTCAGATAAATTAGATTAAAAAAATGGAAAGTTGGAAAGAAAAATGGCTAAACAAAGCAGGTAGGTCAACAATGATTAAATTAGTGTTATTCACTATTCCCACTTTCTAGATGCATCGCTTTCCTCTTCCTAAAGGAGTAAAAATAAATTTAGACAACAAACTAAAAAGTTTTTTTGGAAAGGTGCTTTAGATAGAAAGAAAGAAGCTTTGATAAAATGGGACAATATATATAGAGCTAAAGAGTATGGAGGACTAGGTATTAAAAATTTGAGTTGGCAAAACAAAGCATTGGGAGCTAAATTGATATGGAGAATGTATCAAGAAAATGAAAGCAAATGGGCTAAAAATGTATACCATAAATACTTGAATAGCACAAATCCTTTATCCCTCTTTCGATCTAAGACCCCCCCAAAAGGCTCCAATGTTTGGAACTTTATGATGAGTTGTAATTCATTAATAGCTAACAATCTAGTATCATACATAGGGTTATGAGAGGATGCACTTTTTTGGGAAGATTCATTGGATGGGCTTCCACCTCCGGACAATTTTAACCTACCATATAACATAAAATATACTCTCTCTAATCTTTGGGGGCAACGAGTCAGTGATTACAAAATCAAAACCAATGATAACCAAAATATGGGATGGCAATGGGAATCCTTGGAGGAAACTTCATTCTCAACTCAAGAAAAACATACTCGTGAACTAATTTTAAGAAGAAGAATTGTCAACCACAAGGAAACGAAAGATAGACTGATTTAGGGAGCCTCAAAGGATGGAAATATAACATCAAAAAAGGATATGAAAGGATAATTAATTCTCAACAATGGGATAAGATTGATATCCCTCTCAATCTATGTTGGGATTCAGTTGGCCTTCCTAAGGCAGGTATCTTCCTATGGGCGACCCTTCAGAAAAGAATCCTAACTACAGATCGATTCACCAAGATGGGCCTCGAGGGACCATCTAGATTCCCTCTTTGTGAAAATGATTATGAAATTGTTGAACATTTTTTGTTTAAGTGTTCTTACACTAGAAACTATTGGCAATGGTTATGTCAAAAACTTAATTGGCAAATAGCATTCCCTGACAGCCTTCTGGATTTCCTTAAAAATTATCCAAAACATGATAAGTCTATGGTGTATAGCAACTTATGGAAAATATCTCCATCAATTCTTCTATGGAAATTATGAAAGGAGAGAAACAAAAGAATATTTTGTAATAAAAGCATGGAAATACCTTCTTTGTTAAATAAATTAGAGGCATGTATTATAGAGGTATCTAACAATAATCTTAGGAACACATTCAAGGAAGAAGGATCCTTTTTCGAATGGGATGCAGAAATGCGTAAAAACTGGTATAATCTTATTAATCCTCCTATGACTCATTTAAAATCAAGTAAAATTTTTAGGGCTAAATGTAAATGGACTCCTCCACCATTAGGATGGGAAAAGATAAATCTCGATGGGGCATCTAGAGGCAACCCTAGTCAAGTAGGTCTAGGTTGCTTAATACACTCTGACAAGGGAACATGTACAGCAAAATGAGCTAAACCTTTAGGGGCATTGTCTAACAATCTTGTAGAATTAGAGGCTCTCATAGAAGGGTTAAGCCTTAGTCAGGATATGGGTATTAGAAAACTAGTTATAGAAGGTGATTGAAAACTAATCTTGAATGCACTAAGGAAAATAAAAACTCCTAATTGGCAATTATACTCCAAACTTGAATATGCATTAATGATATTAGATAAATTCAAAGATATAACTATAAATCATATTTATCATGAAGGCAATAAGGAAGTAGATAATTTTGTCAATAAAGGCACAGATGGAGAGACTATTCTAAACAAGACTAATCAATATTAACAGTTCAGTACTCTATCTAATATTAAATGGAACGTTAAAATTTTAATAATAAAAGAAATATTCTAACAAATCAAGATATGAACACTATCCCTTCAAAAAGACAATCAATATTTTTGTAACCTCAGAAAATACAAATCTACATTTATCATCTCCTCCTATTTAGGTTTTGTAGTAAGTGGGCAATCAAATGATCTTGGTCCTTTTAGTATCTTAATTCAAGGATACAAGTCTATTATCGAGCAGCCAAATCAAAGAGGCTTAAAATAGATTCAGAGCTACAAAGTATACTGTGTGATGATGATAATCACCTTCATGAAATTAAGATCAAATTAGTAACAACTCAAAGTAAATACAATGCAAATCTAATTAAAATTGAAACTAAGATCTATAACATCTCATGGTTCTCTAGAAAGATGTGGTAAGTGAAGCTCTCAGCTTAATCTCCACTAGTGACACTTCTAAAATGAGAATGTATGCTGCTACAATGCTTCTACAATGATTATTCTAGCTCAAATTGATACAAAGATATGCAAATTTCTCTAAATGCTCTTGGAATACTCTTCAATTGCCTATAGTAACAATGCTTTGCAAATGAATTTCTAAGATGAGAATTGCTCTCAAAATGCTTCATATTTATAGTAAATTCCCAAGGGTAGGGGGTGGAGTGAAGTAATCATGATTAACCCTTGGTTGAGTCAAAAACTTTGCATTGTTCATAAATGGGGGGACAATTTAAAGGTTTGTCTCAAAGCTTTGGACAAAAGGACAAGATTGAGTGGTTGAGATTGAAACTTTAGAATGAGTGATTGAGATTCATCTTTTTTGAGTGATTTATGTCTTTTTGTCCTCAATTTTCATTGGTTGCTCAACTTTGTTGAAAGATATTAGAAATTATTAAATTCATTTAATTAATTAAATTTAGCCATGTAAGGGTAATAGGTTCATTTTGATTTTTGATTTAAACAACTATACAACTAATTGATTAAAATCAATTATATAGTGTTTTTCACCCTTTTAAGCTTTAATTTAATTATTTAACATCATTATTTGATTTTTCCTTTTCCTTAATTGATTTTGTCCAATTTGATTTAATAAATGTCCATTTGAAATTTGATTTGATCCTTTTTAATTAAGATTTAATGTATTTTGATGATTTTGAGCCATTTTATTGATTTTAAAAGCACTTGCCCATTTTTGAGTGTCTACAAATGCCCCTCTTTGAATTGATGTGCAAAGCTCATTGATTCAAAGAAAAAATAATTAGTCCTAATTCTGATTGATTGATACACCACTCTGATTTGATAACCTGATATGATTTGATTGCTAGAACCTCTGATTTGATATTTGATATGCCCCACTGATATGCCTCTGATAATAATTTGAAATTTTAATGCCCCAAATTTCATGATATTTGATGCCAATTTGATACTCTTATGATGCCCCCTCAGAAAAGAAACATATTGATTGCTTGATAGAAATTTTGATGATGTTTGATTGATTGATCCAATATGTTTTCATTTCTAAAAAACATTTGATGATATGCCATGATTTAACAATTTTGCCTCGGTTGAATTGATATACTGATATAGAAAAACCATGATTAATAAAATGTTGTTGATGTCTCTAGATGAATGATTGAACGTCCAAGATAGCTAGGTCTATTGTAGTTAAGCAAACAAGTGATTAGGATATCAGGATAATAGTACCAATGAATGTGATTTGTCAATCTGATAGGATAGTAAAACTGATAGGTAGGATACTGATAATTTGCTCTCAAGACATAGAGACATGAACAAATGGTACTAGGTTTGATAGGATTGATACTATTGTTCCTGCCTCACGATCAAGAGTTGGGAAACAATAAGTTGGTACTGATTGATTGATTAATTGACATAAAATGATTCACTGATATAGAATACTGATATGATTCCCTTGATTTGTAAAATAGGCACATTTCTATAAGCTATACATATGGTCCCTAGCTTATTGGATATTTGATTTATGGATCTTCCTTTTTGTTGATTTTATATCATATTGATATTTTATTGATCGGGACTTGATGTATCATTTTGTTGATGACATTGTATCTTGATATACAAATTTATTGGATCTTTGATGTTATGAACATTGATATGATGATATGGACTTTGCCTTGATTCCCCCTTTTTGATTGATCAAGATAATTAACTGAAACCCCTTTTCCCTTGGAAAAATAACTACAACCAATGCATTTAATCTAACATGAAAATGCAATTCAATGCAACTAAGTGTCACTAGCTTTTTAGCAAAGAAATGCCTTAGAGAAATATTTTCATCATTGAGCATTGTGGGACCAGAAAGTAAGTACAACCATCACTGACCACATCATGATGATATGAATACCGCTTTTAATCACTTTTGGTAACCCCCTTTAGAAAACTAGTACAACCCTCACTAGTTGGATGACCAAACTATGGGAGTATGAATACTAGTTTCAACGGATTCAATGTTGCAAACAAACAAAGGTCAACCCTCCATGCTATGTGAAAGTCCTCGATGATTCTTTGATGACCATGTCGTTAGATGAATTCACATAAGTTGATGGATCTTCCTCAAGACAGTCACTTAAAGGCAAGAAAACTATCATGTCTCTATCATGGCCAATCTAGTCGAAACATCATCGATTAGCTAAAAAGATGTGATAAAAACCAATTCAATAAAGATCATCAAAATAAAGCTTCAAGTGTTTTGCAATGTATCAAGATTTTCAAATAGAATTTCCAACCATTCTGATCTTTTAAGTGTTGTCATTTTTTTAATCTTGAATAATAAAGTCAATGAAGGCTCAAGGATTAAGTTGTAGGATCGAAATACTTGGGTTTTGAACAATGATATCCATCAAAGGTTCAAAAAAATCTCTCTTCTAAAGCTCTGATAATTCCCTCTCTGATGTGTGACCAAAAGTAGCACTATTTAATCCATTTGAGTTTAATGCATTTCTTCATGTGAATTGATACCTGTTTGTTGAAATTAGCTAATTAAGATCAAATGCCTTTGATTGGATAGGAAAAATGTTGGACTTGGGCAAACTTTTAAAATATTACAAAAGGTCGGTTTATGCAAGATGTAGCTCAAAGCACTTTATGCAAGAAATTACCAACTCTCAAATAAGATCACATTGGTTTTCCCCCAATGTCTAGCAAGATATAGGACATGAAGGATGGATTTGCAAGCTGATGGATTAGAGATGGAAAAGTCATGATGGATGAAGCATGCAAATGTGACCCATAGGACCATCTCCTCAAGAGTACCCAAGCTAAGGAAAAATGATATAGCAATGTGAAGCATGTTTTTGGATAAGCCATGGAAGCCAATGATGCAGTGCTAGATAGCCTATAGGATAACAATTTGCTGTCATGAAAATGAGGGATCCAAAAGAATGGACATGTCAAGAAGTTTTTGATAACAATTTTTTTTACTTTAAGTTCTTAATTTTGATCAAGACCAAGGGGTCAATTTGGGTAATATGTGGATAAGATAGCACAATCCGGGTAAAGGGGTGATGAAGGTTATGAAAGGATGTTTTGGGATTATGAAAAGATTGTCAAGGAATAATGAAGGTGAATTTGGGAAAAGCAAGATCATGATAGGGTAACATGGATGCAACAAGTACATGAGTTGATGGAAAGGATAATAGATGTCAAGCTACTTAATGCTCATGGATGTGTTCAACCTTGTCAAGATGAAGGTGAGAGATGAAATATGGATGGAACTTGCCCCCAAGTGTGGAGTGCAAGAAGGAGGAATTACGCATGATGCCTGTTTACCAGGTTTTCATCATGGTATTTATTTCTCTTTACTTTTGCTACCCAGGTGCCTATTGCTAGGTTTTCACCAAGGCACTTTTTTTTTTCTTTTGTTTTCTTTTTCTCTTTTTTTTGTATTTTTCAATATTTTCCCAACATCGGGATCTTTGGGCAATGCTCTTCTAAAAGATATGATGTAATAAACCAAGGGTATAGCTAGGATGCTCAAAGATATTGATAAGAGGGATGGAAATATGGAAAGTAGGTATTGGAAAATGAATGTGAGGATAAGAAGAAGGTATGTTGTAGATGAAAATGTTGGCAAGATCAACTTTGACACACACTTTGAAGAGTGGTGGAATGATGGAGGAACAATAGATGAAGGAGGTAAGGATCTTCTTGGGGTAGTGAATTTTGGGATATAGGAACCCAAATTAGACTTGGAAAGTGGAAGATGTTTGGAATGAGATGGAATGGAAGCCTTTGGAAGCTTGAATGTCAATTTTGATTTTTCTTTTGTGTGCAAGTCTTTCAACAGTGACTTGGGAATCCACATAGTCTTTGATTTTTCTTTCTTTTGTGATGCTTTTGAATGCATTTCTTCAATGAGGGATTTAGGAACCCACATTTTATTTTTTCCTTTTTGCTTGGTGGACCTTTGTGACCTTTTGGATATTTCATTTTTCTTTGTGGAACTTTGCGGTCTTTTGGATATTTCATTTTTCTTTTCATTCACATGTCGATTAGATGGGACATTGTGATTTTTATACACATATGGATTCTTGGATTTATGATTTTTATGTTGCACATAAACATTGCTTCCAAAAGACTTAGGAATTGTGGATGAATAGGAATAATATGGAGGGTTCATATGGATTGGTGTTTGGACATTCTTCAAGTATGTGTGCCTTCGTTGATCTTGATACATGGTAGGGTAAGTGAATGGAGAGCTAGGGATGATAGGAATAGAGGATGGAGGAATATATGGACCTAATACAGATGGAAGGGATGAAGACTTTTGTTTTAGGACATAGAAACCCAAAATGGATTTTAAGGATAATGAAGGCATATGGTTGCATCTGAATGGAGGGATATAAGGTGTGAAAGGGATATCAATATCTTTGGAAGAAGCTGCATTGCCAAAGTTCACATCTTTAAGATTTATCTTTATATCAATAGGCTCATGAATAGCTTTGATAGGAACACATTTGATAGGATCAACTGAAGCTTGAAGGGATTTATTATCATGCAAGGGATTTGGAAGAATGATGGTTTCTTGAGGTGAACATGGAGGAATATGACAAGGAAATGATAGGATACTTTGATCTTGACAAGGATCTTCAAATGGTGTAGAGAGGGTATTTTGCTCTTGACTTTCAATATGCTCATTGGAAATTGTGGAAGTGATATCTTGATCTTGCTTGAGAAGTGGAGAAAATATGGAACTTGGAAGGATATTTGGTTCTTGGAGTGGAAAAACATCATCTTGGAAGATATGAAAGGATGCAAGGGGATCATCACAAGGTTCTATGGATATGGGACCTTCATCAAATATGGGAGGGGATTGTATATAATCTTTATCTTGATCTTTATCAACATTTGTTTCTTTTCTCTTTGGATTATCCTCTTGACATGGAGTCGTGCTTCTAAGGACAAGGTAGATGTTTGGATATGTGTGGGGGATGCTTGGAAGAATAATGTAGGATCCTTTTGAAGGGGTATAATAGGCATTGAAGCACATGAAGCTTTGGGGTCCAAGATCTTTGAAGCATAGAAACAATCTGTAGCAAGATGTAAGTTAGCTTGGGTTTCTTTTAGAGGTAGCCCTTGAGGGTAGACATAGTCAATGGGAAAAGTGTCATCATTAGGCTCATTCTTTGATGGAGGAATTTTGGATAGTTGTGAAGCTTTGTGAGATGAACTAAAGATGAAAGGAGTACAAGCTATGGGAGAAACCTTGCTAGATAGAGGTTTGTGCATTAGATCTTTCTTGAGAGTGGTACTTTCTTCTTCACACTCTTTTTTACCTTGATCACAAATAGATTCATCATGAAATTTCCCTTGATCCAAGATAGGTTTGTTGCTCTTAAATGTTTCTTTTTGTGAGAAGGATGAAGATATGAATGGCCCATCATTATAAAGAAAAGGACACATTGATCTTAATTTTGGCTTTTTAGATGATGCCTCTTTTTGTTTTTCCTCATTCTCCCTCAAATTTGATGTGTCAAAATTATGAGGAAGCTTAGCTCCTGATTGAGCTAACTTCATGAAGTATGATTCTTTATCCCTCTTCAAAATTAATTGCATTGTTTCCATAAATATGGGATCTTGGATTTCTTCTGAAACTTCTTCTTTAGACACCTCATCATTTTGATTCCAATGGAGATTCTGATGTGAGGAAAATGAAGATATGGATGGCCTATCATTATAAAGAAAAGGACACATTGATCTTAATTATGGCTTTTTAGATGATGTATCTTTTTGTTTTTCCTTATTCTCCCTCAAGGTTGATGTGTCAAAATTATGAGGAAGCTTAGCTCCTGATTGAGCTAACTTCATGAAATATGCTTCTTTATCCCTATTCATAATTAATCCCATTATTTCCATAAACATAGGATCTTGGATTGCTTCTGAAACTTCTTCTTGAAACACCTCATCATTTTGATTCCAATGGAGATTTTGATCTTGATTTCGATAATTATGCTCCATAATAGGATTGATTCATTTCTCAAATAGTTCCATCGTTATAAATTTTTCTCAGGAATATGATCTATTTGTTGCACTGATAAAGAATATCTCCAAAAAGGGTATCCAAATATGAAACCAAATTTTTCTGAAACCCTCAGGAAATGTCCATTGTTTGCCTTTCTTTGTTCCTGGGCATCACTTGCCAGTGTGTAGGCATGACTTAACAACTGATACACGGTTACTGGAATATTCTTAGGTGACACTCTACAGGTCAGCAGGTGGCTTTTCTTTGTTGATAGGCATGATTTAAATTTTTTCGGGCGTCACTTAAACTGTTATAGGTGTGATTTAAATTTTTCCAAGCGTCACTTAAACTATTATAGGTGTGACTTTATTGTTGACAGGCATCACTTTAAAATTCATAGGCGTAACTTCCCTATGCATAGGTGGCACTTTACTGGTCATAGGCATAACTTCACTGTGCATAGGTGACACTATATTGACTAGGTTGTAAATTTTAGATTTTAAAACTTGTAAGATCAGGTTTATGGAATTTTCTTGTTTGAAAATGGAACACAATCGCAACACACACATCAAATTTTAATCATGTCCCTAAAACCACACTAAGGTGTATGTTCTCGGTCATTTTTCACAAGTATTGAACAAGAAAGTATTCCACGCAGTCTACCTATAGTCAAATTTGGTTTTTAACATTGTTCGGCTCTATAAGGTAGCTTGCTACTTATCAGGTTTTATTGAACAATTCCGTTCTAAACTATGCCAAGTTCTTATACCCACTTGTGGGCTTCCAACGTGCACAAAAGCATGATTTGGTGCAATCCCTGAAAGGACTACTAGAGGAAGCGAAGACACTTGCACATAATCTAGCCACTTCCCTTTTAAGGAAAAATGTATTTTTATTATAGTGGGTTGGATATTACCATGGAAAATGCGGTTGTCTCCCACTTGGGTTCTTCTCTCTCACTGTCCCCGTAAGGAAAATCTCCAGAGGTAGGCCCTCTATTGCTCTATTTTAACTAGCATGTTCATATAAAGCAAGGAAATGGAATTAAGAGCAAGTTTTTGGGAATTTGGTTCACCTAAAAGGTGAAGAGCATATCCCTAACTTTCTCTTAGTTTCCTAAACACTCAAGAAAAAATGTTCTTTTTCAGTCCCCTAACAAAGAGATTCTTATGATTGAGGTGTTTCGTCAATTCCTTATTTTAATTAAGCTAGATTCAATGAATGCCACAATTTAAGCAAGTGCAAGCTTGATTTGATGAATACCTTTTCCTTTGTAGCTAACAATGGCTAGGCACTTTTTTATGATTTTTGCCTTTTATCTTGCTTTTACTCACCTAGTGGCTATCATTCTTGCCCCCTCCTCCAACAAGTTACTCAACAAAGCCATTCAAAATGAGGGGAAACCAAAAGAATAAAGTGAAATTGCAACTAAGTGTTATTGATAAGATTTTTCAATGAAAACTTTAACAACTTAATGTAACAAATTTCAACTTAGAGTAGGAAATTTAAGCTTTTAAGCCTCTACAACTTTGATGTAATGAGCATATAACTTTTCTTCCAAGCCTAAACTCTCTAAAATTAAAGCACTATGCAATTCCTTTTCACGTTTAGCTTGTAGTCTTACCTCTTTGCTTGGTTGTGTAACTCTGCTCTCTAGCTTTTGCACTTTTCTGTGCCTACTTATTTACAATAAAAACATATAGATAGAGAGTAAGATAATTGAATTTATCAATTTGACAACAAATTAAAGCAATAGACAATAGGCATCATTATCTAGCTAATATGTGTAATTAAACTGTTAGCAGGCGTAACTTTAACAATAGAGAGCGTCAGTTTCTAGCGGCTCAAGCGTTATTTAAAGTTACTCAGGTGTGACAATTTATTTACTAAGCGTAACAATTAATGTAAACCGTGTAAGATAAGCTATTTAAAGTGGTGATTCACAAAAATTAGGCATCATTTAGAAGATACTAGGCGTGACAGTTTGTGTAAATTATGTCGTAAAGCTTGTCATAGGTGATAAAAGATAGTGAATAAGTGATACTTCCTAGGTCTCAAGTGTCGCTTTACTATCTCAGGCGTAGCAATTTATCTCACAGACGTCATTTAAATGCTAGTACGTGTCATTTGACTACTGTTACACGTCATTTCATTGCTAGTATGCATCATTTAAATGTTGGTACGCATCATTTGACTATTGCTACACATCATTTCACTGCTAGTACGCATCATTTAAATGCTGGTACACATCATTTGACTGCTAGTACGCATCATTTCTCCTATTTCCTGCAAAAAATTACAAAAAAGTGACAACAAAAACACACAAAATCTTGATGAAAATGTTAGAAATGAGGCTCAAAGCCCCACGGTGGGCACCTTTTGTGTGATGATGATAATCACCTTCATCAAATTAAGATCAAATTAGTAACAACTCAAAGTAAATACAATGCAAATCTAATTAAAATTAAAACTAAGATCTATAGCATCTCATGGTTCTCTAGAAATATGTGGTAAGTGAAGCTCTCAGCTCAATCTCCACTAGTGACACTTCTAAAATGAGAATGTATGCTGCTACAATGCTTCTACAATGATTATTCTAGCTCAAATTGATACAAAGATATGCAAATTGCTCTAAATGCTCTTAGAATGCTCTTCAATTGCCTATAGTAACAATGCTTTGCAAATAAATTTCTAAGATGAGAATTGCTCTCAAAATGCTCCATACTTATAGTAAATTCCCAAGGGTAGGGGGTGGAGTGAAGTAATCATGATTAACCCTTGGTTGAGTCAAAAACTTTGCATTGTTCATAAATGGGCGGACAATTTAAAAGTTTGTCTCAAAGCTTTGGACAAAAGGAAAAAATTGAGTGATTGAGATTGAAACTTTAGAATGAGTGATTGAGATTCATCTTTTTTGAGTGATTTATGTCTTTTTATCCTCAATTTTCATTGGTTGCTCAACTTTGTTGAAAGATATTAGAAATTATTAAATTCAATTAATTAATTAAATTTAGCCATGTAAGGGTAATAGGTTCATTTTGATTTTTTATTTAAACTATACAACTAATTGATTAAAATCAATTATATAGTGTTTTTCTCCCCTTTAAGCTTTGATTTAATTATTTAACATCATTATTTGATTTTTCCTTTGCTTTAATTGATTTTGTCCAATTTGATTTAATAAATGTCCATTTGAAATTTGATTTGATCCTTTTTAATTAAGATTTAATGCATTTTGATGATTATGAGCCATTTTATTGATTTCAAAAGCACTTGCCCATTTTTGAGTGTCTACATATACATATTAAACTGGTAAAAGAAAGAATTGGGCCTCTGGATCTTAAGTAATTTCAAAATAATACAAATAAGGCAATTATAACCAAAGAGTGTAGCAAGTAGGCATTTCAGGTCCCTTTTTCAATCAAAATGTTATGTGCTTACACATAAATATTATAAAACCAAAAGTTTATAGAGCTACTTGGACTAGATCATCAATCGAGGATTATAACATAAGTCTCTCCATTTAGATTCTTATAGTCGTAGTTTTTTGAGTAATTCATTTTAAACATAGTCACATTTCAATTTTAGAGTTATGTTAGTATATATGTTTATATTTACCTCCTTCGAATATCGTCCCTCCCATATCAATTTAAATATTGTATTCACTTATTCTCTTATCTAAACGTTTAAGTATCCCTCATTCAAACATTAAGTATATTCATATAAAATAAATATAATAACTCATTTAAATTTTAATCTTTTTTTCCTAGATAGATATATCTTCTTTTTTCTATTGGTTCTTTAGGCTCTTCTATATAGCATTTATTAACTCACTAGCTCCTCACTATTTTCATTTCATTCTTGAAAATCATCACAAATATAGTAAAGTATTGGATTAATCTTATGTTTTCATTTATTCTAGTTTATCCTTATCCCTTAGTCTCCTGCTATTCTCTTAGTCTTGTCCTATTATTTTTCCTTCTGCATATTTTCCATCAATCATTAGTTGGTATGTATATTAGCTCTGGCTGGTAGATTTTATCCTATTAATTATTTTGTCGGCCATAGGCTCCATAACTAATCATTACTTGTAGAAGTTTCTCGGCCTTTCCTATTCTTTCAATTAGTTTTCGCTCTTTTTGTAGTTTCCATTTATTGAAGCTAGTTTTCTTCTATCTTCCCACTTTCTTTCTCTTTTTGTATCTCTGAACCCAATCCCCCAATCCAGAATAGTAACATTTAGTTATAGAACTGAGATCTCCCTATATCATTCTCAAGAGGAGAGGATAATGGCATTCACTGGCCAAATCAAACTAGTAAGGTAGAGTAGACTTTTGAGAAAGGTGAATGATATCACTTGGCTGGCGGTGAAAAAATAAATTGGGGAGAATCACCTCAATTTAGAGTCATTCTTGTAGAACTAACAGTGATGTAATATGGAGCTTGATAGTATGTGCCTTTCGTGATAATATTAAACCTTGGAATATTAAATGATTATGTGAAGTGGTCTTTGATCATACTTGTTGAAGGGACTAAGTAATGTGGTAGAAAATATCAACCATCTCCTAGATATTCCTCACCCTAAAGACTACATGACATAGACTATAGGTAGCTTGAAATATACCATAGTCCCTAAACATCTAATTTTATATATCAAGGACAAAGAAGCTTTTGAGTGACCCTGGCCAGAGATGGAGAGGTATCTTCATTTTCTATTACAATGGTTTGATATTGTAGACAACTCTAGAAATTTTCTTGAGGTCCTTTTCAAGGATTCAGGCATCAAGTTACCTTCAAAAGTGGATTGCAGGAATCATGCCTAACTTGAAATATGCCTCCCATATCTTTGCAGAGCTACAAGAACCAAGAAAAGAAAAATTACAAAGGTTTCAGGAGGTATAGGTAAACCTTCAATGGATTCTAATTAGGACGAGGAGATAATTATAGTCAAGCCATGACTAATATAGGACTCATCCTTTTGGAATTTATCAATATATGGTTTGGTGTGTAATCTCGCGGTAGGTAGTAGGTTTGTCTTTCTCTCTCACTCAGTTGAGTCTTTTGTCTAGCCTTCTATCATTAGGGTTTAGCTTTTGTAGTCTTGTTAAATTATATAAAATGTAATATATCACCTTATTTTGTAATCTCTATGTCTAGCAAGCCTCAGTGTCATTTTCAAACTCTTTTTCAAAATCTATTTTAAGCTCTTAATCAGTCAGCAGGTATAATAGATATCAGGATCTTGAATGAATATATGACTAAAATGTAAATGCTATATGATGAATATAAAAATAAAATTTTTATGAACTGACGAGTTTAGTTTGAAATGAATTTAGAATAGAGTCTTAAAAATTTGATTTATTTGGTAAGGAAGATCCCTTGGAAATACTCAGATTTAAGGAAGAATATGATGGCTAGGAGGAATGACACACTTCTTTCTCTGTAGCTTCATAATTGAATAACAATAATCCTGTTAAAGACTCATTAAAAAATACTACCTATAATATGGATAGATTGTGATCTATTTGATGGCTTAGGATGATGCTTTAGATCATTAGCTCTCTGCAAATGTGTTTTTAATTATCAACATGTATAGGATTTATCTCAGTTGGTATCAAGCTATAATAACCATTTAGGATCTTACAAAGATTAGCTTTGTTTATACCCCGAAATAGAGTATACATAGGAACAAATAAATAAATCTTAATTAAGTAGATTAAGAAGTAAACTAATAGGTTAGATAATCTTATAATTTGAAATAACAAAAGATATGAGGATGGAGATTCCCATCTTACAAATGGTTTATAACACAGTCAAATTTGATTTTAGAGAAGATAGAGCTAATAGAGTAATAATCTAGGCTTAAGGAAATCCTCCATTCAGTGAGCCCTTAATTCTTTAAAATGTAATATGATTACTCCACCTTATCTGCATCCCAGTTTGAATATGTAGTCCTAATGGATGAACAAGGTCTTATATTAATAGAATCTAGAACCGCAATCCTAAGTTAAGGAGGAACACAATACAAATAGAGGATAAAGGTCTTAGCATGAATATTAATAGGTAGGAAGTATTTAAATTTGAGGTTATCATACCCTTTTAATAAGATTTCCTTGTTCACCTAAACTTTTGAACTTCTTATCCATTCTCATCCCCGGGGTAGACATTAAGACTATTTTTCAGTCATACCAATCGATATGACCTTTCACATTCAAACCTGGCTATAAATAGACCGAGCAATCAATATTTAGATAGTCTCTCACAATGAACATAATCATTAATCTTAGGGGGTTGACATCTCAGGAAGTCTTCAACGAACCAATAACAGGTCTTAATTTAAGAGTTGTCCTTCTCAATACTCATTTTTTGATTTCAAGATCTGTCTACTGAATTTTAGGCAAATAATTTATTACCAACACTGACTGGCATCAAGTGTATAGTGATATCACCTCTATGTTTTTAGCCATGATTTTTTTGATAGATTCAGACAAAACACCTTGTGCAAAAGATTGTTCAAAGCTGAATTCTTGGGAAATTTGTGGAGAAGATTCTGGAAAATATTTGTAATGATTTGTTTATTTTCAATCATTTTCATTATGATCTCCCTTATCATGGGATATAGTTAGTGCCATTATACCCCATTGTCTCCTCTTTTGATCTAGTCAAACTTATTGAATGGTTTCCAATTATGCGGGGAAATTTAAACTTTATGTTATGTTACATGCATGTTCTCACTCCTAGAAACAAAGCTTGGATGGATTGTTTCATCACTGAAGACAAGGTGGGAGCATGGGAAAGCAGCTTGGATCTGGACGTGAATCTGTTATAATTTCCTAGCAGAGAAATTGAAGAATCTACAGAGGAGGAGGATCATCACTCTCCTAATGTTATGCTCGTAGATTGATTTGCATTCTTTAGAGATATGTCATTGTTAGACTATAAAACTCTATTTACTCTTGTTTGGTTTTATATTCTAATAAATAATTAGAAGTTCTTTATATCATTTCCCCAAGTGTTCTTAATTTTGTGGTATCTTTAGTTAGTCTTCATTAAGCAGGGTTATTTTTTGGTTTAGTCAAAATATCATTTATCATCAGTAGTCTTGAGAAGCAAAGGACCTATAGAAAAAAAGATATAATAACAAAATATCTAGGTTTAGACTTAATACATCTCTTTACCTAGTTCCTTTTTTTCATCCCCTTTTACCCTTCTTGTATAAGAAGAACAAAGTATATAGTATTAAATCCTTAAGAACATATGTAATAAGGCAAAACAATTTCTTTTTAGAAGCTGGTAAGGGTAAATTGTTTGTAAGAAGACAAAATAATTGCTTGCGTCTTATTTATTTTGGAAGAAACATATGTCTCTCTATACTCTATGTCATATATGTAAAGTTGGAATAAATACTGGATATTAATAGTGGTGTGAAGAAACCAACCCCTTTATGTAATTCCTCATATGAGAATAATTAAAATTTAGTAACTAGATTGAGTATAAATAATGATAAACCAATGCATAGGAGAATAAGAGGGGCTTTCTCAATCTATGATTATGTAGAGACTCTTGGGCTACCTATTCTTGGCAAAAAAACAATTTGGTTTGGTTTACAGCTTGGTTAGGGCCCTCAAAAGGCTTAAAGTATTATAGTTTAAAGGTAATGGTGACAAACAAATGTAAAGATTATTCAAGCATACCTATGTTGGAAAGTTGACTATACTATTGTCTATGACTTAATATAGTGTTGTCATTATGGCAACAAATTTATATAGTGTTTTGGAGTCAGCGCACATGATAAGAAGATAAAAAATTGGTAAGTACAGAAGGCTGGACAGTTAGTAGAGCACCAGTAGTTCAGAGCATCAGCGCATGTGTGTATGACCGAGTTATGGTATGTGCCCTATAAGATAAGATGGTAAGAGTGTATTCATTCTTTTTCTATGAGTGCATGATCAGATATGCAAGTATGACGAAGTTACAGACAGTTGAAGTTACACAGCCAGTGAATGCTAGAACAGAACAGTGTATGCAGCCGACTGATGGTAAATTGATTAGTGATTATAATATTGTTGTGTAAGGTCTATTTGACTATTGTAATTAGGTTGCAGACATATAATTATGTTTGTTTGTAAACATGCTTGAGCCAATTCAATTGGAAGCGTTGTATGTAATCGGTTAAAGGGCCGACTTAGTCAATTGTTTTGTATGTGCATATAAATATTAGATGCTCCATTGTAATTAAGTATGAATGTGGATATAGAGTCAAGATAAGAAGAGAAGTGTGCAAAGATTTAATAAGATGTATTAGAGCTTTGCAAGAGTTCAAAGCATCAATGCATCAAAGGAACTGATCAGACAAGCAGTGTCACAGTGCTAATTCATCCAGTAGATATAGTGTGTATCTGAGATCAGAAGGTTGTAGCCTTCATCACTTGAGTAGTGAGCTCTAGGATAGTGTGTCCACACCCCTGATAGGGTTATTGTAAAAGACTCCTAACAACGTCCGACCCTTGACCAGGTCACTGTACTAAATGTAATATAAAGACAACTCCTAACAGGGTTAAGGATCTTCTAACAAGGATCATAAAATACTAGTACAAAATATTAGTGGGTGTCAATTCCCACTGAGGTTTTTACCTATTTGGATTTTCCCATAATCATATTGGTGTTATGTGTTGAGTTCATGTTTTTTGTTTATGTTAATATTCATTTCAGTACTTAAGCATTCAAGATTGTTTAAAGAGTAAAAGAAAAGGTTGAATATAGTGAACACTGATTCACCCCCCCCCCCTCTCAGTGTTCCCATTCCTAATAATTGGTATCAGAGCTCTAGTCCTTAGCAAAGAAGTTTAACCACTTGAGGAGATCATGGACAAGATAGAAATGAAATATTTGAAAAGAAATCTTGAAGCTGCTCTTGAAGACCTAGACATATCTGAAAAGGAAATTGAAGAATTAAAAGAAAAAGTTAGTGATGCTCAAACATTCATCAAAAGACTCAGAAAAGATTTACAAGAATGTTCTATTAGTGATTTAGGGATCATGGTCAAAACGCTAAATGAAGAAAAAACATCTTTGAAAGATCTGATTGAAGAATTGGATGACAAGCTAACTAACAATCAGGAAGTCTATGATGAACAGATCAAAGAGAACCTTCAATTGAATGAAGAATTGAGGCAAGAAAACATGGAAATCTTGGAGCTAAGAAACAACAAAGAAAGCTTGGAATCTGAATTGAAAGAGGCTAAGAATCACATTGATAAATTACACACAAGAAAGGATCTGATTGAATCTCAATTATATGCTCAAAAGCTTAAAGGAGATACTAGCAACATTGGATTCAATGAAGCACAAAATCAGATTGACAACATGCGAGCAAGAATGAAAGCACTAGAAGACACCATAGATGCTACGGAGACTGGAAGTCAGACTAAAGATCATGTTGAACCATCCAAGAATGAGCACAAGCCAGTAGATCAAACTTGTTATGCATGTAACAAGCATGGACATATAGCAAGGAACTATATAGAAGTAAGAACTTTCAATGGTTATTGTTATTCATGCAATAAATTTGGTCATAGAGCTATGAATTGTAAGACACGTCAAAAAAACAAGACTCAGCATAATCAGAGAAATCAGAATCAATCAAATGTAAGAAGTTCTCATAATGTTACATGTCAGATATGTAACTATAATGGTCACTCAACTAGACAGTCTAAAATGGTAACCCATGTCAATGCCCAGAGATATATAAGGCCTCCAGTTATTTGTCACTCATGTAACAAGGTTGGACACATCTCAAAGTTATGTAGATCAAGAATGCAAATTCAGAAAATCCCTAAAAAGCTGGAAGAATCAATACTAGATACCGAAAGAGAAGTCAAGTTTGTGAAAGCTTCAAAAGATGCGAACTTGATTTGGTCAGAGGAAAAGAAGGACAAGGTTGATGAGAATGTATTGGATGCATCCACAGTGGATGCACCCTCTACATCTGGATGAATGGTCCTCAGGGTCATAGGGGGAGCTAATTTATCTCTAAACCCCTGTGCGGCTAGTATACTCACCCTTAGAGTATGCACCTTTAGACTTAACCTTTTGGAGACTAGAAGAACCTATGTGCAAGAGCGCACTAGCTGATTGATTACAAAATGAAAGTTGTAAATTATCAGTGACAGCCTGGTTTACGCGGTAAGCATTAATGGCAGAATTTTTACTTTAAAGTATACATAAGCTTGTAAATCACTCATTGCATTCAAGTTCAGAGCATAGAAGGCCTAGCAGTTGATTGTGAAGGATTGCAGATTGATTCACCAATGAAACAGTGTGTTTGATCGGTTGCAGAAGCCCTAATCCGTCGCGCTAATTCATAAGTTCTTGGAAACCATTAAGAAAGTGATATACAAGTAAGTGATGGCTAATCCTATTGTATTTGATGTTGTGGAGAAGAAAAGATATGTATTTAAGAGGCACCCATTCAAATCCACATTAGATGACCTAGAAGGGGCATTCTCCTGCACTCCTATGGGGGTTATGCATGTCGAATACATATGTGCATACATATATTGTAAGAAGGAGCTAGTAGGACTTGATAGGATAAGAGTGCATTTAGAAACCATAATGAAACTAGATAAAACCCTCCTGGATGAGTATGTGCAGTTAGAGAACCATCCCATTATTGAATATGCTATGACATATGAGTTCTATGAGTCCGAATGGATACAAATTCTACTTAGAAGGATTCATGATGACCTATTATGGATAGGTGAAGTGTCAGTCATAATAACAAGAGACCTAATACATGAGATGACAAGCCTCTCATGAATAGGCACCATTCTTCTAGTGGGTAAGGATGTAAGGAAGATTGTTGAACAAACATGCAAATCAAGAAGTGATAGGCATAGAATGACTATAGAGCCTATAGAGGAGAAAGACATCAAATTTATGTCTATGATACTAGGATATAGGTTCGAACACACCAACAGGGTTAATAGTGTGTCAGCAGCAACAATTCTTGCAACAATAAGACTTGTGAGAGAGAATGGAGAGTTCAATATATGTGAGATCCTGTGCAAACAACTAATAGATAACATCAAAGCCATTAAACATGACAAGACCAAAATATTCAGATTTGGGTCTTTGATCATATACATGTACTTACATATAGTTGGAAAGGTCTCAGATTTGTATTTGGACAAAAGCTTACCCACAATGCCATAGATATCTCTCAAGGCATCTACTCAGAGTACACTGAAGGATTACATGACACTGGAATTGAAGACATTTAGGGCCAAAATGCAGATGAGATACATAATTCCAAAGAATATTGTTGAGAAATACAAGGACACAATTTGTTTCATGGTGGAAACTGATACAACCTATATGGAAGTAGTGGAACCAAGAATAAAGTGGATCCATCCACTTGGATATGAGGTTGATGAACAAGTTCTAGAAGCATATGCACAAGTACTACTATCAGCCCCTAAGGACCCTAATGAACCAAGGTGGGGGACTTATGAAGAGAAAACAAGAGAAGTTGATGTTGTTTTGAACAACACAAGAACTAAAAGGAAAGTAGCTAAGGTTACTTCTGAGATCCTTAGAATTCATGGAGTAACTCAAGTAGACCTTGACAAAGCAAGACAAGAAAAGATTGCTTTGGGAATTGAGAGCGCATCAGCAGCAGAAGCAAAAGAAGATGACCCTAAGTTAAAGAAGGTCAAGTTTGAGAAATCTAAAGATCCTAAGAATAAATAGGACAAATCTGATGTTGTCCCTCCTATGCCCATAGAAACAATTGACCTTACAGCTCCTCCAAAGTATAAGGCAATTCCTAAGAGGAAGAAAGAAACAAGCACTAGTCATCCATCCTCGTGAGTAACAAGAAGTAAGAAGAACACTCAAACACCTCTAGAAGTAAGTTTCAAACCTAATCTCAGTGTGTTGAGTTCAAGGATTTTTGATGAAGGCAGGATAGATCAAGTAGGAAAGTTCTATGAAAAATACAATGAAATAGATAAATGAGAAATTCATGGAATGATTATCAAACACATGTTAAAGTTTAAAAGGATAGTCCTAGAACTAAAGAAAATGATTCAAGATAATGTATGGAATATATTAGAATTCCTAAAGAGACAAGCTATTAAAGAGGATCTAAGGATAAGAGAAAAGACTTTAGATGAAACCCTCCCAGTATGCTCTCTAGAAGAGAAGACTTTATGATTAGATCTGGTAAAGCCACATCTTAGAACCAAGTCAAGGACTTTGTACATAATAGACAAGAACTATGAATTGGTTGCTAAGGAAATAGAGAAAGCATTTGAGAAAGTTTTCATGAACAAGCACATGTACCCACCTACTGTGCTTACAACTCAAGTGCCCACAAAGGAATTCAAGGTGGAAGAGCCCACTAATGTACCTATGACAGGTCCTCAGGACTCAACGCCTGTAGTTAAAACACATACAAAACTAGATAAGTCTGTGCCCATGACAAAATCACTAAAGGATAGCACCATCATTATTGATAATGTTGAGATTGCAATGGTGGCCACAAATAAGGACTTGGACAAGTTCGAAGAAGCCTTTGTAAGCACACAAGAGGCTGAAACACTATGCAGTGGTAACTCACCTGAGATAGAAAAAGAAGGAAAAGAAACACAAATAGAAAAAGGAGAATAAGAGGGAAAAGGAAATGAACCAACATATGAACCATCAGTTGAAATGTTAATCAAAGTAAAGAAAGAAGTAGTGGATAGCACTCATATCACTCCTTCTGTATCATTGTTGTCAAGATTGACACCAGACACCACTAGTCTGGATTCTTGGGGAGAAGAAGACCTGATCAAGATCAGTGTCTTAGCCATGGAAAAGGCTAAAGAGAAACAAGTAATGAGGAACCCATTATTTGTTGAATCAGTCAACATATTGAATAGTCTATTGCCTTTAGACAAGAAAGTGTCTAAGGTACATTCAGTTGATGATGTTAGCAACATCCTCACAGCCTTCAAAACCAATTTTTCTACCTTGGAAGAGACTGCATCTCAAGTTGCAGAAGAGAAGTATAGGAAGAAAAGACTCAGTGAATTAGTCAGTAACTTTTCACTTGACCTAAGTTCACTCAAAGTTGATCAAGCATCCTTAAGGGAGTTTGCAGCAAAGGGTAGAAAGATTATTGCTAACTGTATGGATCATGATAAGTTAACTGATGACCATTTTAAGAAGATACAAGAGGTAGAAGCAATGATAGAACAAGTAAGGAAAATAGTAGAAGATCCCTCCACTGATATAAATATGTGTAATAATGTATATCAAGGGAAGATTGACAAGATGGAAAGAGCAGAGAAGGAGATGTCCAAAATAAGGGCAAGGCAAACACAGCTCAGGAATGCTCTTGCACCCTCCCTAGATGTGCTCAATCAGAATATCAAGGAGATTGATGCCACCATGGTGACATATGATCAAGGTCCTAGCTCAGATTTGGAGAAGATGGAGAAGCTGAACTATGCATTATGCGCCCATCTCCAAATAGTCAATGCACTAATTGCATTCTGGAAGCAAGAGATCCACAAATTGAAGATAACATATCTGGATGTACTTTCCTTATAAGTACTTGTAAAGATTCAATTTTTAGCACCTTTGTCATTAATGTCAAAGGGGGAGTATGTATAGAATATGGAGATATAGATATGTAAAGAAGATGTATAGTAAAGAATATAAGGGAAATACAAGATAGAGTATGACAAAAGTTTTTGTATAAGAGAATAGTTAGTAACTGTGCCATATTCCTTTGTTGCCATCAATGACAAAGGGGGAGATTGTTGGCAAGTTGACTATACTATTGTATATGACTTAATATAGTGTTTTCATTATGGAAACAAAGTCATATAGTGTTTTGGAGTCAGCGCACATGATAAGAAGATAAAAAATTGGCTAAGTATAGAAGACTGGACAGTTAGCAGAGCACCAATAGTTTAGAGCATCATCGCACGTGCATATGACTGAGTTATGGTATGTGCCCTAGAAGATAAGATGGTAAGAATGTATTCATGCTTTTTTTATGAGCGCATGATCAAATATGCAAGTATGACGAAGTTACAAACAGTTGAAGTTACATAGCCAGTGAATGCCAGAATAGAACAGTGTATGCAGCCGACTAATGGTAAATTGATTAGCGACTATAATATTAATGTGTAAGGGCTATGTGCCTATTGTAATTAGGTTGTAGACATATAATTATGTTTTTTTGTAAGCATGCTTGAGCCAATTCAATTGGAAGCATTGTATGTAATCGGTTAAAGGGATGACTTAGTTAATTATTTTGTATGCGCATATAAATATTAGATGTGCCATTGTAATTAAGAATGAATGTGGATATAGAGTCAAGATAAGTAGAGAAAAAGTGTGCAAAGAGTTAATAAGATGTATTAGAGCTTTGCAAGAGGTCAAAGCATCAGCGCATCAAAGGAACTGATCAGACAAGCAGTGTTACAGTGCCAGTTCATCCAATAGATATAGTGTGTATCTGAGATCAGAAGGTTGTAGCCTTCACCACTTGAGCAGTGAGCTCTAGGACAGTGTGTCCACACCCCTAATAGGATTATTGTAAAAGACTCCTAACAGGGTCTAACCCTTGACCAGGTCATTGTACTAAATGTAATGTAAAGACAACTTCTAATAGGGTTAAAGATCTTCTAACAAGGATCATAAAAGACTAGTACAAAATATTATTGGATGTCAATTCCCACTGGGGTTTTTACCTATTTGTGTTTCCTCATAATCATATTGGTGTTATGTGTTGAGTTCATGTTTTTTGTTTATGTTAATATTCATTTCAGTACTTAAGCATTCAAGATTGTTTAAAGAGTAAAAGAAAAGGTTGAATATAGTGAACACTGATTCACCCCCCCCTCTCAGTGTTCCCGTTCCTAATAACCTATTCTAATAGTTTCAATTAGAGAAATTAATATATTTTAGCAAACTTTATAGATGCATATAGTGAATCCAAGAAGCAAGTAAATATCCATTTCTAACACTTCTCATTTATTATTTAATGCAACACAAGTCATAAGCAATAGATATATATTGTTTAAATATATTTGTACAAGAGACAAAGTAGAAATCAAACATTGGGAAAAAAAATAAAAATAACAAAAAGAAAAGGAAATAAGTTGTAGACACCAAAAACTGGGCAAGTGTCTTAAAATCATTCAAATTGCAAAATCTTAATCAAATGTTCTAATTCTCATCAAAATGGATCAAATCAATTATTAAATGGACATTTATTAATCAAAATTGGACAAAATCATTAAATCAAAGGAAAAATCAAATGATGACATTAAATAATTAAATACAAGCTTAAAGGGGTGAAAAACACTATATAATTGATTTTAATCAATTAATTGTATAGTTTTAAATCAAAAATCAAATTGAACCTATTCCCTTACATGGCTAATTTAATTAATTAATGGAATTTAATTAATCCTAATATCTTTCAACAACAATTTGAGCAACCAATGAGAATTGAGAAACAAAAGCACATGGATCACTCCAAAATAGTTGAATCTCAATCACACATTTCAATTTTAAATCTCAACCACTCAAATTTGTCTTTTTGTCCAAACCTTTGGGACAGACATTTAAATTGTCCCCCCATTTAAAAACATTTCAAAGTTTTTGACTCAACCAAGGCTAAATCATGATTAAATAACTCTACCCCCTACCCTTGGGATTTTACTATAAATAAGAGTCATTTTGAGAGCAATAATATACTAGAGAATTCATTTGCAAAGCATCATCATTATAGGCAATTTCATAGCAATTGAGTCATATTTTGAGCAATATTGTGAGATTGAGAGCATATCATGAGTACTTGAATGAATCTTTGTATCAATTTTGAGAGTTTTAGAGCTAGATTAAGCATTGTACTATCATTTTTCTCTTTCTAGGGTTGTCACTAGTAGAAAATAGGTTGAGAGCTCTACTTACCAAGCTTGGACAAAGAACCATGAGATGTCATGGATGTTAATTTCAATTCTTAGATTAAATTTGTATTGTATTTTCATAGAATTGTAGTTGATTATCCTAATTTCATGAAGGTGTTAAACATTCACACACAAATGGCGCCCACCGTGTGGCTTTGAGCCTCATTTCTATCATTTTTATCAAGTTTTGTGTGGTTTTGTCTCCACTTTTATGTGAATTTTGTAGAAAATAGGAGAAGTGACACCTACAAAGGATTTAATGATGCTCCTGAGCATTCAACTGACACTTGACAATAGTTGTCTGACACCTGAGTGATTCTTTCTCTTCTATCTTTTATTCTTCTAATGCCTGTGATATAAAGTGTTACGCCTGAGAGCATAAAGCGACTCCTAAGATTCGAGAACTAATGCCTATTAGTTGTTCTTTTCCACCTGTGATGATTTCTATTATGCAATTTGTAGTGATTTGTCACGCCTAGTATCTTTTAACTGATGCTTAGTAGTTGTTATTTGTCACTTTAGATATTTTATCTTACACAATTTTTAGCTCTATTTATGCCTGTTAGTTAAATTGTTACACTGCGGGCAATCAAAAAAAGATAGCTGATATTTTGCACATAGGGAAGGGAAAGTGCCTTCCCCAATAGAAATGAAAGTCACTACTTGGAATGTTAGGGGATTAAATGCCCCTAACAAACATAGATTAATTAAGAGATATCTAAAAAAATTTGAAGCCAAAAGAATACTATTACAGGAAACCAAACTCAATAAAGAGGAAAGCACTAAAGTAAGAAACTTGGCATTTGGAAATTAGAATTTGTAACATCTATAGGACATTCAGGAGGGTTAGTAGTACTATGGGACCCCCATAAAGTTTCAGTCATACCAACTTCTAATAATAATAACTAGATGGCTTTAGAAGTCAAAAGTCTAAAGTCTAATTTGAAGTTCTACCTAATCAATGTACATGGACCAATACTCAACAAAGAAAAAAGGAGAGTTTGGCATGAGGTTCACCTCTTCTTAAATATTGTATCAGAATACCCTTTCTTCATTGGAGGAGATTTTAATGGCATCTTAGCTCCTAAAGAAAAATTTGGAGGTTCACAATATGTATCACAAGCTCACAAGGACTTTTGCAATTGGGTTGTGGACAATCATTTAATTAGCATAGACACAAATAATGGAATATATACTTGGAATAATAGAAGAGCAAGTTTTAGTTACATCGCTGAAAAGCTGGATAGGTTCTTTATTAGGACTAATTCAGAAAATTTTAATCAGCTATATTCTGCAGAAATTCTTCCAGAGGCTGGATCAAATCATTTTCCAATTAGGCTTTCTATTATAGAGGATTCAAAATAGACAAGAAATCCATTCAAATTTGAGTTATGTGGTTTCAAAACCTAGAATTCATTAACCTCTCAGAGGACTGGTGGAAGCAGATATCGGTTAAAGGCTCCAAAATGTATTGCTTAGCAGCAAAATTAAAAATCATTAAAAATAAAGCATTGGAATGGAATAAGAACAATTTCAACAACATTTTTGAAGAAAAAATTCAGTTAGAACAAGAGCTTGCTGACCTTAATAATATAGTTATAAAACATGGGATGAACGAGCATAGCTATTATAAGGAGAAGGAGTTAATGACTAAATACAATGCTATCCTCCTTAAAGAAGAGATATTCTGGAAGCAGAAATCTAGGGAAACTTGGCTCCAGGAAGGAGATAGCAATACAAAATTCTTCCATAACACCACCAACTTTAAAAGAAGCACCAATAGAATTTCTAAAATTATGAGTGATGAGGGTAATCTCACTAAGGACCCTAATCAAATATCAGAAATCTTCACACAATTCTATCAATCCCTTCTTAATAACACAGAAGCTACTGATCTGAGAGCACAAAAAGAAATGCTTAAAACCATTCCCAAGATACTTACGGAAGCAGATAATAAGATGATTAATAATAAACTATCCCTTGGGGAGGTGAAAAGAGCGATCTTTCAATTACATCCGGATAAAGCCCCGGGCCCAGATGGGTTCCAAGCAGGCTTTTTCCAAAAATGTTGGCACTTTGTTGGTGAGGAGGTATGGCAAGTGATAGAAGCAACAAGAAATTCAGGCTCATTGTTAAATGAAATAAAAAATACCTTCTTTACTTTAATCCTAAAGAAAAATGAGAGTACAGAACCAGGAGACTTCAAACCTATATCCCTCTATAATACAATCTATAAGATACTTTCTAAGTGTCTAGCAAATAGGCTTAAAACTCTCCTTCCCAATATTATATCGAAAGAATAGACAGGGTTTATAGAAAATAGATCAATCTTGGATGGAATTATTATAGCACAAGAAGTAGTTCATACTACTCAAATAACAAAGGACCCTAGTATGCTTATTAAGGTAGACATCCAAAAAGCATATGATAAAGTAGATTGGAGATTTCTTTGCAAATGTATGGAAGCATTCAGATTTTCTAAACAATGGATTAATCTTATTTTTAGCTGTATTTCCACACCTAAAATCTCCATCTTAATCAATGGAACCGCGTAAGGTTTTTTTAGTATATCTAGAGGCATAAGACAAGGAGATCCAATATCCCCTTTCCTCTACACCATTATGGCAGAAGCGCTAGGTAGATCTATCACAAAGAAACAGCTAGAAGGAAAAATCATAGGATTGAAAGCTTAGAAAAACATTCCAAATATTACACATCAATAGTTTGCGGATGATACAATTCTACTCGGCCAAGCTAACAGGAAAGAAGCTAGAGCATTTAAGGACATCTTAAACATGTATATGAAAGCTTCAGGACAACATGTCAATCCTACTAAATTGGAAATATTCTTTATTAACACCTCCCCAAAAGTAGAATCAGAGATATGTAATATGATGGGATACAAGATTGGGAAATTCCCGTGCAAATATCTCGGTATTGACCTGGATAAAGGTCTCTAATCTTCCAAACTCTGGCAGCAAGTTATCACGAAAGTACAAAATAAGAAAAGTTCTTGGAAATGGAGGTGGTTAAAAAAAGCAAGGATGATAAAAGCAGTCCTTTCTACCATACCTACGTATCATATGTATGTACTTCCCCTCCTTATTAATATTAAAAAGTACCTAGACAAAATACTTAGAGACTTTTACTGGCAAGGCCCATCAGAAGACAAAAAACTAGCCCTCATTAAATGGGACACCTTATGTAAACCAATCTCGAAGGGGGGCCTTGGCATCAAAAATCTCTTATGGAAAAATTAAGCTCTTGGAGCTAAACTTATCTGGAGAATGTAAAACGAATCTAGTAGCAAATGGGCATCTATACTGCTTCATAAATATATCCCTGATGCGAACCCCATTAATATTTTCAGGTCACACGCTCTTGTCAAAGGATCCTGGATTTGGAACTTTATTAAAGACTGTAGAGGCATTATTAGCAAAGGTCTAACATGGGATATAGGTAAAGGAGATCAAGCACTTTTCTGGGATGATTCATGGGCAGGTTGTCCCCCCCTAGACACTCTAGGTTTATCCTCAGAGTTTATGGAAGAATGTAAAAGAGTTAAAGGCATTTATCTTAAAGATTATCTATGTAAAAAAGAAGGTTACGAATGGAGTAATTTAGAGGAAATTGATCCTGTGTGGCATGAAAAATAGAATCTTTTCTCAATCTTGAAAGATAGAGAAGTACCACTCAAAAATAGACCTGATATCTTAATTTGGGCAGAATCTAATAATGGTAACTATTCAGTTAAAGAGGGTTACAATTCTATTATTCGGGAGATGAATATGGATAACTTAGATATTCCACTGAACCTTTGCTAGCATAAATCTTGCCTCCCTAAAGCTAGCATTTTTCTTTGGGCAGCTTTGCAAAATAGAATTCTAACAACTGATAGACTTAATAAATTGGGTTTTGAAGGGCCATCTAGGTGCCCCCTGTGTGAGAATCATTCTGAGGATGTTAATCACATTCTCCTTAACTACCCATTCACTCAGAATTACTGGAATTAGCTTCAATAAAGCCTAGGCTAGAAGTCTTCTCTTCATTCTAATCTAGCCAGCCACCTTAAAGCATGGCCTTCTCTCTTTAAAGATAATTTATACAAGGATATATGGACCATTTCTCCATCTATAGTAGTATGGGAGATCTGGAAAGAAAGAAATAGAACGATCTTCACAAATCAGAAATTATCATGGGATACAATCACCAACAAGATAGAAGCTTCAATAGTAGAAATCATTAATAGCAAGCTCAGAGACAAGTTAAGTTATGAGGAGTCTTTTAAGAGCTGGGACAAAAAAATTAGAATTAAGTGGCCAAAATTAAATATTCCTCCCCTCTATGGCAAAGGGGGATCCAAAGTGGAGGCTGATAGAGCCTCATGCAAATGGATCCCTTTGAAAGAAGGATGGTATAAACTCAACTTCGATGGAGTGTCCAAAGGGAACCCTGGGGTTGCTGGTATTGGGGGGATTATCCGAAATTGGAAGTCAAAAGTTATTGCTAAGTTCTCAAGGCCTATCAATCCTACCACTAACAACATGGTAGAATGCATAGCAGCATTAGAGGGTCTAAAGTTATGTAAGAGTCTTAACATCACTAAAGTAATAATTGAAGGAGACTCTCAAATTATAGTCAACGCCATACGAACCAAAAAAACACCTAGCTGGATCTTAAATTCTAAAGTAGAGGAGATTAATCTAATGATGGAGAGTATTACTAAATTTGAAATTAGGCATACCTACAAAGAGGGTAATACAGAGGCAGATTTGCTAGCTAATCTAGGAGCTGATGGAGTCATCACTTAGAATTATTTTTCTGAGATGACCTGTAGAATATGTATATGTTAGGCAATGGACAAGTTTAGGCACATGTGATTCATATATTAATAAGGATTTTAAATAATATGATCAATTAACCGTTAGAGCCCTAGTGGCTTATCATTGCTGCATAATCAACATTTCTATTCTTCATTTATTTTTAACAGGTTTTGTTAGATAAGGCTCCTTTCTAGGCCGAATTCAACAAATGCTTATCGTTCAGCTCTCCCCATCACTAGCAAGGATTAGTAGCCAATGTTGTTTATAAATAAACTTTGCACTATATTGACTTTGAGTAAAGGTTAGGATCTTAGAATAAGCTCATAGGTATACCTGATATTTGGTTATCATATTATCTGCCTAATAATCCTTTCTTTTTCTCTCTTTAAAGGAGAGCATGATGATTAGGAAGGGTAAGTTTTGTTTATTTCTACTTTAGATATTAAGGTCTTTTATTCATCGACTTAGCTAGATTCACACTTACCTGAATAATGATTTGGTCTAGGAAACTTTGTTTTGGGTATGTTTCGTAGGATAAACTAACTATTAATAATTATGTCTAGTTCAGTCCATCTTTAAGGTTTATAGAAGTCTCACCTTAATGATTTGAGATCAATAGCAATTATCTATCGTCAGATGTAATCCTTGCTTTTTAGCGTATGAAGTTCATTGTTTCAGAAGTATCTTTAAGTTTTAAAGGCCTTCGCTTGTTATAATGAGTGCAGTGTTGAGATTAGGAAAATTTCCAAGGAATAAAACCTTATGGCTTTTCACAGCTCCTTTAATTTCGATATTGCACTCATTATAACAATAGCAGAGGATATAGGGCTATGATTTAAAGGTTCTTTTAGTGCACCGTATCTAAGATCAAAGCCTTTAGATACGGGGGTCTTTGGTGGCAAGTATTATCTCAGCAGCTTAGAGCAATGATGGTGAGGATAAGGATCCGGACCATTGGAGGCATGCTGGGCAGTGTTTTTGTAATCATGCTCGATATAATTTCTTTTCTTATTCTCAATTAATTATAACTTATGATGAGTTAGAACTCCCCTCCCTTCATTCTTCATAGCTTTTTGGATATACATGTGTATTAAGCTTCCTTCTGTATAGTAGCAAAAAAGAACTTTAAAAATTTACTATTATCCAAGAGGAAGATTTTGGGGTCATCCAGAAGGTTCGTAGTTACACTTTATATTTAGGATGACAGCTAGTAGTAGATAGTAGGTTCAACATGGAGACAAGGATTAGTACTTTTCAGACTAATAGTGATCGAACAATGGCATTTAGGGGCTGCATACACCCTGAGAGGTGGAACCAAATCCTTAATCCACTTCCTGATTCCACTAGAAGGGCTATAGAGAAATCCTTTGGTGATCATCACTTTGATAATTCCTTCACTTATAAAACTAATGGGGGTGTGGTAGGGATGTTCATTGCTCTGGCCATCTTTGCCAGCAAAAAAAGAGAAGACATTATCAGTGTGGCCAAGGAAATTTTCATCGAAGAACATTTAGGAGGCTTAGATAAGATGGTCTTTTGCATCAATAATGAGCTCACAGTCCCGTATCTAGAAGTCACCATGAAGGTGAACATAGTAGAGTTAGATAGGATCCCTCAATCTCAGAGAATTTCTATGTTAACATTTAAGGAGGAAGATAGTTTTGATGAACATTGGCCAGAAATGGCCAGGAATTTGGATTATTTATTTTAGGAAGTGATGGAAGGAACTCAGGATACTAGCTAGCTTCTCAATTACTAGAGGATGGAAGGTTTTTCTCTACCAGAAGAATTGGATGACATTGCCCCCCCAAACATCCATATTTTGGTGCCAGAAATCTCCAGGCGCACAATGAAGCACAAGAAAGGTTCAGGAGATACAAAAAGTATTATTGTTATGATCAAAGGAAAGAATGAGTGGAAACCTACAACCATTCAAAAGAACCAAGTATAGTTTTAATTCCTATAGGATAGTTATATGCTTTTTCTCATTGTATTGGTCTAGTGGCTCAAATCTAAGTATTAGGTTTTCTAAGGACTTGTAGATATAGGGTATTCTCTAAGGCTGAACAAAATAGTAAGACATAACTCTTTACTCTGTAATTATATAAGGCTAAGGTATTTAGACTGTCTATACTTTTTACTCTATACTTTGTTATTATATTACTATGATATTATAAAAAAAAAATTTCATGGTGTTTCGGTTATGTGCTTGGTGAGTATTTCCATTTTGGTTGGTTAGGTAAGAACTACTGTTAATACCTTCAAAAATACTATTAATGCTCTGTTTAAACTTTCCCGTTTTGTTAGATAAGAAGTATATATGGCTTACATAGACTGTAAGCATTATCTACATGATCCAAAATTATTGTAACCCAAATTCAAAAGTTTGTGGCTCGATTTAAGGTGTTTCAATGATAGCTTTTAATACTACTGTCATCTTATTCCCAGCTCATCTAAGTCAGGTCACTATATATAAATGTGTATACAGGATAAATTTGTTATGTCTGTACAGATATATACAACTAATTAATGAATTGGGCTAAGCTAGGGTTATAAGAATATGGATAAGTCCTTATTTTGTTTTTCTGAAAGTGGCTAGGCTCTCTTAATTGTTATGAGGGTTAACCTATGAATTTTAATTCAAGCGGCTTTTAAAGATCACTCAGTGTAACAATTTAACTGACAGGCATAAACAAAGCTGAAAATTGCGTAAGATAAAATATCTAAAGTGACAAATAACAACTACTAAGCGTCAGTTAAAAGATACTAGGCATGACAAATCACTATAAATTGCATAATAGAAATCATCACAGGTGGCAAAGAACAACTAATAGGCGTTAGTTCTTGAATCTTAGGCATCGCTTTACGCTCTCAAGCGTAACACTTTATATCACAGGCGTCAGAAGAATAAAAGATAGAAGAGAAAGAATCACTCAGGCGTCAGATAACTACTGTCAAGTGTCAGTCGAATGCTCAGGAGCATCATTAAATCCTTCATAGGCATCACTTCTCCTATTTTCTACAAAATTCACGTAAAAGTGAAGACAAAAACACACAAAACTTGATAAAAATGATAGAAATGAGGCTCAAAGCCCCATGGTGGGCGCCATTTGTGTGTGAATGTTTAACACCTTCATAAAATTAGGATAATCAACTACAATTCTATGAAAATAAAATACAAATTTAATCTAAGAATTGAAATTAACATCCATGACATCTCATGGTTCTCTATCCAAGCTTGGTAAGTAGAGCTCTCAGCCTATTTTCTACTAGTGACAACCCTAGAAAGAGAAAAATGATAGTACAATGCTTAATCTAGCTCTAAAACTCTCAAAATTGATACAAAGATTCATTCAAGTACTCATGATATGCTCTCAATCTCATAATATTGCTCAAAATATGACTCAATTGCTATGAAATTGCCTATAATGATGATGCTTTGCAAATGAATTCTCTAGTATATTATTGCTCTCAAAATTACTCTTATTTATAGTAAAATCCCAAGGGTAGGGGGTAGAGTTATTTAATCATGATTTAGCCTTGGTTGAGTCAAAAAATTTGAAATGTTTTTAAATGGGGGACAATTTAAATGTCTATCTCAAAGGTTTGGACAGAAAGACAAATTTGAGTGGTTGAGATTTAAAGTTGAAATGTGTGATTGAGATTCAACTATTTTGGAGTGATCCATGTGCTTTTGTTTCTCAATTCTCATTGGTTGCTCAAATTGTTGTTGAAAGATATTAGGATTAATTAAATTCCATTAATTAATTAAATTAGCCATGTAAGAGAGCTCTTTTTCATGATTTTTAACTTGTGATTTCTTTCTGTATATTCTTAATTATAATTTTAATATTAACCCCTTAGGTATTAATCAATTAAAATGATTATTGTTTTTTTTCATGAATCTAAGGCTACTTGGTCTAAAGTAAGACTAGTATTATAATCTTTGTATTAGCATCTTCGTATAGAATTTTCCTCTTTGAGTAAGATATTTAATTGGGTATACATTCTTAATTTTCATTTTAGTAAGAATCATTAATTACTCTAATAATGAAATTCAGCACAAGGTGGTGTAATTTTTTAGTTCTTGATGAGGGTTAACCAATGGAGGTGGAGATTTTTTCTTTTGTCTGACTTTTCAAGTGGATAGCATCATATGGGAGATAGACACTCCTTTCATCCAAAGAACAAAAAGTAGAGAATGCGCATTAATAAAGCTATTTACAAGCGAGCAACTAAATCTCTCCAAGATTGAAAATCTTAGAACAAAATTTTTCTATGTATCGATCGATTGGCATGTTGATGATAGATGTATACCTTTAAGCAGCATCTGAATCATTATAACTATATATCTCGATATATTCAAGCAGTGGGTATGCCCACTGAAAGTTTGTATTTATAGGAAAACCTCGATTGATATCGAGTCATGGGAATGCCCATGGAATCTTTTTGTATTTAAGCAAATCTCGACAAAGTCGAGTCATGGGTATGCCCACATAAATTTGTATAAGTACAGGACCTATGGTCCTGGGCAAGGTTGGAGGTTTTCTCAACCCCGCTCTTTCCTACCAGCGCCTGCAGCAAGCGAGGTCACAATGTAAAACTATTATTTATATTAATAAAAATCTTTCAGGGCTTCGACCTTTTACCAATAAAAAAAAAAGCCGCTTGAGTCACTGGAAAGTGACACCTATGAATTTTAAAATCACACCTGCCAATTGTTAACTAACGCTCTTTAGCTAATAAATGACACCTAGTATTTGTTGTTAGATCATTAAATTCTATTTTCTTACTCTCTGTCTATGTTTTTCCTGTAGATGAGAAAACACAGGAAAGTACGAAAACCAAACAGCAGAGTCACTCAAGGAAGAAAAGAGGTAAGAATCCAAATAAAATGTCAAAAGGAAATTCATAGTGCTTCAATTCTTGAAAGTTTGGGATTAGAAGAAAAATTGTATGCTCATTACATTAAAGTTTTGGATGCTTATAAGAAGAAATTCCCTACTTTGAATTAAATTTGCTTGCATTAAGTTGTTGAAACTTCTTGGAAAAATCTTGTCAAAAACACTTAATTGCAATTTCAATTGTTCCTTTGGTTTCCTTCATTTTGTATGGTTGTGTTGACTAATTTTTTGGAGGAGCCAGAGTGAGAATGATAGCCACTGGGTGAGTAAGCAAACAAATATCAAAAACCTCATAAAAGCACCTAGCCTTTTGCTAGCTACAAAAAGAGGCATTTTTCACATTAAGCTTGCTTTGCTTAAATTGTGACTTTTCAATGGATTTAGCTTAATAGAAAAACCTTACTATTTGTCAAATTGAACAAGCATTAGGCATATGCTCTCCATTTTTTTGAAGTGGATAAAAAATCCAAACATGTTAGTTCAATTTGGTAGAAAGAAAGGGAGGAATTAACCAAACATTTCATTTATAAGAATCTCCTTGTCAAGAGGTTGAAAAAGAACAAATATGTTTGAAGTGTTTGGAACAAGGAACGACAATAGGGATATGCTCTTCACTTTCTAAGTGAACCAAATTTCCAAACTTGTTGGACTAAGTTTGATTTCTTGTTTTCATATACATGCTAGATAAATTAGAGCATTAGAGGGCCTGCCTCCCGAGAATTTCCTTACGAGGATGGCGAGAGGGAACGACCCAAGTGGGAGATAATCACTTTAGCCGTGATACTATCCGACCCACTATAAACAAATACATTCTTCCTTAATAGGAGAGTGACTAGGTTGTGTGCAAGTGTTCTTCACTTCCTCTAGTAGTCCCTTTTGGATTGTGCCAAATTGTGCTTTTGTGCGTGTGGGAAGCCCGCAAGTGGGTAAAATAGCTTGACATGATCTAGAACGGAGGTGTTCTTTAAAGACCTAATAAATAGTAATCTGCCTTGTAGAGCCAAATGTGTTTAAAAGCCAAATCTGACTCTAGGTAGATTTCTTGGAATATATTCTTGTTTATACTTGTGAAAAATGATCGAGAACATACACTTTTAGTGTGGTTTTAGAGATATGGTGCAAATTTGATGTGTGTGTTGCCTTTGTATTTCATTTTCAAGCAAGAATATTCTGTAGATCTAATCTTACAACTTTTAAAAATTGAAATTTACAACCTGGTCTACAAAGTGCCACCTTCACATAGCAACAAAATGCTTATAAATAGTAAAGTCATGCCTATGACTATTTAGGAAACACCTATCATTAAGGAAGTCACGCCTGTGACATTTCAAGAAACGCTTGGAAAACATTAAGAAATGCCTATCAATAGGAAAAAGCCATCTGCCAACCTGTAGAGTGCCGCCTAAGAATATTCTAGTAACCACATACTAATTGTTAAATCATGCCTACACACTAGCAAGTGACACCAAAAAACAAAGAAGGGAAAACAATGAGCATTTCTCAGGGGTTTCAAAAAAATTTGATTTCATATTCAGATACCCTTTTGGCCATTCTATCTGCTCCACTATCCAGCCTGGTTAGAAATCCTGGTTTTGAACAATTTTTGAAAATTTTATAAGGATTTGGCCACAAGCAAGTCAGATAAAGCCTATTTTCAAGAGCTTTTATGCTCATGCCAACTTTCACTCGATCATATTACATAAAGAAAACCTTGCAAGTAGACAAAACTTATCTAAGGCAAGAACTTCCTTTTTCGAGTGATACATTTACTGCTCCAAGATTACCACAAGAACCCATCAAAGAAGTAGAAAACAATATGATGTTTTTAGGAAACTTGGGTTCAGATCAGACCAACAATGGAGGTATTGACCCAAATAATCCAAGGTCAAATAATAACAATGGGTCAAGAACAAACCCTAACAATCAAGGAATTAACAACACTAACAATGGGGGTAATGGTGAGCCAACTGCTCAAGATGCAACCGATGAAAAGGTTAATGAAGCCATACAGAGCCCATACTTCATGAAGTTCACAAAAAAAGCATTAGCAAAAGATAAGGAGAATTATTTTCTAGACTTAGCCTGAGCAGGTCTTAAACACCCTCATGATTACGATGTCAATCAACTTAAGGGAAAGGAAGTTGAAGATAGTCCTATTGATATCATGAACAAACAATTTAAGTTATTCCAAACCCAATTGGACATAATAAAGCAAAGTGAGGCTCCAAAACCCTTTTTAATAGAGGCATTGTGTCCATTCCCATTTGATAAGAGTTTATTCATGATACCATTCCCTAGCAACGTTGTCTTTTCTAAGTATGACAAATACGAAGGAGCATCTGATCCCCAAGATCATTTAAGGGAATTTTGTGCATTGAGCTTGGAGTTCATGGATGACACTACTTATTTAATGAGATTGTTTCCTAGAAGTTTGGGAGGCATGGCCATGGAATGGTTTTCAAAATTACCTTCTATCATCTGAACTTTTGAAGAGCTAGCTGCTAAGTTTGTAACACATTATTCATATAATATCAAACATGAAGTTACAATGATTACCTTATGCAACACCAAACAAAAAGAGGGAGAAGGATTCTTACTTTTCTTACAAAGATGGAGGATAGTATTTGCTAGATACCCTTGAAGTGTACCAAAAAAAGAAAATATGGACATCTTTATAAATAGCTTGAGTAATGAAATGAATTATCAGTTGAAGCTACAATGTCCTAGGTCTTTTCAAGATCTTATTGAAAATGGAGTGACTATGGAGGAGGTATTGGTTAAGAGTGGAGAAATAAAGCTTTACAAGGATAACAAGAATCACAACAACAACAATACCTCTAACAATAGTAACAATCAGAATAAGAATTTTTATAATAACTATAATTGGTTTGGGTTGAGGAACAACAACAAAGGTGTGGTTAATGATGGGGTTGTTGACTGTAATAATTTGAAAGTCACTCATTTTAATCTCATGAGAACACCCACTCAAGTGAATAATGCAAATCAAGCTCCAAAAGTGCCTTTCAACAACAATGCCAACAATAACAATTTTAGGAACAATCAAGGGGCTAACAAGCCTAATCCGTTCCTTACACCATCTCCCAAGAGGACATTCACACCTTTGGGTGAAACTCTTGAGAATGCACTGAGAACTCTCATTACTAATAAGATTATTGATTTGCCTAGAGCTCAACCATATGAACCACACAATAAGCCCAATTAGTGGAAGGAGTCTAGTCATTGTGAATACCACAAAAATAGAGGACATACCACAAATGATTGCTTACATCTAAAAAATGTGGTACAAGATTTGATTGACAATGGTGTGATTCAGATAGAAGGGCCTCAAAATAATTAGGATCACACAACATTTAAGCAACCCTTTTATAACCATGATAAGGGTGAATCTTCCAATTCGAAGAAACAAGGCAACAAGAATGTCAATTTTGCTCATCATTATGATACCATTGTAAACACATTATCTGGACAGGAGCATGTTGTCAATGTTGTTGTAATCAAGGAACAACCCAAAAGGGAAGCATCTTACGCCATTACTAGGGGGAAAACTTAAAGGATTACCCTACAAGGGGTTGATCCTAAAACTATTGGTCCTACACAATCAAGTATTGTGGTTAAGCAACCATCTACAATAGAAAAGTCATATAGCTTGGTGGACCAATTACAAAAGGCTCTAGCTCAAATCTCTATCTTGGAGTTGTTAAAATTATCTCCAAATCATAGGGAGATCTTGCAACAAGATCTATTGGGGACTAATGTTCCTATTAACTCAGAGGAAGAAAATTTTCAAAACAAGGTGGAACACCTCACAACACCACATTGTCTTTCATTTTCAGATCAAGATGATATGTCCATCACTCATCCTCAAAATGTGCCACTGCATATAGAAGTCCATAATCAAAGACATAGGGTTAAGAGAGTTCTCATAGATGGGGGAGCTGGTCTGAATATTTGCACGTTAAACCTTGTCAAGTCCTTAGGTTTATCTGAATCTTCTATTGATCCTAAGAAGCAATTACCATAAAGGCTTATGATGAGGAGGAGAGATCTTCAAAAGGCATGATTGTCTTACCTATTCAAGTTGGGCCTATAAAAAAGGATACCATATGTCAAGTCCTTGACATGAAGTTAACTTATAATATCTTATTAGGGAGGCCATGGATACATGAGATGCAAGCGGTTCCTTTTGTTAGAAAGTAAAGTCCACCAAGATAACTGAGAGGGGGGGGTGAATTAGTTATCAGATAATTATAAATTTTATCATCTTCAACAACATTAAACCATATAAGCAATATAATTACTAACCATAGAAAGATATTCATACATAATAACATAATGACACAAGATATGTTGACTAGGGAACCTCTTGATCAAAGAGTAAACCCCGGTGGGAATGATGCCCACAAAAGATGTACTAATATGAATATTCCTTGTGAGAGGATGGAATCTGTTAGGAGTCTTATGAAATACATTTAGTACATATGAATCCTTGTTAGGAGATTTTGAATCCCTGTTAAAAGATTCTAACCCTGTTAAGAGTTATGGAAGACAGAAGGACCCACTGCCCAAACAACTTCAGGGTAAGATCACTGAACACACTGTCCAAATAATCTTTACATTACTCAATAGAATAATATGTTACCTCTTCTCTAACTATTCCAAACCACACTCACTGTTACATCATATCTCAATTTTAGATCTCTGTACTTCGCATGTCTTCCTTCACACATTCACTTTCATACTTAGCTCTTTTCTTCACTTCATGTATACAGCATCACAATTGCTGCTACTATTACACACTTTCACATTACAATCACATGCTACTTCATAACAATTACATTACAATAAGGAAATACATTCCTTCCTTTATACCACACTCAAATAATTACAAATGAGTCGGCATACAATTACAAAATAAAAGTTTCCACACGCTACACCAAAATTACATAAAACTGTCAGCTTCCAAATATAATAAATCTTCACTCGTGTGACCTCAAAGTCTACACTATCAATGTGTCTTCAACTTCCATTTAACTATGCAAAACTAGATTCCATCCCGATTAGGAGATATCATCCGATTTCTACAAACCGCTACTCGGGAACACTGCCTGAACATTGCTTCCACCAAAATGATCATAACTTCCATGAATCAATGAATTACTATATGCGCTCTTAACCATAGACATATTACATATCAAAGAGTATATCCTCAACATTACATAGCTCCAACTGCAATAACCCACGTGCGCTAATCCAAACTCTGTCTACTTTTCTGCAAGTCTTCGGTAAATCACTGTGTTGACATCAATGACAATCATAGTCATGAATGCAACAACAACTGCTACAGAATGGCTTCCAAACACTTTAGAATTCATTCCTAACAATCTCCCCCATTGGAATTGATGGCAACATAGATGAAAAACATCTAATGTTCCAGAAATCCAATACTGCAACAATGCTTCTTCAAATCCTCTTCATCAATCAAATCTTGGTTCGTTATCCTATTTAGTTCTCTCCAACAGATGTCTCATATTGTTTTTCATGCATACTTCTCCCCCATTGACATCAATGATAGAAATTCCATCACTAAGTCAAAAACAACTCAATGTCAAAAGACACTTTTCAAAAAATACATTTACTAGAGTCCTCATGACTCAGCTCAGATACACATACTCCCCCATAGAGGAAGTACCAACATCTAGTCCAAAAGAAAGATAAGGCTCATATACCACTGGACGGATGCAACCAACTGCATCACTTCTCAAAAGTAGGCTGGGGCACAACCCCAAGCATACCTCTCAGATACTCAAATGTATCCTTAGGCAAAGGCTTTGTGAATATATCTACTATCTGCTCCTTTGTACTTATGTACTCAAGTTTGACTTCTTTCTCATCAACTTTCTCTCTTACAACATGATACTTAATCTTTATATGCTTTGTCTTAGAATGTAATATAAGATTCTTAGAGTTACTAACTGTACTGGTGTTATCACAATGTATAACAACATGTTCAACAAATTTTATTCCAATATCCTTCAGCATCTACTTCATCCAAATTGTTTGGTTACAATTGTTTGCTACTGCTACATATTCTACTTCTACTGTGCTTTGTGAGATACAATTCTGCTTCTTGCTTAGCCAAGAAACTAATCTTCCTCCAAGGAAAAATTCTCCTCCACTGGTGCTTTTCTTATCATCAACAATGCCTCCCCAATCAGCATCTGTATATGCACATAGGGTAAAATCATCAGATTTTTCATACCATAGTCCATAGTCCATTGTGCCTCTTAAATATCTCAGTATCCTCTTTACTGGTGCAAAATGTGATTCTCTAGGTTTAGCTTGAAATCTTGCTACAATTCCAACTGAATGTGCTATATCAGGTCTTGTATGAGTCAAATATTGTAATCCTCCAATCATAGATTTATATTTCTTCTGTTCTACTATAGGAGTCTCATCTGTGCTAGATAACTTATGTCCGATCACCATAGGTGTTCCAACTAGTTGAAAATCCTCCATTCCAAATCTTTTCAACAAGTCATTCAGGTACTTTGTCTGACTTACAAAGATACCATCATTGTTTTGTGTTATCTACAATCCCAAAAAGTATTTCATTTCACCAATCATACTCATTTCAAATCCAGTCTTCATTTCATCAGCAAATTTGTCACTAGCTTCATCTTCTCCTCCAAAGATAATGTCATCAACAAAAATAACTATAACTAACAAACCATTTTCAATTTCTTTTGTGTATAAATTGCTATCAGCTGTACCTTTTATAAATTCTAGCTTTAACAAATACTTATCCAGTCTTGCATACCAAGTTCTAGGTGCTTGTTTAAGTCCATATAAATCTTTCTTCAATTTACATACCATGTCTCCTTCTTGAGTTAAAGGAAAACCTTCAAGCTACCCAATGTAGACTTCTTCCAATTCTCCATTCAGAAATGTTGACTTCACATCCATCTGATACACTTTGAATTTCTTGTAAGCTGCATATGCCAAAAACATTCTTACTACTAAAATTCTTGCAACAGGTGAAAAGGTTTCTTCTTAGTAAATTCCTTCTTGTTGTGAGTAACTCTTACATACCAATCTTGCTTTATTTCTTACTACTCCTTGTTCATTCGTCTTATTTCTGAATGCCCATTTAGTTCCAATAACATTCTTGTCTTTAGGTCTAGGGACCAATTCCCATGTCTTATTCTTTTCAATCTGATCTAGTTCTTCTTTCATAGCATTAGTCCAACTTTCATCTTCACAAGCTTCATTAGTAGTCTTAGGTTCAATTTGAGAAATCAAAGATAGCTTTTCTTGTGCCTTATTTCAAGTCAAAACTCCTCTTTTGATGCTCCCAATAATCTGTTCAAAAGGATGATTCTTTAACAAACTCTTGCTAGGTGTCACTGTCAGATGTAGGTTCTTCAATAACTTCACTGTGGCTTTCATTCAACAAATCACTGTTAGTTTCATAAAACAATTTAGTAGTTCGAGTATTAGGCTTAGGATGAGCTTCTTCATCAAATTCATAATCAAGCATTATTTCTTGAATTTTGAACTTTTCATCAACTTTAACATTTGCGCTCTCAACAATAGTCTTAGTTCTTTTATTGAAACATCTATATGCTTTTCTTTTCAAAGAATATCCAAGAAATATACCTTCATCACTTCTAGGATCAAACTTTCCTATATCATCATTTCTCTTTATATAACATTTGCTTCCAAAAATTCTAAAATAATTAACTGAGGGTGCATGTCCAAACCATAATTCATAAGGTGTCTTGTCTGTGTCTGCTTTGATTTGTACTTTGTTCATTGTATATACTATTTTGTTCACTGCTTCTCTCCAAAATATCTTTGCCAAATTATTTTCAAACAACATAGCTCTTGCTGCTTTAGTCACTGATTTGTTCCTTCTTTCTACAATGCCATTTTGCTCAGGTGTTCTAGGGGCTGAATACTGTCTTTTAATGCCATTTTCTTCACAAAATTTGTTAAACTCTCTAGAAGTAAATTCTCCACCTCTATCAAATCTTAAACATTTAATCTTCATTCTAGATTCATTCTCAACTTTATTCTTAACAATCTTAAACTTATCAAATGCTTCAAATTTTTCTTTAAGAAATGCAATCCACATCATTCTTGTAAAATCATCAACAAGAATCATAAAATACCTTTCTCTATAGAATCCTCTAGTCTTGGTAGGACTGCTCAAATCTGTATGAACAATCTCCAGCTTCTCTATAGATGTAAACTTCTTACTAGGAAAAGAACTTCTCTTTTGTTTAGCCATTACACATTCTTTGCAAATCATGTTAGTAGGCTTCATAATTTTGGGTAAATCTCTTACTGCAAGTGTAGTACTTACTTTCACAATGTTATCAAAGTTTATGTGACAAAACCTTCTATGCCATAACCAATTGTCATCAATCTTTGTAATCAAACATGTCATCTCAATAGGATTCAAATGAAATACATTACCTTTGGTTCTAGATCCAGTTCCAATCAGATTTCCATCTTTATCCTTTATCACACAAGTTTTCTTAGTAAACCAAACTTGATATCCCTTATCAACTAACTATCCAACACTCAAAAGATTATGTTTCAATCCATCCACAAAATAAACATCATCAATATTAGTCTTTCCATCAAGAGTAATAGATCCTCTACCTTTAATCAAACAAGGTGCATTGTTTCCAACTCTAACAACTCCACCATCATATTCATTCAACTTTATGAACTTTTTCATGTCTCCAGTCGTATGATGTGAACAACCACTATCTATAATCCAATCAGCTTTCTTTTCAACTTGAGAAACTAAGGCTTTTTCTTCCTTAACATCAGATTCAGGATTTTCTTCTTTAATTGCTACAAATCTTATGTCATCATTATTTTCAGTATCACTTTCACTTAAAGTTCTTTCTATACTAGCTTCAAGATCTTCATCATTAGCATAATAACATTCCTTAGATCTTCTAGGTTTGAAATTGCTTCTGTACTTTTTAACTCTCTTAGGACATTTAGATGCAAAATGACCATATTCTTGACAAGTCCAACATTTAAAAATTTTGTTACCGTCTGGTTCTCTTTTCACAAGCAAGGCAATACCTTCTTCAATCTTCTTTTCTTCTTCATTTCTAGATCTACTGCTGCCAACATAATCTTCGCTCATACTGATGCTTCTTGACAAAGTAGGGTGAACACTAAGAGCACTGAATGTTGTCTCCATTCTAGGTAAGTCTCCTTATAATCTTCGGTTCATTCCTACTGCTTCCAATCTTCCAAGAAGAGTCTCTCTTGTAAAGTTTGTTGTACAAGGTATCACTTGTTCAATCATCTATGTTGTCTGCTTAAATACAGGAGTTAATGTCCTCAAAATTTTCCATATCACTTCATTCTCTGTCTTTGTTCCTCCACAAGATTTTATACCTAAAATGATCTCTGACATTCTACCAATATAACTTATAACAGATTCATCTTCCAACATTCTTATATCTTCAAATGCACATATCCAATTATGTAATCTAACTCTTTTTGCATGTTCATCACCTTCAAAAGTAGAGTGTAAAGCATTCCAAATTTCATGAGATTTTTTCAAATATTTTACCTAACTGTACTCATTCTCCGAAAGTGCTATCAAAAGTGCTTCTCTTGCAAGTATGTTACACATGAATAGATCTCTCTCTTCCACAGTACATGTTTCAAGATTGTCCTCTTCAATGATAGTCTTATTATTCTTTGTAATCAACCAATAACCTGGTCCTAAACATAATAGGTGTGTCTTCATCTTTTCTTTCCAGTTGTCAAAATTTACTTCATCAAACTTAGGGCTTTCTTTCTTGAAATTCACCATGGATCTCCTTAAGCTGTTAAACTTCTTCTTCAAGGACCTCTCTGATACCAATTGTTAGAAAGTAAAGTCCACCAAGATAACTGAGAGGGGGGGGGTGAATCAGTTATCAGATAATTATAAATTTTATCATCTTCAACAACATTAAACCATATAATCAATATAATTACTAACCATAGAAAGATATTCATACACAATAACACAATGACACAAGATATGTTGACTAGGGAACCTCTTGATCAAAGAGTAAACCCCGGTGGGAATGATGCCCACAAAAGATGTACTAATATAAATATTCCTTGTGAGAGGATGGACTCTGTTAGGAGTCTTATGAAATACATTTAGTACATATGAATCCCTGTTAGGAGATTTTGAATCCTTGTTAAAAGATTCTAACCCTGTTAAGAGTTATGGAAGATAGAAGGACCCACTGCCCAAACAGCTTCAGGGTAAGATCACTAAACACACTATCCAAATAATATTTGCATTACTCAATAGAATAATATGTTACCTCTTCTCTAACTATGCCAAACTACACTCACTATTACATCAGATCTCTGTACTTCACACGTCTTCATTCACACATTCGCTTTCACACTTAGCTCTTTTCTTCACTTCATGTATACAGCATCACAACTGCTGCTACTATTACACACTTTCACATTACAATCACATGCTACTTCATAACAATTACATTACAATAAGGAAATACATTCCTTCCTTTATACCACACTCAAATAATTACAAATGAGTCGGCATACAATTACAAAATAAAAGTTTCCACACGCTACACCAAAATTACATAAAACTGTTAGCTTCCAAATACAATAAATCTTCACTCGTGTGACCTCGAAGTCTACACTTTCATCCATGTCACTATTAATGTGTCTTTAACTTCCCTTTAACTACGCAAAACCAGATTCCATCCTGATTAGGAGATATCATCCGATTTCCACAAACCGCTACTCAGGAACACTACCTGAACACTGCTTCCACCAAAATGATCATAACTTCCATGAATCAATGAATTAATATTTTTGCTCTTAACCATAGACATATGACATATCAAAGATTATATCCTCAACTTCACATAGCTCCAACTACAATAACCCACGTGCGCTAATCCAAACTCTGTCTGCTTCTTTGCAAGTCTTCGGTAAATCACTATGTTGACATAAATGACAATCATAGTCATGAATGCAACAACAACTGCTATAGAATGGCTGGAAAACACTTTAGCATTCATTTTGAACACCTTCTACCTACCATCAATGTATCAAATTTCCATACATGGGAGACGAAATCACAATTGGAGGGGATTCAAATCCTTTTTAATATTGTAACACATTGAAGCCTCTTCATGAATTATTTATTCCTCATAATAGAGAAGGGATTGTTCCAATTATTACTATGGAAGAACCTAAAGGTGATGATCCTAAGTTAACATCAAATGCTACCCCTACATCACACCCTATTCAAACTAACTCAACTATATCGACTAAGGGAAAGGAAAAAGTGAGTTATGAGGGTCCAAGTTCAAATCAGAATTCAGGAAAGACATCCATGCCAGAGGTGGAACTTTATAAACATACCAAAGAGGAGAAAGGTAAAGCCAAAGAATATCACTATAACCAAATGAGTGAGATGATGCATAAGTTTGAAAAAGAGTGTAGAATTGGTTCTAAAGGAGTAGGGGAATATTATGTTTCTCTATTTGATTTACCAACTTCTCCACAAACACATGGAAAACCTTCTAAGGAGCATCTTCCTCACAAATATAACTCACATTTTGTAAGAGAGAGTGACAAATCAGAATTTGAGAAAGAAGATGATGAGGTTCTACAATGGCTTTACAAAGATGAAAGTGATACCTCAAACAATCTCGTGGAAAGAGTTCAGCACATTAATATTCAAATTGACCAATATGGAAAGGGGTTTGAAATTATGCAAAAAATGGGATATAAGGGAAGATGAACCTTAGGTATGAGAAATAGAGGTTTACTTGAACCTATTGAACCTTTGTGGAGATCAAAGGAAGAAAAATCAGGAATAGGATATCAATATAAAGGAGAAAGTTCTAGTCCTATGCATGATTGTTATGAATGAGTGAATGTAGTAGAGTTTGAGAGTGATAGTGATGATTCTAGAGAATATGAGTGGGATTCTTTATCCGAAGACTCTTTCCATGACAAAGATATTTTCATAATGAATTCTTATACTAATGTGCCTAAAGAACAAACTCTAAATAGTGAAGATCCAGAGATAATTCCTACACACATGCAACTCGATCCACAAGAATCTCTCATAGGGAAAGCACACAATTATCAGTGGGTAGATGAACCTTGGATACCTTCATGGTGGGATATTGATTCATATGGTAAGTTTACCCCGCATGTTTTCTTTCCCAGAGAAGTCTATGAGGACTCAAGTGAAGAGGACTTTGATCCTTCTTCCATGGATCATCTTGAGGAAGCTCATGTTATTGACCTTAACGATACAATGTATGAACCATCTAATGAGGTCATGTCCATAAACCCATCCAATGACAACTTGCCAATTGACCCTTTATTCTTAATGCATCCCAAACTTATTGATTGGGACTTAACCGAAACAAATGAGTTACTATACTTTCCCAATGACCAAGCAATGACACAATACCTAAATGTGGTTGAGCCCTCTTTCACCAAAGAGTTTAATCCCAACATGATGAGAAAGGCAGGGGTCCAATCTCTTAATCCAAAATAAAAAATGAAAATAAAATAAAAATTCTAGTGGTGAAAACCACCATGTGGCAGCACTAGAACCAAAAAAAGTAAAGATAAAGAATGTTTCCTATGGTGAAAACCCAACTGTGGCACATAAGGAAGAGAGGTTGGATACCTTACCAGCACATGAAGAAGAAAGATCACCAATTATTATAGAGCCAATGGAGAAAGTCAACATTGGAACCGAATTGGAACCCAAATTCATACATCTAGCAGCTTCACTTACACCTTTAGAGAGAAAGGATTTCATCAAATTTTTCCAAGCAAAGCAAGTGAATTTTGCATGGTCCTACACTAACATTCTAGGGTTAGATCCCAACTTCATCATGCATCATTTGAATGTCAAACCAAGTTTTAAACTAGTCAAGTAGAAATAGAGGAAGATGCATCCACACATAGCTCTTCTAGTTAAAGCAGAATTGGAGAAATTGTTAAAGGTGGGGTTTATAAGAGAAATTGCTTATGTAGAATGGATATCAAATATTGTATTAGTTACCAAGCATGACAAATCCATTTACGTATGTATGGACTTTCGAGATTTGAATCTTGCATGTCCCAAAGATGACTTCCCACTTCCAAGCATAGACACAATAATGGACTTAACAGTTGGTCACTCCATGTTTTCATTGATGGATGGTTTTAGTGGATACAACCAAATTAAGATTACACCCGAAGATCAAGAAAAGATAGCATTTACATGCCCTTGGGGAACTTTTTGTTGGAGTGTAATGCCTTTCGGCCTCAAAAGTGCTGGAGCTACTTACCAAAGGGCAATGACCACCATTTTTCATGATATGATGCACACCTTCTTAGAAGATTATGTAGATGATATATTGGCTAAGTCACATCAAAGAGAAGATCATTTACAAATTCTGGAAAAGATATTTACACACTTGGAACAATTCAAAGTGAGGCTCAATCAAAAAAAATGTGTCTTTGGTGTTCAATCCGAGAAATTATTAGGCTACATAGTTTCAGCAAAAGGCATTGAAGTGGATCTTGAAAAGGTTCAAGCAATCATGGACATGGAAATGCCCAAAAACATTAGCCAAATGAGGTCTCTTCAAGGAAAACTTTAATCAATAAGGAGATTCATTTCTCAACTAGCTGAAAAGTGTCACTCATTCACTAGATTGCTACACAAGGACACCATTTTTATATGGGATGAAGAATGTGACAAGGCCTTTACCTTGTTGAAAAATTACTTAATCGATCCACCAATTCTCATGCCACCTATCAAAGGAAAATCATTTCTCTTGTACATATTAGCAACCGAGAGGTCTCTAGGAGTTCTTTTGGTGCAAGAAGATGATCAAGGAAAAGAGAGAGCTACCTACTATTTGAGCTGAACATTGATTAAGTATGAATTAAACTACACTTTCATGGAAAGAGCATGCCTAGCTATTGTCTTTGCTTCCCAAAAGTTGAGACACTACATGTTGATGCACAAAGTAAAGCTCATTGCAAAAATTGACCCTTTGAAATACTTGCTTAGCAAAACTGCCCTAATGGGAAGAATAGCAAAATGGGTCATGGTAGTAAGTGAGTTTGATATTGGATATGTGGATATAAATGATATAAAAGGACAAGAGATAGCAAATTACTTAGCTGAAAATCCATTAGTTTCTACACATCCTATTCAAGTGGAGTTTCTTGATGCAACAATTGTTAATATAGAAGCCAAGACATGGAAGTTGTACTTTGACATATCATACACACAAGGAGGTTCCAACGCCAGCATATTGTTGATTACCCCTCAAGGGTATACTATTCCTAAATCATACAAGCTCTTATTCCCATGTACCAACAACATATCCGAGTATGAAGCTTTAGTCATTGGTATCAAGATGGCTTTAGAATGGAATATTACTGAGCTATAAGTGTATGGTGATTCTCAGTTAGTGATCAATCAAGTCAATAATGAGTATAACACAAAAGATGAAAATTTAATGCCTTACAAGACAATGATTGATGCTTGGAAAAAGAACTTTGTGTTGATAACATTTGAACAAATCCCAAGAGAGAAGAATAGAGCTACTGATACAATGGCTACCTTAGCTTCATTACTCCAAAATCCTGATCAAAATGAAAGGTACGAATTCTTGGTGGAAGAGTTGGCAAAACTGGCATTTGACCTTCCCGATACCCAAATTATTGCCTTACTTGATGGACATGACTCCCCTTGGTATGGCCCTATCTACACATACCTTAAAGACCAAGTACTACCTGAAAACCAATCCCGAGCCCAAAAATGACATTTCATAAGACAATCGGCTCATTATATTATCCTTTCCGACACATTGTATCAAAAAGGTCTTAATGGAACTTTACTTAGATGTCTAGAGGAAGAAGAGTCTAGGGTAGCTTTACATGAGGTTCACGAGGGCATTTGCGGGTCGCATTCAAGCAGTTTAAACTTAGCTAAGAAGATCCTTTGCATGGGGTATTTTTGGAAAACCTTAAAAAAGGATGCTTGTCACTTTGTTAAGATATGCACAAAATGTCAATATCATGGTGATATGATACATGTACCGGCTCAAGAACTACATCCTTTTGTTACACCTTGGCCATTTTATCAATGGGGGTTTGACTTGATTGGCATGATTTATCCACCTTCATCCAATAGGCACATGAAATACATCATCATGGCTATGGAATACATCACTAAATGGGTAGAGGCCATTCCTTTGATCACTGCTACAGGAAAATAAATCTCTATGTTCATCCTTAATCACATCATTTGTAGATATGGTATTCCTTATGCCATAATTACCAACAATGGAAAACAATTCAAGAACAAATATGTGGATGAACTTTGTGATACTTTTCATATTACACATCACTCTTCTTCCATTTATTATCCACAAGGAAATGGACAAGCCAAAGCTACTGATAAGAATATCCTTAAAATCTTGAAGAGATCGGTGAACAAATCAGGAAGAGATTGACATGTGCAAATCAAATCGGCTTTATGGGCTTATAGAACTAGTATCCAGACACCTACAGGAGCTACACCATATTCATTAGTTTATGGAGCCGAAGCTATTCTACCTTTGGAGGTTGAAATCCCATCCATAAGAGTATCATTGCAAGGATTAGTAATGGATGAGGATTATAGAGTTGCCCGACTTCAACAATTGGAATTGTTAGAAGAACATCAAGCACAAGCCTATGAACATTTGAAGGTGTACCAAAATAGGATTTCAAGAAACTACAACAAGAACATTAAACCAAGAGTCTTTCAAGTGGGTGATTTAGTGCTAAGAGAGAACCCTAAAAATCAGGCAGAAAGGGAAAAGAAGGGTAAATGGGAAGCAAATTGGCTTGGTCCTTTTATCATTGTTTCTTCTTTTGGAATTAGGACTTACAAAGTAGCCAATTGTGATGGGGAAGAATTACAAGAGCCCATTAATAGCATCCATTTAAAGAGGTTTCATACCTAATCAGATGAGAGAGTATTAGAAGAAATAATATCAGACGAGTGTGTATCCAATGACTCAAGCATCACTTTTGTACATGAGAAAATCAAAAAGATCAAAAACATTGAGAAAAGTTCAAAATCCCAAAAAAAATTGAAAAAAGAAAAAAGATAAAAAAAGTGCCTTGGTGAAAACCTAGCAATAGGTGCCTTGGTAGCAAAAAAATGAAAAAGAGAAAAAGAGCAATAAACCCAAAAGGTGAAAACTTGGCAATCAAGCACCTTTTGGTCCCCTAAGTCTTTCCTAGTTGCATGTGTACATATTGCATTTCCATCATCTCACTTGTAAATCTTCATTGCATTAGTCATTTGTGCATAGTCATAATAAAGCCTTTTAGTTGCATTTTTTCATTACTTATTGCCCTAAGTTTGTCACACGATCACATCTATCACTTGGGGGCAGGAAAGGATTGGATTTTTGGTACAAATGGATTCAATTAGTGCTACATTCGGTCACACATCAGAGAGAATTATTAGAGTTTCAGAAGAGAGAAATTTTATTGAACCTTTGATGGATATCATTGTTCACAACCAAGTATTTTGATCCTACAACTTGATCCTTGAGCCTTCATTGACTTTATTATTCAGGATTAAAAATTTGACAACACTTAATGATCAAAATTCTTGAAAATTCTTTTTGAAAATCTTGATACATTGCAAAACACTTAAAGCTTTTAGATGATTGGTATTGAATTGAATTTTTATCATATCTTTTTAGCTAATCGATGATGTTTTGACTAGATTGGCAATGATGGAGACATGATATTATTTTCCTTCTTTCTGAGTGACTGTCTTGAGGGAGATCCAACAACTTATGTGAATTCATCTAACGACAAGGTCATCAAAGAACCATCAAGGACATTCATATAGGATGGAGGATTGACCTTTACTTTTTTATGCAAATAGATACTTTGGCTATTTGGATCTTCTATGTCTTAATACCAAAATCCAATTGCAACATTGAATCCATTGAAACCGGTATTCATACTCCCATAGTTGGTCATTCAACTAGTGAGGGTTATACTAGTTTCCTAAAGGGTTACCAAATGCGATATAAAGTGGTATTCATATCATCATGATGTGGTCAGTGATGGTTGTACTTTATTTCCAGTCCTACAATGCTCAATGATGAGAATATTTCTCAATGGCATTTATTTGCTAAAAGCTAGTGACAATTTAGTTGCATTGCATTGCATTTGCATGTTAGATTAAGTGCATGATTTGTAGTTATTTTTCCAAGGGAAAAGGGGTTCAGTCATTATCTTGATCAATAAAAAGGGGGTTCAATCAACACTTATCCTTGGTTCAAATCAATCATGTGTGATCATCTTTTGCATTCATTCATAGAATTACTCATTATTCATTATCCTTATATCAGAAAATCAAAAGAAAAAAGATTCACTACTCATAAATCATTTGTATACATTTAGTTAAGGATAGCTTATTAAGAGTTGCATACATAAAAAAATCAAAAACATAGTTGCATTCATCATATCCATATTTTTATAATAAAACATTTGCATCCATACATTGAAAATCAAAAAAGCATATCAAAAACTACATTATCCTTTGCATTCATCTATCTATATCATATATGAGATACATTGAATCCATAGCATACTCAAAAGTAAATGCATCATAAACATCATATAGAACTACATATAAGTATTATCTCACATCAACACATCACAAGAATCCAAGAAAGTATATCATAATATAAATGTTCATAACATCAATGATCCATCAAATCCATATATCAAAGATACAATGTTAATAACAAAGTGGTACATCAAAGTCCTGATCAACATAAACATGATACAAATCATCAAAGTAGATCCATAATCAATCATCAAGATCCTGTTAGGCCACCCAATCCATCACCAACACTTGACCCATCTGAACCCCTATCACCTAGTATATCCTGAGTAGGAGGAGTTTGACTAGTGCTAGCAATACTCAACCTCTGAGCCATAATAGTCATGAACTGCTGCATCATAGTGGCTACCTGATCTAGTTGACCAACAACTGATGATAAACCTATCTACAATGAATGCACATCCTGTGACAGAGTATCAATGCTAGGAGAAGCCTGAGAAGTCTGACCCATATCCCGAGACATAGGAATCTATGGAGGCACCTGCTATGTTAGAATCTACCCATGCTGAGCTACTGAAGCCTGATGTAATTTTACCAAAGGATCCTGTCCACCAGGAACTTGTCTAGAAACATCAATGTGAACCTATCACCTACCTCTCTGCTGTCTCTATTGTCCCTGTACTAATGCAACTCTAGAATGAACAAATCTAGGTCCTTGATCCAACTAAACCTATCTAACAGCCCTATCCCTGAAATGTCCACCTCATACCTATGGCCCAAGTTATCCTCTAGCAATGATCTGAGGAGCTCTCTATCCTCTATGAGCTTGATGTCATCTAGGTCTTCCACCATCATCCCCACCATCATCATCTGATCGTCCATCTCTATCCGGGATTAGCTCCGCAGGATCTGTAAATCTCAAAAATCTATTTTGAGACCACCACTCTCTGTACTCTGCAGACATCCCAACATTTTCCACATGCTCTAATATTTCCCATTTGATGTAAATCATCTTGGCAATCTGATCACAAGAAAACTAAAAATCAATATGTGCCCCCCACATCGATCACTCTTGATGCAGGGGCATCCAAGGTTAAGGTAGGGCATTTTGTGTCCACGGTGAAACTGCATGAGGTTTTTGTATTTTGGTCAGTTTTACATGGTTGTAGCCTTGACCGATGGTCTCAGTCATTCAAGGAAGCTCGGTCACTAAAGGAACTTAATAGTCTCTGGTGCTCGGTGAAATTATTGCTCAGTCATGCTTGCGGTCCTCGGTCGACACTGGTGCTCGGCGATGCCTGGCGTGCTCAATGATTTTACTATCGCTCGATAGTTCTAACTTACTAACTGGAGTTCTGTGTGATTTGTTGAGCCAACTTGGTGAATTAGTTTTTGGTAGCCATTGTCTTGGGTTGACATGTAGAATTAAATGTTTGTATACATGTGTGAGCCGACTTGTATGGAATTTAATTATTTTTTTTGGGGAGTTAAGGGTTTCATCCAACCGACTTATGGCTGGTGATTAGTATTTAAGGAGGGCTTGGGTAGATGTTTAGGGACAAAGATTAGGGAGATAAGGAGTTAGAAAACTTAGCAGATCTGGATGTCAGATGCATAACTTGAGAGTGAAGTTGTGGAAAAGTTCTTGATGTTCTTGCAGATCAGATTGTAATCTTATAGTCATTTGTAGTAGAGATAGGAGTTTGCATACTTGGGAACAAGGAGATTGCTTGGAGGCTTGCGAGCTCAAGTTTAGATCTATCTTAGGGTTTCCATCAGTTTCTGATTGTCTTTAGAGCTAAACTTGTATTGGATTTGGTTGTGGATCTTGTAGAATTGTTTTATTTTGTAATTGGCCCTAACCCGGAATGCCTTACAATCGGGCATGTTAATGCAAATTACTTGAAACATTTATGGTGTTGTTTTTTGTGTTGGGTATTCCACTATGTAATTCTGTTGGCTACAAGGTTTGGACTATCCTTCATTGGATCCACCATCCTTGATTGCATGAGGTGGTATCAGAGTGAAAGTTTTGTTCCTGTTGGAGTGAAGCTTTGATCTTGTTGAAGTAGAAGCTTGACCTAGCAAGGATGACCTTGCGAAGTTGATCTTATTAGAGAAAATATTGTGCGTAATCTGAAATGCAGATCCAAAGCACTAAACTTGTGAAATTGTGCCCTAGTTGTTTGCAAGATTGCAGGTTGAGATCTGACTTGCTGAAACTTGGAAATTGTCACAAGGTGGTCAATGAGGGTTTGTTGCAGAGGTTCTCTTATCTTTAAGGATGCCTCTGAGAATATTGGACCCTAGAGTTATTTTAGATCTTTGTGATACTGTTGAATCCCAGATCACGAGAAGGTGAAATCAGATTTTAGATCTAAGATGGAATTGATGAAGAATGATATGGTCGCTGAGATCATGAGAACTATTGCTAGTATACCTCAGAATATTGGTATTGAGGATGGCTATGAAGAAGCTACTGAAAAATTTGAAACTGCTAGATCTATTGGTGATGACTAGAGGAATAGATCTGGTGAAGACAAAACTGCTCGGTTGCCTAGACCTGCTGCTCAGTTTAGTACTTACCGAATGGAAGTTTCTACTTTCTCTAGTACTTTGAAGCCTGATAATTTGATTGATTAGATTGGTGAACTTGAAGATTTCTTTGAGCTTGAAGAAATTGAAGATCCTCTTCGGGTGAGATTAGCATAGACAAAGTTGAAATGACATGCTTCTCTTTGGTGGAAGGAACTACAGAGAGACCGAGAAGATGAAGGTGAAACAAAGATCAATCGGTGGAGGTTGACGGTGACTAAGTTAAAAGCTAAGTTCATACCAGCTGACTATGAGCTTGACTTGTTTAAAAAGTTGTAGAATCCAAAACAAAAGGATTTGTCTATTGAAGATTATACTGAGGAGTTCTACAAACTTACTATCTAGTCTAGACACTGAGAGCTTGGTAAGGAAAATGTAGCTCGGTATGTGAATGGTCTGAGATTCAATATTCAGGATGAGCTTGGTATGCTAAAGATTGATTTTTTTGAAAATGCTTATCAGTATGCTTTGAAGGTAGAAGATAAGTTGAAAAGGAAACAACCTAGTAACTCCCAAGGGAAAGAAAAGATTGATCACTTGGTGAAGGAGAAACCGACTGATGCAAAAGATGAACAGAAACCTGTGGAATCAAAGAAGAAGACAAGTAAAGTTATCTTTAAGGGTACTAGCTATAACTATGGAAAGGAAGGACACCGTTCTTTTGAGTGTACACAAAAGAAGGTTGACCGATGAACTGCTATGATGAATGAGAACATTAGAATGAACCTAAATTAGAGAACTTGCTGCTTCAACAAACATTGCTTGGTATAAAGGATGAACCTTGTCAGAGGAGTAACTTGTTTAGGACCTGATGAAAGACTGAAGGTAAACTCTATAATGTTATTGTTGATAGTGGTAGTACTGATAAACTTGTTGCTGAGGACCTGGTTCAAAAACTTGGTTTGAGTAGAATGAAACATCCTTGTCCTTATAGGCTTGGCTGGTTACAAGATGTTCATGCTTTGGAAGTTAGAGAACAACACTTCATTGATGTTCAGATTAGCTAGTACAAGGATCTTGTGCTTTGTGACATTGTGAAGATGAATAGTTGTGATATATTGCTCGGTAGACCTTGGAAATATGATTGCAGAGCTATTTATGACTATGTAAGAAATGTGTTTACTATTGAGAAGAATGACAAGAATTTTTTATTGATGCCTTTGATGGACATAACACTTGGTAGAAGAAGCCTAAGTATTGGTAGCTGAGTTGAGATTGTAGATCCTGAGAAAATGAATGATCAGTATGAAGAGCCGACCTATACATTGTCAAGAAAAGACCTGAAGAGATAGAGAAAACTGAAGTGGAAGACTTTGCAAGCAGAAAAGGTGGTGGACTTGTATGTGAAGAACCAGTTTAGGATTTATGTGCTGAATCCTAAAAGATGTTCTTCTCATATATGAACATCTTTTAGAACCTAGGGTGTCTTATGCAAGGGCATCCAAGGTTAAGGTAGGGCATTCTGTGTCCTCGATGAAACTGCATGAGGTGTTTGTATTTTGGCTAGTTTTACTCAGTTGCAGCCTTGACCGATGGTCTTGGTCATTCAAGGAAGCTCGATCACTGAAGGAACTCGGTAGTCTTTGGTGCTCGGTGAAATTGTTTCTCAGTCATACCTACGGTGCTCAGTCGACATTGGTGCTCGATGATGCCTGGTGTGCTCGGTGATTTTACTATCACTCGGTAGTTCTAACTTATTGACTAGAGTTCTATGTGATTTGTTGAGCCGACTTGGTGAATTAGTTGTTGGTAGCCATTGTCTTGGGCCGACATGTAAAATTAAATGTTTGTATACATGTGTGAGCTGACTTGTATGGCATTTAATTATTTGTTTTGGAGAGTTAAGGGTTTCATCCAGTCGACTTGAGGCTTATGATTAGTATTTAAGGAGGGCTTGGGTAGATGTTTAGGGGTAGAGATTGGGGAGATAAGGAGTTAGACAACTTAGCAGATCTGGATGTCAGATGCATAGCTTGAGAGAGAAGTTGTGGAAAAGTTCTTGATGTTCTTGCAGATTAGATTGTAATCTGATAGTCATTTGTAGAAGAGCTAGGGGTTTTCATACTTGGGAACAAGGAGATTTCTTGGAGGCTTGCGAGCTCAAGTTTAGATCTGTCTTAGGGTGTCCATCAGTTTCTGATTGTATTTAGAGCTGAACTAGCTGAGATTATATTAGATTTGGTTGTGGATCTTGCAAAATTATTTCATTTTGTAATTGGCCCTAGCTCACAAGGCCTTATAGTCAGGCATGTTAATAAAAATTACTTGAAAATTTTATGGTGTTGTCTATTGTGTTGGGTATTCCACTGTGTAATTCTATTGGCTGCAAGGTTTAGACTATCCTTCATTGGATCCACCATCCTTGACTGCATAAGGTGGTATCAGAGCGAAAGTTTTGTTCCTGTTGGATTGAAGGTTTAATGTTGTTGAAGCAGAAGCTTGACCTAGCAAGGCTGACCTTGTGAAGTTGATCTTATTAGAGAAAATATTGTGCGCAGTCAGAATTGTAGATCTGAAGCACTGAACTTGTGAAATTGTGCCCTAGTTGTTTGCAAGATTGTAGGTTGAGATCTGACTGTTGCAACTTGGAAATTGTCACAAGGTGGTCGGTGAGGGTTTGTTGCAGAGGGTTTCTCTTATCTTTAAGGATGCCTTCAAGAAGATTGGACCCTAGAGTTATTTCAGATCTTTGTGATACTATTGAATCTTGGATCACAGAGAAGGTGAAATCAAATTTTAGATTTGAGATGGAATTGATGAAGAATGATATGGTTGCTGAGATCATGAGAACTGTTGCTGGTATACCTTGGAATGTTGGTACTGAGGATGGCTATGAAGAAGCTGCTGAAGATTTGAAAACTACTAGATCTAGTGGTGATGACTGGAGGAACAGATCTGGTGAAGACAGAACTGCTCGGTTGCCTAGACCTGCTGCCCAGTTTAGTACTTACCGAATGGAAGTTTCTACTTTCTCTGGTACTTTGAAGCCTGACAATCTGATTGATTGGATTGGTGAACTTGAAGATTTCTTTGAGTTGGAATAAATTGAAGATCCTCTTAGGGTGAGATTAGCATAGAAAAAGTTGAAAGTACAAACTGCTCTTTGGTGGAAGGAACTACAAAGAAACCGAGAAGATGAAGGTGAAACAAAGATCAATCAGTGGAGGTTGATGGTGACTAAGTTGAAAGCTAAGTTCATACTAGCTGATTATGAGCTTGACTTGTTTAAAAAGTTGCAGAATCTGAAACAAAAGGATTTGTTTGTTGAAGATTATACTGAGGAGTTCTACAAACTTACTATTTGGTCTGGACATCGAGAGCTTGGTAAGGAAAAGGTAGCTTGGTATGTGAATGGTCTGAGATTCAATATTTAGGATGAGCTTGGTATGCTGAAGATTGATTCTATTGAAAATGCTTATCAGTATGCTCTGAAGGAAGAAGATAAGTTGAAAAGGAAACAACCTAGTAACTCCCGAGGGAAGGAAAAAATTGATCACTCGGTGAAGGAGAAACTGATTGATGCAGAAGATGAACAGAAACTTGTGGAACCAAAGAAGAAGATACGTAAAGTTATCTTTAAGGGTACTTGCTATAACTATGGAGAGGAAGGACACCGTTCTTTTGAGTGTACACAAAAGAAGGTTGACCAACAAACTATTGTGATGAATGAGAACATTCAGAATGAATCTGAATCAGAGAACTTGCTGCTTCGGCGAACATTGCTCGGTACAAAGGATGAACCTTGTCAGAGGAGTAACTTTTTTAGGATATGATCCAAGACTGAAGGTAAACTTTGTAATGTTATTGTTGATAGTGGTAGTACTGATAACCTTGTTGCTGAGGACCTAGTTCAAAAACTTTGTTTGAGTAGAATGAAACATTCTTGTCCTTATAGGCTTGGCTAGTTACAAGATGTTCATGCTTTGGAAGTTAGAGAACAATGCTTCATTGATGTTCAGATTGGTTAGTACAAGGATCTTGTGCTTTGTGACATTGTGAAGATGAATAGTTGTGATATATTTCTTGGTAGACCTTGGCAATATGATTGTAGAGCTATTTATGACTATGTAAGAAATGTGTTTACTGTTGAGAAGAATGACAAGAAGTTTTCACTAATGCCTTTGATGGATACAACACTTGGTAGAAGAAGCCTTAGTATTGGTAGCTGATTTGAGATTGTAGATCTTGAGAAAATGAATGATCAGTATGAAGAACCGACCTGTACATTATCAAGAAAATACTTGAAGAGACAGAGGAAACTAAAGTGGAAGACTTTACAAGTAGAAAAGGTGGAGGACTTGTATGTGAAGAACTAGTTCAGGATTTATGTGTTGAATCCTGAAAGATGTTCTTCTCACATATGAACATCTTTTGGAACCTAGGGTGTCTGATGTAGGGGCATCCAAGGTTAAGGTAGGGCATTCTATGTCCTCGGTGAAACTGCATGAGGTGTTTGTATTTTGGCCAGTTTTACTCGGTTGCAGCCTTGATCGATGGTCTCAATCATTCAAGGAAGCTCAGTCACTGAAGGAACTTGGTAGTCTCTGGTGCTCGGTGAAATTATTTCTCAATCATGCCTGCGGTGCTCAGTCGACACTAGTGCTCGGTGATGCCTGGCGTGCTCGGTGATTTTACTATTGCTCCATAGTTCTGACTTACCGACTGGAGTTTTGTGTGATTTATTGAGCCGATTTGGTGAATTAATTGTTGGTAGCCATTATCTTGGGCTGACATGCAGAATTAAATGTTTGTATACATGTGTGAGCTGACTTGTATGGCATTTAATTATTTGTTTTGGGGAGTTAAGGATTTCATCCAACTGACTTGTGGGTGATGATTAGTATTTAAGGAGGGCTTGGGTAGATGTTTAGGGACAAAGATTGGGGAGATCAGGAGTTAGACAACTTAGTAGATCTGGATGTCTAATGCATAGCTTGAGAGCATAGTTATGGAAAAGTTCTTGATGTTCTTGCAGATCAGATTGTAATCTGATAGTCATTTGTAGAAGAGCGAGGGGTTTGCATACTTGGGAACAAGGAGATTTCTTGGAGGTTTGTGAGCTCAATTTTAGATATGCCTTAGGGTTTCCATCAGTTTCTGATTATCTTCAGAGCTGAACTAGCTAAGATTGTATTGGATCTGGTTGTGGATCTTGCAAAATTGTTTCATTTTGTAATTGGCCCTAACCTGGAAGGCCTTATAGCTGGGCATGTTAATTCAAATTACTTGAAACATTTATGGTGTTGTATGTTGTGTTGGGTATTCCGCTATGTAATTCTATTGGTTGCAAGGTTTGGACTATCCTTCATTGGATCCACCATCCTTGACTGCATAAGCTCTGCCTAGACACGAGCATACAAAGCCATACCCTGCAACATATCCTAATATTTGTCGTACTGTCTAGAAACACGTCCAAAGAAAAATCTCATAATCACAAGGGGTGATCGACCAATCATCCATCGAGGATAAAACATATAAGGGAGCTCATCATCATCCTCCTGCCAACCCTCACAGCCTAGATATGGTCTCCATGAGACCTAATCTATATCATCGATCATGCGACACCAAAACTCTAGTTTGCCTAGATGATGCTGGACAACCATGCCGCTATACAAAAATGCATAAGGAAAGCCATGATGATGGATGTGATTTTATAATGGCCTAGTGATGGGAAGATGCTCCCATACCCATAACTTTAATATCACTGCACCTGTTGATAAGGAGGCATTCGATCTATAAACCACCTTGTGCAAATCATTGTATAGTTGTGCTAGAATGCAAGAGCGACAATCAAACTGATGAGGTTGTGGAAGCAAGTCCTCTAAGATGTAACCCCATCTAACAGAGAAGCCTCGACCTCATTAATTAGGAACTAGTAAACCGCCTATCAATGCACCCAATACTGTTGGCAATGTGGGAAACAAAGCAAACTACACCCATGTAATGGTATCATCACCAATGGTATTATCCCCCAAAACCCATCTGCAGATAGTGCCATCATATACTAAATCATAATAGACCATCTCACCCTGAGTCAAAATGCAGAGCAATCTGTACACATCCTCGGGAGTGATAGTCATCTTCCCAAGTGGTAAATGGAAGGTATTATGGTCAGAGTGCCAACACTCTACCATAGTTATCAATAGGCCACGGTTCAGCTAAAACTACAGGATGTCTAGAATGAAACTCAAACCGCACATCTCAATCATGTGGTACTCTAGTTGGGTCAAATCCTGACGTAGATCTAGAATCCAAGAATCAACAGTCCATATGTATAATTTACAAAAATGTGCCTATTTGGCAAATCACAAGAATCATATCAATATTCTATGTTAGTGGATTATTTTAATTCAATCAATAAAATTTCAAATCAATCTTTGCTCTTCTTGAGCGCTATCACCATCTTGTTCATGTCTCTATGTATTGAGAGTGAATTATCAGTTATCTACCTATCAGTGTTCTACTATTAGTTTTTCTATCAGATCAGATTGATAATATCAAACATTCATTGGTATTATTATCTCGATATCCTAATCACTTATTTTGTTTAACTACAATAGACCTATCTATCTTGGACAATCAATCAATCATCCAGAGTTATCAAATTTTATCAGAAAATCAAGTTTGAGAATCAAATTTATCAAAATTCCTATAGGTGTCATTTGCCTATGCAGAGGTGACATTTTACCTTAGGCGGTGAATAACTTTTCACACATGGCATTTTATCAAGTAGAGGTGGTATTTCACCTGTTAAGCATCACTTTATGACCCTAAGCGAAAATTCATCATGCCTAGGTGTCATTTAAAACATAGGGATTTTTCACGCGGTGTTTTATACATAGTTTGACTAAAAAACCCTATTTCTACACGGTATCAAATTTATCACAGGTGAGTTTTAACCTATCTTACGTAGCATTTCACTACGCGGATGCGGTACTTCATGAGCCTAGGCATCATTTAAACTATCCTAGGTGGCATTTTATAAAATTACAATGAAAAATCAAGAAAATCATGCAATAAATGCTAAAAAAGTTATAATAAATGCACTAGGAAGGTTAGAATCACTTACTAGAGGTCCGTAATCTAAAGGTCTCTGATATCGACATCTCTCAAACCGATGCTCTCAAATAGGCACAACCATTGTGATCAACTATCTCAGGATTAGAGCAAAATCTCAATAGTCAAAAGTGCAAATGAATAGTAATTTGGGTTTTTCAGCCTATTTATGCTAATTTGACCTAATTTTGAGGTAATTTTTTACCTAGCAATCTACATCTGCATATCAATCAAATCAGGGCATTTGTTGAAATATGCATATCATCAAATGCTTTTCAGAAATAAAAACATATTGGATCAACAATCAATCAATTTCATCACATTTTTCTATCAAGCGATCAATCTATTTTTATTTCTGAGGGGGCATCATCAGAGTATCAAATTGGCATCAAATATCATTGAATCTGGGGCATTAAAATTTTGAACTATTATCAGTGGGGCATGTGGCATCATTTTTCAAATCAAGTTTCAAATCAAGTTTTGTATCAATCAATCAAAGAATCAGAATCAAAATCAATGATCAATCAAAGAATTAGAATCAGTGATCAGGACATAAAAGTTTCTTTGAATCAATGGGCTACGCACATCAATTCAAAGAGGGGCATTTGTAGACACCAAAAACTGGGCAAGTGTCTTAAAATCATTCAAATTGCAAAATCTTAATCAAATGCTCTAATTCTCATCAAAATGGACCAAATCAATTATTAAATGGACATTTATTAATCAAAATTGGACAAAATCATTAAATCAAAGGAAAAATCAAATGATGACATTAAATAATTAAATACAAGCTTAAAGGGGTGAAAAACACTATATAATTGATTTTAATCAATTAATTGTTAGTTTTAAATAAAAAATCAAATTGAACCTATTCCCTTACATGGCTAATTTAATTAATTAATAGAATTTAATTAATCCTAATATCTTTCAACAATAATTTGAGCAACCAATGAGAATTGAGAAACAAAAGCACATGGATCACTCCAAAATAGTTGAATCTCAATCACACATTTCAACTTTGAATCTCAACCACTCAAATTTGTCTTTTTGTCCAAACCTTTGAGACAAACATTTAAATTGTCCTCCCATTTTAAAAAATTTCAAATTTTTTGACTCAACCAAGGCTAAATCATGATTAAATAACTCTACCCCCTACCCTTGGGATTTTACTATAAATAAGAGTCATTTTGAGAGCAATAATATACTAGAGAATTCATTTGCTAAGCATCATCATTATAGGCAATTTCATAGCAATTGAGTCATATTTTGAGCAATATTGTGAGATTGAGAGCATATCATGAGTACTTGAATGAATCTTTGTATCACTTTTGAGAGTTTGAGAGCTAGATTAAGCATTGTACTATCATTTTTCTCATTCTAGGATTGTCACTAGTAGAAAATAGGCTGAGAGCTCTACTTACCAAGCTTGGACAGAGAACCATGAGATGTCATGGATGTTAATTTCAATTCTTAGATTAAATTTGTATTGTATTTTCATAGAATTGTAGTTGATTATCCTAATTTCATGAAGGTGTTAAACATTCACACACATAAGTATAAACACTAGGCCCTCTCTAAATCTAAACTGATTAAATAAGGATACCTTAGTAAATGTTAAATTAATAAAAGAACAAAATAAAGAAATTATTACATGTCAAGTATTTAACAGAACAAACTATTCCATAATGCACTATATAACTAAGATCTAGATTAGAGAATCCAATAGAAGGCCAAATTTCTTCCATCAATATGTTTGACATCTTTCAAATTGATTGCATATTTTTTAACTTCTGTTATTGCATATTTTAAACCAATTTATGGGATGGATTCAAAGACATTCCTAGATAAAAGATTAATAACAAATAGATTTGCTAAAACGTAATAAGGGGCATTTTGTTCTAGCATATAAAGGAAAATAATACTGAAATTCATAGGAGCATGCTTCATAGCATCAATACCTAGAAATATTTTGTCTTAATCCATCTTCAGGAAATTATTTTCAGATACTAATGATTAGAAGGATTTTATTAATACTAACCTGTTTCAAAGAATGTAGTTATGTTTTAAGAACATGGCATTATTGTTGGCAAGTTGACTATACTAGTGTATATGACTTAATATAGTGTTGTCATTATGGCAACAAAGTCATATGATATTTTGAAGTCAGCACTTATGATAAGAAGATCAGAAATTGGCTAAGTGTTAAAGATTGGACAATGCATAGAGTACCTAAAGGTTAGAGCATCAGTGCATGTGCATACGATAGAATTATGGTATGCACCCTAGAAGTTAAGTTGGTAAGACCATATCCATGCTAATTCTAAGAGTGCATGATCAGAAGATTTAGTATGAGGAAGATACAAAGAGTTCAAGTTGCACAGACAATGAATGCCAGAGAAGAACAGTGCAAGCAGCCGATTGTTGGTATTTTGGTTAGTGATTATATTATTGTTGTGTAAAGGCTATGCACCTATTGTAATTAGGTTGTAGACATATAATTAACTTTATTTGTAAACACGCTTGAGCCAATTCAATTGGAAGCGTTGTATGTAATCGGTTAAAGGGCCGACCTAATTAACTATTTTGTATGCGCATATAAATATTAGATGCGCCATTGTAATGAGGTATGGAAGTTGTCATAGAGTTGAAATAAGTAGAGCATAAGTATGTGAAGAGTTGATAAGATGTATTAGAGCTTTGCAAGAAGTCAAAGCATCAATGCATCAAAGAAACTGATCAGACAAGCAGTGTCACAGTGCCAGTTCATCCAACAGATATAGTGTGTATCTGATATCAAAAGGTTGTAGCCTTCACAACTTGAGCAGTGAGCTCTAGGATAGTGAGTCAACACCCCTAACAGGGTTATTGTAAAAGACTCCTAACAGGATTTGACCCTTGACCATGCCACTGTACTAAATATATTGTAAAGCAACTTCTAATAGGGTTAAGGATCTTCTAACAAGGATCATAAAACACTAGTACATATTATTAGTGGGTGTCAATTCCCACTGAGGTTTTTACCTATTTGGGTTTCCACATAACCACATTGGTGTTATGTGTTGTGTTCATGTTTTCTATTTATGTTGATGTTCATTTCAGTTCTTAAGCATTCAAGTTAAGTTTAAGAAGTAAAGTAAAAAGATTAAATACAGTGAACACTGATTCACCCCCCCCCCCCTTTCAGTGTTCCCATTCCTAACAATTGGTATCTGAGCTCTGGTCCTCAGCAAATAAGTTTAACCACTTGAGCAGACCATGGACAAAGTAGAAATGAAACATCTAAAAAGGAATCTTGAAGCTGCTCTTGAAGACCTGGACAAATCTGAAAAAGAAATTGAAGAACTGAAAGAAAAATTTAGTGATGCTCAAGCAGTCATCAAAAGGCTAAGAAAAGATTTGAAAGAATGCTTTACCAGTGATTTAGGGATAATGTTCAAAAAGCTCAATGAAGAAAATTCATCCCTGAAAGAATAGATTAAAGAATTGGATGATAAGCTGACTAACAATCAGGAAGTCTATGATGAACAGATCAAAGAGAACCTTCAACTCAATGAAGAATTGAGGCAAGAAAACATGGAAATCTTGGAGCTAAGGAACAACAAAGAAAGATTGGAATTTGAATTGAAAGAGGCAAAGAATCACATTAATAAATTGCACACTAGTTCTAATTTGATAGAATCTCAGTTGTATGCAAGAAGATTTAAAGGAGATACTAGTTGCATTGGATACAATGAAGCACAAAACCAAATTGATAACATATGAGCAAGGATGAAAGCACCAAAAGACCTTACTGATACTAAGAAGATTGAAGATCAAACTAAAGATAATGTTGAACCACCTAAGGATGAGTGCAAGCCAGTAGACCACACTTGTTATGCATGTAACAAGCATGGACATATAGCAAGGAACTGTAAAGAGGTAAGACCTTTCAATGGTTACTATTACTCATGCAATAAATTTGGTCATAGAGCTATGAATTGTAAGACAAGTCAGAAGAACAAGACTGAGCATAATTAGAGAAATCAAAATTAGTCAAATGTAAGAAGTTCTCAAAATGTTACATGTCAAATATGTAACTATAATGGTCACTCATCTAGACAGTGTAAAATGGTAACCCATGTCAATGTGCCAAGGAATATAAGGCCTCTAGTCATTTTTCACTCTTGTAACAAGACTGGGCACATATATAAGTTTTGTAGATCAAGGAAACAAAGTTAGGAAAGCCCTAAAAAGCCAGAAGAAACAATATTGGATATCGAAGGAGAAGTCAAGTTTGTGAAAGCTTCAGAGGATGCGAGCTTGATTTGGTCAGAGGCAAAGAAGGATAAGGTTGATTAGAATGTATTGGATGCATCCATAGTGGACACACCATCTACATCTGGATGAATGGCCCTCTGGATCATAGGGGGAGCTAATTTATCTCTAAACCTCTAAGTGATTGGTATACTCACTCTCTGAGTATGTGCCTTTGGACTTAACCTTTTGGAGACTAGCAGAACCTATGTGTAAGAGCGCACTAGCTAATTGTTTATAGAATGAAAGTTGGAAATTATCAGTGACAACCTAGTTTACGCGGCAAGCATTAATGGAAAAATTCTTACTTTAAAGTACATAGAAGCTTTTACATCTCTCATTGCATTTGAATTCAGAGAGATTGGAGAGAAGAGGAACCCTAGAATTTGATAGCAAGGAATTGCAGATTGATTCACCAGTGATTAGCAGTGCATTTGATCGGTTGCGAAAGCCCTAATCTGTTGCACCAATTCAAAAGTCTTTAAGATCATTTGGAAAGTGATATACAAGTAAGTAATGGCTACTCCCATTGTATTTGATGTGGCGGAGAAGAAGAGATATGTGTTTAAGAGGAATCCATTCAAGTCCACATTAGATGACCTAGAAGGTGTATTCTCCTGCACTCCCATGGGTGTTATGCATGTGGAAGATATTAGGGCATACATATACTACAAGAAGGATCTAGTAGGTTTGGATAGAATAAGAGCACACATGGAAATAATGATGAAACCTGATAAAATCTTCATGGATGAGTATGCGCAGTTGGATAATCATCCTATAGTAGAATGTGCTACTGCATATGAGTTCTATGAGTTGGAATGGATCAAGATTCCACTCAGAAGGATCCATAATGACCTATTTTGGATAGGTTAAGTACCCGTTAGGATAACAGGAGATCTAATTCATGAGATGACATGACTCTCAAAGACATGCATCGTTCTTCCAGTGGGCAAGGACACTAGAAAAATTGTAGAACATGCCTACAAATCAATAAGTGATAGGTGCAAAATGACAATAGAGCCTATAGAGGAGAAAGACATCAAATTCATGTCTATGATACTAGGATACATGTTCAGCAGACCAGCAGAGTAAACAGTGTGTCAGCAGCTGCCATTCTAGTAGCAATAAGGTTGGTAAGATAGAATGGAGAATTTGATCTGTGTGAAATCTTGTGCACACAGCTGATAGACAACATAAGAGCCATCAAGCATGCCAAGACCAAGATATTCAGGTTTGGGTCTCTAATAATCTATATGTACTTCCATATTCTTGGAAAGGTGTCTGCTTTGTATCTAGACAAATCTATTCCCACAATGCCACAGATATCTCTCAAGGCATGTACTGAAAGTACATTGAAGGATTACATGACACTGGAATTAAAGACATTTAGGGTTAAAATGAAGATGAGATACATAATTCCATAAAAGATAGTTGAAAAATACAAGGATAGTATTTGCTTTATGGTACAGACTGATACAACATGCATGGAGATTGTTGAACCAAGAACAAAGTGGATTCATCCACTAGGATATGAAGTTGAAGAGCCTATTCTAGAGGCTTATGCTCAAGTTCTGTTGTTAGCACCAAAGGACCCTAATGAACCTAGATGGGGGACTTATGAAGAGAAAACAAGAGAAGTAGATGCTGTATTAAATAGAGACCTAGACAAAGCAAGGCAAGAGAAGATTGCTTTGGAAATAGAGAGCGCAGCTACAGCAAAGATAGAATATGATGATCCAAAGATGAAGACGGTGGAAATTAAGAAATCTGATGATCCAAAGGGTAAAACAAATGATACCCCTTCTGCACCTAAGGAAACCATTGACCTTACCGCTCCTCCTGAGTATAGGGCAATGCCTAAGAGGAAGAAAGAGATCAACACTGGTCATCCATCCTCGCGAGTAACAAGAAATAGGAAGAACACTCAAGCACCCCTAGAAGTAAGCTTCAAACCTAGTCTTAGTGTGTTGAGTACAAGGCTTATTGATGAAGGCAGGATAGATCAAGTAGGGAAGTTCTATGAGAAGTATAGTGAAATTGACAAATTAGAAATTCATGGAATGATTGTCAAACACATGTTGAAGTTCAAGAAGACAATCCTAGAACTGAAGACTATGATTCTAGATAATGTATGGAACATATTAGATTTCTTAAAAAGATAAGCTATTGAAGAGGATCTAAGGATAAGAGAAAAGACTCTAGATGACAACTTACCAGTATACTCTCTAGAGGAGAAAAAGTTGTTAAATCTGGTGAAGCCACATCTTAGAACCAAGTCAAGGACTTTACATATAATGGACAAGAATTATGAATTGGTTGCTAAGGAAACATAGAAAGCATTTGAGAAGGTCTTCATGAACAGGCACATGTACCCATCTATTGGGCCTACAGCTCAAGTGCCCACAAAGGAAGTCAAGGTGGTAGAGCCCACTAATGTACCTATGATAGTTCCCTAGGACTCAACGCCTGTAATTGAAACACATACAGAGGCAGATAAGTCTGCGCCCATGACAGAGACACTCAAGGATGACTCAATTTTTATTGATAATGTAAAAGTTACTATGGTAGCCACAAACATGGATTTGGACAAGTTTGAAGAAGCTTTTGTAAGCACACAAGAGGTTGAAACTCTTTGTGGTAACACTCCTCCCAATCAACAAGAAGAAGTATTGATTAAGGCTATAATAGAGAAAGAGAAAGAAAAGATAGAAGAAGAAAAAGGAGAAGAAGAGGTAAAAGGAAGTGAGCCAACAAATAAGCCATCTGTTGAAATGATAATCAAAGTAAAACAAGAAGTAATGGATAGTACACCTATCACTCCACTACCTTCATCAACATTGTTGTCAAGTTTGACACCTAACACAACTAGTTTGGATTCATGGGGAGAAGAAGACTTGATCAAGATCAGTGTCTTAGCTATGGAGAAAGCCAAGGAGAAACAGGTAATGAGGAATCCCCTCTTTGTAGAATCAGTAAATATCTTGAACAACCTATTACCAATAGATAAGAAAGTGTCCAAGGTACACTAAGTTGATGATGTAAGTGCAATTCTCTCATAGTTCAAGAGTAATTTCTCTAGCTTGGAAAAATCAGCATCATTAGTTGCAGAGGAGAAGTATATGCAGAAAAGACTAAATGAGTTGGTCAATAACTTCTCACTAGACCTTATTTCACTCAAAGTTGGACAAGCAACTTTGAAAGAGTTTGCAACAAAAGGAAGAAAAATTATTGCTGACTGTATGAATCAAGATAAGTTGACAGTCGACCACTACAAGAAGATTCAAGAAGCAGAGGCCTTGATTGAAAAGGTGAGGTAGTCAGTAGAAGATCTCTTTACTGATATAAACATGTGTAACAATGTATATCAGGGACAAATTGACAAAATTGAGAAGGCAGAAAAGGAGATGTCAAAGATAAGGGCTAGGTAGACTCAGCTTAGAAATGCTCTTGCGCCCTCCCTAGATGTGCTGAATCAAAATATCAAGGAGATCGATGCCACCATGGTGACATATGATCAAGGTCCTAGTTTAGACTTGGAGAAGATGGAGAAAATACAATATGCCTTATGCGCCCATCTCCAAACAATCAATGCATTGATTGCATTTTGGAAGCAAGAGATCCAAAATTTATAGATTGCATACCCAGATGTACTATCAGTGTAAGTACTTGTACAGATTTAGTTTTGTAACACCTTTGTCATTAATGTCAAAGGGGGAGTATGTATAGAATATGGAGCTATAGCTATGTAAATAAAATTTATAGTAAGAAGATATAAGGGAGATATAAGATAGAGTATGATTAAGTGTTTTTGGTATTAAGGGACAACTAGTCACTTTGCCATATTCTTTTATTGCCATCAATGAAAAAGGGGGAGATTATTGGCAAGTTGACTATACTGGTGTATATGACTTAATATAGTGTTTTAATTATGGCAACAAAGTCATATGATGTTTTGAAGTCAACACTTATGATAAGAAGATCAGAAATCAGCTAAGTGTTGAAGATTGGACAATGCACAGAGTACTTGAAGGTTAGAGCATTAGTGCACGTGCATATGAAAAAATTATGGTATGCACCCTAGAAGTTAAGTTGGTAAGACCATATCCATGCTAAGCCTAAGAGCACATGATCAGAAGATTCAATATGAGGAAGATACAAAGAGTTCAAGTTGCACAAACAATGAATGCTAGAGAAGAACAATGCAAGCAACCAACTGTTGGTATTTTGGTTAGTGGTTATATTATTGTTGTGTAAGGGCTATGCGCCTATTGTAATTAGGTTGTAGACATATAATTAACCTTGTTTGTAAACATGCTTGAGCCAATTAAATTGGAAGCGTTGTATGTAATCGGTTAAAGGGTCGACCTAATTAATTGTTTTGTATGTGCATATAAATATTAGATGTACCATTGTAATGAGGTATGGAAGTTGTCATAGAATTGAAATAAGCAGAGCAGAAGTATGTGAAGAGTTGATAAGATGTATTAGAGCTTTGCAAGAGGTCAAAGCATCAACGCATCAAAGGAACTGATCAGACAAGTAGTGTCACAGTGCCAGTTCATCTAGCAGATATAGTGTGTATCTGAGATTAGAAGGTTGTAGCCTTCACCACTTGAGTAGTGAACTCTAAGATAGTGAGTCCACACCCCTGATAGGGTTATTGTAAAAGACTCCTAATAGGGTTTGACCCTTGACCAGGTCACTGTACTAAATATATTGTAAAGCAACTCCTAACAAGGTTAAGGATCTTCTAACAAGGATCATAAAACACTAGTACAGATTATTAGTGGGTGTCAATTCCCACCAAGGTTTTTACCTATTTGGGTTTCCCTGTAACCACATTGGTGTTATGTGTTTTGTTCATGTTTTCTATTTATATTGATGTTCATTTTAGTTCTTAAGCATTCAAATTAAGTTTAAGAAGTAAAATAAAAAGATTAAATACAGTGAACACTGATTCACCCCCCCCTCTCAGTGTTCCCATTCCTAACAATTATATGATAAAGGATATGAATTGAAAGGTGGTTGGATCTCAGCAAGGGAAATTAGACTCTAATTTAAAATGATAAGTTAGAAATTCGACCAACGAAAATGAGGGAATTCTCACTAAGGACCCACGACAAAAAGGAAATTGTACTAATTAAATGTTAGGCCCTTGCAAATCAGAATTATATTATTTCCCCTAGCCAGGGATTAAAAAATATTTTATGGAAAGAGAAGGTATGCCTTCTAAAGAACTCAGTTTTAAGAGGCAAATGTATAACTCAGGAACATCACTAAGGTCTCAGACTATACTGGGGGTTTTCTTACCCCGTTCTTTTCCCGCCGGTGCCTGCACTTTGAATGGGGTCAAAATGTAAAAAATTTAAGAGTAAATAAAATTAAGAGCGCTTTGTCCTTTTACTGATCAAAAAATAAATAAAAAATTCTATGAAACATTTAAATTTCAACATATAATTGCAAACACAAGGAAGATAATCTTTCAAAAGAAATTGTAATAAGATTCAAAACCATACCTGGAAATTCATGAGAAGATCTTAAACAACAAATGGTCGAATCAAAGACTTGAAGATTCCAAATTACTCCTAAGCTTTGAAAATATTCCTTCAAACAATCCAAATAATTTCTCTCCAAAATTTGTTCTCCTCCAAATCTATGTTGTGAATAATGACTAAAAGAATTCCTAATAATGAAAACCACCCAGACAGAACTCAACATGCAACTCCTAATTAGAAATTAGAACTCAACATGCAACTCCCAATCATAAATTAGAACTCAACTCCCTAACCTTGTTTTTATCAAATTCTACTACATCATTAATTACAATTTTAATAATAAAATATGTACTTTTCAATTATCAACTCTTAACTCAACTTTAAACTTAAATTCCTAATTTAATTTTATTAAATTAAATGTGCAACTTAAATTGCATATTAATAATTTATTAACAATTATTATTTTTAACATATTAATAATTATGAAATTGATAATTAAATATCAATTCATTAATTATATTTTTAAATTTCAATTTTAGATTTAATAATTAATTAAATCTTTTATTCACAAAATTAGACTTTTTAAATTAAGTATTTTTAATTAAATAATATATTTAATTATTTTTTATTAATTAAATACCCTTATATTAATATTTCTATATTTAATAAGATTTAATTATTTTCTCACATAATTAAACCCATAAATCACTTAACCATAATAACATAAAATCACTTAATCACATAACATAAAAACATGAAAAAAAGAACTGACTAAACCCAAAACACCACCATACTGAGGGAAAAGGTTCTCAAATTCATGTCATCTTGACGAATTCAGATAGGAAACTCAATCATAAACTTGTCCCTTAATTCATAACAATAAATGGCTTGGGGTTGAGATTGGACCTATATGTTATCTCCCCTCTCTTACCATTTGAGATATTACGATAGGGCATGCTCATCTTGACAATTTAGGGAAGTCGATGTCAGGTACCTGAAATCCTGCATAAAAGATGAGCATGTACATACATGTCTAACTAGCAGTTGCGCATTTTTGTACGTGCAACAATGAGTTGATAGGAGTTTTAATTTACAAGTAATTTTTTTAAATATTAATAAAAACAACCAAAGAAATGGTCTGATACAACATTAGAATAATCTAAAACTGTTTAAAAAAGTGACTCTAAAATAATGTAAACCCTTGTAAAAAAAATGAGTAAATAATTTGAAACCATATGGAACAATTTAAATTCATATATGAGCCAGACAAAACAAATATTAAGAACATGAACCATAAACAATCCACAAATTTAAATTAAAAAATGAAAACAATTCAGAAAAAACAATATTATTTTAGAAGCTTGATTGGAATTATTGAAAATATGGAGCTCTCAAAAATAAAAAACCTAAAAAAAATTGTTTGCTAAGGAAAAAAATATAAGAAAAGGGAAAAAAACAAGGTAATTTGCTATTTCAGAATTGTTTTTGCTAATTTCCAATGAAAAAATAGGAAAAAAGACTTAAGTGTTTTTCATAACTATTTTTGTTAATTTCCAATCAAAAAATAGGAAAAAAGACTTAACTGTTTTCCATTGTTGGAAAAGAAACATTCCGGGGAGAGGGCTGACAACTATCCGAGAGAATAAATGCATTTTTAGGAGCAAAGCTCCCACATAAAGCCTATCGGCTTAAATATATAACAGACATTGGTGGGGATCGACTTGTCGTGTGGATATCACAAGCAAGTAACTATGGCTATGTCCCTCAACCACATCAGGCACATCAAATAGAAATATAAAACATACACATCAACCATACACATGCAAGTATGGGGTCAGTAAAACTGTAAATGTAAATAACATCCTAGCATATAGATTACCATCATGAAATAACCATAACATATACAGATCATCATACACATTTAAATTGACATGAGAATAATCATACTCATCTAACTGTAAACACATGATATAACACATTATCCAAAGGTTCATAATAAATCAAATTAATAATCCAAATATCACTGAAATAATCAATGCACACATACAAGTGGACTAAAAGATTTTGGCAAAATAACTGAAAAGAAAACTATGGGTGGGCACTACATAAGAGGTCAATTGCTGAAAAAATAGGAAAATTCAAAGAACATTCCTAAGGAAAGGAATGGAAGAAAAGAAGAGAATGAACTTAGTGAATTGGATTACAATATGCAAGCCTAAAAAGGAAGGTAGATTAGGTATCAAGAGGATTATTCTTATGAACAAAGCTCTCATAGAAAAAGTTGTATGCAAATTGGCTCTTGACTAGGATGATTGGTGTGAGATAATTAGTGCAAAATATCTGAATTCTAAGAGATTTGTTTTTAATGTCTCTAATCAGGCTTACCCAAAAAGATCCAAAATTTGGAATAATATCATCAAAGAAAGAAGTATAATTCAATCAGGCTTAAAATGGATAATTGGAGATGGTAGAACCATAAATTTGTGGGAAGAGTTTTGGGTTAAGTAAACCCATCTTTCAACTTTTCTAAACCTCAGATGTCTTAGTAATGTGGCCAGTAACTTCTTTGGCCTTAAGGTAGCCGACTATATCTCAACCACAAGACAATGGAAGGACCTTTCACTTTGTTGTCATACCCAGCCAAATATTCTCATCATTGCTCAACTTCTTCATAATGATATCCAAAAAATTGGGATACCCTTATTTGTAGGGAGGGCCATTTCTTTTGGTGCAAAACCACTAATGGAGACTTCTTGGTGAAATATGCTTATGGTATGCTGACAACTAAGGATAATCCTCGATCTTGGGGAAGCTTGGTTTGGGACCCACACTTGATACCTAAAATTGACATCTTTTGGTGGATAATTATGCATGTAAAAATTCTTGTTGAGGACAACCTTATTAGGAGGGGCTTCCATCTTCCTAAAAGATGCCCGCCCCCTTTACAAAAATGAGGAGGAACCAATTTCCCATATCTTTATACATTGTACATTGACACAAGACTTATGGGCTAAGGTTTTGAGAAAACTTGATTTTCCACAGGTTAGTAATAGTAGTATGTAGTAGCTTCTCTTTTAATGGAGAGGACCTACTCATAACCCTCACATCAACCAATTTTGGAAACTCATCCCCCCCTCACCTTGCTTGGAGTATTTGGAAGGAAAGGAACACTAGAATATTCAAAGATATTGTTAATTTAGTGGATACTACTTTCCAATTGTTTTGCAAGTTAATTTTAGAAAATTTAAAAGTGGCAAACTTAAAGTGTGTTGTCTATCCCCTACCCCCTTTGAGATAAATTTAAAAGTCACTTCTAATTGGGGTCTGCCTATGAAATTTGCCTCTGTTGACAACTCCAAGCTCATCAAAAGGAAAGGTACAAGATGGAAACCCACAAGGATGAGATGGTATAAATTAAATTTTGATGGTTTTGTTGGAGACAAGAAAGCCACAACTAGTGGCATTGTGAGGATTGATTTAGGCATGATGATATTTGCTTACTCTAGAAACCTGGATGGTTATACAAATAACCAAGTTGAAGGTATGGGTCTCCTTTGGGGGATTAAATTGGTTTTATCCATTGGCATCAACACACTATAAATTGTTGGTGACTCTAAATATATTATTTATTTAATGAAGGGGAAGAGAAAAAATTGCTAGTCCATAGAGGGAATATTAGGAGATGTCAGAGGGCTCATTCTGGGCCTAGACTTGTTCACTATAGAACACACCTACAAATAAGGCAATAATGCAGATGATGCTTTGGTTGCACTAGGCTTGGACACTATGGGTCTTTTTTTGTTGGTGAAGGATATAAATTTTACCCCTGTAGATTGTGCACATTATCGAAAAGGAAAGTCAAAATCATCTTTATCTTCTAATGAATTGCTGGTAATTCATTCTATGTTCATCACCACCTTTGGTTGGATTATGGTTTATTTTAATATAGTTATTATTATATTTAATTTAGCTTATGTAACTTCAAGGTCCATAATATGGGCCTTTAGTAACACTCCCCTTGACTTACTAAGGGTCGTAATGGTCCTCCACACTAATTTTGGGCAAATCTACATTCATCCACACAAAATGATTTGGCATGTGTTGGCTTTAGTGGCTCGCATATCCCACCCAAACAATATTAAAATGTTTGGCTTTCCACCCAAGACATTCAAATCAATGAAAAGGGGGAAAATAATGGCTATTTTGAGTTGAACATGTGGCAGTATTTCAGGCATTACAATGCATTGCTACTTTTCATTGATTGTCAAGAGATATGGACAACGAGACATGTATGATGCCTACTAAAATGGATGAGGGGAAAAATAATGCATTTAATGTGGGTCAGGACTATCACCTGGTGACTACCAAATATTTCACTGATGATTATGTTAACTGGAGAAGGGATCAGGGATATGGTGGCCCCTTGCCAAAGAAAAGGGATCCCAATTGGATTGATGATGGTTTTGTAGATAAAATAATTGTCAATATTGTTGTGAAAGCTAGGTTGAAGATGGTGAGATGGGGGGATGAGCTCTGGAAAGATTCTGACAACACTTAGAGTGATTCACATGCCTTTGATGGCTTCAAGTCAAATGATGAGATTAAGAATGTGAAAGATGATGCTTGTTTCCCTCTTGATGGTTGCTCAAATTGTTAGGTACTCTTGAAAGGGATTGAGGCGCTGAATAACAGGGTGAACTTTTATTCAATGAGGGGGTTGGGTTTCAAGACGGATTTGCAACATGTTAAAATCAATTTTGAGGAGATGTTGGCCAAGTTCTTTGAGTTTGAGAGGGCAATGTAGAACATTGCCAAGTTTGGCTGCAAGATTATGTACAATGTTGCCATTACCTTCTTCCTTTTGCAGTCAAACCTGCAAGACAATAATGGGGTCAATAATAGAGAGCTCCTAAATTTCCTACGTGAGGAATGACTTAAGACACTAAGGAGTGGTATGAGAAGCTTTAGGGCCTAACCAACCTCCTTTATTATCTTTACTTATCCTTCATTTGTTGTTTATACTTTGTTGTTATCCTTTTTGTTTCCTTCTTCTGCTATTCATCCTTGGTCTTGTAATAGTTTTTCACTACTCTACGAGTCTTTCTTAGTTTGTTTCTCTCACTAGCTTTCCCAGTTGCACAATGTAATGTCTCCACCAGGGAACCCATAAGGAATCAGGTCTATGACCTAAAATTACAACTAACAAATTTTTTAACATTCTAACATATCATCATTACCATTCACAAGTACATTCCTTAAGGTTCCATTAATGAATTCAATTAACATTATTAAGTATTTCATTTTATTACTTAATCAAATAAATTCTATTTCCATTACAACTTCAATTTATGTTGATTCCATTCCACATCAAAACCAATTACATTAATGAACTAGTGAAATTAATTTTCCTTATCGACTAACACGTAATTTACCCTTAGAAGTGAAACACGCATACATTACTTATCATATCCACTAAGCACATTTATTCTTTCATATTTGTTTACTCCTTAACATTATCTATGCTCAACTCAATTGCACCATCAAAACTCAATTAAACTTTTCCAATAAGAGTCCTTACTTCCTATCTTCATTTCAAGATAATAATAGAAAGAGTGTAAAGTACTTATCCATGTATTGATAACCAACATAAATCATCAAATGAATCATTTTGCCATAAGTTTAACTTCCACAAATTATCATCTATAACCTTGTACAAGTCTAGTTAAGAATTGAGATTAAAACCTAGTTTGAATAACCACACATTACTCATAATTGTACTATACATTTAAGAAATTACTTCTAATCACTATTTTAATAACATACATGTTTCCTACCCTTAATATTTCACCTGGAGATACCCTTGAACCCTTAGCATATCTTTTCACTAACATATATCAAAAGAAGTTTACATCCACAAGTACTCTTATTACAAAGATTTACATAGAACCATTACTTTGAATTTCATTTAAAATTCACAAGAGATACACAGTGAGAATTTCTCATTGATTCAACCATACTCAATGCCCTTTTCAAATTCATAATTCTACCCTTCCCTTATACATAACTTATTTCTTACAATTTCCTTTTACAAACATAATTATAGTTACTGCACATTGCCTGAAGGCATATAGAAAGATAATTACATCAAGTTGCCCAAGGAATTACAATACATCTTTACATCTTGATAACAAAAGATAGAGATACATGATATGAGAACATAATCTTTACCACTTAACAACTCAGAATCCAAGCCATGACACGAACCATGAACCATACCTTGAAAGAGATTTGCCACCCAACCATGTGAAACTGATAAAGTTCCACCCCCTGTGCTAGGAGATAGAACCAAGGTACTCTCAAGACCTTAAGGCAATCTAAGTCTCAAATACCAATAAACCAAAGCTCAAAAGAACAAGAATAAAGCACATAAAATATCATCGTATTATGACACCGAGGTTAAGGTTCTAGGAGACCACCTAAGTGAGTGTCATCACACAACCTGTATATTGGGATCCTTCTTGGCAACCATGTAACCTCGGTCCCCCCTTTATGAATAGGGATCCATCCTAGCAATTATCCCTAGTCCTGGTACTCCAATCAGGTCTGTGTGGCCATTATTATATTTTCTTTCATTATCTTTTGAATCCCCCCTTCCTAGGTTAATTTTTAAGGTTATCACTTTTTACAAACCCACCCATAGGATCATCTGACAACCACTTTAGGGTTCCAGCACCTATGGTGAGCCAATCACTTAAGGTTCCTATTCCCTTACCCCATCACAATCCACAAATACAAGATAACACTTCCAAGTCCTGATTCATAGGTTTAGGAAACTCCCCTGCACACTTAGGCCCTCAGAGTGAGTCCTAACCTTAGCCATATACATAATAGGAACCATTGGAAGAATGTCTATCACAAGACATCTCAAAAAGAAACATAAAACCTTTCTCATGCACAAGTAAAACTTTCCAACGCTCATTTATAGGTCTAAGGAACCCTCCCATGCACACAAGCCACGAAGATGAGTCCTAACCTCATAAACTAAACTGAAGACTATGCCAAGTGAAAAATCATCATAAGTAAACCATATAACTTCCACAAAACAAGTGATGAACATACATAGGTGATACAAAATTCACACATCACAAATAAAATACATCATAAACACTTTCAAGAACTAGAATCAAAGCATAGAAAAGAATAGGAAAGTTTAGGAACATTTGGGGAACATTTAGGAGGCCTTAGAGCAGTCCTAGTCCTTTGGACAACCCTAACCCTAATTTTGATCCCTAAAACACATCCTAAACCTTATTCAAGCATCTAAATGCACCATATAATCCAAACAAAACAAGCAATGAACATATTTAAAGTTTACACAAAATTTCATATGCCAAAACACCATGCTCTGCAAAATCTCACGTGCCTGAATTATAACTAAGTTTGATTTTTTTAAGAAATCTCAAAATTAGAAGTTGCATCTTAACTCCTATGAATCTGGAACCTATCTCAATCATCTCAAAAGGTACCTAAACCCTTTATACAAGTATAACTTAAAGTATAAGAAATTAAGTACATAAACTTATACTTAAAGTATAAGAAATTAAGTACATAAACTTATACTTAAATGTTATACTTGTATAATGTTATACTTGTATAATGTTATACTTGTATAATGTTATACTTGTATAAAGCCTATTTTACCTACCCAGCTTGATTCACACTAGCATTCCTGTCTTTCTCAGTTAACACTAACATTCCTATCTTCCTCGGTTAATACTACACCGACCTCCCTCAGTTAACACTACACCGACCTCCCTCGGTTAACACTAAACCAACCTACCTCGGTTATCACTATACCAACCTGTCATGCCCCTGACAGTCTCAGGCTTTACTTTTCAATGTTATGTTATGGTTGGATTTCTGGTTTGATTAGCATCGTCTTATCTGAAATAATATTTCTGTTAGACTTCTATGAGTTTTGAACTCTGACTTCGTTCATTTGAACCTTATTGTTTGGAATAAATATGTTTATCTCTGTAATAGGTATTTTGGTTCTGCCAGACACTCAGAGAATTATGTCTATTTCTATAGCTTAATGAGATTTTCTGATGTCAGAATTGGTATAGACTGACTTTTGAATTAATGGTACTAGATAGTTTAGTAGAGATTCACGTATTGGTATGATTGTGAGATAAGTGCAACTAAAATGGTTGGTCAATTGTCTTATAATTGGTTCATTGTTTTGGAATTCTTAATAATATGTTAAACATAATTAGAATTGGTATTATTATTATGGATAAATGTATCTTGATGTTGTAGACAGTAAATAGAGATTTTTGTTACTTAATTTTAATCAAATTTTGAGTTCAAAATAAATAAATAAATAAATAAATATATATATATATATATATATATATATGTGTGTGTGTGTGTGTGTGTGTGTGTGTGTGTGTGTGTGTGTGTATATTTATACATATATTTATGAGTGATTGTTTTAGAAATTATGTGGTATTTCTTTTGCTCAAACTAAAGAATTATCTAAGTTAGCATACCCTATTTTATATGTTAGTAGGAGGTTAGTTTGGTGAGTGTTAGTAGTTTGGCATTGTTAATGTGCTGTTATCATTGATGCTTAAGTTAGTTTTTCTTAACCTAAGATCGACTAATGATATCTAACATAGATGTATATTAATCTATTCCTAAGCCTTCCTATTTATGTTCTAGCTCAAAGACATGACTTATCATGGAAGGGTTTAATTGCACTTTCATCGCATAGTGGAGTTAGTGGGGTTTAAGCTATTTTCGGGTTATGGGATTGTACGTTGATGGACATATGGCAGGGAATGTATTGTGTTTGCTGAAAGAGATAAGCTCATATTGAATGAACTCATCGATGTAATTCATTTTTGTGTTTGATGTCCACCATTAGCTCTGGTGAAGAAGTTACAGTTGAATAATGGCTCCATTTTTCACCATGTATTTCTGCGACAGTTTGGGTAAACAGTTAGTAATGGACCCATTTTCCTATTAGATTTTATATGATAAGTTACTTGGAATGGAAAGGGGTTTTCACGACAAGTTTTACCCTTATGTTCGTGGTCATTTAGGAAGTTTTGTGTTTCATACTGTCATCTCTGTATTTGCGTTGTGGGCTCTTTTGCACGACACTTTGGCAGTCAGTGGAAAGAGATCTTCGTGGTCGAGATTAGGGTTCGACTATGAAGCTCACCAGGCAGGGGCTAGCTTTGGCATACTTCGGTCTTTGGATACCTCCCCACACAAATACCAGGCAAGGGCATTCTCTCACCTTATCCTCTGTTTCCATTATTTTCTGCAAATGAAATATTAGAATGTTTAATTACTGCTGTTAGTTAGTTGATGAATGTAAGGTATTGTGATTGTACTCTCTATGAGCTCGGTCATGAACCGGTTTCTTCTTGAATGGATTAAGAAGTTATTACATTAATGGATGTTATGATTAGAGGAGGAATTTGAAACGAACGACTGTTTCACTCTTGATGTTTGTTTTTAAGTTGAGGAAATAGGAGATTGGTTTTTGTGTGGTATTAAATACATGTTCTTAATATGCTATTTTCGAGCATATTGTGTTGATGGGTTTTCTTTGTTTCTGGGTATGAAGTTGACAGTGTGTTCTTTAAGCTTGTGCCGAACTATGGGGAATAAAGTTTGTTGCTATGAATATGGTTATTCCATAGTGCGTTTTGTGTCGATGTTTATTTTATTTTTGGTCAGTATTAAGGGGGTTAATCGGGAATGAGAATCGGCATATAAATGCAGTTGTAACACAGAATGAGTTTTGTTTAAAAGCTTCTTTAAAGGTACTCTCGTACTGATTTCTGTTGTTAGGAACACTGTAGCAACAAAATGTTTACTACATGTAAGAGTCATTGGTCATATGGTGAAATCGGGTATTCTTACCACTGTTATAATCCGAAACTGGTATCGATGTTTGTTGTGTCTAATGGGTGTTTTGTCACTGTTTTGGTTCAGTTAATAGTGAAAATGTAGATATTTTTTGTTGTGCCAAATCGTGACTGCGAGCTAGATGATTCTTCAGAAATAATTACAAGTGTGAAATATAGTTTTGTATCGACATTAGGAAATGCAAGGATATATAGGAAAGTCAATTATTATCATTTTCTGTCAGTAAGGAAGACCACTTTGATATTTTGTTTAAAATGTAGATGACGGGTCTTATTATTCTATTATTCTTTTATGTAATCGGCAGATTCAGTAGTATTATAAGGTAGATGTGTTTTTGATAGGTCTGAGATGACTAGTATGGTTTTCCAATGTGTATTTATGGACTTGAAACTTTTGCGAATGAATGAGTTACGTTATATAATTATATTTATTTATATATACTGCTAGGATATGTATATGTATACACAAGCCGTGGTGTATACATGTACATACACCAACATGTATATAAAAGATGCTATGTTTATCATTCTGAACTTTTAATTACAAGTTTATATATATATATATACTATATATATAATATATATATATATATATATATAATATATATATATATATATATATATATATATATATATATATATATATATATATATATACCTGCTGGGATATGTATATATATATATATATATATATATATATATATATATATAACATATCCCAGCAGGGTATATATTATATATGTGTGGTGTGTGTGTGTGTGTGTGTGTGTGTGTGTGTGTATATACACATATCCCAGCAGGTAATATATATATATATGATATATTTATTATATATATATATATATATATACCTGCTGGGATATGTGTATATATATATATATATATATATACACACATATCCCAGCAGGTATATATATATATATATATATATACACCTATCCCAGCAGATATATATATATATATATATATATATATATATATATATATATATATATATATATAATTATATATATATATATATATATATATATATATATATCTGCTGGGATATGTGATATATATATATATATATATATATATATATATAATATATATATATATATATATATATATATATATATATATATATATATATATATATATATATATATATATATATATATACCTGCTGGGATATGTATATGTATACACAAGCCGTGGTGTATACATGTACATACGCCAACATGTATATAAAAGTATGAACTTGTAATTAACAGAGCAGGATGTATAGCAAATTAGTTTATAATAAATTGGTTTTATGGCAAGCTTGTATGTTTGTTAAAAGCGATGGGTGTTGTGTTGATTCAATTGATATATGATTATTTTAGTTCTTTTCTATTCAATGGGAATCGTGATTTCAATATGGACATTTTATTGTACAATATCAGATATAATGCTAAGTTAATGTGGAGATTATTATTTGATTGGATTTGTGATGGATAAAGTATTGTGATCTTTTCTTCTTTTGAGAAACATCATGTTTAAGAATGTATGTTAAGGAAAATGGGAACATGGATCTAAATGGATTTTGATTACTGTTTCAATTCTATAATTGATGCAATAGAAATGGAGTGTTAGTGAAATTGTGTAATGTAGTTCATTTCATTTCAATCACTAATTGCTAGATCAAGTGTTTTGAGATAATGCAAGTGTGATCCTTAGATTGGGGGCTGACACTAGTCTAGTACCTTGTGGTGATAGAATTTCTATCAGTTGTGACTGACACTAGTCTATATCCTTATGGGAAAGAATTTCTGTCAGTTGTGTAATTAAGTGATAATTATAAATTCAAGGGATATGGGTTTCAATTAACAAGATAAAACATTATGGTTTCATCAAACATAATGGATTACTACGAGGTTTCCTTACAGATACATAGCGTAGGTCCTTATGTGGACACCCATGAACTATTGGATCATTACTTTGTCATTTTCTTTGTGAGTTTATTTCTGTTAGAAAGAGATACAGTGCTTGATGATTTTGGTGTTAAAAGAATGGAATTATGTTATTAGATTTCATTAACATCTATATTTAATCTGCATAATTGTTATTTATACTGACTTTTATGGTTGCAGAATTTTGGAGATGATTCGTTATCTTAATCAATGTGACTGAGCCCTGTTTGCAATTGCGCTTGTGTTTATTTTTGATTTTCAGGTTTTAGATGGATAAATCAATGAGTATGGGACAGTGGATAGCAGTTGTTAAGATTTATGGGAAGTAGATCATTTCTTGGTTATTAGTATCAGAACTATTCGTAGAATGTAAAAGATTAGTTAAGAAGGAAATTTTGTTTTTGAAACTAAGTCTTTGAATAAGGAGTATTCTTATTACTCTGATGTAATTCAGTTGAAAACTATAAAGCTCTTAGAAGTAGTTACTATGATTATATGTCTCAGTTTGTAATTAAAAAAAATAAAATTATTACTATGGTTCTATGTGGTTTTGTTTATGGTTGTTTCTTCTTTGGTTTCATCTTTTAGTTTTAAGTTTGGATGGGTGTTACACGACCTGTCTCGGTGAACACTAAAATGACCTGGCTTGGTGAACACTAAACCGACCTGGCTCGGTTAATACTAGACCGACTGGGCTCAATTAATGCTAAACTGATAGAAACTACAAAAATATGACTGTCAACTCTGACTTGCGGGTAAAACTGGGCATTATGGGAACTATGGCTACCTAATCTGAGCACGACCCATTTGAGATCTCCCAATTTCCCTTCAAAAATGGCTCATCAATCCATCCTATCTATCTAACAAATCTATTCTAGATCTGGACAAACAAAGGTGGTGCACAAACCGACATGGACCGGTAAGGTTTGAATAATAGTTTCTAAATTCTGGAAGCACTCATGAATATTTTGAAAGGAAGGAAGATAAAAAGGAGAATACTAAGGATCCTATAGACCAAATCAATCCAAATAAAAGCATCAATTTCATAGAGAAATCTGCAAGAGGAAAATAGTAAGAAAATGACTGTATTTCAATCCAACACCTTCCCGACCCTTCCTATTTCTTACTAGACTTCCTTATTTCATTCAATATTAGATAAACTCATCCTTCCACATGTCCATAAACAAAACTATATGATCATACACAATTTTATTATCATATCATATACAAACACATTCACATACAAAGGGAAAGAATGGAGATTCCTCCCAGTTTAGACCCTACCTTGGGTCTTGCGGAGAATCCTTTTCCCTTGAATGGATAATCTCTGCAAAGCTTCAATCCTTGAGTAGATATCCTTCTGGAAATCTTCCTCTGGCAATCAACTCCCAACAATCCAAAAACTCTCAAACTCACATAAACTTTCACCAAAAATTTACAAACAACTCAAAAGAAAACAAATCCTCCAAAAATTACTTCCTCCCACAAAAATTTTCAAATATTTATCTCCCAACTATCTGGTTGGAGGAGTTGCTTTACGGGAAGCAACTTCTCCAACTTCCATAGTTGGTTGGAGGAACAACCAAATAATCTCCCGTAAAGACTTAATCAAGGTTTTTAATTAAAATATCTTTTAACAAAAGCATAACAAGAATAATAGACAAATACCTTTCAAGAAAAATACATAGCACAATAGGAAAATAAGTAGCCTAACTTCTAGGAGGTCTCGAGTTCAACTCCCTCCTAGATAGCTAGCTTTTACTACAAGAGCGTTTCTTTTATTAATATTATTTTCACTTTTTATTTAATACATTTATTGAGCTCACTCACTTTATTTATTTATTATAAATAACATACCATTACACAATTAATGAAAAACATACAATTATTATTATTTATATAAGCATGGGTATATGTGTGTGCACCCACATATACACGTACCTATATAACATATAATCAATATAACACACACACATATGTACTAACAAGGAAAATTTTAATTCACATCATAAATCACAGAATGACATCAAATCATAAATCACAAGACCACATCACATACTGCATTCAAATTCCCCAACTAGGGTAACCTCCTAAACATAAATCTAAGTCCACGGGTAATCTTCAGAGTAATCTTGGTAATATCTCCACACAACAATAGTTCAAAGATTTTTTAAGGCATGCTCAGACTTGTGTAGCCAGGTGGAGTCGATGCCTGGTACCTGCATCCTGCAACACCAACCAAGTACACTAATATATATGTGTGTGTGTGTGTGTATAAATAATTGCAAACAAGGAGGGAGAGTGCGACATCGTGTGGACCTCTTGGAGGAGTAACTACGACTGCCTCCCCTCTTTCGACAATCACATCAGATAGTCACATCAACAGAACATAATTGGATTAGTGTGGTTAGTATCAAAATGATCTCTTTTCTATATTGTATAACAATAATGAATCATAACATAATCATGTAAATATTAATCATCTATTATCTTTCACAAACCCATTTAATCATCAGACATGTACTCAAAATGTCCTATTATCAAATCAAGATAAACAAATCATGTAACCACAATACATTAATCATGTCTAATCCCAAGTAACGTTATTAGAGAATGTAACCCATCTAACCCTTAAATGATTATAATCAATTAACCTAATGTACACATAAATATTAATAATGAGCATTTCACATGAAAGCATATAAGCCTATCAGGTGATCCTATCACTGACACACATGAGGATATAAAGGAACATATTATTATTTCCCACGTTAAAATATGAAGTTATGGTACGTTGGAAGAGGTTAGGTTTAAGAAACCATCTCAAGAAGGATCATTCCCACATACAGTCCTTCCTAATTTCCAGTGAACATAACCAAGACTTGAAAGGGTTGGAGGGGCATTACACACAACTATTCAACTATTGGTTGTAAGGGATAACACCCTATTTTTGTTGCTTTCTTAATTCAAAAACATCATCTATTGTCTAATCTTTAAAAGTATGTAGAACATAATTACATTAATAAGTCTAGAATATTGTTTATTTTTATTTTATTTTGATAAGATGCAACATCATACAGACTATTCTTTTATCTTAATTAATGCTTAAAATAAAAGATACATTTTAGTCGTAACTCCATCTATAATTTCTTTGATAAGCTTTATTTGGATGACAAAGATTGACTAATCAATCAATCTATACCTTTCAATAACTTTTTTCCACACATTCATAAAAAATACTACCAGTTCTATTTAATCTTTATAAGAAAACATTTTGATCATAATTCATAATCTCTTTACCGATGACATTTTTTTAAGTAGGTAAGTAATGCCATGGGAGCAGCTCCCATTATATTGATCATAAAAATAATTACAACATTTCATACATTATCGCCTTCACACATTGATATAATCTCTCATTGTGTGGAGGGGCACATAGATCCCATACATCTCAATGAAGCATCAAGCATTAACAACGCCATGCTCGTTATGGGTCCCTAGGTATCATGAAATGGTTTAATGACATTTTGGCATTATCCATTATACAATCACTTAAATATTTTTAAGAGAATACCATCCAAAAGTCAAAATTAATTTTATAAAGAGCATTTTATTCATAACATCCATCAATTTCTTTGGTCAGCTTTATTTCGATAAGATGAAACGTCACGATTCTTGGCTTTAGTCTATAAATAAACTAATATTCTTAGCTTTCAAGCATCTGAACAGTGGGGTTGTTTCGCTTTCTGCCACTTGTTTGGTCGCGTACGATACCACGTAATCTATATTTGATCGTCGACAGTATAAACATCTTTGAGCAACACAGCTTTAAAGACTCAAACTCCTTCACTGCTATTCAGGTATGCGACCTGGGACGAACTCCCGTTTAATCTGTTCAAGGTATTTATCATTCCGTAGGACATTAATTGACAATTGAGTAGAATTGCCAACATCTTATTTTTGTTCTTAATCTTTTAATTTTGACGGACGTTAGAATAATTTCTTTTTTTGGTTCGATTAAGTGCAATTATAGTGTTTAATTTTGAAATTCAGTCAGGGAAATATGGTGGATTTAATTATGCTTATAGTTGAATCTGCCTATGGCCTTTTTGTTTGGACTTTTTAGCGTTAATTATGCTTAATTGTTTCTTTTTTTCCTTGTGGTAGATTTATTTTTGCTTCCGATTAATTGCATACGGTGTTTTATTTTGAACTTTAGTCTGGGAAATTTTGCCGATTTGGTAGCTTTTTGGAATCTTTATTCGTTTCATGGAGGCCATTGTTTACTGCGAAGGCAAGGGAAAGAAGATACCCAGTCCAATCTTGATGGATATTAAGTATAAGATTGTGATTTCCCGATGGCCAGGGCTCTTCCTTATTAGGGTTTTATTAATGTTAGATTTTTGTATGGTGGTGGGGAAATTATCGCAATTTGTGTTCCTTTGCTAGAGCTGGGTTGGAATCTTTGTTGGCTTGTGGTCTGGTTGTAAATGTATGGTAGGGTGATTTGGTTTATAACTTTTTTAGGCAAGTCCATAGATTATGTCGCTAGAAAAGAGAAATTCAGAACTTACTTTTGAGCGATCTGATTAGAGAAATTGAGTGTTAGTCATCTCAGTGGTTCTTTTAGCTTAAGTTTTGGGATTCCGGTTATCATTCATGGGCTAAGCCGTTAACTGACCTGCTATACACGGGCTTATATATTCACAAGAAAGTGGTAGCCATGTTTTGGGAATGAAGTCAGATTAAGAGTCCTACTTATCATCGCATTTCCATACATTTGTTAGGATATATTGCTGTTGGATCTCCCGGTTGGAAAAATGTAACTTTAGTTCCCTATTCTCAAGTGCCGGCACACAAGTTTAAATCAGTATATGGTGAGATTTAGGTGGCAGAAATCTTAATTGGCAACTTCATCGACAATCCAAATTTTAGGGAGTTTGAGATAGGGTATATGATGACATCAACAAATTTTAATATGAAATACTTACCACTTCTCATCACCAAGGTCATGAGAGGGCAAGGTTAGAGTATATTAGCATTTTTGGCCACCAATATCTTGTGAGAAGATATGGTGATGAATAATGATTTAAATTTATATTATTCAAATAAATAACAATGCTTGAAAAATGCAGCAATATATTACATGAGCAATACAAATATGCTGGAATATCGTTAAATAAACATGTAAATATGAGACAAATCTGCTATTACATGTGTTGCTTGTCCAAATTCAAATACTTGTTCAAAAATTAAACAAAAAGCTTGCTGCACAAATACAGACTTTGAAGGAGATTGCCTGTAGGAAACCAAAGGTTTGTTGTCTTTTGATCTTCAAATGCAAGGCCTTTTGTGCACATCAATAAATAGCAGCTTGGGAGGCCCATAAAACTTTGATATTGTTGTGAGGTTTTCACACCATTGCCCCATTGCAAATGGGGATCCCCTCTTTTTGCTTCCCGTTGTTAGATTTAGGTAGTAAGGTAGGTTGGCAACAATTTGAATTTTCCAGAGCCTCTTAAAAATCAAGATGTCCAAAAATTGAAAAAATGGCGAGGTATGAGAACAAGAAGGTAAGAGCCAAACGTTGAGTTGAGCTAGTCATTGGCATTGAAAAAGGAGCAAGGCTGTGTTTAAAAAATCACTTGTCAGATGAAAAGGTGGAATCCACTCCCTCAAGCGGCAGCTTGCCAAATAAAAAGGTGGAATCCACTCCCTCAAGTGGCAAGGAGATGAATTACATTTATTAATGGGACCAAGAAGTTTGATCTAAGTAGGAGATTTCAAATTAATGAGATGGGAAGCAATTTGAAATAAAAAAACACGAACTCGATCTCATAGAGAATCTAAACCAATCACAAGGCCTCTTCCTAAGGGTCGAGCAGCCTCAATAAGCAATTTGTGGGCCCATTTTGCAAAATATATACTCCACATTGAACTTGCAGCCCCCTGGCCCAAATCTCTAAGCATCCAGCCTTATATTGAAACGTGTAGGCCCAAATCAGTAGGTCTGGCCCCAGTTTGCAGCCTCCCTAATCCAAACATATAAGCTTTAAATTCTGAGATGAGGCCTAAAAACTAATGTATGGGCTGAAAGGAGACAATTATGGCACAAAGCTCAAAGAAGAGGCCTTAATTTCAAACAAGATCAGACCTAAAGCAGACCCTAGCACGCCGTGTGTGGCCTCCTTATCCCAATGAACCAAATGTGCGGACCTGATTTTGAAATGCATGAGCCCTATGAGCTGACGTGTAGACTGAAAATGAAATAAATTAGGCCATAAACTTCAAACGTATGGGCTTGATCTGATTTAGATCAGGCCTAAATCTGATTAGTATGAGGCCTAAATCAGGCCCTAAATGGAAAAGTGTGGGCCTTATACCAAATACAAAGCTCCAATCTGGACGCAAGGTCTTATGATCAGACCTATAATTGCTAACGTGTGGGCTTGAGTCCTAAATCAGGCCCTAATTTTGAAGCAGCAGACCCAGATCTTGTTCTAAGTGAAACATATGGGCCCCTATCTCTTACGTGTGGTTCCAACCAAGCTCCCTAGATTGGACCTAAATCAGGCCCCTACAGCAAACGTACAGCCTCATTAGCATAACGTGTGGGCTTTAAATTCAAAGATTAGGCCCTCTACATGAAATTAATGGCTTTGAGCCTATAAGCCAGGCCTTAAAATCAATAAATACAGCCCTAAATCTGGGCGCAAGGCAATGGGGTAGACCTTAAATGAAACATGAGGGTTTAACTTATTGGATCAGGCCCAAATTTGAATATTATAAGGCCTAAATCAGACCTATAGTGAAACGTGTGGGTCTAAATTTAAGTGAATTAGGCCTTAGGCTTAAAATGTGGAGTCTCAATTAGTAATGTGTGGTTCCATGGCCCCAAATCTGGCCCAAGAGGCTCAAATTTAATTAAAATTGTTCACAGTCGCATCAAGACCAAATTTGATCCAATGGGAAGGCCTAATTCTGCAAATTTGAAAGTACAAGAGGATCGAATTTGATGTAAGAAGCCATGAATGCAAGAGGGATCCATTATCAGCAATAATAGTTGTTGGTGAGCATTTAAATTTTCGTAGCCTTGAAAGCGAAATTGATCCAAGGAGCCAACTATATAAGCTTGGCTATTTCAAACAGTTCGAGAAAAAACCATTTCAAACTTTGATTGCAGGTGCAGATCAATTCATATGGAGAGCAGATTGAACTCCCAAGACACCTAATTACAAGTTGGCAAAGCGGATTGGAGAGGAATATTAAACCTCGTTCACAATCTGATTTGAACAAGCACTGAAATTGTAAGCTATTTGGTTGTGGAAAACTCAGAATTCCCAATGTAACTAGACTCAATCAAGTGCAAATCGTATAAGCATGATTCTGAAAATGAATCAGGCCTTGTGAAATTCGAAGATATCTCAGATCTGGACATGTAAAATTAGAAACTCATTGCAATTTGAAAGTGGATGATGGCAAAGGGGTATGAATGTGCTTTCAAATGAAGTGTTCGAATTTGATTAAGTGGATGATAGGGCTGTCTTGATCTTGGTTAGAAGACATCAGGTTGTGGAGGATAAGGTCTTGGATTTTGAATTCTTGAAACATCCTTAGTAGCTATGCTCATAAAGATTATCTTCATCGAGACATGTGGTTTCTTAACACTAACCCTCTTGATTTGAGGTGAAATATGAAATGCTAGTATTTGACAAAATGATGTTTTGCAGGGTAAAATGAGGCTGAGCATGGAAGGTGAGGTTCAAGTTTGAAATGGTTCAAGTGGCAAGCCTCATTTGAAAAATAATTCAGTTCAAAGTCAAGGCAATAAGATAAATACAAGGGCAGAGCAGTTATAGAGGTGCAAAATTTGGTGATAAACAAGAAGATAGCATGCAGATGGATATTTCACTAGTAGGTAGATGTCAAGAGTGAGCACTTCATACATGGAGGCATCATCAAGGCAACTACAAGGTCATTCATCAAGCTAGCAAGAAAGTTTGAAGTAGGAGATCAAAGGTGAAATTTACAAGTTGAAGTCATCGAGAAGGATCAGACTCAAACAAGGAAGATGAAGGTTATCAAGTACAACTTAATAAAGCAAGATCAAGGCTACGACATCAAGTCAAAAGTCACTACAAGTCCAATTTCAAGATTCGATGAGAAGATTTTCTAAACAAAGGAGAAACAAGATAAGCATGATGAGGTGGCATACCTCCTTTATAATTAGTTAGATCATGCCAAGTGTCCCAATGGGAAGGCTCAACAACATTATGTCTAGATTCATTGAATGTGCCAAAAGAGGAAAAGTCAAGAAAATTATCTTCTAAAAGAAGATTTGTTGTAAATCAATGGGACATTTTATCAATGGCCCATTGATGTGTGTCTTCTCTTGCAAACTTCTACCTAATCTATTTTCTTATTGGCCCGTGAAGTCAATGTAATTTTCTAATTGGCCCATGAGGTGGTGCTTATTTGTAATTGGGCAAGCATTTAATGCTTGTAGCAGTTAGGTAGATTAGGGCAGTGTTGGTATAATAATCTTGATCCTTGATCTTGAATTGATCTTGGCCATCCATTGTACTAGGGACTACTATAAAAGGCTAAGGCCTTGCCATTTGTAGGGGAGACTTGTTGAAATTGTTGTCATAATACTATCAAAGTATTGCTAATTCATTGTTGGTCTTCATGATGGATCACTTGTGTTGCTTTAGAGTATTGCATTGTTTCTTCATTTCCTCACTTTGTTTTGAATTTCATTTCATGTTGTTTAGAAGTAGTGTTTTGTTGAATGGAAGTGATAGTGGATGCATCCTTAGTGAATTTTGATTGTTGCTTGCACATTGATATGCATTGGTGGATGGTGTTAATGGAATGGTGATAGTTTGAACATCTTACATCTACCTTAGGAGATGGCACAAGCTTGGTTGATTTCAATGGCTAAAGTTTAAACGAAGTCTAGTAGAGTCACAAAGACATCCACAATTTCTTGTACTATAGGAGTAGAATAGATCTTTAAACTCTTTCTCCTTGCAGTTTGTTTAGTTGGAAGTAGTTGGAAGAAGTCAAAGTCAAGTTGGTGTCCATTGAATGAACAACGTAAGACCCTTTGTGATAACCAACAAATCACATCATAAAATTGAGTGAAAATCCACAATAAGAAGGAATTTTGAGGTTGTCTCATTTGATCACACAATCTATTTACATTGTTTAGCATATGAGCATCCTTATTCAAGAGAGAGTTGGAGATTTGGTGTATCATCTTAGAAAACTAAGTATTCAATTTTGCATGTTGTAGTGGAACAAAACTCACATCAACAGTTATACAATTTTCCACTCCACTTACTTTCAACAAGGATTGTCAATAAGGTTGAAGACGCAAAAATAGTGCCTCCCACATTAAAAAACCAATACAATATATCTTGATTCTCTTTAGCCCATTCAAGAGCTTTTGTAGTACTAGAATCACCAAAAACTAAGTCCATAGATGTAGAAGCTTCATAACCATACAAAGCTCTGAAAAGGGTCATACCTATGCTCATACGATATGTAATGTTGTAACAAAATTTTGTCTTATGTGACCACCCTGCCCATGCCTTTGCTGCCTCAAAAGTTCTCAAGTAGCCTTTGAGCCATTTGTTTACAATTTCTATTTGACCATCTCAGTTTCTCAAGTAACCTTAAAGCCATTTGTTTACAATTTTTGTTTGACCATCCGTCTCAGGATGATATCTAGTGCTATGATTGAGTTTTGTTCCAGCCAGTGTCATCAACTCTTGCCATAAAGTGCTGATGAATATGTTGTCTCTATCACTCACAATTCTTTTTGGCACACCATGAATTTTGAACCATAGCAGCAAAAAACTTTTGGGGAAAAATTTACAAACCAAAAGTATAAGTTTCTTTGAAAAAAAAAACAGATTTATAAAAATATGTGTAAGTGTAGAAAATGAGTCATTTTTCAAAAAAGATAAAATAGTTTAAGGGCATATTTATAGCATAGAGATATCAAGGGCAAATAAATTAGAGAGTTACATTCGTGAATTGTAGAAAATGAAGTTTTGTTGTTTATATTCATCTCGTTGATTACATTGCACAAAACTTGATGGCGATAATTGTCAAAATGTCAATTACAATATAGTTTGTGACTATTTACAAAGTCGATCCAAAAACTAAGTACAAAGTTCCAAAATATTAAATGTAGCCAATGACATGCTAGAGAGCAGGAGGTCTTGATGATGAAGCTCTTGGGTGAGAGTTTTTGTCCTAGTTTGTAATAGGCTCAAGAAAATCATCATCACCAACAATCCAATTATACTTTGGATCAATCTTGTCAAGGTCAATTGGTTCTTCTTCCTCAATAGGTCTTGTTTTTGTCCATGTAGAAATTAGTTCTTGCCTTGCAAGTGAAAAACACAATGAATACAATTTCATCTGACAACAAGTAAATTAAAGGTTTTAGCCAGAGCTTTCTTTAGCTTTAAGTGGAGGCTGTGTTGAACAAACAAGTCATTCATTCATTGTTGTGTTTCTTGGAATGGATGTGTTTAAAAACACTAGTATGCTCACATTTGGATAAACTTTATGGCTAGCTCAAAATGCATATTGCCATTCACCTTAGATTTTTGGTTTTGTGACTGAAAAATTCCACTATTGCATTGAAAAACACGAGAATATCTTAAAATCTTAAACATGTTTAGTGATTATATCGATAAAATAGAGAGTCTAAAAGGTTTATAGTCTACGTGGTTGGAAGGTCTTTCTTGCTTAGACTATTGCAACTCTGACATAGCTTTGTGCAATTGTTTTGAGGTTTGGAAATATTTTCTCCATGCACATGAACAAGCTTTGTGTGATCTCAACATCAGTATGTCTGAATAAAAATTTGTAGAACAATGTTGGATAGAGAAAGTATCTTGCATTATGGAGAGGAGAGTGCATTTTTCATTCCCATCTCTTATCTATTATGTCCCATAATGGCATATAGACATCCTTGTTATTTTTCATTTTACCCCTCATCACCTCCTTGGGCCTATCCATGGCCTCATACAAATATGATAATATCCCATTGGACATTTATCTCCATCCACTAGTCTGAATAGTTTTACTAGAGACTTTGAAAATTCTACAACTTGTGCAGCCACATCCCAAAAACTAGAAGAATACATGTATTCTGCCATTTGCTATCTAGTCTCAAGACTTTTACTAGAGGCTTTGAAAATTCAACAACTTGTTCAACCGCATCCCAAAAAGTGGAAGATTACATGTATTTTGCCATTGCTTATCCAAAGGTAGTAATAAACAGAATGTCCATAGACTCCATACCAAATGCTCATAATGTCCATAGTGGCACATGAAAATTGTCTCTTTCACATCTTTCTCTTGAACTTGAGTCTTATAGTATTTAGAATGAATGTTTATTTTGGAGAAATAGATTCGCTTGTGTCACTCATACATCAACTCATCAATGTCCTAAATGGGATACTTGTTCTTGATGTCTTCTTATTTGGTTCATGGTAATCAAAGCACATGCTCGCGGTGCCACCATTCTTCTTCGCCTAGATAATAGAAGTGGCAAATGGGTGAGAACTAGGTTGTATTTGTATATGTCTTGAATCAAGCAACTCCCAAAGAGCCTTCTCAATCTCATCCTTGAACTGTTTGGAATGACTATAGGGATTCGTGACAATTAACTTGCTATCCATAAGCTCAATAACATGCTCAAAGTGACAATTTGGAGGTATACCATGTGGTAAATCAAAAAACATGACATTTTTCCTGGCCAACAATCCTTGTATGTAAACATGATATTCACGCTATTCTGTATCAATAGACCTATTTGAAATGAAACATTGCACTGCCCACTCAACCTTTGAATGTTGAAAAACTCTCTCCATCCTCTTGGTTGAAATGACTCTAGGAGCTTATGAAGATACGCCACATAATACCACATTGCAACCTCCTGTAGTGAAACTTAACTACATAGCCTTAAAGTTTGTGACAAATGGGCTTATAAAGTGTAGTTACTAAACACCCAACACAACATTGATCTCATTAATGTAGACTACATAAAAGTCATTAGTAAGGGTGTAATTTTGCAAAGTCATACTCTACTGTGGAACATGATTAATGCAATACAACATTGTGCCACTCATTGTTTACACTTGAAAGCCATCATGCTTTTCAACTTGCAAGCCAAGCTTCTTCACATGGGATGAATCAATGAAGTTGTGGGTGACCTCACTATTAATCAAATGGCGACTCATCGTCCTTGCATAATGCCCCTTACTTTGAAGGTGTTATAATGAGGAGTGCTTGTGATGGTAGCAATCACACCATCCACTTGTGCCAAATCATCTTGATGCTCATCTATACTTGTCGCTGCATCCATTTGCTCATGCTGCTCGTTGATAACTTATGTCTCATCTAACTCATCATTGCTAGGATCCTCGAGGACCTCAACCTAGTTTGCCTTGGCCACATTGCTACACTTATGTCCAAGTGTCCAAGGTTCATGTCAATCGAAGAAAAGCCTCTTTCATCTCAATTCATCCCTCAAATCATGAGGTGCACAATTAGTTGGCTTAGAAAAATCACTAGCTGGCCTAGTCAACTTTGGATTTTGTCCTTTGTGGAAAACTCTGTGATAAGGACCTCTATGAAAACTTGCTAGGGAATTCGGCATGTGGTATGGAAATCTCCATGTTCCTTGCTTGCTCAACAATCTCTCGCAAAGATGGTGGATCAAATGAACTTTGAGAGGTTTGGACAAACTCACTATGAACCAAGAAGTCAACCTTGTTTCGATCTCTTTAGAAACCATGAACTCTGAAATATGTGCATCTCCCAACATGTCTTAACTAACCCAACATGTCTTAATTAAGCCAACTCTCTTGAGTGTGCCTTTGATTCCTTGCTATCAAACCGCTCTATCAATATAGTGCAAAATTGATCACAAGAAACTATTGCAACATGACCCTGTGTCACTAAATCGTCATACCACCCCATGTGCTACTTCTTTAAGGTGAAGGGTAGCAAACTTGATGGCCTTGGTCTCCATTTGATTGAGGGTGAGTTATGTATCAAACTTTAGAGTCCAAGCTTTAGCTCTACACTTTGATGATACATCAAAGCTCGACAAAGTCAGATGACCTAACCTTTTATATAATGCATGATTTTGCTTCCCTTGATTCCATTTATTTGGCTTTGACTTTGTCAAGCTTTACAAGTGATAAAGGGAACAAATCTATATATCGGAGCCATTTATTGATTCCTAATAGTTATTATTTTTGTCCATGTAGAAATTAGTCTTTGCCTTGGTAAAAAAACATAATTAACACAATTTTAACTAATAGCAAGTATATTAAAAGTTTAAGCTTGAGCTTTCTTTAGTTTTAAGTGGAGGTTGGGTGAACAAACATAAAGTCATTCATCTGTTGTTATGTTAGGTAGTTGTGTATTTTGGAATGTATGTGTTCATCAAAATACTCCAAGTACACTCGCAAGTAGATAATCTACAAGCCTTCTCAAAATGTGTATCCATTTAGGGCCCGTTTGGTAGCGGGAATTAGGAAATGATGGATTTGATCAAATGTTGGAAATGGTCAAATCATGGATTTGATAATCCGGTTTTTCATTTCTGGATTATTTTTGGACCGTTTGGTTCCACTTTTTGAAATTGGAATTGGAATTTGAGTATGATTTTTAAAATTTTTTTTTTTGAATTGTTTTAATGTTTTTGAATTTAATAATTCATTTTTATTAATGGAATTGAATTTAAAATGGAATCGCAGACCGTTTTAGGCAGCCAAAGTTGGTGGCAAGCAACCAAGTTAAAATCACTGCAACCAAAATTCGAAAAAAAATTTTAAAAAAAAAAAAATTGAAAAAAATTCATCAAAAATTTGAAAAATTTTTTGGCAAAAAATTTGAAATTTTTTTTTGAAAAAATTCGAATAAATAACAAAGTTAAAAACCACCCAAACAAATAAAAAATAAATTAAATCCCTCCCCACACAAATAAAAAATTAAAAAATTAAAAAATTAAGCGTAGACATGAAAAATTTAAAAATTTGCTTTCCCCCCATTCAAATTCCAATTCCACCTTTTCAGATGGAAGATGTAAATGCTCATTTTTGGCAAAATGAGCATTTACATATTCCTATTCTATTTTCATGTTGCACTCCCAAACTGAGGATTTGACGAAATGAGAAATAACAAATGCCAATTCCAGGTTAATTCCCGCTACCAAACGGGCCCTTAAAGTTTTTCATTTCTTGACCAAAAAAAATCCCACTATTGCGCTTGAAAGCACATTATATGGAGATGATATCAAATTAAGAATATTGTAAAATCTTAGCAAATGTAATGATCATGTCTACAAAATAGAGAGATTGTCAAAAGTTTATTGATTCTATCTGGTTGGAAGGTCTTCTTGCCTTCTATGGCAGCCTTAGATGAGAGAAAACCCTTTTCTTGCTTATACATTGGCAATTTCTCTATAGTGCTGCATGCAATTGTTTAGAGGTTGGAAATATTTTCATCATCATGTCTAAATGAAGAGTTATAGAACAATTTTGGATTGAGATAATGTCTTGCAGCATGGAGAGGGGAGTGTAGTTGTCGATCCCGTCTTCTATTAATTATCTGCATTATGGCATACACCTATCCTCGTTATTTTCCATCCTACCCCTCATCACTTCCTTGACCCTATCTACGGCTTCGTACAAATATCCCATGGGAGATTTATCGCCTTCCACTAGTTTGATTACTTGTATTAGAGGCTTTGAAAAGTCTACAACTTGTTTAGCCACATCCCAAAAATGAGTAGAATACATGTACTTTACTATTGCTATGCCATTTCCTTGATTTGTGAAGCTAGAATCCATCCACAAGTTTAAAACAAACATTTGTTTCAATTTCATTTTTGTTGGCAAAGAGTTCATAGTGTGAGGAAGTGTGTTGCAAATTTTGTCACCCCTAATTGAACTAGCTCCATGCCCTCTGTGAAAGAGCGCATCATACACAAAATCCTCGTGTTGGATAAATTTGGTAATTGTGCGAGCCTTTTGCAATATCTCAACCCATTCAAGTTTTCTAATATCCTCTAGTAGTGATCAAGGCAACATTTGGCACATGGGGTAAAAGACATGGAGTGGTATTTGTTTGCCAGGAGTCTCCAATAGCAAAACACGCAACAACATTATCTGTAATAAACTGAACCACATTTTGCAACCCTACATCCATGATCACTAGTTCAAACATCTCAAACAATGTAGCTGCAAGTTTGAGAGTATCTAATGGATCCACAATTTTTGAAAATATCGTGCCAATATCACAAGAGACAAGGAAGTTGACGAGGGTTTGTTTTCTTCTATTTGTCCATCCACTTGACATAATGGTTCAATCACTATTAGCTCACTTTGATCGATCTCATTAACAACATTTTTAACATCTTGTAGTGCATCATTGGGCATACTAACCCTCAATGTCTCATAAGAGGGGGCTTGAAGATCAGGACCTGCAGCTGTAATAGCATCCACTATACCTTGCCGTTATGGGGACTTGGCAACATGGAATGGCAAGTTTGAGTAGTACCAAAATTTTCTAAGCTAGAGTAGTATAAATTTTCTTCTATAGCTTTCTTCGCTTGTTTGTGTACATTCTTCCTCTATTTTGTACTCTCTAAAGTGGTCTGTGATCTTGGTGTAGTATGAGGTGCAAAGAAAGAACAAATGTTTCCTAAATGAGTTTTTGGGCCACATGCGATAGACGGTGTTATTTCTTGCTTCTTTTGCCAATGCCATTTGAAGTGATAAATTCCACCACTTATTTTACTCTGATACTAGCTGCACTTAATCTTTTTGCAACCTGCAATTGGCATGTATTGTTTCCACGCAAAGTCTTTCTAATGTGGCATTAAGAACAAGAATAAAATGTGTAAATGCATTTTAATTTAGTTTTTCATGGGTTGAGCTATCTCTTTCAAATGATTTAACATGGGAAAATGAAATTGTAAATGTAATTTAAATAGGATAAATGGCAAAAAGATCTGCTATTGTTATTTAATGACAAATACAGTGTGTAGAAAGAGAAACACAGTCAAGTGACATAATTTAAAGTTTCATTCTAATCCTGCTGCAAGACCCTCAGTTAATCATGAATGCACAGATCTGAAAAGTATCCAAGGAGTCTCCTTTTGATATTCAACACATAGATTCAAAAAAATCCTAATTATTGTCATAAAGCTTGAATAAATTCAGAAAGACTTGTTGGTTTACTAGTTCAAATTGTTTACAAATGTTCCATGTTGTGGAGTAAAAGTTTCAGGACTGCCATAATGATTTTCAATCCAGAAATTTTCTTTAGCACCTCAACACTGTTTGATACTAGGAAATGCAGTAGAAATATCCTTTTCTTGAGCATGCTTGCCTTTAGGAAGTTAGAAGAAATCAAGTGACAGCAATTAAAAAATAAGTAGGGAATATATATATTAGATGGTTCACATCACTTTTAAGAGATCCTTGTAATAGCTTGTTAGCTTCCTCACAGCTCAATTCTACCTCTGTTGATACTTATCTTTGGTGCTCTTATCTTAGATTTTTGTGAATTGTCCACACATTATTCAGTGTGAAACTGTATCCTAGGCATCACAGACTTTCTTATGGAATACGCAAAGCATTTGTGTAGAACTTTCTTTAGTTGTGTGCAAAATTTGGGCTTAAACACACTTCATATCCCAATAAACCCACAAGCATGTCTTAGCAGGATATTTTGAGAAGTTATTGTACAATTTGTAATTTTAGGTCTTTTTTAAATTAAAAAATCTTTTATTCTTCAGAATAATATCATGACATTGTTGTTGTCAAACTTTTTAAATTAGTTTTTTGGGTGGAGCTAGTTTCATGGACAGTTCTTTCTTTCTAAATGCCATAATTTCCATCCGGCAGTGAACTCTACAAGTTGTTGACAGTGTGGAGGGGAGTTGAACATTCTAAGTTTCTAAGGCCCTTATATGTACTGTCCAGAGAATGGTCAATGTGCACAGAACTGAAGTAAGTAATGAAACATATATTCATTTATATTGTGTTCATTTTTGTTAATAATTACTCTTAAAATTTGAAATGTATATTGGAAATTGAAAAAAAGTAGTGTTGTTTCATTTCATTGTTGATGTTGATTTGGAATTAACATGAGTACTCTATATGAAGGTTGGTGACACTAAACTTGGTTAGAGACTGAAGGGAAACCCCGTAGAGGAAAGGTTGGAAGAAAAACTATTTGGAGGGAAAGACTAAGAGATGTTTTTTGTTTAAAATTCATGATACGGCTTGATGCTGATATTTGTCTATATATTCCACATTATTTGTGGCACATGCTTCTTTTTAAGTGTCAAGTGAGTCCCTGTAGATCTGACCATCTTGATTAACTACAAATATCTCCAGATTAGATTAGCATCTTTGAGTAAAATATAATGGTTGTGGGTTTCATTTACAATACGCATTCCTTTTCAGAATTCAAACATGGAAAAAGTTTGCTCTTATACAAGATTTCAGACATGTATGAAATCAAAGAGTTGAAGGGTGCACATTGCAGATGCAGAAGTCAAACAAGCAAGAAAATTTTAATATGCAAAATTCATTCAAGCAAGAAATATCTTGTGCAAGATTTACTCAATTAAGGAATTGAACCATTCAAGACTACACTTTGCAAGAAGCGGAGAATAAGAAAAAATCCATAACCCTGCCTCACCTTTGATTTTTGCCATGTTGAATTTGAACAAAATCCTCTAGAAGGCAGAATTTCTGCCACCTTAGCAGAAGCAAACTAAACATGACTTGATGGTGTGATGAAAGAGAATGGTGAAACTAGGAGTTTGGCGCCAATTAGGCCAAATTGGGAGGTGGAGATGTGAATTAGGGCAAAAATCCTCCCCTACCACTGATTTATTCCCTTGTCTACATGGAGATTAAAGCACAAGTTGAATCCTCCAAGCTTATAAAATGAAGTGAAATGGAGATCAAACCTCAAACATCATCAAAACCCGCCACCCCCAAAGGATTCCAACATCCTCAAACATCATCAAAACCCGCCTTGAAAAAATGGTCTCCAAACTCAAGTGAAAATAGACGAGGGAAAGCAAACAGCATGATGGCCAATTTGGAGATGAAGTTGGTGATTAATTTGCATGGAGATGTGAATTTGTGAGAGTGAAAATCCTCATACCCTCATGATTTCCGCCTTGTCCTTATAAGGATTGAAACACAAATTTGATCTTCAAAATTTACAATAAGAAAGGCAGATTAGAACAATAACATGAAGTCAAGATTAGTCTTGGCCGAAATCAACTTGAAAGGCATGGAGCTTGAGGAAGTCAAAATCAAGGATCTGAAATCCTCTAGTGCACCCAAATTCTGCCTCATGTTCATAAAGGCTAAAGCATGCATAATAAAAGGCAAACTGGAGAAGCCAAGTTGGAACTAAGTAAAGGAATAAAAAAATCCCCTCACCCCCCTAATTTATGCCATATCTTCATGAGGGTTGAAAAACATTTAAGCTCTCCAATTGATCTGATGAAGAAGTGGAGAGTAAACCATGAAAGATGATTTTGATTGGCGAGTTTGAGAATCAAATAGACTTGGGCAAAATTCAATGAGGAAGTAAAGTGAAATGGGATGATAGAAGTTGACAAAAGGGGAACAAATCTGATTAAGTTAAAGCCAAGAAAAGGAGATGAGAAGTAAATAAACAAGATTGGAGTGAAGAAAATGAGAAAATTCCTTGAGGGATGGCGGATTCCACCATCCCCCAAGGATTAATAATTCTCCCTCATGCCTGATCTTTGCCCAAGAGAGGATCAAGCTAATAAGAGAGGTGAAGGTGCAAATTGATAATTAAAAATCATGCCTTTGATCCCCCCTTCACTATGTCAGCCTGCATATGGAGAAATAGAGGAATTAAAATATTTTAATTGCTGACTAAAAAGGGGCAGGTCGGCCCTCATGAGAGACATGCCTCTTCATGATGATCAATGCCTATATAAGGGGAAAAGTAAATTCATCTCAACATCAAAATAACACAAATTTATCTCTGCTAATTAGCAGAGAATTCCTTCCTCAGTAGCGTCTTCATCTTCCGAAGGCAGTGAATTTTCTCTCTAATTGGCACCAAGCTATCTCGTGAAAACAACAAGTTCATTTTTGAGGGCTTCAAGAGGCATTGAGTTTGGATATTTAAGGCAGATCTTCTCCAAAATCAGAGATGAAAGAGGGTGAGCAAACTAAAATCTAGGCATGTTATGTATTGAAAATCTCACTTATTTGCCAGATTTTAGGAGAAATCATACCAAGTTGCAAGATTGGGATTGTTTATGAATAAAATCAAGATTGGGAATTGCAAGAAGATAGAGAAATTTGGTCTTGGACTTGAGAAATCAATTGCATTTTGCTTCCTTGTTTTGATTTAGATGCAATTTTATTTCATGAAAATTTTGAGATTTCCTTCATGTTTTCTTATCAATTTCGCGAGCTTAATGAAATCTTCCCTTTGTTTTGCAAGGTTAAATATGGAGCAAGGAGAGGCTTGGAAGGCAAAAGGTAGAGATGATGGCAAGGCTAAAATTCAAGACTTCAAGTGAGGAGAGAACGAGCTTAAGCTCAAGGACTTTAAATGAGGAGGTTTAAATCAAATTATCAAAAGCGAATTCAAGGATCAAGATCAAGACGGAGTTCAAGAAAGAAAAGAACAAGAAGAGAAAAAAAATCAGAGCATTATCATCAACTTGAATTTCCTCTAGCGATTCAAGATCACTTTGAAGGATCCAAGTGCATGAAGACTTCATCACTTCAGGAAGATCAAGGTTAAGGCATCTAAAAGAGGCATTAAGTTTGCAAGAGCAAGCAAGTTCAAATCATGGCAATGAGAAAATTTCCAAGAAAGAAGGAAAAAATTGAGAAGATGAAGCAATTTGGGAATGTGCCATCATAATTGAAGGCTTGATAATGTCGAGTATCAAGAGATTTTTCTCATCACCAAAGATTGATCAAGTCTACAGGATAAGGATGCTGAGGTGGTGCCCACTTGTCTTCAACCAATCAGAAAATTCTAGTTACATGTGTCCAAGCACATGTTTCAATCCTATTATGCCAAGTGTACAATTTTCTCATTGGCTCTCAAAAGCATTGTAATTTTCTTATTGGCCCACAGGGTGGCACCTTCATGTAATTGGATGATAGGGTGGCAACCCTAATTAGAGTTTGTGATGGATAAATCTTGGCCCTTGATCTTGAATTGATCTTGGCCCTTCATTGTAATTGAGTAACTATAAAAGGCCAAGGCCTTCTCATTTGTAACTTATTAGTAGTAGAAGTAGAGTAGGAGAGGAGACTTGGTGAAATTGTTGCCATAATGCTATCAAAGTGATTGATGATTCATTGTTGGTCTTCATGGTGGATTACTCAATGTTGCTTTGAAGTATTGCATGGTTTCTTCAATTCCTCATTTAGGATTTCATTTCATATTAAGTAAAAGTAGAAGTAGATGGATGGAAGATATTGTTGAATGGTGATTAATGGTGGAACTAGTGTCCATACCTTTTGATACTTACTGATTGTGAGTAGTAGTGCAAGGTTAGTTTGGGCATAAATTGCAAGTGTTTAACCTCTATTGGAGATGTTTATTTAGATTGCACCTTCATAGGGTAGTTGAATGAGTATTGACAATGTGAAAATCATTTCTACATCCATAGAAGATAGCACCCTCCTATGCCTAGTTGACACAACGAAGCAAGGATTGGTTAGAGGTTCACCCCATCATCAACATTGTCTTGCATCCTTAGACTCAGATTAGATTTTCTTTCCTTGCAAGTTATTTAGTTGGAAGTAATTGGAAGAAGTTAAAGTCAAGTTGATATCCATTGAATGAATAGCATAAGTCCTTTGTGGTAACCAACATATCACATCATTAAAACTGAGTGAAGTCCACAATTAAGAAGGAACCTTGAGGTTGTCTCATTTGATCACACAATTCATCTACATTGTTTAGCATATGAGCATCCTTATTCAAGAGAGAGTTGGAGATTTGGCATTCCATCTTGGAATACTAAGTATTCAATTTTGTATGCTGTAGTGGAACAAAACTCACATCAACACGTCTCTTAGAAGAGTATTCACCATGTTACAAGACTCGTGGAAATCCGAAGGCTTCTAGTGTCCTGTGGAAGAATGACCACTCCACCTTATCATATGCCTTCTCAAAGTCTAAAAGAAGCATGGTGACATCTTGCTTTGAAGATGTAGCCCACTCCATTAACTCCCAATTGGTGATTAGGTTTTCCAAGATATACCTTTCTTTGACAAACCGGTTTGTGTGCTGTTAACAAATTTGGGTGGAATTTCAGTGAGTCTTGTTGCCAAAATCTTGGCTAGAATTTTATAGTACACATTGAGAAGTGTGATAGGTCTCTAATTCTTGACCATAGATTAATCTCTTCTAGGCAGTAATTTAATATTACCTTTATTAATACCCTTTCCTAGTGTACCTTGCATTAGAGCTTCCTTGTATACCTTTAGTAGGTCTGAACTTATCCATTCTATCTTAGCTTTATAGAATTACACAAGCGGCCCGTCCTCTCTAGTGGCATTATCATTGTTAAGAGATAAGATGGCTTTCTTGACTTCTTCAATCGAGTTTCCTCCCTATCTTCCTAGGTATCATCTTTTTGATACCCTCCCTACCTTGAATATTATAGTCCAAGTATCTTTCTGATGTGAAGAGGTCCTTATAATAAACATAGAATTGTTCTTTTATGTCATTTTGATCATTTTAAGTCACGTTCACAAATTTTCTCAATATTTTTGCTGATGTTTTTTTATTCTTAAGGTATTTGAAAAAGAACTATGATCCTTTGTCACCATTATTTAGCCAATTGATTCTACATATGACGTTCATCCCTTGGATTGTTGAATCTTCCTAATTGAGTCCTTGGTTGTCACAAGTTGTTCATCAAGTTGGATGTCATTTGGTTTATCTTGCAATTCTATTTCATCTTTGAGGAGGTTATCTTGTAGTTGGTTTTCATTGCTCCTGTTAATGGCATATTTTTTGCCAATAGTTTGGAAGAGAGTCTTCATCCATTGGCATTATTTTTTGACCTTTCAATTTCACTAAGATCCTTCTATAGCCATTTATTAAACTCTCTTGAGAGTGAATATAGTATCTTTACAGTCCTCATCTTTAAGCGGAGAGGTGTTCAACATAAAGAGTTCATTTATCTTTCTAATACTGCTGTTTGCTTTCTTAATAATAGTTTTGGCCAGCATAGGGTGGTGATCTGAGAGTGTATCTTGATGAACTCTCACTAGATCATTGTTTTGATTGGGTTCAAAACTGAAGAAATCTTTGTTTACATAGAGCCTGTCCAGTCTGATGGAACTCTAAAATTTGGCAAAATTTTAGAATCCCAAATATCACACCAAAGGGAGAATTTTCAGATCTTACCCACTACTTATGATTAGAACAATATACTAATCAAGAGAACAATACTCATATTAGCAGTGATTGAAGTTTTAATTCAGGGATGAAGATGCTGACGTGACAAATACTAGCACCATGAGGGAGACAAATACATCTGCGGTGGCAAGAAAAAATAGTTTCAAAATATTCACAGAGATAATAACGATCAAATCTAGGCATGTGTTGACAGGCTGAGAATGAATAAATATTCAGGGGCTGCGTTTAAATTCAAAATAATAATGAGATTATAAGTTATCAGTGATTGGTCAACAGATTATTGAATCAAAAGAATGGTCAAAGAAGATGCAACGATTAGTTAACATTAAAATAAATGTGATTTACTTTTGAAGAGAAACGATTTTTGAAATTGAAAAGTCACTCTTAATTGAATAAGGTATAAATGAAGGATACTTTATTTGAAAGAAGAGAGAATGGAAGAGAAGCATTGTAATTAGAAGAAGAATATTTGTAAGGAGGAATAAGGAGCTTAAAGCATGACTTTGTAATATAAATTCTAATATTATATTTTAATAATAAATAAAAATACCCCTTTTGTTTATTTTCAAGGCAAAAAGATTACAACTGGCATGTGGATTTGTCCTTTATGATCAATAAAGAGATTATTGGATCATTCTGACAAGCTTTATTTTTGCATTGGATATTTTCCTGCATTCTTTGTTCGACAATTAGGATAGTGTGAAATATATATGTGTTTTCTTATCTTTGTCTAATCGGACTTCCAGCCGGAGAAGTTAAATTCCTTCTGGACCAACGGAGAATTGCATGTAAGATTTGTCTTTTGCAGAGCTTAGGAATAATTGATGATATTTTTGATAAATATTGTCTCATAAAGTTGTACGTAATAATCCTTGTTATAGTTGACTCTATCGCCCAGATAAACAAAGGCACTGGTCATTTAAAATCATTGGAATATAGTTATTGGAGTTATTAATTGAAGTCAAATCTATATATTTCTTTATTGCAAGCATCAAATCCATTATTTAAAAAACTTTACATAAACATACAATCATTTCAAGCATTTACAATACTTTATATTGATCGAGTTTTGAGGACTTTGCCAACCGGAGAACTCACCGAGTCTAAATTCGCTATATAAAAGCTTTGAGCAAGGTGATCGGGTTCAAAGTAAAGGTTTACCCGCCTAGGTATAGCGAAGCCTAAAGTGCAGGGGAATTTGGATTATTCCCGTTCGTTGGCCATAACTAATTTGGAATCTTATTGGAGAATTGACAAGCTCTTGGATTTCCAATTTGTGGTTTTGGGAATCAACAGATTGGCGACTCTGTTGGGGAGAGTTGCTCACAATATATGTTGTGAAGTTACCTAGAATTTTAGATTTCGCAGATCAGAATCAGAAAGTAGTTATATTAGTTTGTTTGGAAGCACACTCTACTGGAAGAAAGAACCCAGAAGCAAGACATTCCTCGAATGAGGTGGCAACTCTATTCAATAAAGCATTTCAAATTGTGACTCTACTGAGGAAGAAGACCCAGAAGGAGATAAGTAATGTTTTCCTCTTTGAAAGTCTTTGAAAGAGGTGGCGACTCTATTGACAAGAACCTAATGTATAAAGAAACAAGTTACTACCGTTTAGATATTCAGAATGTAGCAGAATAAACAACCATTTCAAAGAAAACCATTTATTCCACATGGTATCAGGTCATTGGATTTGAGGGGATTCCATTGTATTCCTTTTAAGTTGCTCCCTAAGTTTTCACAGCTTGTACCAAAGTTCCATGGAGAATGGGATGAATTAGCAGTTGAACATTTGGATGCATTTTATGAATTTATAGAGAACTATGAGATTTGTGCAGAAGATTAGGAAATGAAACTATTTGTCAAGACATTAAAAGATAATGCAAGAGAGGCATATGAATCATTACCTACACAAAGTATTTCATCTTGGAAAGAATTTGAACAATGGTTTCTATATGAATTCCATGATGCAAGCAATGAAGATAACATGTGTTATGAACAGTGTGAAGACCAAAGCTGCAACATGGAGGAGGATCATAGTATGTCTCTATTTGATGCATTTTTCAGTTTGGAGAGATTTGAAGGGGAGTCTTCTGCACACTTATTCTTGAGGATGGCGAATATGTATCAGAGGATACCTGTAACAATTATGCCTTCACGAAAATAATTAATGAGAAAGGTCAAAAACTTGGGAATCTCACTAGATGACCCTGATCTGAAGCTTCTTTTTAAGATATTAGAAGAAGATGATGAAGACAGAGAAGAGGAGGCTTATGATCAGATTGAACAAGGCCTTGTGCTTGATGGAAATCATAGTGATGATGAAGAAGATCCAAATTATATATCCCCTTTGGACGCATTTTTTGAACTTAGAGAAACAAGAAGAAGAATTTGCAGTACAATTCTTCATGAGGATGTTTAATATTTGTCAAGAAATACCTTCAAAATGCAGATCTCCAGCCTCTGATCTTTTCAACAAAATGCGAGAACTAGGTCTCTTATATGATCATTAGTTTCTTGCTTTTCTCAAACTTATGAATAATGAATTGGTTGTAGAGGAGAATGAGTATAGAACTGAAGTAACATATGAGTCAAGTGAGGTTTCAGATTTGAATGGAGAAGACTTTTTTGGATAGTTTGAGGAAAGGTTTTTCCATGATGATATTTGTCTAATATCAAACATCAATGAATGTGAAAATGAGGAAGAGGATTCTCTTAGTGTGGAAGAGATTTCAACGTTGTTAGACATGGAATATCATAAACATATCAAGAGAAACGATCCAAATTTTTTCTCAATCCATCATGGTAAACAAATTGATGGATCAGTGTATATTCAAGAGGTACTAGATCAAGGAGATAATAATTTCAAAGAATCAAATAGTGAAGATGAAACATAACTGCATAAGGTGTATGAACGGGTGGAAGTTTTAGGATATAATATCAATGAAGATATTAGTGTTGTTGATGAAACACTTGATGATCCAAATGAAAGCTCTCGTGAAAGCATGCCTGAATTCTCTATGTTCCTAAATCCGTTGTTTGAAGAGGAAGCAAAGGAAGATGCGTCTAACTTCTCTATGTTCATGAATTCGTTGTTTGAGGAAGATCTTTTGTGCAATCAAATCCATCAGCATCATGACGAAGGTAGCAGGCCTAATGAAGATTTTGAAGTTGATAAAATTCATAATATGCATTCAGAAGGTGAGATATCTTTCAGTTCGTCCTATGAGAACCGAATACGTCAAACATATGAAGATGAGATGAAATCAGCTAGACATGATGAAGAGAGTGTGTTGAAGCATGGTTCTGAGAGTTTTCGAAATGTCCTAGATGATCAAACTCTAGGTGAGATAGAGTTTGTACTTCTTGGAGATAAGCTATTCTCAAAGCCTTTTGGTGAGGAGGAAAAACATCCGGAATATAGAGATGGGACAGATTGTGAACAAGAAGGTATCCAAACAAAGAAGACTAACCTAGAGTTTTGTATGATTAACCAAAATCTGCTATTCAGCAAGGATTACAATGGACCTGATAACTTCTCGAGGGCTGAACATAGATTGGATGCCGAAGATTGTATTGATGAAGTGATGAGAATTGTCTATAAGGATGACATGTGTAATGCAGCAAGGTTAAAAGTGTTATGTGATCAAAATCAGGTGTTTGATAGAGGAAAGGATCAAGGTTCATTTTTTGGGGGGCCAGGGGCCACCCAATTTCACTTTGCATCAAGTTATGTGTAGTCTGCTTCTCCAGAGATAATTGAGATCTCGCTGTGCTCACAGCGAGCATACATCCCCAGAAAGAGCCATTGATGGAACTCTAAAATTTGGCAAAATTTTAGAATCCCAAATATCACACCAAAGGGAGAATTTTTAGATCTTACCCACTACTTATGATTAGAACAATATACTAATCAAGAGAACGACACTCATATTAGCAGCGATTGAAGTTTTAATTCAGGGATGAAGATGCTGATGTGACAAATACTAGCACCATGAGGGAGACAAATACATCTGCGGTGGCAAGAAAAAAAAGTTTCAAAATATTCATAGAGATAATAACAATCAAATTTGGGCATGTGTTGACAGGCTGAGAATGAATAAATATTCAGGGGTTGCGTTCAGATTCAAAATAATAATGAGATTATAAGTTATGAATCATTGGGCAACAGATTATTGAATCAAAAGAATGGTCAAAGAAGATGCAACGATTAGTTAACATTAAAATAAATGTGATTTACTTTTGAAGAGAAATGATTTTTGAAATTGAAAAGTCACACTCTTAATTGAATAAGGTATAAATGAAGGATACTTTATTTGAAAGAAGAGAGAATGGAAGAGAAGCATTGTAATTAGAAGAAGAATATTTGTAAGGAGGAATAGGGAGCTTAAAGCATGACTTTGTAATATAAATTCTAATATTATATTTTAATAATAAATAAAAATACCCCTTTTGTTTATTTTCAAGGCAAAGAGATTACAACTAGCATGTGGATTTGTCCTTTATGATCAATAAAGAGATTATTGGATCATTTTGACAAGCTTTATTTTTGCATTGGATATTTTCTTGCATTCTTTGTTCGACAATCAAGATAGTGTGAAATATATATGTGTTTCCTTATCTCTGTCTAATCGGACTTCCAGCCAGAGAAGTTAAATTCCTTTTGGACTAACGGAGAATTGCATATAAGATTTGTCTTTTGCAGAGCTTAGGAGTAATTGATGATATTTTTGATAAATATTGTCTCATAAAGTTGTACGTAATAATCCTTGTAATAGTTGACTCTACTGCCTAGATAAACAAAGGCACTGGTCATTTAAAATCATTGGAATATAGTTATTGGAGTTATTAATTGAAGTCATACATCTATATATTTCTTTCTTGCAATCATCAAATCCATTATTAAAAAACTTTACATAAACATACAATCATTTCAAGCATTCACAATACTTTATATTGATTGAGTTTTGAGGACTTTGCCAACTGGAGAATTCACCGAGTCTAAATTCGCTATATAAAAGCTTTGAGCAAGGTGATCGGGTTCAGAGTAAAGGTTTACCCGCCTAGGTATAGCAAAGCCTAAAGTGCAGGGGAATTTGGATTATTCCCGTTCGTTGGCCATAACTAATTTGGAATCCTATTGGAGAATTGGAAAGCTCTTGGATTTCCAATCTGTGGTTTTGGGAACCAACACAGTCTACAGTAAATCTGGATACAATCTCTTTGTGCATTGCACCAAGTCTACCATATACTTGAATTTTGACCTTTCTTTCCTTTAATTGGGTCAAAGAGGTTTAATTTGGCCTCCATTCTGAGCCAAAAATGTTGTTCATTCTCTTTCCATCCCATTGCAAGTCCTCCAAACTTGTCTTCCTTACTTTCCACCATATTTAAATCCTCCCTGGTCACCAAGGGATATTAGGCAAGGTGCATATCCATTGCCATAGATAGCATCTATCCCTATGGTCATTGGGAAATAAGACTTATCCCATTGTCAATTATGGCCCATGTGCACCTATTGCATGGGGAAGATCCACATTGTTTTACATGTGTTGCCCATTTGTTTGCAATCAGCAGGGCAGCACAACCTTTACCTTTCTCATGTTTGGTTACCATCTAAGTGATGTCTTTCCAAATCATCTTAAGACTGGTTTCAAGAATAAATCCTATGGCTTTTAATTCTTGTAGCATAATGACATCCTTGTCATGATGATAATTCATTAATCTCTTAACTTTGTATTTCCTATCAGAGGATTCCAATCCCTTGATATTCCAAGATATGCAGTTAATGCTCAGGATTTTAGCTTATTGGAATGTGATTCATTGCTGTTCTTAAAGCCAGGGAAACACTTGGTGACCCTATTTTCAGGTTCAATTCTTTTGGAATTAGGCTTAATAATTACCAAACTTGTTTTCTTCCTCTTATTCTCTTTGAGAAAATTCAATGTACCACTACCACCACTTGCTAGAATGAATTTCCCTTTCTTCCTTCATCTAGTCTTCCAAGGTTTTGGTTGGGGAAGGGGGGGATCATTTAAGGCACCCTCACCTTATGCACAAGCCATCACTACCTATAGTCTCCAAAACATCTTCAGTAGCCAATTCATCATCATCAAAAGATAGTTCACTAGAAATAAGACAGGATTCTCCAATGTTTAATTCCATATAACGGACATCCTATCAAACAAGTAGGGCCAAAGAAATTGGGTTGTCTAACACTAGGAGGGTCATCAACACACTATTGAATAGGCCAAATAACTGAGAGTGGGGGGGGGGTTGAATCAATTATTTCCAAACACTTTCTAAAATTTTAACTTTATCGGTAAACTCATAAACAATAGCAATATCAACTTCTGATCTATCAGTTAATCACATTAAACATTCATATTAGATGTAAACATGAAAGCATAAAATATCAACACAAAGAACACCAAAGTTTACTTAGAAACCCAAATTGGGGAAAACAACGGAGAAGCTAATTCTCATGAAATGAAACACCGATTAAGGTGACATGGTTAAGGTGATTTTTACAAAGGCTCACTGCTGATCGGGCTAACTACGCTTATACAAAAAGAGATGTTTTATAGACAAAATATGAATTGATAAGGTTGCATCAGAATATGCATGAAAGAGTTCTACAATTAAGCACATTTACCTCATCAACAATAGATCCGAATGCTAGTCTTCTCTCTGTATACCACTGTCTGATCCACTACAAATTTGTATGCAAATGCCCTCCTTGATCTCTCAATTGTCTTCCACTCTTAGCTTCAGCTTGCACACATCTTTGTCAAGAACTTGACTCTCTGCTTATCTTCTTCCACATTCACATACTCTTGCACACATCGGATACAAAAGGTTTATATATATATTTATATAGATATCCGATCATACACATGTCAGCCACACCAAAAGAATGTGTTGGCCTCAAATCAAAAAGATATTACAATTATGTTTAATGCATTACCACTTATCCTAAATCTAGGATTCACTTAAGAAAACATTATAACACGCTACACCAGGACCAAATATAGGTCGCACTTAAGATGTTTAGAATGCATTTTACATTCACCGATACTGTCAGACACCACAACCAAGACCATGTCTTGATCACCCAAACTTCTGAACCAGTCGGTAGGTGAAATAAAATAGAACATATGCAGAAAAAAATACTAAAACCATCTGAAGAATTGCATGGGAGTCTAGATATTAGAAACATTTGGAAGAGCACTGTAAGCATAGTAATCACTAGGAATTGACAGACAACTTCATACAACATTGCTAACTGAAAGCATACAAGTGTACCAAAATATGTAATCCATGACTAGGACTGAGTACACCTACCTTGGAACACCAAAATTGTCCATAATGAACCTGTCATGTAAATAACCTAAACCTCTGATGCATTACCAACAACCAACAGGTACATAACCAAAATTGCCAACAACCAATCGATATTGCCAAGATGTTAGTATGAAGGTTTTGACATCAATGACAACAATGCCAACAACAACTAAATCTAACAATCTCCCCCTTTGGCATTGATGGCAACACACCAAAACTTCAAAAACAAAAAAACCTCTGAAACTTCAAAACCAAAAACTCTCTCTGAGTGGATGGAACTTTTGTTTTTCTCTCTCTCGCCCTTTTTTGCTACAATTGTTGGTATTTTCAGACCTAAGGCAGAGAAAAGCAATAGCTAGATTACATCTGTTGTTAAGCAAGTTTGATATGTCTTTAGGCGAATTGTAATTGAACATGTTATGTTTTTGATGTCCTTAACAATTCGCACCTTTCATTACATATATACCTTTAGCCAAAACATAACACAAAAAACATGTCCATTCAGCTGTACGGCCGACCTAGTCGCCAATACATGTTTAATATATTCAATACAATTTTCTTTTAAATATTTACTTGCAATCAAGTCGTCCCCCTTTTGGATTTAATTAAATCGTTATTTGTATGTCATGAATGTTGAATGTAATAATAAATAATATTTATTTATTATTACACTCAAAATTCATGACATTATCTTTCCGAGTAGACCATATATATCAACACTCCCCCTTGGTCTCGAGGGAAGATAAACATAAGAGTATCAATGACGGGTCATTCCCGGAGCTATGCTCTATTATTACACACGAATCAACATCTGAAAGTTCACATAAATCATCAGTAACGGGTCATTGCCCGGAGCCAAGCTCTATTATCTCACACGGATCAACATCCGGAGTACCACATAAGAACATCAATAACGGATCATTGCCCGGAGCCAAGCTCTATTATCTCTCACGGATCAACATCCGGAGTACCACATAAGAACATCAATAACAGGTCATTGCCCGAAGCCAAGCTCTATTATCTCTCACGGATCAACATCCGGAGTACCACATAAGAACATCAATAACAGGTCATTGCCCGAAGCCAAGCTCTATTATCTCTCACGGATCAACATTCGAAGTATCACATAAGAACATCAATAACGGGTCATTGCCCGGAGCCAAGCTCTATTATGGATTGCCTCAATCCAGCACATCTATCCATGCCACAATAGTGGATTGCCTCAATCCGGCGAATCTATCCACGCTATGGATTGCCTCAATCCGACGCATCTATCCATGCCACAATAGTGGATTGCCTCAATCCGGCGAATCTATCCACGCTATGGATTGCCTCAATTCAGCGCATCTATCCATGCCACAATATTGGATTGCCTCAATTTGGCGAATCTATCCACGCTATGGATTGCCTCAATTCGGCGCATCTATCCATGCCACAATAGTGGATTGTCTCAATCCGGCGAATCTATCCACGCTATGGATTGCCTCAATTCGGCGCATCTATCCATGCACTTAACAATATGCCCATATGTTAGAGAAAGAAAAGTATATGTACTCATAATATAACAAATCATAATACAACAAAGAATCACGACGAAGAATCATTTCTTCAAAATCTTAACAGAATTTATAATTTCCATAAGTTTAAGATATAGGTAGGCCCATATAAACTTTTTAAAGGAGAAATCTACCACTCCCCCTGATTTGATAGATCATATATTTTATGAGACTCTGGATGCTAATGCAAATTATTTAATGACTTGTCTAGATCAATTTTTCCTTGAGGAATGGTAATCTTATTGAATTATCCCTTAGTTAAGCATAGATATTCTCTCCTTCAAGGAGAAATTTCCTTTTGAACATCTGGTTTCTTGTAAATTTAATCTCTTGATGTCCTCTGAATCTCAATTTATTGCCTCTATAAAAAAATTGTTGTGATCATAACTTTGTCATAAACTCCTTTTGATGCTTGAACACAAAATTTTTAAGTCTGTATATATATTTCTTATAGGCTGTTTCATATCTCCTTAGAAGATTTAATATTTCATTGTCTATTAATGGTCTTTCTATACTCATAAGTAATACTATCATAGATGTTACTTAATATATATCAATGGAGATGTGATGTTACCTATGACACATACACAACTCTTTTGAACTGGATGAATTTAGGTTCACGCCATTCCTGGTATCTTTACTATGGTTATGAAGATTATACTTTGTTTATCAATGTAATCAACCTATCTGACTGAGAGAGAATTTGATGGTGATAATGCTACTGCTGTAATCAAATGTTATTTCTGAGCATGCAAATATAAAAGTAGAATGTTTAGATCCTATCGCACGTCCATGATTGTTGATTCCCTTGAACTTCAATAGGTTTCATTCTCACTTGAATATCTTATTATTGAAAAATTATAAATTTTTGAACTTGCATCTAATCTCTTGTAACTGGCACACTAGATGCCTTAATGAGATTGTTTTTTTGATTTCAAGGACTCTACAACCAGCCTTTAAATTCAATGCCCGGGTTCATACAAGGGTTCAGCCTGATGTTATAGACGCTATCACTTCTGAATGGGTTTTCAGATTATTTAGGTCCCCCCCGGTTATCAAGACAAATGAGTGTTCTCTATTTATTGCACTTAGACCAAATTTAACTTATAGTTGTGATATCCCGATTTAATTCTTAATTCATTAACAGAGAAATAAATAAATATATTCTGCTATGTACCTGGAAATGTACAGACGCTCTTGGAAATGATCTTGGATCTGCAAGCCATGGAGAGTATAAATCGCACCACCCCAAATCAAAATGCTTACTGGTGTGAATACCTCAAGGCTGATTCTAACTTGCACTAAATCTGGAAAGTAACGCTGCTTTTATGGGAATAAAACACTTGCCAAAGGCATCGAAAATCACGGTCCTAATCAACTCTAATTTGTTGTCCCTCTTCCACTCAGATACCAGTACCTCTCAAATAAGGTGGGGTCTTCAAGTGTAAGAGGTCCCCCTTCCAAATTTCCAAATGTTCAAGTCCATGTCCCACCTCTCGATTTCCAATTAGATTTCAAACCCCAAAATGAAAACATGCTGCCAAGATGCCAGTGATAAAATTGCCATTCCAAGACCTCAGATTCGCACATTAAAGAGTGGAGAACAATCACAGTAAGTTCACTCAAAATTATGCAAGGGTGCTGCCATCAAATTAACCCAGATCGCCACCACTTTGGACAGACCTTGCCAGCAAAGTATGAATCAGTTCGCACGCCAAAAGAGACCCCAAATCACTGTTAACATAGATGAATCTTGCTGGCATATAGGTGCGACTAGATGCCTAAAAATCAGAGGCAAATCGTTGCTCAGAAAGAAGATGAAACTTATACCCGAAATGCTGCCAAACCTGGACAATTTCGCATATGAAAAACAAGGAAAGGATTCGCTGTTGGAGACCTGTGATCTTGCTTGGCAAATATGTTTGAAAACTCACTCATGGATCTGCTCCTTTGCAAGCTTGTTCTGCCCTTCAAATTCGCATGTACAGGCCTGGAATTTTCATACCACTCCTACTGCACTTCAAACACTCAAATCCATTCCAATTCAATCCTCATGAAAGCTATGCAAGTCTGGAAAATTCGCACTATGTAAGCCTTGACCTGCACCTTAAATTCGAATGTAAACACCTGGAAAATTCGCTCCTAATCTGCCCTTCATGAAAGCCTGGGAATTTTGCTTGCATAGGCCTGGAATTTCGCTCCCAAATCTTCAAACTTGGACCTGTACCTTTATACACCAAATTCACATTCCCTTTAGTTTCTGATCTGCTCCTTTCATATTCAAATTCGCCTCAATCTGCCCTCAAAATCGCGTCTGCACTAAGCATGGATAAATTGTCTTGGACCTGCCCTCAAATACAAAAGTATGAGCCTTCAAGCTGGGAAGCATGGGTCTGCAATTCCACTTTCAAATCTGCCTTCAAGCTCGAACGCAAGACTAGGAAAAATCGGTCCAAAACTACCCTTTAATTCGGCTAGGGTTTTGCACCAAATTCTAATTTCGGATCTGCACCTTCATATGCCAAACTTCGAACTCTAATCTGCCCTCAGTCTGAACGGATCTAGCCATGGCTCTGATACCATGTTGGTATTTTCAGACCTAAGGTAGAGAAAAGCAATAGCTAGATTACATCTGTTGTTAAGCAAGTTTGATATGTCTTTAGGCGAATTGTAATTGAACATGTTATGTTTTTGATGTCCTTAATAATTCGCACCTTTCATTACATATATACCTTTAGCCAAAACATAACACAAAAAACATGTCCATTCAGCTGTACGACCGACCTAGTCGCCAATACATGTTTAATATATTCAAGACAATTTTCTTTTAAATATTTACTTGCAATCAAGTCGTCCCCCTTTTGGATTTAATTAAATCGTTATTTGTATGTCATGAATGTTGAATGTAATAATAAATAATATTTATTTATTATTACACTCAAAATTCATGACATTATCTTTCCGAGTAGACCATATATATCAACAACAATGGCAAAGGGCTAAACAAAACTAAGAAAGTCAAAGAAATATAACAGTTTTTACAGAAAAGACTTTCTTATTCCTTTCCTTCAAAATTGGAAGCTCCTTCCACTCAACAACACCAGCCCCAAATCGGGCACTCAAACTGTCACACTCAACCATCTTGTCAAAAGATTTACCCCAGTCCGAAGACTGAAATTGTCGGTCATAATCTTCAGCATTAGCAAGGATGCTAGTAACATGCTCTAACCGGACTTCAGCCATGTCCTTTACTAACAAAAAATGTTTTTATCAGGTCTTCCCTCTATCTTTGTAACATCAACCATTTTGTCTAAAACTCACCAATTTTAATCCTCTGTCTTCCTTCTTCGTCCTTGAAGACATCATATGTCTTTCCCAACTCATTCAATTCCTTCTCAATCGCTTCACTTCTCCCTCTAAAATTGTCTACAATGACAAGTCATCGAAGACAGTACCTGTATATATTTGCAATTTCCTTCACACAATCTTTTGTTCCACCAATAATTCTAGAAAATTTCTGCTTTTCACTTGTACATTTCTTCTCCAAAGACCTCTTAACCACATCGAAATTTGCACCATACTGCAACAAATTGTCCTTAATGTCTTTAACCAAATCTGCCGACAACATACCAAACACGCTAGATACTGTGATCTTTTTATTGATTAGATGATCAGTGAGCAACTCCATCACCAAAGTCTTGTTCACCGACAAACAACTTGTGTATATTTCACCAATCCTGTCAAAGTCCTCATCATCCAACAAAGTCCTGACCTCATCAAAATCCACATGCTCAGATTTTGTTGGAGAAGCCACATCTTTCTCCACCTCGTCTTCCTTTTCTTCTACTTCCTCACCTTCGTTAGCTTCTGCATCCTCCGAAATGGTGACTATTTCCTTTCATTTATCATTGATTTTTCTTTTCTCAGGTTCCAGAGAGGAACCACTGACTGCAACATCTGATATTTTCTGACCCTATGAGGAACCCTCCTCACCAAGACTTATTAGTACAACACCAATAATCATCAAACTTGACCCAATATTATCTTGCAAAGACATAAAGTATGCCCCTACAGGCATCTGCTTTGTTTTCCAACACATCCAATTATCTATAAATTTGTTGACCGACATAAATATTGGTCCTCGATTCATCATTTTCTTTACCAGGTAATGACTTCAAGAAATAAAAGACTAAGCACATAACTGATGATCCAAATTTAAATGCATATCCACCTTCAATCGCCATCTTTATATTTTCAAGAAAGTTATCTAGCAACAACTTACAAAGATCCATATAAACATTCTCCTTTACAATGTTATGTGAAATATAAATAGCTAATGCAGAAGATGTACCATAACAATTCCGAAATTGAATCTTGTAAGAAATGCCATAGGTGACATACCTCACAATTGGATCTTCAAGAGTGTTGATAAGAAATGCACCTTGCTCTCGACCAATCTTAGTCAAATTTTCTACCTCCTAATAGCTAATAGTCTTCTTTCTAGGCAACTCATTGACGTTGCATAAACCAGTAATTGCACCAATTACCTTCTTTGTGACCACTTAGGGTTTGTCCAACACAAGTGTTTCATCCTGAAATTGAATCAACACGAACAAAACAAACTCTCTGTCGTCACACCAGGAAAATTCTCCCATCCAATCCAAGATTTTTGATTCTTTGCATATCTTCTGCAGGTAACCCAAACTCCAATTGCTTGATTCGATTGTTGTCATGTCCCCTTTCTAGAGACATGTTCTTTCATGACGGGTTTGCCTATCATCGACTCTCGTAAGCAAATAGTTTGGAGAGAGAGTCATTGTGTGGATCATTTGATTACTTATTGCTGATAGAACCTACATTCGGCAGAGCCTACATCCAGTTTGAGGCCTACATGCAGTTGTAGTGGAGCCTACGTCCAGAAGTGAGCCTACATCCAGTTCGAGCCTACATTCAGTCTAGTTGGGCCTACATTTGGTTATGAGACATCTTGGCCTACATTGTTATATTTTTGAGTTGAGAAATGTACTTTATTATTATAATGTTATTTTATTATAAAGTACATTATAATTAGATGTTTCTAGAAGTTCTAGTAACTTCTCAAGAAAAAAAATAAATAGAGGGCTTGGGCTATCATTTCTACATGCTTGGATTTGGGATTTCTTCTACTTCTTCATTGTGAAGCAATTTGTAGCCTTGTGGTCTGCAAATACTATTCGATCTTTGGGAACGATCACTCTCCTAGATTGGCATAACTGAGGTAGTGAAATATCTACTGAAGGGTTGCAAGTTTGGAGTTGGTACTCAGCCATCTCATTGGTACTTCATTGAGAAATTGTTGAAAGGGTTTGTTTGTGGTTGAAATAAGGGTTTGAATTCACCTCTTGCATTGGTGAATCTTTTTGGTGATAGTTGAAGATCATTTTGGCACATTTTCAAACTTTCCATATCAGGGCTTGGAATCAGATTTTTGCTCATATCTCCTAAACCCCTTGGAGATAATTTTTATGCTTGGGTGAGGACATTAGTACATCATTGGCGATCAGATTCATATCATTTTGGGGTTCCAAAAACCCTGCATTTATTTTCTGCAAGAGCCATACATGTACGGCCCTGTCCAGTTCTGGCACAGCAGCAGCATTTGGGCTCGGTTTGGGTACGGTTGGAGGTGACTACATCAGCTTTTGGCATCATCAATTCTGGTCTTCCAAAGTGCAAACATTCCAGGTTTTTGTGTGTTGAAATTGGATGTCAAATTAGTGTGTAATTGCATATGTACTGTCACTGTTATATTTAGTCCAGAATTAGTTATGATCAATCTCAGAATACTAATCCATTGTAATTGAACTGTCATAGTTGAGATAGTACTTGTAGGGAGTCAAAGAAGTGCATTGAATAAACTTGCTATTTCCATTGTTCATGAACAGTTATATGTATTCAGAATAATCAGTCTATTGAACATTGTAATCAGATTTTAGTAAGTTCATAAAGGTCCTTGCATTGTTCTCTATTGTTGCATATTGGTATTGTTATCTCAATTGCATTTGATGCCCAAAACGATTATCACATTGAAACACAACATCTCAAACAAACAAGTCAGTTGCTTGCCAAGTGTTTGATGAATTGTCTCAGTTCAGATTTGGGGGTTTTAGTGGCCTTTATAGTAAGGGTCATTACAATTGTGATCAAATTCTTTCAGCTCAACCTTCTTCATCTTCTTCGTCACCTCAAACAACCAATTTAGATGCCATAATTACTCGCACATTTCTCTCTTCAAGCTTCCTCTGCAAATTCTCAAATTTTTCCTCTTGTTATATAATACCAAATGAATTCAAAAACCGCCTTTAAAGCCAAAAACCATCATAATTGAATTTCCCACCGAAAATTAATTATCGCTAATGTCATCCAGCTGTACTACGCACATCAATCAATCAATCAATAACTACAATTATTATTTGTCTATCCAACATACTGGAGACAAGTTGTTGCTACCGGTATCGCCTCAAGGCAAGGGAGTGTATGATTTAGCATGTTAATACTCCCCCTAAGCCAAAACATTTGGCTTAATTGTCGGTAGAGGTAGTAGCGAGGTCCGGTACCACATGGTTCTCTACATTAGCAACATCCTTCTTCCATGTCATGTTAGTCATCTAAGATTCACTTGAAACTGAAACATTATTACCATCTCCAACATTTGTTGGAGCACCACCAGATTTGCATGAGTTAGCATAATGACCATTCTGCTCACATTTGAAACAATTAACACTCCTCTTACTAGATCTCATCGATTGAATTCTAGATTTGCATTGATTAGCTTTGTGACCATAATTGTGATATACATAGCAATTCCCATGAAAAATATTAGTCACTGCACTCTTCTTTTCCTGATTTGAAACTCTTGATGTCAGTTTTGTACCACTACATAACATATAGCAATTGAATACTTGATACAGCGTACCAAACACTCAACCCTCTCTTGAAAAGTATATAAGAATACTCCAAGGTTCCTTACACCTGTGGATACTAACTCAGTTATATAAATGTGATTTGCTGGTAATCACTTCGGCGGGCTTACGTTGTTCATCCAGAGATGTTAAACTCTTGCTATGATGATGATGAGATAACTTTCTTCTTTTATATCATTTCCAACTTCGCTCATCAAACTAATTTATATCACTTCTAGCTTTGCTCTTCAAACTTTCGAACTTCAACTTCTCAACTTCAACTACTGAACTACTGATTACTTCTACTATTACTCCTACTGAATGGAAAGATTGGCAAATGGACGGGGATCAAACCAAATGAAAGCTTGCCAGCGGCGCTACCTCCATCGGTGCGATGATTTTAAGGGAAACTCTTAAGATTTTCACACTAACACCTATCTTCCAACCCAACTTGAAGTACAAGTGGAAAGATGAAATGCAAGTAGAACTTGGGAGCAATTGACTAGATTACCACACAAGGCTCCTTGACAAACCCGCCAAGATGCTAGTGGCCTAGTATAAGATCCTCATCAAACATTCACCAACATCACCATTACAACTAATCATCTACTTCTATTCTTACTTTAACAACATGAAATGAAATCCTACTTTAATTTGAGAGATGAGAGGAACCATGCAAATACACCAAAATGATCATGTATATCCACCATGCAAGTCACAACAATGAATAAAGAACAATTTTGATAGTATTTTGGCAACAATTCTCCAACATAACTCCCTTTACAAATGAGTACAAATGGCCTTATATAGAGGCTCAAAATTACAACAAGTGGCCAAGATTAAGAGGCAAAATCAAGGGCCAAGATTAAACCTTACAAACCCTAATTAGGGTTACCATCTTTCAACCAATTACATGAGGGCACCAACTTTGTGGGCCAATGAAAAAATTACAATAATCTGTCAACCAATGAGAACATAGGACACTTGGCATGATTTGATTGCATGCACATGAAATTGCCACCTCATCAACCTTGTCTTATAAAGTTCATTAATCCTTGAGATGAGATGAAGCCTTGGATGCTTGAGCTTGTCCTTAGAAATTTTCTCACCACCACTTGAACTTGCTTGTACTTGATGTCCTGACCTCGAAAGGGTGAGGTCTCCATGCACTTGGGGTAATCTTGCCTTGACCTTGGTGGCTTGCCTGGATGTGAACCTTGTGCAATTTAAGAGCCTTGCTCTTAGCCACCGCCTTGAAATCAAACTTGACCTTCTCAACCTTTCAATCACTTTCCTCCTTACTTCAATACTTTGCCATTTTTAACCTTCCTATTTGGATTTGATCTGCATGCATGCATCTTTGTTTCAATAACCTTGGGTTTTGGGGCATCTGCCCTCACCATATCTCCTTGATTGTTCCACAATCCACCCATCACTGAATTCATCAACTGCTTTCATCAATGCCTTCCTCCTTGGTTAACTCTTGACTGCCTTCAACTGTTTGAATTGCCACAACCTTGCCTTTTTGGCATAAGTACTTGCCTCAACCATAGTGGTGCAGTGCATCTCCCCAAGACTAGATTTGGTTCGACTGGCAAAGCATCACTAGTAGTCTTGCACCTGAATTGAAGAAGTAGGACCCCATGTAGATTTGCCCCCGATTTTGTACTATTTAAGTTGCAACTCTAAATTCATGCTAGTGATCCTAATCCAATCAATTTTCCTTAACCATTCTCAATCTCTTCAATAAAATAAAACATCCAAGGATCAAACTGTGTACCTTCAATAGAGCCCGGAATTTGACTGAGAAGCACGATGAGGTCGTTGCACTCTGATTTGCTGTATCCTGTTTGCTGCTAGGGTAGACTGAACACTTCCTTGCACAAATCCATATTGATTGATCTTCTTTGCCACAGGGGACTAGCTGTCTCTCAACCTCTCTCTTAATTGAATCATATCAAAAGGTACCAATGTTGGTGTCTCCAACATATTTCAATTTTGAGCGGAAGTTGGAATTGGGTATCATGACTTCCTTGTCTCCTATTTCAGCATTAATTCTTTTGGGTCGCTTGCTTGCATTGGCATCATTCATCCTAAACACTTATCACTCCCCGCCTTTTCTACAATGAATGTGGAACTACACTTATCACTCCAAACTTCGCCTATAAGATGGAATACTACACTTATCACTCCAATTCTCCTTCCTACAATGATGAAATGCAATGATGCAAACTACACTTATCACTCCCCGCCTTTGCCTTAAGATGGACTACACTTATCACTCCAATCTTCTCCCTAGGGGTGGAATACTACACTTATCACTCCCCGCCAATACCTTAAGATGGGCTACACTTATCACTCCAATCTTCTCCCTAAAATGAAATGCAATGATGGAATGTAAGCAAGAACTTGAGGGAAAAAAGCCAATCAAGACAATCGAGTAATCAACCTACTAACCAAACACTTAACTCTACTCTTGAAATTAATTTTCAACACCTAAACTAGCACCAATGAAATGAAAGCAATTAAAGAGAGAGGAAAAGATAGGCCACTCACCCAAGTACAAAGCTAAGAATCCTTCTTAATGCAATTGCCTTGGCTTGATTCACAAAATTTCTCTATCTCCACAAGTCTGAAAATACAGCCCCCAAATAGATCAAATCTTCCCTTCAATTGCCTCTCAAAATCTTGCAATGAGGCCTTAAGCAATTAACTCCATCTCTATCACAAATCTGAACTTTGCCACCTTGCCAATTGAAAATCTGAGTGTGGATGCCTGAGAATTGACAAATCTGAGCCTTAATATTTGCAAATCTGAACCTCCTGCCCTCTACACCAACAAATTCTTCTCCAAAGAAGAAGAAGACAACACCAAAAATGCACTCCTTGCAAAATTTTGCTCTTTTGCTGCTCCAAGAGCTCCTCCTTGGCTGCCAAGAGACAAGCAAGAAATGAATGAAAAAATGAGGAGACAAGCCCTCTCTTTATACTAATTTTTTGCCTCTTCAAATAGGGCTGACCTGCATTGGAGGGAAAATAAAATTAATTAAATTGCCAAACATATAACCCAAATTAAATGCATTAAATCACATAGCCTTGGGTATTTAATTTTAATTTAAAATTGGGCCAGCCCATTGCAAAAACAAAAATCTGTGCAATAGCATGTTAATTTTCCTCTTTAAAATGAAATTGGGCCACTCCAAAAAATAATCCATATGGGGCCCCTAAACATTGAAATTAACCAAGCCATGGCCCCAAAAAAAAAAAAAATTAATTTAAGGAAAGGGCAGATTTAAATTAAGAAAGCCACTTGCATTGAATTGTGCAAAATTATGGATTTAAATTAGCCAAATCCGAAATTATCAAAGGCCCAAAAATTGAAATTTTGAAAAAAGGTCATTTAGGCCTCTAATATAGCTTTAAACCTTCCCCATTGTGGACCCAATAACTTACCTTGAATTTCACACCTCTTAGGCCTTACAATACATTGAATTTAACACACAAAGGAGCCCAAATTAAATTTCTAAATTACAAACACTCAGCCCAAAAATATGATTTTAATTATTTTAAAATTGCCAAATAAATGCATTTAATCACAACAACCTCACCAAAATTAATTAAAATTTGCAAGCCAATCACAATTCAAACAATTTCAAATTTTCATTTATTCATTTCTCATTTAAAATTTCAAAAATCCCACTTGGCAATTTAATTTTTTTTTTTATTATTATTTGCAATCCAAAAAAAATCATTTAGCAATTTAATTTCCATTTGGCCATTAATTTTTTATATTTTGCAATTTATTATCTCTATTTGGCAATTAAACTCAAATTTGGCAATTTAATATCAAATTTTTTATTTAATTTCCACTTTCTTCCACCAACAATTTACAAGATTTTCCCAAAAATATCCAATTTCACAATTAAATTTTGAAAATCTCAAGTTATTCAATTTCATCAATTTTCAAAATTTAATCAAGTCCAAAATTTACAATTTTATCCCGCCAGATATTAAAATAAAATTTTCTCATCGAATTTCATTTGGCTTGGAGACAAAATCGACTATTTAAGAAAATCAACGTTTCGCACAAGGTGAAAACAAGCAATACCCCCCCAGGCACTTTAAAAACATCCAAGGTGTAAAATTCTCATTCCAAAACCTCTAGATCGCCCTAAATTCGCTAAGGCACCCAAACTCTTGGATCTAGGAAAAATTGCCAAGGCTTGCTCAAAAAAAAAAAAAATTGGGGGTCCCCAAATATTTTGGGGCGATGGTGTGAAAACTTCACAACAGAAACTTGACTCTTGCACTGATTTGCCTTGTGGCCAAACTTATGACAATTAAAGCATTGAACCTTCTGTTCTTTTCTCATCTTACAATTAACTATCTTATGACCAAAATTCTTGCAAATATGATAATAATCATTAAAAGATAAGTACCTTTGAGCATTTGGTTGTCTTATTGGAGGCCTTGTAGATGTATTTTGATTTCTAACCTTGCTTGTCACCTCAACCTTTGCCTCATCTTCAATCATTTTCTTTTTGCCTTTGTCCTTCTAATTTGAGCATTCACCGGTAAACTCTAATCCTTCTTTATCTTCGTGACTCTTCTGCATGGCTAATAACTGATCCAAAATGACATTGCTCTCACATACCTTTGCTTCAGATTTCAGCTTCTTCAATTCTAGATCCAACCTCTCATTTTCATTTGACTGCCTCTTGATGATATTCTTGAGATTCTCTTCAGATTTCTTCCATTCCTCTATTACAATTTCTAGTTCTTCAATCTTCCCAATGCCTTTCATTTTACGCTTCAGCCTATTTTTAATGAATTCCACTGTGTTTTCCTTGATGTTCAACATCTTCTCCAGCTTTTTTGCCTTTTGTTTTGATTCCTTCACTTCTTGTTCTAGGTTTGGTACCTTTTCTTTTGATTCCTTCAATTCCTGATTGACTTCCTTATGCCTTGCTTTAAACTTCTGGATCTGATCCCTCAGCTTTGTGATACATGCATTTTCTTCCTTTGGGTTATCTTTCAGCTCATTCTCTGATTCAGTACTCTCAATGTTGCTCATCATGATCTGCCAATCCTCATTAGCATAGTATCCTCCTTCCATCTGTTCAAACAACCAAGATCTCACTCAAGCGGTTAAGCTCCATCTGCAAGGGACCAACCTCTGATACCAATTGTTGAAGAGACCAAATAATTGAAAGGGGGTGGTGAATCGGTTATTTCCAAACACTTTCTAAAACTTTAACCATGTCAGTAAACTCATAAACAATAGCAATATCAACTTCTGATCTATCAGTTAATTATATTAAACATTCATATTAGATATAAACATGAAAGCACAAAAATATCAACACAAAGAACACCAAAATTTACGTAGAAATTCAAATTGGGAAAAACAAGGGAGAAGCTAATTCTCATGAAATGAAACACCGGTTAAGGTGATTCTGGTTAAGGTGATTTTTACAAAGGCTCATTGCTGGTTTGCTCATTGCGGTTGGCTCACTACCAGTCGGGCTAACTACCCTTATACAAAAAGAGATGTTTTATAGAAAAAATATGAACTGATAAGGCTGCATTTGAATATGAATGAAAGAGTTCTACAATTAAGCACAGTTATCACATCTAACAGTAGATCCAAATGCTGATCTTTTCTCTGTATACCATTATCTAATCCACTGCAAATCTGTATGCAAATGCCCTCCTTGATCTCTCAATTGTCTTACACACTTAGCTTCAGCTTGCACACATTACCGCTAAGAACTCGCTACTTATCTTCTTCCACATTCACATACTCATCATTCACATACTCTCACACACACCGGATACACAAGGTTTTTCTTTATTTATATAGATATCCGATCATACACATGTTGGCCACACCAAAAGAATGTGTTGGCCTCAAATCAAATAGATATTACAATTGTGTTTAATGCATTACCACCAATCCTAAATCTAGGACACACAAGAAAAAATTATAACACGCTACACCAGGACCAAATATAGGTTGCACTTAAGATCTTTACAATGTACATTACATTTACCGATATTGTTGGACACCATAACCAAGACCATGTCTTGATTTAAAACTTGTGAACCAGTCGGCAGGTGAAACAAAATAGAACATGTCCAGAAAACAATACTAAAGCCATTTGAAGAACTGCACGAGAGTCCAGATATCAGAAGCATCTGGAAGAACACTGTAAGCATAACAATCACTAGGAACCGATAGACAACTTCATACAACATTGCTAACCGAAAGCATACAAGTGTACCAAAATATGTAACCCATGAGTAGGATTGAGTACACCTACCATGGAACACCAAAACTGTCCATAATGAACCTGTCCTGTGAATAACCTAAATCTCTGATGCATTACCAAAAACCAACAGGTACATAACCAAAATTGCCAACAACCAACCGATACTGCTAAGATGTCGGTATGAAGGTTTTGACATCAATGACAACAATGCCAACAACAATTGAATCTAACACACTCGCTATGACTGCTCATTATTAAGCTGGTGGTATTAAGAATAGGTTTGTTCAGAGAACCATCCTCTTCTTGGCAGGGGAAGAATTTGATGGAGTCAATGACCCATCCTTAGCATCACCATTTGAATGGTGAGCCTTCTCAGGGGAAGGGCTTGGGACTTGTTGATTTGAGTTTTGTTCCACTACAACATGCAGAAACAAAGACTTAATATCCCAAGATGAAATACCAAATTTCCAGCTCTCTCTTGAATAAGGATGGTCATATGCTAAACAATGTATATCGATTGTGTGATCAAATGAGACAACCTCAAGGTTCCTTCTTATTGTGGACTTTCACTTAGTTCTTTGATGTGATATGTCGGGCATCACAAAGGGACTTACACTATTCATTCATTGGATATCAACTACTTCAACTACTTCCAACCAAACAAATTGCAAAGGGAAAGGGTTTAGAGAATCTAATCTAATCCTAGAATGCAAGAAATGATGAATGCCTTTGTGGATCTACTAGACTCGGTTTAGCGATTGTCATGAACCAAGCTAGTGCAATCTCCTAAGGTAATTGTGAGATGTTCAAACTATTGCCATTCCATTAACGCCATCCATCGATGCATATCAATGTGCAAGCAATAATTAACAAGTTGAGCTTTTGAATATGCCAGTTGACCATGCAAGGCAAATTTACAATTAACAAGCAACTAGTGGTATGGTCTAAACAAGTTCAACAAAGAAGCATCCAAAATATCTTCCATTCAACTAAATACTATTTCTAACCAACACAAAATAAAATCCCTATTCTAAATGAGGAAATGAAGAAACCATGCAATGCTTTAAAGCAACACAAGTAATCCACTATGAAGACCAACAATGAATAAGCAATCGCTTTGGTAGCATTATGGCAACAATTTCAACAAGTCTCTCTCTTTACAAATGATAAGAGCAGGGTTTGTGTAGGAGCCCCAAATACAATGAACGACCATGATCGATTTGAAACCAATGGCCCAGATTAATCCATGACAAACCCTAATTAGGGCAACTGCAAATAGCCAATAAAAACAAGGCACCAACATATGGGCCAAAGAGAAAACTACATTCCACATCCCCTTGAGGATGAACTAATGAAAGAATAATATGTTCCACATGTCCATTTGTGAATGATTACGATTGGATGATCTTGGAGATGTCAACTTGGAGCTCTATGATTGGTTGAATAATGATTGGACGCCACCTCAGCTTGTTCATCTTTGATCCTTATTTCATTTTTGTTTCTTCATCACCTTCCTTTAGGAAATTCTCCCATTGAACTTGTTATTGATATCTCAATTTTCTCGAAGAGATGTGTTTCCCTCTACTGATCATGGACTTGTAAGTTTTCATGTCCTTGAACCCTTGATGATGGCTATCTTTCTCATTTGGAGACCTTTCTTCCTTGCATAATTTGATCATCCTTGTGTGGTGAAGAATTCCTGCTTGGCTTGGAATCCTCTAGCCTTGATTGCTCATAGGGACAAATTGTAGTCCCTAACAACTTGTCCTTGAGTTGAATCTTGTTTGATCCTTATGGAAAATTGATGCAAATAGGAACAAGTTGATCTCCCTATAAGATAGTCTTTATTCTTCAAGCATTTCATCAAGTGGAAAGTTGCCTTGCATAGGGACACGTGAATGTCCTTAAATTTGAACTTGAACTTGTCCATGGACTCCTTGTTTAAATCCGGACTTATCCACATCCTTTCTTGATGAAGGCTTGATCTTAAATCCTCTAAGTCTCCTTGATTGTATCAAGCTCCCTTTGCCTTGTTGTGGAATTATTCATATTGTAATTGGATTTTTTGAATCCTTCCTCTTTTCTCATCCGCTTACCTATGGTGGAAATTTGCTTGTCATAGGGATTAATTGATTTCATGCTCCTTGTTCAATCGTTGCTTTGATTCTTGCTCATCCTCTTGGTGGAAAACTGATAGGGACAAGGATAGAATGAAGTACTTATAAAATGTCCTTTACTTTGTCCTTGGTTTTGTCACCTTAGTCTCTGAATGGAAGATCAATTTGGATAGAGATTTTGTGATTTACTTAAGATTGTTCCATCCTTGTACTCCTTGCTTATCAATGTCTCACACAATCACCCTTGCAAAAGAGAAGGCATGAATTTAATGATCTTGTAAGAAAATCTGATTAGGAAATTAACTTTAGACCCCTTAATCCCTTGATTTTACCACTAATTTGGAACTTTATGACTTAGAAAAATCATATTTGAAGGCTGCGAATGAATCCAAAACCAAGTATGAGAGCCCTAAAGTCTGAGGACAAATCTGGAAATTAAATTTGAGGACTAAGTCCAGAGACTAAGTCTGCAAATAGGCGCCATCAAATTGTTAGGACATTAAAATCAAGATTAAATTGACTTATTTGAACTCCTAGATGCACAGATCAGACCCCCTTACTATTGCATAAACTCTGATTTTTCTGAGGACAGACCTGTAACATGTCCAAAAACTTAGAATTCATGCATCACTTTGCTAAATATCACCCCAAACATGCATTGTGAGGTCTGATAATGGGGGATATGTCTTAGGATCAGACTGGTTTTTGAGACAAATTCTGAGAATAAGTCTGAAGACATTCTTTCATTCTCAGAACTAGTGAGTTAGACTTCACCAAATCATATTACTAATTGACTAGAGCATATTCCAATGAAGGTTTAATGGTTTGAGGTGCAAAACAAACCCTCTTACCAAAAGACGCAAATCTGATTTCTGAAGACAAGCCTGAAACTTACTGTCTCTGGATGAATTTGACCTTCAACTTGTTGCTTTTTGCACAAAAATACCTTCCGAACACTTAGCAACAATCCCTCTAATGATTTGGCATGTGGGTGAATTATGGGGATTTTCTAAAAATCACCCCTATTTTGGTGTTTTTAGATTTTAGTCTGAATACAAGACGTGTTTCAGACCCTTCTTGGCCTTGGAGTGGGCTTAGAATCACTCCTATAAGTCTGCAATGAAGATCCATTAGTCTTGAGGGCAAGGAATAAACTCAAATTTTTTTTAGAAAAATCCAACTTCATGGTGGAATTTTCAGACTTAGTCTGAAAACTTACATATTTCAGCCCCTTTGATGCTTGGAATCAATCCTAAAAATTTTATTTTGACCTTGCTATTGATCTGCAAACAAGTTTGGGAAGGTTTGAGGGCTTGGGAATTTTATATGAATATTTTAAGAAAATTGCCCCATATGGAAAATTTTCCGACTTGGTCTGAAAACACCCACCTTCAGCCCTCTAATGTCATTAAAATGACGACAAATTTCAGTCCTTTCCCATGCCAAAGCCCCTGCAATCAGATTTAACCTTGTTTGAAAAAATGAGAAAATCCATGGATTATGCAAGAAAATCGGCCCTCACGGAAGAATACAATTATTTTTTGTCCTCTTACCTCGCGGATTTCCTTAATGGAAGCTGAGAAAAAGTTTTGATTTTGCTTCCACAATCAGTGATATCAGGTTTGATGGCAATGGTCGATGCCCTTTTCCCTTGGATCAATTTCCAACCTTGCTATGGCTGGGCAATTCCTTCTCAGCCTTCAAGTTTATTTTTTATTTTCACCACCTTTGACCACTTAGTCAATCCTTTGTTCTTTCTCATGGCTGTAGCTTGTCTTTTAAAAGTAGTTTTGGGTTGAGTTTTCACCCACACAAGCAATGTGAGATAAAAACTTTCCACCTCAAAGTTTGTGTAAAATTTTATTTCCCTTTATTTAATTAATTTCAATTTTATTTACCTCTTAAGGGAAAATCGATCTAATTTGGGATTGCAATTTTTTTTATTAAGTCCACCTTTTACCCTCCCCAAAAGGGGAAATTCAAATTTCATAAGGAATATCCATAGTTATTTCCCTTCATCCAAGTGTGGAAATTGGACCTATGTAGGGATAAATTCCCACATTTATACTTAGAAAAAAACTATCTTCACTTGCCCACAAGTAGGTAAAATTGACCCATGTAGGGATAAATTCAATCCCATACTTAGAAAGTTTTTGCTCATCCTTAAGTATCCCTAAGGGAAAATCGACCCATGTCTGGATAATAAATTCATGCTTTGTTGGGATATTCCTGACTTTGGGACCCAAAAGTCATCTAAGTGTAAGCCCAAGGGGAGAATCACTTTATGTTTGGACTCTTCACTTTGTTCCATGTCCTTAGTATCCAGATCGGGAAAATCGACCCATGTCTGGATTAATTGCCCAATACTTCGAATTCTTAATTGAAAATGTCTCATCAAGAGGGGAAATTCATACCTTGTCTAGATTTTCATCATTTTAAGTGGGGAAATTCATGCCCTGTCTGGATTTTCATCATTTTAAGTGGGGAAATTCATGCCCTGTTTGGATTTTCATCATTTTTATAAAGAACAAATTATTTTCCTAAGGAGTTTTTGCATTTCAACTATAGGAAGTCAATTTTTAGAAGGAGTTTTTGCATTTAAACTATATGAAGTCAATTTTTATAAGGATTTTAAGGCCCTTATGCATAAAATATGCCTTTATAATATATTTTGGATTGTTTGACTATCCAAAATATTAATACAATTAGGATTTTTGGCTCAACCCACTACAACCCACCCCTGAAGGACCTTAATTTCAAAACTCCTACTTAAATGGCAACTTGATCACTTGATTGCTTAACCACTCCTCAACCCTTTTAAGCTCCGAACTGCCAACTTTACTGCCAAAACCTAATGACTACAAGCAAAAAGAGGGGGTCCCCATTTGCAATGGGGTGATGGTGAAAACTTTACAACAGGACCCTACTTCCATGGGTCAACCCAACTTCAAAGCCGGAGACTAAAAACTTGACCTTGAGCCATTTTTAGAATAAGCTATTGAAGAAGTATTATTGAAATGATTTTTTAAAACTATCTTTAGTATTGTAAACATAAATTTTATTGCAACACAAGTTATCTTCAACATGTTTTGATTTATTCATAGCAATATTAGATTTCAAATTATCAAGAACAATTTGCTGGACATTTATGTGCCCTCTAGAACTGCCGTCGAGGATGGGGTCTTGCATGCCAAAACAGGGCTCAACAAAGTGAGGAACAACTTCCTCAATAGAAAGAACATTGAATGCAGTAGAAATGTCAATAGGAGCAATGATATTGAGGAGTTTAGGAGATTGAGCAGGGCTAGACACAAGGGAAGCAGAATCATCAACACATGGGGATTCAGACTGGCTATGACCAATAGCAGAAGCAAACGGGGTGGTGCTGAAATTTGCAGCAGGGCATACATTTAACTAGGAAGGGGCATCCATAGGAACAAAGGTTCTTTCTAAATCTAGAGTCTCTTCTGAGCCAGGGGGGGATTTGCCTTTGATTTCCTCTTCAAGATAGGGCAGTTTTTCCTCATGTGACCTTCCTTTTAACATAAAAAACAGGCATTTAACCCACCAAGGGTTTCAATAGGGCATGAGAATATTAGAACCCAATTCTACATTAAGAATTTCAGGTATGTCATAGCCTGGAGTCAGAGGAACCAACATTCTTGCATTTGTGTGGTAGGGCACTACTCGTGTCCTATATCTTGATGGTGTTACCAAATGGTGTCTTAAGCTGTGGCAAAAAAGCCCAAAGAACTGGTGGCAATTTTTTAACAGACAACCACCTAGGGCAAGACAAAGCAAGGACTTCGTCGCTGATGGCTTCTGGGGACCAGGCAATGGCCCTAAATGTGCAGTTACGCAATCCAATATTGTTTTATAATTTACTTTAGTTTGCATATCAGCAGATTTATAGAAGGATAAAAATAACCTTTTTTGCAACATTCTACAGAAGGAAGTATGAAACCCTAGCTTTTTTTGCCAAACATTCAAGACCCAATCATCCAAAAATCTTTTAGACGGTATTTTTAAAGGATCCACAGCCATCAAAAAAATGGCTATATGTTTAAGCCTGTTAGATTCAGCATTTATTGCTTCGACAATTTCCTCATTAGGGCAAATGGTGAAGCTTTTAACAATAGCATGAGAGTGCATACCTTCTCTTTGTTGTTCTCCACTGGTTTCTTGCCCTTGTCCATTGTCCTCTATAGACCACACAACAAATTTGGCATATGAGGAAGCAAGTGTAAAACTATCCCCTGCACAAAATCCTTAAAGGATTTTGGTTTTGGTGCCACCTCCTTAATCCTATCCTGACTACCACTGCCAGGATTGTTTGGCAGATGAGATTTCTCATCCATCTCTCTAGACGGAGAACCAGAGCAAGTACAGAAAACCCAACAAAACAGAGAGAAAAACCCCTCAAACAAGGCACAAATCACAATGGAAATAAAGAGAGTGAATAACGCGCGGGAGGATACTTACAACTGCCCAAACCTGTGAGGACGCTGTCAAGCTATGCTGGAGAATGACTTGGGGAGTGTGCCTGCTGACTCAGCGACCACCATTAGGGCTTGCAGATGTGCTAATCTCTATCTATCCTCCCTGTGAGCCTTTCAATATCTCCAAATCTAGTTGAAATAAATATCACAACTCTGTTTTCAATTGATAATGGGAGTGAAAATAAAATGAAAGCTAAGCTGCTCTCTAAGGTCTAAGGCCTAAGTGGCCCTTGTCATGTGGGTGTTCTTAATTTCATTCAGTACTTTTTTTTCAAATGACTTATTTGTTAGGTTTTTCTGTGTTTGCAGACTTGCTGAGTTCCACAGACTGGCAAGTCCTCATGGTCAGACTAAGTCTGACCATTAGGTTGGTAGAGCTTGCATGGGGTGATTTCTATCCTGAACGTTTCTTTCACAAATAGTTACAAGCATGAACTTGACTGATATGTAATCGAACAGGATTAAACTATAGATGGGATAATTGTGGATGCTTCTACCATCCGGTAGTTTGTGTTTGTATGAAATTCTTTTTGTCCTTTTCTATCATTTATCCAGCAGTCAGTCCTTTGAGCTTTTATTAGGATCACGTCTTAAGTTTTTCCTTTTTTCATTTTTTAGATGGTAGCAAGCGACTTCTTTTGAAAAGTGTTGTTTAAACTTTAGATAGTCTTCAGCTCAAATACAGATTGGATAAAGAACATTAATCGTGCATATTTTCTGCAATGTTTATCTTTGGTTACTGTTCCTGAGGAATGTGTTATTTGCATTAGTTATATATAATTAGAGAAAATCTATTGTAAGCTATAAAATTCTTCCTAGATCTAGATAAATTTCTGTGGGAGGATCTTATGTTTTAGTTCCATCACATGTAGTAGTAAAAGTCTTTTTGGGAGATAGTAATTGGCATGGACCAGAAAATAGAGATACTGGAGCTTCTTGCTGGCAACAATGACATCAGAAGCCAGTATCTGGTAAGTGCATGTTTTCTATGGTTTGCCAAGGTTCAAATATTGTGAATCTAAGCAAAAGTTAAGTTCTGAAATATTAATCACATTGCTTAAAAGGATTTACATCCCATGCTGATGATTTTTTTTTGTTATTTGAATTATGCATTACTTTTCTATTGTAGGTGTTGTTTTACAAATCAATGTAAATATGCTCACTTATGTCATTTGAAGTTAGAAACTTAGAACATTTACTTGATTATAGGAACTTATCATGTGCTTGTTATGTTTTCTTTAAATTGTAATGTGCTTGTTATGCTTTCTTTAAGTTGTACTGTGATGGCCAACCAAATAAATGTTGTAATGGTTTTTTATGAGGCTGAGCTTCTTGTAATATATTTGTAATTTCTTCAAGGTTTCTGCATCTACCCTACGTCGGAAGAGTGCAGATATTCGTCTTGTTGGACGACACTCAGAGGTCTATGAACCATGCGACGATTCGTTTGCACTTGTTGATGCCCTACTTGCAGATCGGGTTCACCTTGAGGAAGCTCAACCAAGTTTGTGTCTAGAACTTGGGTGTGGGAGTGGATATGTAATTACATCCTTGGCACTTATGCTTGGGCAGGAAACTGGGATTCAATATCTTGCTACAGACATCAGTTCGGCTGCCACTGAGGTGACTCTCCAGACATTAGCAGCTCACAGTGTACATGCTGATGTAATTTTGGCTGATCTCGCATCAGGTCTGGACAAGCGTTTAGCTGGAACTGTTGATGTTCTTGTTGTCAATCCCCCTTATGTACCCACTTCAGAGGAGGAGGTTGGGGGTGATGGAGTTACTGCTGCATGGGCTGGTGGTGAGAATGGTCGGACTGTCATAGACAGGATACTGGCACTTGCAGACAATCTCTTATCCAGCAAAGGCTGGCTTTATCTTGTCACATTAACTGCCAATAACCCTTATGAAATTTGTTTAATTATGAAACAGAAGGGGTTTGCATCTAGAATTATAGTTCAGAGGTCTACAGAGGAAGAAAGCCTTCATGTGCTTAAGTTCTGGCGTGATCCTTCTGAAACTACAACCGACATTGGAACAAGCCCACCTCAATCTTTGACGCGCCGTCTTTTTCGCCTGGCATTTTGGAAGAATAGCTGAAGTTATAATTTTCCTGCAATCTGGGCTGTCTTTGTAATCCAACTTCTCTTTACTGTACATCGTGTAACATAGCATCAGAAACCAAGATCATCTTTAAGGAATATTTATTTACAGTTGGTTAAGTTGTTAAATCTTAGCATGTATCTAATCCAAAGATAAATTGTAGATTCAGCTTATTATACTATCTTGAGATACAGAACTTCTCAATATATACCTTTAAAGATATTGACACTTGTGTTATCTGCATGTTATTGTGAACTTTGTTAACAACCTGATCTATACTCTGTTGTTTTCACTTGTTATGCAAGATTTCTGGTTAGTGGTATTGGGGAAGATATGCAAGAAAAGGACACCGAACTTACTTTTGCAAATTTTTAACATTTGACTTATATTTCACATAGCTGCAACTACATACAATTATATATATGCTTGAGTCTTGACATTCTTGAAGGATTAATGAAAATTATTCTTACAATTAAAAAATACCTGGTTATGATGGTTATCGATAGCAGTTAACTATGTTATTGAGATTTCATCTATATTTTTTTTGTTGGTTCCAAATTGAGCCGTAGAGTCCACAAGTAGATAGTAGATCACATTTGTCCTGGGAAATAAAAATCTGTTGCTGCTTAGTTTCACTTTCTTTACTTGTAACTGTATTTGACACTCATGCCATATGCATATTTGCCTCATACTGCATTAATAACCTTATTCAATTGTTTTTAATATTTTATTACGAGGATGAATGGGTGAAAAATACACTTGACCAACTATGCCATTTTGAACTATATACGTGAATCAAGAGCTGAGATTAGATTAAATATATATGATTTAGTTTTGCTGCGCTGCTCTAGGTTAGTACTAATTTGTATTTTTAGGTTTTAGATTAGAGTTATTTTTTCTTATTTCTTCCGGCATTATCTATTGCAAAAAAAAAAAAAAGAATACCTGACTATTATAATGTCACTTTTCCAACATTTCTCTGTTGAAGGGTTTCTGACTTTTTGCAGAACCAACTTGACATTTCTCATAGGTTTCACAGATATTTTTCTTACCGCTGGAACATGGATATTAATTGATAGTAATCAAACAAGAGAGGGTGCTGTTCTGGTTTAAAATGAGTTTTTCATGAAATGGATATTTAACTTTTAAGATCAATAAATGTAAATAATGCTGTGATGTTCTTTATATTGGAAATGGATATATGTTATGGCCTAACTATAAATGTGGTTGCAAGTTGGATGCAGGACATACTACCCACCCTCTGGGAAGAGAGGTTGAGCATCATTGGAGAGAGGATAACAGACTCGGGAACAGGAAAGTGTTTCCCCTGGGTTTGTCTCTTTAGGTCAAGCTGTCTTGAGAATGGGTAAGGTTTTTTCATCTTTCGCCACCTAGTTAAGTCGTGGAAACCTAAGTCGGTTTCAATATTTAAACCTAGGTCTGAGAGTTGGTTGGGCTTTACCTTGTCTAGTTCCTTGTCTTCCTTTTGATCAAGATAATCATTTATGATTTTGAAGACAATTTAAATATTAAAATATTATACAAAATATTGTTTCATATATATATATATAAAATCTGTGTGTGTGGGGGGTAATGTACAAAATATATATACACAGGTGTGTTTGTGTCTATTCCATACACACACACACACAGATATTAGTGACTTCGATAATAATTCAGCGTTGTTAAGATTCAATACTATGAATCAAATTATTGTGTCTATGTAAGCCAAAGCCATCATCGTCTATAACACACTAAAGACTGCAATAATAATTCTTTTGAACTTTCAAATGGCTTTCGAGCCACATCAAGCTAAAAGCAAACTATTTATAAATCTGTTACCATATGCCATGTCCAAGTCAATCGGTCCTATCATTTCCATGAAGATTAACTATTGCTTTCATTTAGTTGACATGGCCTCTTCCATAGAAGTTTAACACTTGAAACTATGGGCGAAACAAAATAATTATATAATTGGTTCTTGTTACTCATTTTGGACATAATTAGATGACATGATAATCCTTGGATAGATGCACCGCATCAAAGATATAACTGATCCTTGAAGTGCAGAGAATAAGTTTGAAATCCGTGGGTTAAAGAGGGGAACTTGCTTGCTTGAAGAGTTATCATTCTTGTTTATGCACTGTCGTAAAGGCGGTGAAAAATCTTTTTTATGCTGTGCATGGAATTGGAGCTCGAGTAGAGCAGAAACAAACTTGAACAGCTTATGGAGGTTTAAAGTAATCCTTGGGTCAAATTCCTTGGTTTACTAGAAGTGTCAGAGATGGAAGGTTGCAGGAGAAAGGGTGGCCGTGATTTGTATCTTAACAAGTTAGCCTGTGTATTTACAAGCACAAACCTTACTCTTTTCCTTATTTTGTAATGTACTCTGATTCAAATAAAGCCTTTATGGAAACCTAAGGCTTAGAACTTCTACTGGAATGAAACGCTTTCAGTCTTTCTTTTATTGATGCCTAGTCTAAAGACCGAAATGCTCAAGATAGCCATATTAACCTTGTTATTAAATAATGCATGGAAGATGCTCAAGGTGCGACTCACCTTTTTATTGACATAAAGGAATAATCATGCAAGGAAAAACATTCTATAGAGAGTTGTAGGTATTTGATTTACAGTCTCAACTCCTTAAGAGTCATTTCTCAGCTTCCAGTAATTATGAAATCTGAAATAGAACTAGGTTATGATTATTATTTACCTAAGGAGCTTAGCTGTTTTAACTTTCTTGAAATCCATAAAAGAACTCCTTAGCAGAAAATAGAACGTTTAAGACTACCTATCTTGTACTGAAGTGATATTAAAAGTATGGAAATTTGATTACTCTTCTGAGCAAATATTATATGGTTTTCAGAAACAGTTTTCCTGTCTTAAGTCCTCCTTCGATTGCAAGCATTTCTTACAAGATATAAAGCTGAATCTTATGATTCTAAAGCTGCTTAAAATCTTAGGGTTTGCAGTATGAAAATGGAAAGAAACTTCAAAGTAACTGTAATTAGTCTTGAACAGACTTTAAGAAATTGCATTTATGGAATATTGCCTCTCTCAATAAGTAACATGTTAATGACAGCTCGAGAAATTCAAACTTTGTTTACACAATATGAACCTTGTAGTGCATAGACTGCAATAAGTCTAATAAGCTAGCTGTGGCCAGCTTGGCACACGGGTAATTAATAAGTCAATATAAGCCTACTGTTCAGGCTGTAAGTTCACTTAAACACAGGTGTTGAGAAGTGAAAGATGTGCAATTTTCTACCTGAAGGATAACAGTATTAACGATAGTGAAACTACAACATCCATATGAACCTTGGCATAAGAACCTGAGATAAATCTTAGAATGGAATTGTGAATATGTATGACTAGGGATATAAGTCAACTTTGTTATACAAACTATTTAGTCCTAAACTAAAGAAAGTCACAGAATCCAAGTAGTGTAGGGGTGGGTGAGAAGATGGTTGCACTAAAGATGTAGCCCCTGTTTTCATTTCAGTGATATGCAATTCTTTATCCTCAAACTCTAAATTGCAAAACTACTTAAAATAGACAATTCAAGATGTTCCTTCAAGTTTACTTCGAAACTCCCTCCTTACTGTTCTCTTACATTTCATACCCTTTGGACAAATGTGAGAATATAAGTTGTTTATGAAATTTTCTATATTCTTCACATGGCATCCTATTTCAAGAGGGCTCAATATTACAACATATGAAATATTAATTAATTATATTTGTTCCTAACCTAATTCTAATGATAATAAACAATTTGTTTCATGATAACTATTAAGTTGTCAATTTTCACTTATTAGTATTAGAAGCTCCTATGATTCATATGTACCTCGGGTATAAAATTCAACATGGTTACAAGTTTGATGACACATTCATATTTATTTTCTATGAATCATAATACGACATTTTTTTTACCATTGAAGAGAAATAATATTGACAAGTAAAACAATTACATAACGAGATTTCACTTTAAGAAACCTTTTGGAGAAAAATATTTGTAAAAACAATATTCAATGTTTTAGCTTAACCATTCTTATTTAACCATTCACAATACAATAAGATATTCCTCCCTTGTGCTTAAACCTATTCTATAAGTTTATATGCATATCATTATAAGAAATCTTTTAGCGGTTGATTTGTAAAGTAGGCCATAGTTCATGATTAGATGATAAGAGTGTCTTAACTAGTTAGAGAAACCTTTCAAGACCTATCATAAGGATATTAAGTGTTTATTAGAATTAGAGGTTTAAAATGCTTGGGTACATGTCAGAGCAAGTTGAGTGCCTTTAGTAAGTCTTTTTGAGAGATCTTGAATGCATATCTTGGTAGATCTTGAAAAATTAAGTATTTTCTTCTGTTACATCAAATAATAATACGGAGAATAACAAAAATGATAAAAAAATACTAGATTTTGGGGGGTCCTCTTTGTGGCTCTATATTGCAAGTCGAATTTTGAGCTTGTTGGTGCATGTTTGAGCTCACCATTGAGTCCATAGAGGGTTTTTAAAAGTTGATTTTCTTTCGTTTCATCCAAATCGAACATCAAAGGCCAAATTTAAAACATTTTGAAGTTTGGAGGTAGTTTCTAGATATAGAAGGTAGTTGCAATTTTGGAGAATTTTGGGTCATATTATGACCTTTCCATTGCATTGTAAAGGTCCAATAATCCTAAGATTGATTATTAATTGGTCAAAATCATACATTTTTTCCTAGGTCCATTAGGAAAAAATTGCTCTCCTAGGTTGTACCACATTGTACGGTTGAAATAAATGTGTACGTCAATTAGGTATAGTAGATAAAGTTTTTTAATATTTTGATTAATTTATTTTTTTGGTAAAAAATAAAAAGTTATTAATTTTTTTTATTTTAAAGTTTACATAAAAATCAAAGCAAAATCTTTCTTCATACTCGAGTAATGCAAGGTATCGTAGGCCTTTGCATAAGCATAGAGTACAAGGATGACTAAAAGGCACCATTTTATAGGCATCAACCTCACTACACATCCCTTAATTGATGAACTACAACTGATTGTGAACCTAAACTACAAGTGATTAGAGATCACTGAGCACTGAAGTGTTATGTAAGATAATTGAATCAGTCATTATGTTGTCATTGATGTCAACTAGTCTTGACAGTACTTATCATGGTAATTGCAAACATCTAAACATCTGTGAAGAGGAGAGAAAAGATGAAGAATCGAGATATCTACATGGAGGAAGATGAATATGACAGATGAGGATAAATAATACTTTTGGACAAAAGAACTAAATGATTAGTTTAGCCGACATAAATTGATGAGTTGTAAAGTGTATGATTACGAGGTGGAAAGATAAAGTTTGTTGTGAGATCTACGACTAACAAAATTCGAAGAAGATCTAAAGGATGAAATTCAAATGAGTCACTAACACAACTACCGAGGAAGGTTTATGCGGCAAAATCAATGAAGGAGATTAAGTGGCAAAATCTGATGGATGAAAAGAAAACGGTTTACTTGTCTATTTAAGAGACTAGGGTTTCACATTGAAACTCATACCGGAAGGAGACTGCAGAGATATCGCGTGAACAAGCTTCATGCATGCCTGATCAAACTGGTTGAAGAAGAACCGAACTGCAGAACTGTACCAAGCGTCAGAAAGCTTTACCGAGGGACAGTAAGTTATTGAATGTTGATGAACTGAATAAAAATATTGATCAGAGGATTGTATGGACTTAGAATAGATCTGAACATCTGCAAATCAAGTTGTATTGTAATCAGATCACCTACTGTTTCAATTTAACCATTGTAACAGATAAAACCTCTTAACCGAGTGGACTTGGAAGTCTTATATGTCATTCATAGAATGTACATTGTTATCCTGTCAACCCCATAGTGAATGCTGGTTGGACGATAACTGTTAGTGTTAAATCCTCTAACAAGGTCACACCTTACAGTGTGTTTTGTAACCTTTAACAGGGTTCGCTCTTCACCGAGCTCACTTCAGAAGAGTGAATTTTTTTTGGGTTACTGGTCCCAAGTGGTTTTTCCCTTTGCAGGGTTTCCACGTTAAATCTTGTGTTATGTGTTTATGTGGTGATTGTTTGGTTATCTTTTTTTTTTTTGATCAGTAAAAGGCCGAAGCCCAAGAATTTTATTAATATTTAAATTAAAGTTTTACATACAGAAACCTCGCTCAGTGAAGGCGCTGGTAGGAAAGAGCGGGGTCAAGAAAACCTCCAGCCGTGCCTGGGACTATAAGTCTGGATACTAATACATAACTTCCATGGGCATACCCACGACTCGAGTATCATCGAGATTTTATCAAAATTTTGTATCAATGATAATTTATAAATACAAAGATATCAATTATGAATTTACAAATAAACCTTGATTCCAATTACCATTAATCCTAATCCTATAAGGACCTTCATAAGGAATTTGAAGTGTGCGCTAGCCGATGTCCGGATCCTTCCATATTCCTGCACCTAAGAGGGAAAACATCTTCCACACCTTCTATTTAATGATCAAGAAAATATTAAAACGAGACAAAACAGAATTAACATCTTACCCATTACCAAGTTACCTTTTCTCAATTGTTGGGTATTTATGATACCTGTAGGAAACTTATGTGCTTAAGAGAAACTAAGATAAACTGTTAGAGAGCCAAAAGGAAATATGTATTCTGATCATGAATAAAATTCCATACTATTCATATATAAATGATTTGCAAGATATTCTATATTTCAGCTTGTTAATATTTACCATATGTAATAAAGTAACCAGAACACTGTAAATCTTCCTTAAGGTACTACCCTTAGAATACCACAACCTAATGTAGATATTCATATGTTCATACCACATTACCTCATTAGTGACTTAAAATTTGCTTGCTAGAGCCAGTATCAATGACCTACATCAGCATGCATAGTAAAGGCCACATCTTATATATGTACTACCCCCTTTTCACTTTGATTTCTAATTGCATATCAAAGCGAAAAGGGACAGTGATCATATACAATTTTTAGATATAATAAGAGGGATCATTAGAAATCCTTCTTACCATATATCTAAAAGCTAACTAGCCTTGATACCTTTACTAATTTCATCTTGCCAATACTTATTTGTTATGTCTTTTCAGAGTGAACTACACTTTTTAGTATAAGTGGATCATGACTGAGTTAAGTCATCATAAGACTAATTTCTAAAATTTATCCAAAAGAAGAACTAATCACCAAGGATGATCACCATTAAATTATCAACACTCTTATATTACGTTTACAAAGAAATCTTGAAGCCTATTTCCTTAATCTTCCAGAAAGAAGTATTACCACTACTTATATGAATTGAGCCATTAGAAATTTTACTTTGAGAACCAGAATAAATTTTAATACCCTAATCTCAAGATGTATTAACTGCAGTCAGGGTTTCTACTATAAATATAGCTAAAGGAAAAGAAATTTATTCAGCCGAATTAGAACTACATTATAATTCTTCATCACAATGTAGGGATAATTCAAGTTTAGATTCTATCTCCTAATGAAAATTCCTCTAATTGAGATAAGTATAGCTAAATAAAAGTCCATGTATCTGAGAAAAAAGGGAAAGCTTCCTATACATGCCTAGATGTAGAAGATAAGATCTACACATATCCCCTTTGTCCTATATCAAGCCAAGAAATGCTACAGTAAGGTATATGATGCTAAAACGAAAGACAGAAGAACTGGGGACCGTCATTCTTCTAAAAGACAGAATACATGAGGAAATTAGACATAGAAAGATTTATTCAATAATTAACATTCCAATTTCTATCAAGCAATGCTACCATCCTACTAACATGATAGCCTTCATACTTAAACCAGTCCATTCTGCAGTGAGTGCAACATCTAGCCTTTCTTTAACCATATTTCTAAAACAAATATTCATCATGGTTCAAAATACTTTGCTACCGAATTAAACTTAAACAGAGGTGTAAATAACCTCAGAAGGATCTAATTGAAAGCTCTGATATCCTACCAAACCAGTAATAAAGTTCCCCATAAATTAACAATTAATCTGCAAAGCAAATATGACTACTCTTCCTTACTGTTTTAAATTCTATTAACTTCCATAACAGGAAGGGAGAGTACACATATTTTCAGATCTTAAGAAGGGATCTGATGCTATTTATCCTAATGATAAATATTGATCCTCTTTAGCTAAATTGGGTGGTTATCCAATTGCCCTTATGTTTTGACATCTAGCTTACGAAGCATTAGAGGGAGGGATAAAATTTCAAAATATAATAGTGGAAATATAATAGATCGTTTTCGCTTAAAAATTCTTGTTAATAAGACTAGTCCTGGCTGAGGTCATCTACTAATCTTTCCTGGCCTCCACTCAATACCCCTAAACTAAATTAAAACCTTCTTACTAGATTGGAGGGACATTTATAAGCTTCTAAAATCTATCTAAAGGACTGGACTAAATTAAACATAAGATATCTTATTTATTGATTAGAACTAGCCATAATCCTAATTCTTAGAAATAATTCGTATAATCATATCTTAATGCTAACTACTTGAAATCTACATATATCTAGATATATATTTAATATTTTTGTACCAAAAATAGGAGAGATAATTAGTTCGATTAAAGCTAATATAGCGAAGTCAGTCACTCATGAGGGTATTATGAGAGTGAGATTTCAGCCTTTATTGAGTATGGCAATAAAAGGTTGCCCCATCTGCACCTTTATTTTCTAGGAGGTCAGCCTCTTTATTCCCTTCCCTGTATATATGTTTTACCTCTAAAGATGTAAAGCTATCTAACAACTCCAAAATCTCTTCCAGTTTAGAAGAGAGTTTCCAATTTGGAGTTCTCCTTGTTCTGACGGCATTTATAATTATTTGGGAATCACCTTCTATTTCCAAATGTAAGAGTTTAAGTTGTTTGCATAATTTAAGACTTGCTAAGACTGCCTCACATTCAACAAGGTTATTGGTTGTAGGAGAGATGGCCATAGAAAATTTTGCTATGACCGAACCCTTGTCATCATGGACAATTCCCCCTGCTCCTGCTATACCAGGATTGCCTCTGGAAGCCCCATCAAAGTTTAGCTTGACCCAGCCTGCTTTGGGGGGATTCCATTTGCAAGAGTTTCTTTCTTCTTTAGTTTTCTTCCCCCCTTTTCCGTATAGTGGAGGTATATCTAAATTAGGCCACATCCTTCTTAGGTTATTATCACATTGTTTAAAAGAATTTTCAAAGCTATGCCTACTTCTTAGTCTATTGTTAATAATCTCAATGATCGAAGTTTCTATTTTGTTAGTAATATTTCTTATGTTAGATTTTTTATTATTGAAGATCCTACTATTGTGCTTTTTCCAAATTTCCCAAACCACTATAGATGGTGCTATGGTCCAAATATCCTTGAAAAGACTATCCTTGTTAGGTGAAGGCCATGCCTTGAGAAAATCTAAAAGATCATTTGGTTTAGTCGAGGACCAGTTCAGGCACCTGCTTAACCAGTTCCAACATTCTTGGGCCAAAGCACATTTAAGAAATAAGTGATTAACATTTTCCTCTTGGCATTCACATAAGGGGCATCTTGACGGTCCTTCAAAACCCAATTTTTTAATTTTGTCATAGGTGAGGATTCTATTTTGGAGAGCTGCCCATAGAAAGTGCCCTGCTTTAGGGAGACAGACCTTATTCTAGCAAAGGTTTAAGGGAATATCTAACGAGTCCATTGTCTACTTTTCCAGAATAGTTTTGTATCCATCTTTAACTTTGTAACTGCCATCATTTGATCCTACCCATATAAGGTGATCCGCTCTTCTTTTAATAGTTATTACTCTAAGATTAAGGATTTTGCGAAATTTTTTAAGTTCCTCTGTTCTACTAATGAGGCCCTAGGAGATTTCTGGCACGAGTTCATTCCTGGATGAGCATAGTCCTTGATGAGGCTACCTATGCTAGATTTACATGATGCAATGAATTCTTGTGAGAAACCTTCCTTAATTAAAGGAGGGAATCCTCCCCAAGAGTCTTCCCAAAATAATACCTTATTGCCTGACCCCACATCCCACGTAAGAAGGTTATTAATAATGTTCCTTGAATTATTAATAAAATTCCATATGTGTGATCCTTTCATATGTGATCTCGCTTTGAAGATATTAATAGGATCTGTGTTGGGGATATATTTATTGAGAAGAACCTTAGCCCATTTGCTATCAGGGTTATTATAAATATTCCATACTAGTTTGGCACCTAATGCCGAATTCTGCCAGAGAAGATTTTTGATACCTAGACCTCCTTGGGAAATGGGTTTACATAGTTTGTCCCATTTGATTAAAGCTGTTTTCTTATCTTCAGAGGTTCCTTGCCAATAAAAATCTCGAAGCAACTTATCTAATTTTGTCTTGACATTGACAGGTAGAGGGACAAGAGACATTTGATAGGTAGGAATGGCTAACAGGACTGACTTAATCATAGTTGCACGTCCTGCTTTGGTAAGCCATTTCCCTTTCCAGCTACCCTTTTTATTTTGAATTTTTGAAATCACTAAATCCCAAAGCCTTGAACTACAAGTTCCCATATCCACGGGAATCCCTAAATATTTACAAGGAAACCTCCCTAATTTATATCCTAAAGAGTCACAAATTTTCTTGGACATAGAGTTTGATGTATTGATGAAAAAAACCTCAGATTTACTTGGATTGACCTTTTGACCTGATGCCTTCAAGTATACTTCTAGAGCAGCTTCAAAGGCATTGGCTTCTTTTCTATTACTAGCTCTTGGAAGAATTGTGTCATCAGCAAATTGCTGATGAGTGATATTGGGAATATTTTTAGTAATTCTGACTCCTGATATTTTCCTTTCTATTCTGGCCTGAGATATAGATCTACCCAGGGCGTCGGCCATAATTACATACAGGAAGGGGGATAAAGGATCACCTTGCCTAATACCCCTAAAAATTTCAAAAAAACCTTCAGGGGATCCATTAACTAGAAGAGAGATCTTAGGGGTAGAAATGCAACTAAAATTTAGATTTGTCCATTGCTTAGAGAAGCCAAAGGCTTCTAGGCATTTACATAGGAACCTCCAATCCACTTGATCATATGCTTTCTGGATGTCAATTTTAATGAGCATACATGATTCTTTATTATATTGTGCTGTATGAATAATTTTTTGAGCTATAATGATACCATCGAGGATAGAGCGGTTAGGAACAAACCTTGTTTGTTCCTCTGAGATAATTGTAGGAAGAAAATTTTTAAGTCTATTGGCTAGGCATTTGGATAAGATTTTATAGATTGTATTACAAAGAGATATTGGTCAAAAATCTCCTGGTTCATGTTTCTTAGGGATCAGGGAGAAAAAGGTGTTATTAATTTATGTTAATAGAGACCCTGCATTTCTAGTTGCTTCTACAGCACTCCATATATCCTCACCCAGAAAATGCCAACATCTTTGGAAAAAACCAGCTTGAAAGCCATCGCGTCCAGGAGCTTTCTCCGGGTGTAATTGGAATAATGTTGTTTTAACTTCTTCTAAGGAGAATTTGTTGTTTAGCCATTTATTATTTTCTTCTGATATAAGTTTAGGTATCGAAGGTAAAATTTGATTCTGCGCTTTTAAATCAGAAGAGTCATAGTTATTCAGGAGTGTTTTAAAATAATTGACTAAGTGATCTGCTATTTGTCTCGGATCCTCCAATAATTTCCCATTTGTGTTTTTGAGTTTTGAAATTCTGTTAATATTTTTGTTAATGTCAATACAATTATGGAAATTTTTTGTATTATTATCACCTTCTTTGAGCCGTATTTCTTTGGATTTTTGTTTCCAGAAGATTTCTTCCTTGTGTAGAATTTTTGCGTACTTTATCATTAAATCTTTTTCTTTGTTATATGATGCTTCATTCATACCTTGTTGCAGGACTATCTCATTTAATTCACTAATTTCTGACTCAACCTTAATTTTTTTTTCGAATATGTTATTAAATTTTCCTTTATTCTAGTCCAAGATCTTATGTTTTAGAATTTTTAGTTTGGATACAAAATAGAACATTTTAGAGCCATCTACCTTAATCTGAGTCCACCAGTTTTCTAGATACTACACGAAGTCCTTGTCCTGGAACCACATGAACTCAAATTTGAAAGGATTCTTGAGAGGTTTAAAGTTTTCAGAGATATTTAACCTCACTGGGAAATGGTCAGATCCTAAGGTGGTGAGAATCTCCGTATTAAAATTGAAATTAAAATTACCCAAGTCTTCTCTAATTAGGAATCTATCTAACCTTTCTAAAATATGACTAAAACCTGATCTATGATTGTTCCAAGTAAAATTCCCATTATCTGTAGGAATATCTTTTAGGTTATTCTCATTCACCCATAGGCTAAAGTCCTTTTGGGATTGTGATGCATATCTTGACCCTCCAGCCTTTTCATTGATGTCTAAAATCGCATTAAAGTCTCCTCCTATTATGTGTATATTAGAATCATTGTTGTTAATATGTATTTTGAGGTCCTGCCATAGAGCCTTTTTATTTGAATTCAAGATTGGACCATAAACATTTATGAGTTTAAATTTTAAATTAGTTCTAAGGCTAATTACTGAAACTGCTATCCAATTATTGTGTTTAATGATATTTTCTAAGCTAATTCTCCTAGGGTCCCAAAGTGTTGCTAGCCCACCAGAGGCCCCTTTAGAATATGTAAATTATGCCTTCCAGATACCTATTTTATGACTGAACTTGAGACTTTCCTCTTGATTTAGTTTGGTTTCTTGTATTAATAATATATCAGACTCAAATAATTTTAAATATCTTTTAAATAAAGTTTGTTTGTTAGGGGCATTAAGGCCCCTAACATTCCATCATGTAACTTTCATTGGTGCTTGGGAAGGTAGTTCCCCTTCCCTGCATTAAGGATATCGAAAAGGTTTAATTGATTTGCTGCTTGCCCGTCCATATTTCTTAGTTCATTAATAGACTTCTTGCCTCTTTTTTTCTTAGTTTTCAGGGTAACATGAGATGAAAGTCCATCTATGTTTGCTGCTAGACCTAGTTGTCTATCAACATTGGAGATTCCTTCTAGGCAATTTCTGATGTCTTCATCATTCTGGTTTAAAATATTATTCATATTTACTTCCCTATCATACAAGGGATCTTCAACATCGATAGGATTCGTTTCCCTATCTCCTGTATTATCTGGCTAGGAAAGGCTTGCTATTTTCTTAATTTCTTCTTCTTTACTTATCTGATTATAATTTGTTGCTTTGGTCTCATTAATACTTTTAATTAACAACATTTTTTGATGATTTAGCTCCTCTTTATCAAATATTTCATCTAAAAAAGTTTCCATTAGTTCATTGGTGACCTCATTACCGAGGAATTCTATTTCCTCCTCTGTTTTTTCTTTTTGAGTTCCATCTATATGGGACTTTTCCTGATTTTCTTGCATGTCATTGTCTCTAGTTGGACTGCTATTGCTATGTTCTGGTCTGACTCCTAGATTGAAATTTTGGTTGGTATTAGTGTTCTGTAGAGCAGAATGGGGTGTCTTGGCTTCAACTATTGGTGATTCAAAAACCTTATTTACAGTTAAAATACTACTCCTTTTTGGTACAAAAGGTGACTGAGCCAATGGGCTATTAGCTGAAGGAGCTGGGGATATCCTGACTGGGCTTTTTCCACTAGGATTAGTCAAAATAAACCCTCCCTTGTCTCTATTAAAGATCACCTCCAATTCCAGAATCTTCTGATTTTGAGGAACAGAGTATTCTAGTTCTTTGGGAGCTGGGGCAGTCTTATGACTTACTACAAAATCTTCCAAAATAATGGGGTTGATGATTATATAATTAGATTTAAAACATAAACAAATGGGAGATACACATTTTTGGTGAAAATTCATCTTTACAATAATGGTTTTTTCTAATTGATTGTAATCATTCTCAATTACTCCCTTAAAATCACCAATTTGATTTCCTATTAACTTGATAGTTTCTAAATTTGACAATTCTAGCGGTAAATTTCTGAGAATGATAGCTTTTTCCACTAAAAAATCCTTAAGGTTTATTGGGTTGAACAGGGGAACCCAGTCAAAAATATAAAACTTAGAATTTCTAAACTTAGGGCATCCTTCATTCATAATCTTACTTTTAAGATCTACATTTTTACAATCAATAAAAATAAAATTCTCAATCAGGATTGAAATACTTACGTCATAGGGAAGCTGAGATTTCAACCATGCTACCAAATTTGTGATTGAAGTCCCTACTCCAGTCCATCGACAAATTAGACCTGTAGTTGCATAAGAAATTTGGTTTTGTACTACACATTTTACATCTAGATCTATTCTAATCATATTAGGATTCTGAAAGATATTTCCTTTTATTTTGCAATAATCACTCTGAAAATTGTTATTTCATTTATGTGGAGGCATGTATACTTCCTTGAATTGTCCATGAAGTGAGTCTATCCCATAAATACCATATTTACCTTCCTGTATATGAGCTCTGTGTGATTGTGCTTTATCATTCCTTCTTTGATGAGGGGGAGTATACACCTTAGGATTAATCTGAGCTGATATGTTACCTTTATCATGAATATATCCTAGGTTTGCTTGCCCAATATGCTTGATATGAGAGACCAGAATCTTAGCAGAAAAACCTTTCCCCTTATTGTAGCTTGGAAATTTGGCCGAGGAGGGTGGAAACCCTTTTGCATTAGGATGGTGATTACTTTCGACATCCGACTGCAAGGGTTTCTTGAAACTCTCCTTCAAACCCAAATTCTGTTTATGTGGGGGAGAATAAGTGCTATAATTATCTTGAAGTTTACCCAGAGAGTCAAAGGAATTTATCAAAACTAACTTATTATCATATTGTTTTACTGAAAAAGACCTGACATTATTCTTTCGTTGTTTGACCATTTTCCATCTGACCGGACTTTTCTCAGAATTCCCCAGGGACATATGGCCTTCCTTCAATCCACCTCCCCCCAGCACAGAATGGGGATCGTAGGAGCTTGGAGCCGGATTTAACCAGGATTGAGAAGCCCTAGCATTCCCAGGGCAAGAATTCCGCCTAATTGCATATCTGGTTTTGGGGAACAAATCTATTTGCCGATCCAAAGAGTCTACAGTGAAAATGTGTAGAGCCGATCTGGTGCTATTTTTTTTAAACTTGTGGCAGAGCTTCTACCCAGGATTGGGAAATTGATTAATTAGTGTGTGGCCTTGATTAATTAAATCAACACCCCTAACCTTCTCTCTAGCATTCTTACTAGATTTGCCCAAGATCTCGGATGCGTTCTTACCCTTATTAGTTTCATTTAGGCTTTTTTCTTTTTGTCTCCTGATAAAATCCTTCAGATGACCATATGTGGGCCTTCCAGCCCTAAGGTTTGGTTTTTTACAATCTTTCGCCATATGCCCATATAAATAACAATTAAAATAGTAGCTAGAGAAATTAGGTTTGGGTACTTGACCTTCATGATCGAGTTTTTTGGCACAGCTAATGTTTCCCGATCCTGGGCCGCCTTTCTGCTCACCGTCCTAGTCTTCCTTATCTGTCAAAACCACCATACTGGTGATTGAGAAACCTTAAGGAAGCCAGTTATCTTTGCTCTTGTTCGCAATTTCGCAAAAATTTCCAAACCAACTATTCCATTATAAAATTATTGTTTCGATGTTTCTATTATAAAAGAACGAATTGAAACAAATTAATTGTTTTTAAAACAAAAAAAACCCATTTATTTACACCAAAATTGGAAGAAAAAATTAAATGGCTGACGAGGATTTTAAAGAACCCTCCTTGGAAAAAACTAGCCATGAAAAATCTCGCTAAATTTTTGGGGTAGTAGGCAGAAGCCAATAATGTTCTTTTAACCCTTGGTTGTAAGCACTATAGGCAAGAAGCCCCACTATTTCACCAAGGGTCAAAGTCAACAACTTTCAATTAAGAACCACAATAGAGAGTGACCCTGTGGAGACTTGAACCTTGGTTGTAGGCACTATAGGCAAGAAGCCCCACCATTTCACCAAAGGCACAAGCCGTGATTGTTTGGTTATCATACTTTACATGTTGCATATTTGATTTGGTTGGTAATCACTATGAGCAATTAACTGGTAATCGATAATTACACAAACAGTTAGTATTTTATGTTTATCGAGATGCAAAATTAGCTGAATTTGTTTTAAGTGATACATTTTGTATTTGGGATTGTGGATAATTGATTCACCCCCTCTCAGTTATTCTAACAATTGGTATCATAGCATATTGGTTGCTTGGAACAGAGTTTTAATGACTTCAACAAAAAGATCACAAAATGTATAAGAGGGAAGTGCCAAAGCTGAATAAGGACAACTTTACAATATAGCAAAGCCGAATGAGACTTTATATATCTGGGATTGGGAATTCTGCCCTCACCCTATTGGATAATGGCTACTTAGCACTGCCTACAGGACCTTTGACTCTTGATCAATTGAGAGATAGACATGAGCATAATGTTACTATGATGGAGATTGCTACTGCTCTATTAGATGCCGAGTTTGAAGATGTCAAGGACTGCCTTACTTCAAAGGAAATATGGGATACACTTACTCAAGTTTATAGTGGTGATGTAAATGTCAGAAGAGCCAAAGCTGAAAGTTTAAGAGGAAGATTCGATGATATGAAAATGAAAGATGGAGAAAACATAGTGCAGTATACAAACCGAATAAAGGAGGTAGTTAATGCTACCAGAGGATCTGGTGGTGTCATTGATGAAGATACAATGGTAAACAAAATTCTATGGACTTTATTGTATGTTTATGCAATCAGAATATCTGCAATACATGAAAATAGGTCAGCACCTAACAGTACTCTCACTCTTGATAATTTGATTGGTAAGCTAACAACTTTTGAATTGAACAACTATAATAATAGTGTTATACCACCTGTTGAGTCTTCTTTCATGACTTCTTTGAGGATCAGTAAGTCTAGTAGTAGAAGTAATAATGATGATAATGACAATAATACTGATGATGAGCTTGATGAGCTTGATGAGCTTGAAGCTCTTATGGCCAGGAGGTTACCTAAAGGTAAAGGTAGATATAGGGGTAAATTACCTTTAGCATGTTTTTACTGCAAAGAAGTTGGTCATATTGCTGCTAGATGCCTGAACAGGAAAGAAGATGACAGAAACAAGGATCGATCTGGTGAAGGAAGCTATGGGAGGAGAAACAATAAAAGTTACCGACACTACAACAGAGATAACCGAGACAACAACGATAAAGGCAAAAAGGTATGTTACATTGCTGAAGAGATTGATACCGAGACTGACATAGATGATGATGTTGAAGTAGTTTTTGTTGCGATGAAGGATGATTCTGAGGAAGAAGAAAGGTATGTAGAGACAACACTCATTTGTAAGGTTAATACAAATGATACATGGATCATTGATAGTGGTTGTACCCATCACATGAGTGGTGATGAAGAAAAAATTGATCATCTTGAGCAATATAATGGAGGATCTGTAAAAAAGGGTAATGATACACCTTGTATGGTTAGAGGAAAGGGATCTTTACTGATAAATGATAAAATCAAATGGGATAATGCTTATTGTGTAGAAGGACTAAATTATAATCTGCTAAGTGTGACACAACTTAACAACTCATGTCACCAAGTAGCTTTTGAGAGCAAAAAGGCAAAGATATTTGATGATGGAGGAAAACTTGTTGGAACATGAGCACAAACAAAAGGTAACTTGTTTTATCTTGACAATGATAAGTTTTCATGTTTAATAATGCAAAATGAGGATGCATGGCTATGACATAAAAGGTTATGTCATGTAAACTTTGATAACATGATTAAAATCAGTAGAAAGAAAAAGGTTAGAGGTCTGCCTAGCCTAGCAAAGCCGAATCATGTTATGTGTCATGAATGTCAAAAGGGTAAAATGACAAAATCTAGTTTTAAGAGTAAAGACTATTCAACAAAGAGAATTTTGGAGTTAGTTCACACCGACCTATGTGGTCCCATGAGAACACAGAGCTATTATGGAGATAGATATTTCATTATGTTTGTTGATGATTACACTAGATTAATGACTGTGATGTTTTTAAAAAAGAAATCAGAGGCATTTAAGATGTTTAAATGGTATAAAGAAAAGGTAGAGAAAGAAACCGGGAAGGAACTGAAATGCTTGAGATCTGACATAGGTGGTGAATTTATTTCTGATGAATTTACTAAAAATTGTAATGAGCATGGTATAAAAAGACAGGTGTCTACATCGAGAACACCTCAGTAAAATGGAATTGTTGAAAGGAGGAATAGATCAATTGTTGATTGTGCAAGGACACTGATGTTGCAAAAGAATGTTGCTTAGACATACTGGAGATAAGCAGTTAGCACAACTATTTATGTTCTGAATCGAGTACAATTGAAGGACAAACAAAACACCCTACGAGTTATGGTTTGGTCACAAACCGATTGTAAGTTACTTCAAAATTTTTGGTAGCAAATGTTTTATTCTGAAAGATGAAAGAAATGGAAAGTTTGACTCTAAAGGGGATGAAGGGATATTTCTTGGATATTCCACTAAAAGAAAAGCCTATAAGTGTCTGAATAAAGTTACAAATAAAATGATTGAAAGTACTAATGTCAAGGTTGATGAATTTGATACTAAGAATAGTGAAGAAAGCACTAGGGAGCTGGAAGACTATGGTAGATTCACTTACATTGAACAACCAGAGTACCTACTGAAGCCGTAGATTGTGTCAATCGAACATTAGGGAAACAACACCGAGGAATATCAAAGAGAAATTGACGATCAGGAAGAAGCTACCGAGCAACCACATGAACCTGAACATGATGAACAACAAAGAAGAGATCAAGTACTGGCTAGATTTGTTAGAAGACATCATCCTGAGAACCAAATCATTGGCGACAAGCAAGCTGACATGATGACAAGAAGTAAGTTAAGACAAGGTACATGCTTGGTTTGTGAGTTTGAACAGAAAAATGTTAAGGTTGCATTGGAGAATGAAGAATGGGTAAATGCAATGAATGAAGAGATATAACAGATAGAGAAAAACAAGACATGGACTTTAGTACCTAGGCCTAAGGATAAGAATGTTATTGGTACTAAATAGATTTTCATAAACAAGCTGAATGAGAATGGAGAGGTTACAAGAAATAAAGCTAGACTTGTATGCAAGGGGTATGCACAGGAGGAAGGCATAGATTATGGTGAGACTTTTGCACCTGTTGCTAGACTAGAAGGAGTTAGAATGTTACTTGCATATGCATCACATAAGAAGTTTAAAGTTTATCAAATGGATGTTAAGTCTGCATTTCTGAATGGGATACCAGAAGAGGAGGTCTACATCGAACAACCAGAAGGGTTTGTTGATCCAGACAAGAAAGATATGGTATGTAGACTACATAAAGCTTTATATGGTTTAAAGCAAGCGCCTAGAGCCTGGTATGAAAGACTGCATACTTATTTGTTAAGTATTGGTTTTGTTAGAACTAGTGAGAACAATAATCAGTATATGAAAGGAGATACTGATGATACTATCTTGATTGCTGAAATATTTGTGGATGATATTATTTTTGGAGGACAAGATCATATCTGTAAATCATTTGTTGATGAGATGCACAAAGAATTTGAAATGTCTATGTTTGGAGAGATTAAGTTCTTTCTAGGCTTGCAGGTTATTCAACAGAATGATGGAATATTCATCACACAATCAAAGTATATAAAAGAAGTACTGAGAACATTTGGCATGGTAGATGCTAAACCAGTTGGAACATTGATGGTCATAGGCTGCAAATTGACTAAAGATGATGAATCCACAGAGGTGAACCAGACATTATACTGATCTATGATTGGTAAGTTGATGTATGTAGTGCATAGTAGACCAGATATTGCACATGTTGTGGGAATTATTGCTAGACTTTTTGTAAATCTGAAGGAGTCACACATGATTGCAACTAAAAGAATCTTAAGATACCTGAAGAAAACAAAGGACTATGGATTATGGTATCCTAAGGAAGGGAAGTTTGAACTAAGAGTCTACACCGACGTAGATTGGGCTGGAAATATAGATGATAGGAAAAGTACTACCGGAGGAGCATTTTTCTTTGTTGAAAGACTTGTTACTTGGACGAGTAAGAAACAACCTTGTATTTCTTAGTATATTGTTGAAGCATAGTATGTTGTTGCTGCTACAAACTGTTCAAACATTGCTTACATCAAGCAAGTGTTGGAAGGGATGAACGAGGTAATCACTGAGCCGATGATTATATACTGTGACAACACAAGTGCAATAAACATATCTAAGAATCCTGTAATGCACTCAAAGACCAAGCACATCTCTATTAAGTATCACTACTTAAGAGAACAAGTATAGGAGAAGCAAGTTAAACTAGAATATGTTACATCAAAAGAGAAACTTGCTAACATATTTACCAAGCCTCTACCGAAGGAAACTTTTGAATACTTGAGGACTAGACTTGGGGTCCATCCCCTGTCTATCAGTCACTAATGTGATCTGGAGGTTGCATTAGCCTAATCTTATCAAAAGATCATTTATGTTGATGTAGCATAGCTCACACTTTGGATTATGTCTAAGGTTGTGAAAGAATTCAGGAACAACTATTTGCATATCAGTATACCGAGATACATTGTATGCACCGGACAACAAAGAGTCACATGCCTAATACAGAGTTGTCTGTTTATGTGTTTCTTTAGCATTGTTGTCAAAGGGAGAGATAAACAATATGATAACCGAGGAGATTACTGAAAAATCTATCTAAGAGAGAGATAATCTGAGAAAGTCAGGGAGAGTTTTGAAGATTTGTTGCTGAGAATAGAAGGAATCTGAGAACTGGAAAGATCATATCTATAGAGGAAAGTCCACTTGCAATGCTATCATGTAACGTAGTGATTAAACATATTAAGCTAGGGAGAGCTTACCGAGCTACAACATTTGCTTACAGAGTTGTAGAATACATGTTTGGTATGTGTATGGTATATTTAATATTGCTTGAGTTGCCATCAATGCCAAAGGGAGAGATTGATGAACTACAACTGATTGTGAACCTGAACTACAAGTGATTAGAGATCACCGAGCACTGAAGTGTTATGTAAGATAATTGAATCACTCATTATGTTGTCATTGATGTCAACTAGTCTTGACAGTACTTATCATGGTAGTTGCAAACATCTAAACATTTGTGAAGAGGAGAGAAAAGATGAAGAACCAAGATATCTACATGGAGGAAGATGGATATGACAGATGAGGATAAGGAATACTCTTGGTAACTTATTGATGAGTCTATGACTTCATATTGTTGACTTGATTATGTTACATTAATCTGTTATGAAGATAGAAGAAAAATGTTACAAAGCAGTGCGGTCGGTTAATAAAGCATTCCAGGATACACCGAGTTAGTGTAGTGTATACCGGGCGACAGTATCAATCGAGCTTGTGCTCACCAATGCATTTATTTGTTAACCGAGTATGGACAAAAGAACTAAATGATTAGTTTAGCTGACATAAATTGATGAGCTGTAAAGTGTATGATTACGAGGTGGAAAGAAAAAGTTTGTTGTGAGATCTACGACTAACAAAATTTGAAGAAGATCTAAAGGATGGAATTGAAATGAGTCATTGACACAACTGCCGATGAAGGTTTATGCGATAAAATCAACAAACGAGATTAAGTGACAAAATTTGATGGATGAAAAGAAAACAATTTACTTGTCTATTTAAGAGACTAGGGTTTCACAGTGAAACTCATGCCGGAAGGAGACTGCAGAGATATCGCATGAACAAGCTTCATGCATGCCTGATCACACTGGTTGAAGAAGAACTGAACTGCAGAATAGTACCGAGCGTCATAAAGCTTTACCGAGGGACAGTAAGTTATTGAATGTTGATGATCTAAGTAGAAACATTGATTAGAGGATTGTATGGACTTAGAATAGATCTAAACATTTGCAAATCAAGTCGTATTGTAATTAGATCACCTACTATTTTAGTTTAACCATTGTAACATATAAAATCTCTTAACCGAGTGGACTTGAAAGTCTTATATGTCATTCATAGAATGTCCATTATTATCCTGTCAACCCCATAGTGAATGCTGGTTGGACGATAATTGTTAGTGTCAAATCTTCTAACAAGGTCACACCTTACAGTGTGTTTTGTAATCTTTAACAGGGTTGGATCTTCACCGAGCTGACTTCAGAAGAGTGAAAAGTTTTTGAGTTATTGGTCCTAGGTGGTTTTTCCTTTTGTAGGGTTTCCACGTTAAATCTTTTGTGTTATGTGTTTATGTGGCGATTGTTTGGTTATCATACTTTACATGTTGCATATTTGATTTGGTCGGTAATCACTATGAGCAATTAACTGGTAATCGGTAATTACACAGACAATTAGTATTTTATGTTTATCGAGCTGCAGAATTAGCTGACTTTGTTTTAAGTGATACATTTTGTATTTGGGACTGTGGACAACTGATTCACCCCCCTCTTAGTTATTCTAACATTAATCCCATTGCCAATGACCATTGACCCTAAATTTTATTGGGTGGAATATTTTGTAGGTTAAAAAGCATATTTTTGTCATTGTAAATAAATTTTTGGTGGTCAATATTCTAGGGAATATTCTCCTTAGTGCTAACAAATGAAGATTCCTTCAAAAGTGAATGTTCCATAAAAGATTCTACTAAGCTTTGTATGTAAGAAGTATTTTGGTTAGTCAAAGCATATTTTAGCAACTAGTGGATGTTGGTGTTATTATGACATCATCCACCATTTTTGAATTTTTGCCCTTCTTTGTTTGCAGCTTGAATTTAGCACTTAGGTTTCAAATGCTCACGAGTTTGGATTCTAATTGTCCATTTTTTAGCAATTAGTTTTTGTGGGGTAGAATTTTGTGTTATTCATAGTATTCTAGATGTTTTTTGTTTTGTTGTGAATATTATTCTCATAGATTTTATTTAGTAGTTCTCATTTTGTGAAGGGCTTCATTCTCACTCCTATGATGACACTCTTTGATACATTGTTTTTGAAAGTGCACAATTTTTCATGTAATTTGTAGTGGTGCAATAAAATTGGTCACATTTTGTACAAAATGTACATCACTTCAATGACAAAATTTGGCATTTGCATTTACCAAAATCAAGACCACTTTTTGTTTGTTTGTTTGTTTTTGTTTTTAGGCAAATGACATTTGCAATTGCACTAATTATGGTGCTAAACTCATACATTGTACATTTTGAGTTTGCTCTCTTTGGATGAATATGCACCCTTTACTTATATTAGAAGCTCAAGATCTCTATGAATTTGCAAGCATCTAATCCCATACTTATGAGCAATATTCAACTACAATTAAAGGGCCTCATATTCTACAATATTATTAACACATTGAAAGGTTAACCTAAAATAAAATTTGTGCTTCTCACCACCTAAAGATGTTAGAACTATGCCAACATTGTTATCATCTTTTAAGAAAGCTCCAATAAAAAAACATGGTCCAAAGACTATTTTTTAAGCTCTTTATGAACATTTGGTAGGATAGGAATAACCACATCATCACAAATACTTATCATATGCTTAATACTAATATTAAAGAGGTTTACATTATCATGATACTTATACCTCACCTGAATGTTGTCCTAAAATTTGTGTTCCCTATCTAACCTCAAATTCTCACCATACAAAGGATGGTAGCAGTAGATCATCTATATTGTTCTATCAATAGAAGTTCTCCACTTGTGTGATAACAACATTCCCCACTTAAGAGGGTAGTGCACTACAATAACATCCATCATGAGGACCTTGTTAGGGAAAGTAGCTAGTTAAAGTTCTTCGTCACTTACTAATCTGACGACTTTCACCTCTAAAGAGTCCATAGAAAAACATTTAACATGGAACTTTGACACTTGTAAACCAAGTTGGACCATTAGACCATTTTTTTCTCCTCGTGTCATATTAATCAACATTGATATTCCTCCTTCTAGGAAGCTAGTCTATTAAATTATTAGAAAAATATTGGGATTGGTCTCTTAGGCCACCAAAAGCATTACATCTTCTTGAGGTTCCAACATTCTATGTATTATTTGGTCCAAATGAACTAATTATATCCTTTAATTTCATTTATTACATTACTTGCATTATTTTATTGTGAAGATTGCTCGTCTCCCAGCCCTTTTCAATCCATGGTAAACAAGTGTTGCAATCAAACTAGGTTTGTACAACATATTTGCTAGCCCCTAGGGGGGGGGGGGAGTTTTTCTTGAAATTGTACTTAGTGATGCAACCCAAACTAGTAGTTGTAAAACACTTATCAAACTTAAAATTCTACAAATGACACTAAACAATTTACCAATTGCAAATCCTTGATAATGACACCATTATGTTAGGTCTCAACATCATTGCTCCACTTTCTTATACATGATTTCACTCACAATTAGTGTCAACCCTGGCCTTGTGAGTTAAATCTTGTACCAAAAAGTAGAGTAGTGATTTTGAGACCTAATACCTCTTATATAAGGATTGAATTTGAAGATTTCCTTACACCTTAATCAAATCCTAATATTGAGTAGATAGTGATAAACAATCTATAACAATGGTGTTGGATGTTGATTTAGGAAGACAAGTCTATGCATTAGACTTGCAAAGTATTAACAATGTATACACAAATATATTGCACTGAAAATGCTCTCATTTTCAATCAATCTATAATGAGTTAAGATTATTACTTTAACTTCTTAGCACAAATATTCATAAATTCCACTCATTCTCAAAATTGTTAACTTTAGAATGCAAATAATTTACAATTTTAAAAATAAGAATGCAATCTTATCTTAAAAATAAAATCCGCATTCATAATATTTTCTAAGATAACAATACTATGAAAAATCTAACATATATAGGCATGAAATAACTTAAGATTGAATCTCAAGTCATCAATTATCCAAAAATATAATCAAAACACACTAATCCATATAGAAATTGATATGAAAAATTCACCCCAAATGCAAGTTAATGTGTGAAAGCGTAGCCATTCTTGTGAAAAGACATGCATAGAAAGGTAAGAAGAATTGGGGACATTCCAAAGGGCAAATCAGGCGGCTTTCGTGAGTTCACGGGATAACTTGAGCTTTTGCCTCGTGACTTAAGAAGGGTCCCTCCCCTTTTCATTCATCGCCCCGAATCTTCTTGTAATGGGGAAAATCCCTTCACGTGCAATTTATAATGCCTCACTCACAAGACAAAAATTATATGCTTGCACGCCTCTATTATATACGGTATAAAAACATGGTATATCCTATTATACACTATGTATGGCGTGGCCATCACCTTCCCAAACCTATAATGGCACACACCAAATATAGTTGCATTTATCTAGTCTCATTGCTTTTGACATCAATGGGCACTGAGCTAGTGGAAGACATTATTGTCAGGGATGAAGAACCCCACTGACAAGTAAGTTCTCCAAACACTTGTTTACTATCTATTGGAGACCCAAACAGAGCTTGCGTTTGCATTTTTAACCTAGAATATTATTATTATTTTAGCATTTCATTATGTAGAAAAGTTTATTGATTAATATGCATTGTGATTTAGATAGTTGTGTTTTAAGAGATGTTTTAAGATTTGAAGTTTTCTACATAATACATTGATTGGTCATCACCTAACTAAAAGAAAAAGGAATTAAATTATTTTATATTCTAGATGTGCATTTACACCACAAAAATATATCATGTCATTCATTTTATGTACTTATACTGATCATGGTGTTAATCTTGTAAATGTTGTTTGATAATCATTAGGAACTTGAGTAAGAATAAGGAAGCCTAACATTTCAACTCTCACACATGTGCTCTTCAACACCACATTTAATCGCATATATATTAAATATAGATGAATCAAAATTTGTAGTTATCAGACAATTTAAACTGATTTTGACAATGATAGAATCGTGGGATAATAAGTTAGGATCATTGGTATGATTACATTCAGAAGTTCAAGCTTGAAGGATTAATCATTTGTAATTTTCTATGCATCTTCTCAATCTTAGATCTGATACACAACCAACTTATGACACAATCAATTGATCAAAACATAATAAGATAGATACATACATGTTCTTAATATTTTTCTTTGTTACTTTTTAAAATATCATGTATGCAAGTCAGCTTATTCTATTCAATGTTAATTATAAAATGATGAATTTTTTGACGAAGAGACTAATATTATAACTAGGCTACAACTTACAACCAAACATTTAAGATATATAAGCAATATGTGATCATACAACCCCGAAGTTAGATCAATAAAGCTAGGAGTAAGATAAATGTACAACTCAAAAAAAATGGAAATAATTGCAACAAAATGAGAGCATGGACTTACAAGGTAGACAACTATTAAACTAATCATTCAACAAAATAAAAAAAGGAAATAATAATACTTATGCTACAAGGGAAACATCAATATTTGGGATGTCTTGCCCATCAAGATCACCCTGCCCACCACCTAGTAGCTTCTTATATGCTCAAATGATCCTAGCTAGAGTAAGAGAAATATTATATCAACTTTCTCTATATCTTCATATAAGTGAGTTTACATGTTCGTTAATGGTGATATTGCAAGAGCTAAGAGAGGGATTTTCCCTTGATCAAGAGGGGCACATCCATGTCACTAAGATGACATGGAAGATTGATGCACAAAGGCGAAGATAACTCACTTGGACTACAAGGCAAAGGTGGTGGAGGCATGTCTATCGAGAGTATTGTTTAGTTGATAGTGATTGTGGCAGAGTGGTAGTTTTGTAGTGGTTGCAGAGGTAGTGTTTAAAAGATTCAAAGTGGCTACATTGTTAGTCTTGAGGAGGGGAAATAGCATGATGTGAGATTCTAATCATTGTGTAAGGAGCATTCCCTGAATGATCATCAAGGGTCTAATGTTGCTAGAGTTTTCATGCAACCTTACTAGCTTGAATTTGAATCTACATGAGCACATTAGATATCATCAACAATTTGAAGTGAATACAAAAGTTTGTATACATAATAAAATGAGAAAATTAATAAAATTTGTCTTTCGACATACAAGAAATAATTTCTAATCTAATAGCACATGTCATAGATATTTTTTTCATAGAAAACTTGGTCCTATCACCAAAGATATTTTGAAAAGTAAAATTGTTAGGCCTTAGATGTTATAAGAAATCATAAATCCACAACTAGAAATTTTGTGCATGAGCAAAAAACAAAAAAAATGATGAAGGGTTTCTAATTTCTCACAAAACAAGCATGCTAGATTATAACAACTAAGATGAATCAAATAGGTACCAATAGAAAGACCTTAGCATAACACACATAAGGAAATATGGGAAAATTTAGGCTCCATAATGACTTTCCAAACCATGTGAAAATACTTAGTGTAGATAAAATATGATAACTATAGAGCCCACATGGTTTCAAAATTTGTACCATGAAAAGTTTAGGTGAAGACCATTTTCCTCATTTCATTGGAGTGTAATTACAAAAAGAAGTATTAGTCAATGGGCCCTTGGTCTACTGGTGACGTTAAAAGGTTCTTAATGAGCCTGCCAAGGCTCAAGTCTTGTTGAGGGTGTGGCTCCAACATCAAAATAAGGGATGAGGTTGAGACTATGCCCCAAATGAATTTACCAAAATGGATACCCCTCAATCCTTGGCTCTTAGCTGAAGAGATTCATCCCAAGGCTCATGCTCCCATATCGAGTAGCTAAAATAGTTTCATCGATGACCTCCATAAAAAAGAAAAAGTATTAACACACCATTTCCATTAATGTTATCTGATTTCCACAATCGATGTTGATTTTCTTGATTACCTTCTGGATTTAATTGTGTAAGAATTTTTTAGCATAAAAAATTCTTACACAATCAAATTCAAAAGTTAATCAAGAAAACACCATTTCTAGTCCATTTACCAATGCTAGAGATTAGATATATATTGTGCGCAAGTGTTAGAAAATTATGACCTAAATTATATCCTAGTAAAATTATTGGTCAATTTTACTTTGTCCTAAGGCCAAGAGAGCCAAGTAGAATTAACCTTGGCATAGGGAGCTTGGAGGTTCATAATCTCACTTTTTGGGAGTAGTAGCCAATTGCTTATATTGAGAAAATATTACAGGAGACCACCATATAGAATAGTAGTTGACAGATATACTATTACAAAATCCACCTCCATAATAATTTAGTGTATTTATTTAAATCAATAATAGATAGAAAATTTAATTAAAATAAACTTAAAATCTTGCTTAAGATTATTTTGTTTCCTTTTAACTATATTTGTATTTTTAATATTAATTCAAAAAATAGCATCTAAATAATAGAATTCTTTGAGGCAATGAGTGAGATGAAAGCACTATCTTGTATTTATTATGTCAAACCTTGGGCTTATGTTTGTTGAGTTATAGTTATATTTAACAAGGATAAATTGACATGCACATTACTTTAATATATAAAATCAAAGTTATTGATATTATTTAGAAAATAAATTTAAGATTTTATTTTGTAAGTATTATAAGAATAGTGTCACCTTTTTAAACTAATAATTAATTCATGTTAACTTCATATTAAATGTTTATTTACATTAGATGTAATGTACTTAGAAATATCAAAGAGATCCAATCATATACAATATAGAAATATATTGTACATCCAAACTTGTGGACTGAACTTACAAGTATAAAATAGTAATGAATGAAACATATCTCTAAAATTTATGATAGAAATAAAGAATTATATTTATGTGAAATTATAATTAATTGACTGGTTGAATGAAAATGGTTAAAATTATATTAGTGGTGAAATGGTTGCTTTGTGCACATAATGAAAGAATTAAATGAACCATCTACTAAATTCTCACATATATGCCACCTATTTTTATCAATGATTTATCAAACATGACTACTTATAACCACTTACATAACATCTTTTAATAAACAATAAATTTACAGAAAAAAAGTAACTCATTTATATAACAAAGCATGAAATGCTTTGTCCAAAAGATTGAAGATCAAATGGAAGTTTTATCCATATTTTTCATTGATTTGTAAATGAGTATAATAAGCCAAATCACCTAAAATTTCTCTCATATACATGTGCAAAGTGCAAAGTGATGATTGAAGAATATTACACTAGATTAATTTATGTAAAATACATGAATAATAAATTATTATATTCTAATACTTCTAATTGAGAAGATTTATTTTGAATATTCTTCTTATGAATTTATTAATGAAGTCAACTCAAAAAAAAAATGCCCAATCTTTAAAAAAAAACATTTTTCTCATCAAAAGATTCACCATAAAGAAAATAAGACTCTGAAAATAAGTTGAGACATCTGTATAGCTGTAGAATATCCTTCTTACTCGATAAGTCATCATAAATGAAATACTTGATAACTCAACATAAATGAAAGGAGAGTCACTAGACATTGGTTGGAAATAGTTTTTTCCATCACACATTGAAGATTCGTCAAAGAGTATATAACATATTTTTTTCCCCATCTAATTGAAAGGAATCACCATACTACTTTTTCCTTAAAATTTTTCATCTATTTCCCTATCATATTTTGGTGTCTCATGTATATGAAAAGTAGATTTATTAATCATTCTCTCAAATGTATTCAACACTATTTTAATTGATTCTCTTGAATGTACCTTCAATTTCTTTAATATTATTTTTAATTTAAGATTTTTATGATGAAAATAAGCATCTATTTGTAGATCTATTATCTCTCTCATATATTATTATAATTACTTATATGAAATATATTTGAATTCAATTATTAACAAAAAATAACTCTTCAATTAGATTTTTTAATAAAAACTTGAGACCTATTGAAATCAAGGTGCTAGAGATTATAGTTTTTAAGATACCTTCAATTTCTTTTGTGGTAGCTACAAATCCACCTTATATTTTCTTGAATTTAACAATTTTGACTTTATTTAATTTTTGGTCAATTTTTCTCTGCTTAATTCAGGTGTACTTCTTTGTAGTACACACAAACTAAGGGGACACCATTATATATTATTACTATTTTTTAGTTAATGTGTAGTCTTATAGGTGACACATTAGATTCTCCCAATTTATAAATTTTATATTCTTTTTACTGTATATTATTGTATCTATATTTCTACTTTTGTGTGTATGCATACACACCAAAGTGATGGAAAAAATAGATGACAAAAGGTTGTTACCAAATTCTTAACATCATACTTATCATGGAAAATATCACAATTACAATTTTATCTCTATGATAAGATTATTGACACAAACTTATCTCTTCCTTTTAAAATTTGAATATTTTCATTTAAGGTCAACGATCTTGGGATTTGACTATTATGCATTTGTAGGCACACCAAAATTTTGAATTATTCATGCAAGCCTGTGTATTGTACATCATTCTAGGATAATTGTACATCATCAAACAATTAGGTAGCATTCACAAAATTACAAAAGACTATTTTTCATCTTAGATAGGTAACCATGCATTAGCCATCCTTTACTAGCATCATCAATAATAAATTTAAGCAACATCCATATCAAAGCACTCTTAAAACACATTTTTTTTTACATAATCATGTGTTGTCTTGCATTGCATATTGATAATTAGCTCATTAAATTTATTACCACTTCACAACAACACCCATTGTTCCTCTTATCTATTTTATTTTTTACTATTTATTATTGAGGCTCGACTAAGGCATAATAAAGTCTTACATTAAACCTTTGTGTAAAAATCCTCATGGTGCTACTTAACACCATTATCTTCATCACCTTAGATAAAATTACAAGAGAAGGAATTACATGTACTAAAATTTATATTATAGTTAGTATAAGATAACAAAAAATTACACCCTTATACATTATTGTTTTTGCAATCACATCATAGAGACTCAGTTTCTCATGTTTTAGTTATCTTAATGCTTTGACCTAGAATCTAAATATAGATTATAGGTATCAATGTTTAGTCACAATGTGAAAATAACCAAAATTCACCATTCATAGAATTCAAAGTACACAACCACAAAATATTTTATTTATTTTTTAGCACATGTTGAATTACAACCTCTATTTGCTTACTTCAATTGATTAATCTTTCTTAATTCCTCTATATATACCTAGAGCATTTTAAAGCACATTTAATATGTTACATCTTTATATATTTTATAATAGAGTTCATTTTATTTCCCTTCATCATATAATAACTAGGATTAATAAACCTTTGAATAGATTCTCACATAAGCCACCTACTCTCATTATGTTCTACCTAATACCACTACTTGCCATTACTTATATTTACACCATTGATAAATAGAGCTTCATAGAAAAATAAATCACTACATTATGTAACAAACTATGCTATTTTTAGAAAAACAATAGAAAATATTTTTTAATAAATTGTCTATGTAGTAATGTAACTCAATAAAGTAGACAATCCTTTTAAATTTGTTTAATATATGACTTAAATGCTCATAGTTTTAATAAAGTATACAATATTTTTAATCAAGAAATGAAGGAATATCATGCGAGTTTACACAAGTGACTTAAGAAAGGACGTTATAAATATAATTAATCAATTTCTTGATTATTTTGATAGGCATAACTAGAATGCTAACAAAGAATTGTAATGGAATAAGTGACTGACATAAATCTCTTAACATAAGTTTGGCAATCAAATTTGATAAAATAACCAAATTATCTTAAATGCATCTATATACAAGACATCAAGAGATATCAATCTTGAGGCATCTATCTAAAATATTTTGAGTCCAAAAGAGACACCTTGAGACTAATATCTCTCATTATATTTTAGATGGATATATTTATAATATTATAGCTAAAGTGAATGACCTATAGTGGATGATACATGAACATAGATGTCTACGAACCTACACATAAAAATAGCTATGTAGATGCAAGTGAAGCATATGAAAGAATTGAGGTTCATATAAAAAACTAAGAATTTAAAATGAGCACCCTTGTGACACATGTGTATGCATATTTAATGTTAAAAAAAATTAAGATCATTACTTACCTCAAAGGGACCAATATAAAATATTCATAAGAGAGAACCCTAAGGGCTACAAATTAGATAAGAAAATCTAAGAAGCAAGTAAGGTACCTTCTATTTAGCCTCTTGTAACAGCCAAGAATAACACAAATATAATTAGTAATATAAATATATCTCTAATCCTCGTAATGGTAGCTTGAAAACAAGAATATTCTTGATGATGACAAAAGATGAGTGAGATATTGAAAATATGTAAGCATGATACCCAATATGTGAGGGTGAATTAGGGAATACTTCTAGTACATCCAAAGGAAGACACTATCCAACACACCTACCTTCAACACAAGTTTATCCATGTAGCTCTCTATAATTTAAAATAATATCTAAGAAGTGATCAACATTTTATGGTAGTCACATGTAATGGATCACATTTAAATATAAACTTTTGAAAAAAACCCAAGAATCTCTAGCTAGGATATTGAAACAATGTCAGTAGAAGTAGAAAACTCCTTATATTTATAGATAAACAATAATACCCCAGAAATATCTTGTAATAAATAGGCTTGAAATAGTATGAAGTGATATTCAATCTCCATTCTTATATATAATAATATATATTGCTTTTACTATTAATTTGGTCTCATTCCATATATAATTAATTTGGGAAGATCCTCAACTTTCTATAAATAATTATGACATGTCTAATTAATGCATACAATATAGTTATCAATGTTGACATCATCCATAATCTATAAAATATGTTTAAACAAGAAATCCATAATGGGTTTAGGAGGATAAGGTAGAGCTTTTTAGGATGCAAATGCACCACTATAAGTATCACTATTGGAAAATTAAGCTAGGGGAAGAGAGCATAAAAGGACATTTAAAAATATCAATATACAATCAATCAAAATACCAATAAAATAAAGAAATAAAATTGTCTTAATATTGTTACTATTTAATATACTTTGTAATTGTTCTTTTTAGTATGTTGACGACGTTTCCCATTTAGTTTCATGCCCACATTAATGGGAATGTATTAAAGTAATAACATATCTACAAGTGGAATACTGTTGTGCTAGGTTTGGTTTGTGGTTGGATCATTATCTATCTTCATTGTAGCCTCATTTAAAATGATACCCATACATTTACTACTTATACTTCCCTAATTCACGTCAACTAGTATTAATTTTTATACATGCACTACCTACCTCAAGATCACTACCTCACCCTTGCGAATCATTTAAGAGTAACTTAAGGTTGATCTAGGTCAATCCTAAGGTGAATAAAGAAATCCATAAAATTAAAATTGTAAACTTTCTATACCTCTTTTCACTAGTTATTTATGACAACCTAACACATGTTTCATGCAACATGTCACAATGTTATCATATTTAAAGATATTTTGCGTGCATTAAAATACATGCTTGAAATAATGCACAATTGTTAGAGTGCCCTTTGAGTGCAAACGTCAATAAAGGAATCAAAAGTACATCATCATATTGACCATTTATGTCTTTACAAATTATCTTCAAATTTCTCACTATAAGTGATTTTGTTTCAAAGGGCTTGATCTATGAGGACTAATTCAACTATCAATTTAACAAGCTCCTTAACAATGGATCTGAACACCACCTTGATAGATTTAGACATGTAGAAGGTGAATAGGTCTTCAATCACATTTTTGTACTACTTAGTTCAATTCTTCAAAACATACCAAGTTCTTGACAATTAGGATCAAACTCAAGGGACTTACAATTGATCTATATCATTTTTTGTGGTAATTTAGACTTTGAGACATTCACTAATTTGAGACAATTAGTATTTTGATAGTGATAAATTTGTATTATAAAGCTATTTAACTCATCTACCTCTTATTCAATTGTCACATTATTTAAATTTATGATTTTATCTAATTTTATTTTTTAAATTAATTATATATACTAATTAATTACCTTATAGAATTGACCTGAATAATTTAATTAAATCAATTTTTAATCGAAAAAAATCTCATCCTTTCATCCTCCTTCAAAATTTCTAAATTCTCTTTTAAAAATAATTTTATAATAGTCTTTAACACATATATTGAGAAGAAAACTTCTATTTAGACTATACACATTACCTCTTTAATAAAAACAATTAACATTTAATTCATATGAAAACAATCAAGTGCACCTAAGTGATAAGATAAAAGACACATATATTGAGAATAAAACTTCTATTTAGACTATACGTATTAGCTCTTTGAAAAATTTAATTAACATTTAATTCATATGAAAACAACAAAGTATACTTAAGTGATAAGATAAAAGACACACAATAAAAATATAATTTAATTTCTTAAAAAGAAAAGAATAAATCATAAAGATAAAAAGAATACCACAATAAGAATAGAATTAATTTCCAAAAAACTAAAACCAGGAACATTTAAATGATAAGATTAAAGACATACGATAAAAATAGAATTTAATTTCTTAAAAAGAAAAGAATAAACCATAAAATTTATTTTCTTAAAAGAAAAGAATAAACCAAAAAGATATAAAGAACACTACAATACGAATATATGATTTAATTTCCAAAAAACTAATAATCACTTCTTATGACAAAGACCTCATTCATATCCAATGAAATAAACTATTGGCAAATTAATTTATTTTATAAATAATTAATCACATAAATTTAATAAATTGTTAATTTAACCCAAGAAAAACTTGTCATCATATTCCATTCTATCAATGACATAATAAGAAAGCTATATGCAATCTATCTAATTTATAATTATTTATATTTAATTGTAAATCTAATTCAAGCCTTTCTAATTCTAATCAATTAAACAATAATTTAACCTAGTGTGTCATCATATCCCATTTTATCAATGACATAATAAGAAAGATATAGACAATCTATCTATTTTATAATTTTTTATATTAAATTACCATGATCTTTTTCTTTTTTTTCTACAGGGATATCCCTGCGACCTAGCCCAATGCCCAACAACCTGTGTACATGTGGGAACTAGGTCGAGACTAGTCTCCTAAGGGGTGAGATCAGTCGCCCGCAAGTTGTCCCACCCTTTCAAATCTGGGAGGAGATCAAACCCAAGACCATGAGCCATCCACCCACAACCTCAAGCCAACTTGCCTACCCGTACAGACAAATTATCATAATTTGTATACAAGAAATTTTCATAAAGACAATCATCATAATCTAAATGTTTAAAATCTAATTCGAACCTTTCTAATTCTAATAAATCAAATAGTAATATTATAATACATTTTACTCTCAATTATCTGGACATCCCTAACATGATACTAAAAAGATTTGACACTCATGACCATCCCAAAATAAACATGTATCCTCAACTAGATTATAATGAATTGTAGAAATTTGATTTTTGGTCTTGTCAGCTACAAACATTATCCGTTACTATCTTTCTCAACTATAATTTTTCCCATCTTTGAAATTGAACCCATTCAATCCCTTAATTAAAGCAACTAGATTATAATGAATTGTAGAAATTTGATTTTTGATCTTATCAGCCACAAACATTATCATTATCCGTTACATCTTTCTCAACTATCTTTGAAATTGAACCCATTCAATCCCTTAATTAAAGCAAATAAATAAGACAACATTTCGCGAGTCATTATCCCGTGACCGAGTTATCGGGATATTGATTGACGACTTTATTGAAATTAATGAATGTAAGTTTTGGTTAGTGTTTATTGGCCGACCCCACACATCGCTTTGACTTAAAATAAACAAAAAAAACCTGCCTTGGGGGATTCACCTGCCCTCGATATTTGAACACACGTTCGGTCTTTCCCCCTGTCGTCTAACTATTGGACGTTACTTCCCACCATTGCAACACCTTTTTTTATACTTTTAAATTAACGGTCTGTTTTTTTTGGCTTGTTTTCCAACGTTAGAAAAACAATTTATTTTTAGTGCACCTTTTATAATAAATTATCTAACAATTTATTTTTAGTGCACCTTTTATAATAAATTAGTATGTAGTTCATTAATTATAAATGATTTAAATTATTATTGATTAAATTTTAATAAGATGATAGTAGATGTCTTTGGATGTTAGTGTGGCGATTTAAATACTTCTTTGATGAAGACTTCATCAAGGTTCAAATTTTTGTTGGGCAATTGGACTTGTAGGCCTAGCGTCTTGGGTGGACCATTAAGTTCACATGTTTGAACAAATGAAGTGTTATGCATGCTTTTAATGATTTTATATTATTATTCAAAATAAAATGAATTTCAATTAAATGATATTAAAATTAAAATTTTTTTAATGAAAAAGTGAATATCATTTTATAAATAAGTTGTATGCAAGAGGTTGAAATATCAGTGTTTTTGAATGGTTTTGACATATGTAGTTAAGAGATCTATGTTGATTGTCATTTTGAATAATTCTTCTCAATATGGTAATGGTAATGCTCAATAATATTGAGGGAAGGTCTCCATTTAGCTAATTTTGCCTAGCATGAGCTAACAACAATTTGTGGAGCTGGTGGCCCCATAGACAATAACATTGACTACTTAGTTTTATGCAATCCTCTTAAATGATATTTTTAAATCATGTTTATTGCAAGTAATCTAAAGGTAAAATTGTAGGTAAATAAAAAGGAGACAACAAAATAGCCAAGCCACGTCAGTTTCCCTTGTTTATATGATCATTAAATTTTGTTACTTATTTCCAACCTCTTGCTTATTTTAGATTTTTAAGCAATGGTTACCCCACTAGAGTACAAAAAGATTTTCCCTTTTCCTTTTTCCACAATTAAAAATTTGTATGGGACACTTCATCTACTTAAATTTAAGAAGAAATTGCACTTAAGCAGCTGTATGGAAACATGAGGTTGTTTTCAATTTTTAAGCAACTACTCCACTAAAATATCAAAAGATTCCAATTTATCATTTCTCCTAAAAAATTTACATGAGAGAACATTCCAAGACTTAAATTTAAACAAAAAATTGTGCATAAGTAGTTGCAAGGGACATGTGGTTATATCCTTCAATTTCATTTTATTTTAATGATCTAAGAGATGTTTATATGAAAAGTCTTTAATTGTTGATTTGGCCTTTCAGTGAGCATTAATGAGATAATGACTAATTTCTAGAAAAGTCAAACTCAAGAATGAGAATATTAGAATTTGAAATAAGTAGACTAAGTGCACTATGTGTCAATGTGATAATGGCCAAATCTTGAGAAAGTTAGCCCAAAAGTGAGAAAATTGGAATTTCAAATAAGTAGATTGAATTTCCCATGTGATCCAGTTTGAAAATTTGACTCCACCATATAATATAGTCATAAATAGAATTCCATTTGCTAGCAAGTCTATATAAACTAAAGTTATTTTATTTTTAATAAATGATTTTAGATTTTTTTTATTTTGATTCAATTGTGATGACTTATCATTATTTTTTTTTTGTGTTGAAAAAATTGCATGAAGAAGGTTACGAAGGAGGGTTCTTAATAAACATCCAAAGAAGAAGAATTAACCAAATACTTGAAATCTATCCAAACAAACTACAACAATGGATACAACTAGTCAAAGGCCTAAAGAAAGAAATGTTCAAAACCAAACAACAAAGTACATTACAAAATGAACTTGAATTTTTTTGTAGCTATCTAGAACAAATGACGTTTACTTTGTGTAGTTGAAGTAATTGGAGGTTGGTCTTGTCCTAAAGAATGTTGTTCCTATCTCGGTCCTTGGTAGCCCCTTGCAGTTGAAAAACAAGCAAGACAACTCAAAATAATATGTCAAAGAAAAACCTTAAAATTTATTCTTCATGATGAGCTAAATGATTAGAAAATATAGTCAAACATTCACCTTCCAATATTAAGTAGAGCAATACACCTCTAAGAATTTGCCTCTACATTGCTACAAAGACCATAACTCAAAATTACAGCTTTCCAACTTAAATCGTGATAAAAAAACAAGGAAATGACTGACAATAGCCTTCCATTTTTTTGAGCCTAGGAATAATTCCCCAAAAATGTATTTGAGACTCTCATGGTGGTGACAAAATGAACATTTAACTCATTGAACCATCATACATTTCAACTTATCTTTGATAAGTAGTTTGAAACGTAGGATTTTCCAAGCCAACATTTGAGTGTTGGCCTAAGCTTTAGACCTCCATATATGGGTACTCGATTTCCTCCATGTCTTTTCATGAAATATATAGTTACATTTCTAGTTTAGTGTTGGGTTTAAATGCATCTTTGGAAGGAGAGTTAAATAAATGTTCTTGAGAGGGAAGTAGGAGAAAGGGAACTTAAAAAGCCATGAACAATATTCACAAAAATCAAACATTATAACAACACACAAAGCTTCATAGTCAGTTAAACTCACACCTAAGACATGACAAAAATCAAGAATCGCTCAAACCTATTGTTTAACTAAAACATACTTAGAGGTTTTTGCCAAGAGGCCCAATCTAAAGTGTCAAAATCACATATATCACTGAACTTTCTCACTCCTTTTTTGAATAAAAAATATGTTTGCTTGGAAAATATGAAAAAAAGGGGTTGGTGATTGTATTGAATCAACTTATTCCACTAGATGGATGAGGAAGGAAAGTTGAACCCATTGTAACGATAATTTTTTTCCAATTTAGAAACTTGTAAACTGATTGTCGAGCCTTCTAGATGGATTGCAATGCGAAGGAAGCTCTCATTTAGAACAAAGGAGCAAGAAATAGCTTGTCAAGCCATCTCACCTCAAGCCATTTCTTTTTAATAACAATAATGTTGATTCTATGTCGAACCAAATACTAACAAGGTCCCTCTCCCTCAACAATCCTGACTATCCATTTAGCAGAGTGTCTTGGGATGAAACCCCAAACCAACTTTGATTTTGGGTTGAATGCAATGTTCAAAACATTATTTCCTATTCCATTTGGACCACAAAAATTGACGAATGATTTTGGTCAAGTCTTCATATCTCTTCATGGTGGACATTCAACAATAGGAAGAATACACATGAGAGGCAAGAAATATTCGATTAACGACTTGAATCTTGTCAACCAAGGACAAACATTTATTTCTCCAATTCCAAAGTTTATTTATTTTTAGCTTAGTAATAAACCACTTCCACATTTTGAAAGAGAAACACCCAACCTAAAGATAATACCCGTATATCACATGTTCTGTCCATGTTGGCTATGTTTCCATTCTTTAAGATTCCACATCTTCATATTATATCTTGTTGGAATTGAATTTGAGTAAGCATAAATCTAAACCACAAGGCTTTTTCCACAATGTTTCCATTTTTTAGGATTCCGTATCTTTATATTATATTTTGTTGGAATTGAGTTTTAGTAAGCATAAATCTAATCCACAATACTTCTTCCACTAAGTAGCTACAGTAGGGGGATCCAATTTATTAGATTCATTGAAGGGTCGGAGTTAACCGAACATGCCTACCCAAGTGTAAACCTCGATGAATAGCCTCTATATCACATACCATCATCTTCACCAATTATACCCAATAGCCTCTATATCACATACCATCATCCTCACCAATTATACCCAGTCAATTGAAATACCACCTTTTAACATTAAATTAATTCCAATAAACCTTATCAAAACCCACATATAACATAACCTTATATTAAAGAAAATTTACACTAGGAAAGAGACATGACTAGAGTAACAAAATTTCAACAGTTTTGGCCCCCACGATGAAGAAAAAAAGCTTCACTCAACGTCCAACCGAAAATGAGAAATTTAGAAAAATTGATAAGGACCCTTCCTCTTCAGCGGACATTTTGTCGGCGCAAAATCTCCCTTACAAATTTTGGAACAGTACTCCTGACTTGTCACGAGAATTAAGAAAACAGAATCGCATTTCTTATCACACACATAACAAAAAGCTGTCCCCGTTACAGACGTAGATTGCAGGGTGAACCGTATAAAGCTACAGGAATGGCAATGCCAGAGCAAGTATAAATTGATGGCTAAAGATTACAAATTCATTTCGGTCTGAGAGAATGGAGTCCAGTAGAACACAAGCAAGTGTTTTTGGTTTTTATGGTTTTCTCTTTGTTTGCAATATTTACTTTGCCGGCCGCAGGTCTGAATACTGCTGAATGCACGGTTATTCAGAGAAGAAATGATTTTTGTTCTGTTTTTTGTTTTGCAGGGGTTTCAAGTGCTGCTTTTGTTAGGATGTTTACTTTTGCTTGGGGTAAAAGTGGAGTCCCGTAGAAAGAGTTGGTCATGGAGCTACGATGCGCCTTCTTGCAGGGCGCAGAGTGTTACAATTGCCGAGTATGGAGGAGTAGGAGACGGCACCACTGTCAATACCAAGGCTTTTCAGAAAGCGATTGATTATCTAAGTGGATTTTCTGAAAAAGGAGGAGGTCAGCTTTACATTCCTCCTGGAAAATGGTTAACCGGAAGCTTTAATCTCACAAGTCACTTCACTCTTTACCTGCACAAAGATGCTGTGATTCTTGGTTCTGAGGTGAGTAATCCTTTTTGTTTTGTGTCCTTCTGTTCTTCTGTCAGACATTGGCTTGTCTGATCGGCTTCGAGCTACGCTTTCTCCTAGAATTATGTAAATTTTTCCCCTTTTAGTTACTGACTGATTAGCTACATTTTACCCAATTTTAACAAATTATTTCAGTCTAAATAAATTTTTAGTTCTAATATTGCATATTTATTGCTGTTTATTGTATTTTCCTTATTTTTCTTGTGATTATTTTGCGCACTCGTGATTCAAGCTAGACAAACCATTGTAATTGTAAGGGAAAGATGTTAGTGTCGCAACCCATGATCAGTTGGTTTCTGTAGCACTCTTGGTGCCAATCTTAAGAGCATAAAAGTTTTTAATTCGTGCAATGTCTACTTCACATTACACTTAGAATCTTTGACGTATTAGAAAAGGAAAAATATTAAAATCAAATAACAACAACATGACATGACAGTATTTTTATCATAATTACAGTTACCGTTTAGTTCTTTGTGTATTTTTAGCTTGCATATTCGCTTACACAGTTTATTTTTTCCTTTTGTTTGATAAATCTTGGGTGTGGTCATGGAGTGGCGTCTTTAGTGCACAGTGACGTAAGTTGCACATCCTAAAAATTTTGATATTTAGTTACGACTGGAATGTACTCCATGTTGATTATATCACACTCTAACCATATGTCATACTGGGATTATGGGATGCTTTATTGCTGGAAGAGGGTTTCGGGCCCAGGTCGTGTTCTTTCAGGTGTCGGCCATTGTCATCAATACGGCTCAATCCCTTCAACATGTTTATGTGAATTATTTTCATGTATTTGAATGCCACGTTGAATCCTATTCCAATATCATTTAGTTTTTGTGGAATGATTTAATTGAATTGATGCATTTATTCTTTATTATTTGAAAAAAAAATGTCATGGTAATTGCAACCAGTTTTATTGCCCATACTCTTATGGGCATTTTAACAGAGGGCTCCAATCTAGTTACCATCGTGGCAATAACTCTATGTTATCACTAGACAATGTCATACTTGACAGTTGGACTGTAGTGAATACTAGGATAACTTTATAATTTATTATAATTTGATTTAAAAATTATAAGGTTTGCTAAATTATTTCCCTTCATTTTACCCGTAAGGCGAAGTACATGAATTTTTGAACTCAAGTTTAATCTGATGGTTTTGTTGCTTTCATCTGCAAACCAAATATATCTAGATCTTGGTTATGTAGCTCAATAGGTCCATTTAGTTATTTGATTTTGAAGGCTAGAAAAGTCTCTTTGCTTCGTGGTTATGGAGAACTGAATGTCTATTTAGGTCATGTTTACAGAGAGCTAAATATATCTATACGAGTCTTGGTTATGGATTGCTGAGTATGTAAGAAAACTACACAATGTTTGATTCAAAATGTAAAATATTACAGTATCGGGTTTTCTTATATGTTCCTCTTTGATCATGTTTTTGAGTTAAGAGTCTCCTTCTATGTTGTTTTCTTGTTGAAGAGAATAAACTCTAGATCATGACTCCCAACAATCATCCTGATTCCAGGCACAAATATTCCTTGACTAACCATACATCAGGACTGAATTTCACCTATCCCACTATGATTATGTACAGTGGAGAAGAAGGCTAATATTCTGAGTAAACTATTAGCCCCGTTTCAAAAATACTTACTAAGGTGAATCAAAAGAGAAAACAAAGCAAAGAAGAAACCAATGGTTGATGGTCACCTTCGTTGGTACTTGTTTGGGTATTCAGTTTGATTAACTTAAGGAGTACCTTATGTTTTCCCTACACCTTTTGGATTGTCCAATTCTTATAGATCCACTTGTTTTAAATTTTTGATAACCAAGTGAATTTATTTGATGGCCCTTGTTTCCCTATGTCAAACATGAATTAGGCTTTGAGTCGTTGAATAAAAGCAATGGATCCATCTTCATTGTCTGTTGCTAGACAATATAGTAATATACCCAACTCTAGGGAGTAGGTTAGAATGATGCTCTGCCCACTTGTTTTTGGAATTACCTCTGTAACCAGGAGATGAGTCTCCACTCCCAAGACATGTCTCGGAGACTCTTTGCACTTCCCGAGTCTTCATTTTCGGCCGGAGACTTCACTTCCACATTTCCCATGCATCTGCTTTGGCCAAAGGCAGGTGAAAAGGTTAAAAACAAAACAAAAATGCTGTTTTACATCATTCAATAGCCATGGTGGATGAAGTGGTTGAACCAGATGGCCTTAATGGATTACCCCCAGTTCTACTACCACTAGAGGAACCTGAGTTTGAGAGATGATTATCTGGAGAGCATCATAGCTGAGGACCTTGATATGGATGATCAAAACGTTGAAGAGTAGATGATAGATTTATGATTTTTCTTTTTTATTTGCATATCAGCATCAAACTATTAATATTTTTTAATTTCAATATGCAATGATAATCTAACATGAAATATGTAGTGTAAGTTTGAAGTCTTTGACTCTTTGACACAATGACATTTGACAGTTTGATTTGTGTATTTAAACTTTAAAGTTAATGTAAAGCTTTATCAATGTTCTTATATTTTCAAAGTTCTATGTTAGGATATTTTTTGGAAATAATTTTAATATATTAAAAAATATTTGGTGTATTTGGCATCTCCAAGTACCCCGTCTCCTATATTTCAAAATTAGCTGTACCACTACCCGGACTAGTCTCCGAAATCTTTAAGTACCCCTGCCATCTGGCGACCTTGTTAATTACTAATTCAATTTCCATCTTTGTTTTTAACTTTCTTTTTGTTGTTCAATTTCTTATCAAATATTTTTTTCATGTGAGTTTGTTAGTATGGTGCTCACTCATGGTGTGTCTTTCAAGGATGAGTTTTGGTTTCTGTAACTCCATTAGTATTTGGTGCTCTTCAGAGGGCCTGTTAATTTATCAACATACAAAAAGTTTAACATGCACTAGTTACTGGACTGTTAACAACTAACAAGTAATGCTAGCATAAGCTTATTTGTTATGCTCAAAATTACTAAATATTTTCTTGTTGTTTTCACTTAGTGTTTGTAGTTTTATAATGGACTCATCAGTGTTTGTTTTGAGGCTCCTTGAAGGCATTGCCCCTAGATAGGAAACTTGGGGGAGATAGCCTTGAGTTACATTCTTAGTTTAGGGCCCTTAAAATAGATTTACAAAGAGAATGAGCCATAGGAATTGATGTGGCCTCCATATTTGGTTGGGAAGTACTATCTTGCGTTTGCTCTAGTCCAAGAATAGAAGTTATATTCTGATTAGTCACGTCATTCACCCACTTTGAGGTTAACTGCAATACATCAAAGTCGTTCATCCTGCTTGATTATATTATAGCAGCTTCCCTTCCCTTAATTGATCCTTCTTGTTCGTTTCATCTTGTTTGGTTCTTCCAAGTACTTCTATGCCAACAATCTTCTATATAGGTGGGGTAGTTAAGCATAAGGATCCAAATTATTGGTGGCCTTGGCAGCCAAAATCTAGATTTAATACATGTATCCAGATTTTGTGACATGCCTTCCAAAACTTGTGTTCATTCACTTGATCTCTCTTTACAAAATTTGAATTGTTGCTCTACCATAAAGATAATTTTATATAATTACTAAAGACTTACAAAAATTAAATTGTGATTGGAGAAAAAGGTGGAAAAGAGCCATTCATTATTCTCTATCATACAATTTAAAGTAGAATTATGAAGTAATTAGGGTGTTGTATGTTTCAAAAATAAATTTAAGAGTGTCATAATATATAGATTAGTCATTCATTAGTTTTACAAAAGTGGGAAGTCTCTCCAAGTGTTTGTGTTCTTGAAATACCAATAGATTCCTCTCCTTTTTGATTATGCAGCTTTGTAATTTTATGATTAAAGTTGACACTGTAATTTCTAGCACAATATATTTAAGTGTTGCTCATAAATGAATGTGCTATATTTCTTTTTATAGAATCAGATTTGAGTGTTAGTCATCGTTGGATGTGCTATTTTCCTTTTTAAGAATCAGATTTTAGTTTTGAATGGAATTTAATCACATGCCATAAATCATAATCCTCACCATTGTGTGTTTTCTGTCCTCCATATTTTGTGATGCTAGTGTTTGAAAGATTTATGTTTATATCACTTGCATGTTCCCCAGTTTGGTGAAAACTTGGTGTTTCTGTGAGATTTCAGCTGGCCTGTTATTGAAATTAGCACCCATTTCTGTTGCAATTAGGATGGAGAAACTTCTAATCTGTTTGTTTCTTTTTTCTTTTTGAGTCATGCTGTTGCAGGGATATTCCCACATCTGTATTGGGATTTTTGGTTTTCCATTGGGCTAGTCACATATTATGCGAAGAGTTGAGTAGACAATTTTAAATACTAATAGGTAGTAATCTTGTCTTGATGCCATGTGGACACCTTAGTGATTATCATGTGGCTCAAAGGGTCTTGACTTAATTTTTTTTCGATCTATTTCAGCAGAACCTTATGTGAGGCCATGCAACTGAGTAGGATTCCCTTCTACTAATTCATGTGCTATCTCCCAACTTGTATCATATTTTATATTGATGCTTCACTATATAGGGCTTGGGCTTATTGAATAATTAGGTACAATGGTACCACCGTATATATGCCACTCCTTGCGGAGCTTATTTTACTTCAATGGAAAAATGATATGATTGTAAATTCTTTCATTATTTCAAAGCTGATGGTTTTTCCCAACCCTGACCTTATCATTAACCAAGCTTGCTTGAGAAAGTAATGTACTTTAATTTCCTAGAGTGGGGCCATGCTTGATGTCTTGCTAAAAAGCAGATAAATTCAATCTCCCCATCAAGCTTGAGCTCTGTAAGTTTTTTATATGGAAGGATACTCTAATTTTTTTTTTTGATTTTGGTAACCTCCATTTGTTAATTACAAGGTTTACTTCTATTTTTTTATCTGCATCCATTCCAACTTTACCCATATGTGGGCTAGTTTTCCAAGTGGGTGTATGGCCATTGGAGTTTATCCCAGCACCATTTGGTCATTGGACATTCCTACAAGGCGCTCCTAGCATTGTTAGGCAATTTCGCTCAAACATGTAAGGCAGGGGACCCTCAAGGGGTTCCATGGTTCTTTCTGGTGATGTGGGTTCCTAAAGCAGTCTCTACCCCCTGTTAGGCTCCTAGTTTGTCTTATAGCATATAGGCAGGTGGTGCATCCCGTATGTTTTTGTCTTTTTGTATTACTATTGTGGGTTTGTGTCCTATGTGCCTCTGATATGTACTTAAATATCATGGGTTGGTTTGTGCCCTTTGCCACACTCCATTGCATGAGCACAATCAGTTGTTTTAGAGCTGTCTTGTTTCCACATCGGGCAATCCTAGTTGTCTAGTGGACAATCAACCTCTTCCTCTATCTTGCTGGTTAATCGGTGAATCAATGATGCATAGTCTGCTGTCTCGTTAATATTGCGAGATAATGGATTAGATATTGTTAAGATGCTAATTTATGATATTTACTCAAATATTTTTTTGTATGATTTTTGAAATTTGTTTTATTTTCATATATCTCTTTCCCCTTTTTTCTTTATATCATGTTGGTTTTCTTCATCCTTGGTTTGACATATTTGGCATGCTGGTAACTTTGGTGGTTATTTATTCAACAGGATCCAGAAGATTGGCCTTTGATCCCACCTTTGCCATCATATGGAATAGGCAGAGATGGAGGTAATCTGAGATATAGCAGCTTGATAAATGGGTATAACCTTACCGATGTTGTTATCACAGGTATGAAGTTAGCTTCTGAATAGACTGCTTTGTATGTCTAGATGTTTTTCATGTTGTAAAATGATCTAAAACGTTATTGTCTTTTTTAGCATATGGTTCCTTTAATCACTTCATTTTATTGCATGGATTCCCAGGTGATAATGGCACTGTAGATGGGCAAGGTGCTATTTGGTGGGAAAAATTTCATAAGAAGAAGTTGAAATATACACGAGGTTACATGGTTGAATTGATGCATTCAAATGATATAGTAATTTCCAATCTGACTTTCCTAAACTCACCTGCATGGAACTTACACCCAGTTTATAGCAGGTATGGGAATTCTTATAAATGAAAAATTCAACAATTCTTTATGATATCCAAATTACGCAGAAGATTTGATCAGTTCATTTTTTTATTGGTGGCAAAAATGTTCAGCAACATTCTTATTCAGCATGTCACTATTCTTGCACCACTCACTTCACCAAATACGGATGGAATTGATCCAGGTTAGTGTGGAGGTTTGCTGGATTATCTCTTGTAACTTATACAGGGTCTTGAATGGAATAAAAATAGATTTGAATTGTTATTGATTTTTGAAGTCGAAATATCTACGATTTATCATGTTCTATAGAACTTAAAGTTACAATATCTTAGGCTACATGCTCCAATATCAGTTTATTACATACTAATTCTGTTATGGTAAATCACTGGAAGGGTAAGTTGCAGGAAATCACCCCCTTGTCACTCTACATCACTGTTTCTCAATTGAAGTGTTCTCAAGACGTCACAAACATCAATGGCATTTTCCCAGATTCCAATGTAATATAACCTCCTAACAGCCCCGTCTCCCCACGAGACCTAATCCCCCTAACAGTCAAACAAAGAAAATAGCAATATGTATATTTCGGATTTCCTTTTCTGCTCACAGAAATGCCATATTAGGACTTACTCTAATAATCAACATTGTGGTTTATGTTTTCAAGCTATAGATTACAATTTACAAACCATGTCATAGTTTTGAAAGTCTTAAACTATTTACAAACCATGTCATAGTTTTGAAAGTCTTAAACTATTTACAAACCATGTCATTATTTTTTATTTTTGCTCGAGTTTATATTATTTTGTTTTTTAAAATTATATGGACATTTTTATGCCATTTATATCTAGGAGTTCTTGGAATATTGATCTTTCTCGTACTTGACTATTCCCATTTCTTGGTAACTTGGGATGAAGGTTTTCAATGTAACCTTTGTGTTAGAAAGCTATTGCGGTTTGCAAGGGGAAATGGGCTAATGGATATTTTGCATAGTGGCATGGGTTATTGACGAGGGGCAAGGTCTAAGAGACCAATTAAGGACTATAAAACCAAGTAGCTCAACAATAAACTCATGCACACATGATGCAAATACATGAATACAAGATGAAACAACATAGATCTTCTTTATTATCAATTGGGAGTGTTTACAACATGGTACACATGCCTACACTTTAGTGTGAAGGCGAAAATAACAAAGATCACAATGATCTTGCAGCTTGTGAAAGCTATTCTAATCTAGGAGCAAGAGATGATTTACAATGTATTTAAGGATGCGTACTTATATACATTGGGACTTGACAAACCTATTATAATCTTCAAGAGATATGGATGAGCCTCTCAATTTGGCACATTGTTTAAATTACAACTTATCCACTCAAGGTGGATCTTCATGGCATGAATTCTTTGAGACATGTTAGAAATAGTGGAATTTATTGATATATGAGGGAAAGGATGTAAAATTGCCTCATGCTTTGGCACAAAGTAAAAATTTAGAAGATTATCGAAATTGAGATTTAATTTGGTGCAAGTTATTTTGCCCCCTTCTAAAAGGGGACCTCACACAACAAGCCTGATGGCAAAGCACTCAAATATTCAACTTTAAACAATGTAGGAAGGAGAAGAGAAGTCCCTAATAGTTGATGAGGATGAAGCATGATCATTTTGATGTTGAATGACTTAGATTGTCAGCAGAAGGAGAAATATTTGAAAGAAACATTTGTGGATAAGTGTAGCAAGAAAGCCACAAAACCCTTTTGTGCTAACATAGAAACATCCTAGGATCTTTAGGATCTGCTATGTTAAAGTGCAAAATCTATCTTAATATGTGCTGAAGAAACTCCTTTCCTAGAGCCTTTGAGAACTACTAAGCTCATAATTTTTCCGAAACAAGGCAATAATATGAATGTCTCATACGTTGGAATGATTAATGAAAGTATATATTATTCTCTGATATGTTCTGTGTTTATTATATTTCCTGCACTATGTCTATGCAATATTAAATTTACCCCAGCGGGCAAACAGTTATCAATCGTTTCAATGCATTTATTTTCCTCCTCTAACACTTGCCACTTTCCAGCCTACTTACTATGGTTTGTCTTCTTGACATAGGCTTTTTTCTCCTATTCAGGAGTTGCATCTTTTTGTAATGTCCTTTGTCCATTGCTTTGTGCTCTTTCATCATCTTCCCTGCTCATTATGTTGTCAAAATTGGATTACTCCCATTCATTTTGCATATGAATCCTAGTAGCTCAAGCTTCTACCGAACACTTCACTAAGAATTGCATTTTTGTCACACAACTATATCCTTGTGCCACACTCTTTTAGTTGTGGCCTTGGCTTTTTGAGGATTCTTCCAATCCTCACTTCCTCTATCTATTTTTTGAGTTGCGCTTGACAACATGTGATTGTGTCATGGTTGCCTCATACAACCTCAAGCATTTTTGTCCTTTCCTTTTTCTGGTCCTCTCTTGGACAAGTTTTGGCCACTGCTTCCTCATTGTGACAGTTTGTGCTACTTAAGTTAGTGTATTCTCTATTTGCTTGCCCTCCTTTGTGCAACAATCCATGTAGATTCACCCTTGCTTGTGAGGCTTCATTTTGCACTTTTCCCAACTAACCAACCAACCATTATGAGCATACTGTCCTTTCCTTAACTGCTCCTATTAGGCCTTAGTCTTCTTGCCATCCTTCAATCCGATTTGTTGCTATTTTGAGCAACACTTGGTGGTGTTTGTTTTTGTGTGGTTTTCTCCTCCTTGACTAACACAAAACATTCTTTCCCCTTCCCTTCCTGGGTACTTTATTTGACAAACTTTGTTTTCCAACATTTTGCCTCGCTACTGATCTTAGAGCATCCTTTTCTTGTCCTACACACATCGTGTTGACTTGCCTCAATCACTCCTAAAGCCTTTTGATCATGCTTCTCCAACTTCAGTGGAAGTTTTGTCTACATTGCCTTTTCCAGTTTGTTTACAAATTCTATGCAACCGCATTTGCACACTACAACTTCCTCTACGATAATTCAACAATTGCAGCCTCTATTTCTCCCATCTCTCCTACTGGCTTAGGATGTCCTTTGAGATCATAATCACTCAAGGATCGACGTCATACTCTTCGTTTGGATTCTTAAAAGGATTCAAGATTGACATTCTTGTTGAATGGCTTGACATTAAGCTCTTTGTTCATCATGGAGGGAGAAGTCTGGTAAAGCCAAAAAATGTGGCATGAGCAGGTGTGAGGTGTGATGTGGGCAATATTCAAAAGCACTCAAATAGTGATGCTATCGTCTAACAATACAAGTTTATCAACTTTGAGGTTGGGTCCATTGGTTGTACCTTTGGGGTCACTGAAATGGATTTTGCATGGGCTGGCGGAATTGGGCAATGCTGTTGATGGAAGTCCACTTCTGTATGTATGCATTTGCGTAAAACAGGAGTGAAACCCACCTCTGTGAGCTGTATGACCCAAGAAAATGGGAAAGAAGGTTTTTCTCCAATTAAAATATGGAGGCATCAAGTACCCTTCTATAAAGCATATTCATCCATCCATCTGATTGATTATGGATAAACTTTACTACTTGGACACATAGCTTAAACCTAATTGAGGCCCATCCTTGTTGGGAGAAATGGGCAAGGTCAATGGTGACTTGGAGCTTTGTATCCAAAAGCAGGAGCTTTGTTACAATGAATTTATGCAAGGACAAGGGATGGAAATAAGGAAATTGTATGTGGAGTTAGATATTGGTAATGAAGGCTCTGATACAAATAAGAAGATCAGTGATTTTGGAGAGGGGAGATCAACGTGAGGCCGAAGTGGACAAATGGCTCATAGGCAAGCTGGGAGAAATCATGTGAGAAGGATAGGCATATTAGACCTGCAGGGAAAATGCAGTGATCATGAAAACGGAAGAATTTTTTTTGAAGAGATCATATGGTTAATTGAAGCAGCTGAAGACCTGGGTACCATATCTAGTTTGGTGGCTTCTTCAGCGCCACAACCTTCTCGGTTCCTTGCATTTTACAACAACAACATCCTCTGAAACTCCTTCATGGATTTAACATGTCCTCTAATTAGTTCTTGATTGTTGGAAGTGAAAATAGCTAGAGAGTTTTGGATGTGTGTGTATGTGGAGTGGTATAGATATAGACATCAAGTTTTGATGTTCATCATTTGTTGTAGTTTTGCTTTGCTCAATAATATATAAGTTGGTTGATTATTAGTCTGTGCATTGTCTGTGGTAATTAAGTATGGCCATATATTCATTTTTGGTTAACTACGGTCTTTATTTTTAAGTGGCTGTCATACAGTTGTCCAACTAACACATCCCTTAGATTTACTTATTTTATATTTATGTTTTGGGATCATTCTTCTGGTTGCTCTACCTGGTATCATTCATATTGCTGTTCAGAGAATATTTAATATTTATACATTGCATATCTTAATGAGTAAAAGCCATGTCCTAGATATCTCTTTATTTGAGTTATTTATGGGTTGTTCTTGTATATATTTCTGCATTTACTTTATTTCACATACCACATTCTGCTCTTGTTGTGAGATTTGGATGCAAGAAAAATTTCATAGAATTCTATCAATCAGAATGTGTCTAAAACTCACAGAGGTGGATACAAAGAAAAGTCCAAAATGCAGTGTTTGCTAATGGAACGATTTTTGCAAAAGCATTTGAACTTGGGGAAGGTGTGGGGGCATATTTAATGATGCTGATTAGAAGTGCCAAGAAGCTCATCAACTTAAATATGATCTCTTGGGAACCAACAGTCAGCAATGTAACTCAGTCAAATATGTCTCCTTACATGTGCCCTGTTATTGATTATGGTGTAAGATACTGCCACCATAGCAAATCTTCGCTAGACAAGGACTTTAATGGGGAAAAGACCCAAGGCCAAAATTTGATTAACACAACCCGTAAATCATTTTTAGACAGTTTGGGCATTTGAGGAAAGTCACCTCCCCTTCCCAATCACACTCAAAATTCTGTGTAAACACCTAAAGTGAGTTCTTTGACACGATAGATGATTCACAAAGTAAGATGGGCAAATTTGGTTATAAATAGGCCTGTAAATTCCGTTTGATAAATCTAAAGAAAGACTGAAGAAAGAATTTCATCTTTTTTATAATTTCTCTTGCATTTGGTTAGATCTAGAATTATTTATGAATCCAGCCGATGAGAGTTTTCTTCTGTCATTTTTAAATTGACTTTTTATCACTTATTCTTTCCTAGCAAATTTGCAATGGAAAATAAAATTATAAAAACATAGGCATTCTTTTACAAAATGGGGACTATGATGGGAAATTTGAAGACATGGCCAATGACATGATTATTCAATTTTATTCATCTTTAGTTGCTGTGGTGTTCTGCTGAAGGGCTATTGTTTTAAGGATATACAATTAGTCCAACTAGAAGTGCCCCCCACCCTCCCCAACCCACCCATCAAACTCATGCTCAAACCTTTTAACTGATTCCCAAAGGAGAATGGGGTTATGATTGAGAGTTTGTGGGCCAGGAAAATATTGTGGATAATGTATTGTATGCATTTTTGAATTCAAAAGCTACTACCTATGTTACAGTCTGTTTTCAAATAGAGAAAGATTTTGTATTACCAGCAATTGTTAACATTAGTAATCTCTATCAAACATTATAGGACTTCAAGGCAATTTCTGGATTTGATTGTGTAAATTTTTTTTATCATCAACGTTTCGGATCACACTACATGATCCATCATCAAGATGCAAGAGAGCATAAGGAAAATAAAAATTATAGCTCTGATTATAGTACTTAACAAGCAAGAACAAACATATAAAATAGCTTGATAAACAAAAAGATGATCCTTTTTCACATATTTCTGATTAGTTATTATATGTATGTCAGATAATGGTGTACCCTGCTTGCATCTTTACTGCAGACGAGTTTGTTTCTCATTTGATGCTCTGTGAACCCAGATATAAAGCTTTCAAGGCTGTTGCAGTTGTCTTGAGCTAATTGTTTTAACATTTATATTTTCTGAAGAATATTCAGATCTGATTGTGGATCATCACGCATGACTAAAAATCTTCGTTTATAATCAAGCTGGCTATTCCTTTGAAATTATAAGAGGCAATGATACTTGCATTTGAATTAAAAAATTTATACTTTAAAATCGTAGGGTAAATTGCAAGGGCCTTTGATTTCTTCCGACAAATTTATATCCTTTAGGTATAATATCACGAACTACAAAATAAATGATGGATGAACAAGTCCAATGGCTTTTTAAAGGTGATCTGTCCTCTGCTGAAACTGAAAGGAATGTCCAATAAATATTTAATCAAAATTTCTGAGAACATTATTTGTATCTTTTTGAGGAAGAGATACATTCAATTTAAGATTTTTTCTGGCAACCCCTTCATTGAAAGATGCCATGCTTGCTGCTTGGTTGATATATGGTTTTTGTGTTCATTGTGCAGATTCCTGTTCATATGTACGCATTGAGGACTGCTATGTTGAATCAGGTGATGACATAGTTGCAATAAAGAGTGGTTGGGATGAATATGGAATTGCATATGGAATGCCCAGTCAACATATTGTAATCCGTCGTGTTGTTGGAGTATCACCTACAAGTGCTATAATTGCACTGGGTAGTGAAATGTCAGGTGGAATACAAGATGTTCAAGCAGAGGATATCCAAGCTATTAATTCTGAAACAGGAGTAAGAATTAAGACATCTCCAGGCAGAGGTAATTATGTCAGAGATATATATGTGAATGGAATGACTATGGTCAACATGAAGTGGGCATTTACCATGACAGGTTCTTATGGGTCCCATCCTGATAAGAAGTATGATCCAAATGCTATTCCAGTAGTGGAAAGAATAAGCTACAGCAATGTAATAGCAACAAATGTAAGTACTGCAGGAAAATTAGACGGCATTGAAAAAGCTCCATTTAAAGACATTTGTCTCACCAATGTCACCATTTCCATGGCCCCCAAGTCTAAGCATCTTCCATGGAACTGTACCAATATTCAAGGAGTTTCCCATTCTGTCTCCCCAGAGCCATGTAGCCTACTTCCAGAACAACCATCTGGGGGAGAGTCAATCTGTCCCCGTCCTCGTGAATTTCAAATCCCAGAACAAACTAACGTTAGGAAATGCTCTTATAGTAGCTGGCAGTAGCCCCTTCTAGATAGAATAGGTTCCTTGTCCTCGCTCTAAGCTCTGTTAAGAGATGTTGTAGCGAGATGCTATCTCCCTTGTGTGTACCTGAAGCTTTTATTGTAAGTTTGAAATCCCAGAGTTTAGGAAATGCTCTTTGTAGTAGTAGGCAGTAGCCCACTCTAGATAGAATAGGTTTCTGGTCCTTGCTCTATGCTCTGTTAAGAGATGTTGTAGCAAGATGGTATCTAAGTTGTAACTGAAGCTTTTATTTTAAGTTCGAAATCCCAGAACAAACCAACTTTACGAAATGCTCTTATAGTAGTAGGCAGTAGCCCCCTCTAGATTTTATAGATGTTGGGTCCTTTCTTTATGCTCTATTAAGAGATATTGTAACGAAGCTTTTATCTCCCATATGTGTACCTCAAGCAGGAATAGAATAAATAATTCAAGTTATTGTGTATCTATCATATAAGATTGAGCATTTCTAAATGATGTTTGTGAACCTCTTTGATTGATTTTTCTTTCTTCTAGCTTTCCTACCTTTGCATTATTTATTATTCCTGTTTCAACTCATTCCTTCCAAATTGGAGGGAGGATAGCAAAGAACATTATCACTTTCCTGTTAAGTATTTACAATTTTACAGGTACAAATTGAAAATGTCTCGTGGGCACATTTTGTCTTTAATAATTCCATCTGTGACATTAATACTGATTTCATTTAAAATCATTAGAAGACATTGTTCTATACATGAAGTTTATCGTGTAAAGGTACGGACTCAATATAATATTTCAATACGGGGCCTGAAAATTTGGTGAATTGAGTGCCAGTTAGTGGCAGGAAATTGAATATTTCAAGGATGAATGATTATGATTTGCCATATTTGATTTGCTCTGTTTTATTTATGAGCAATTACAAAATCATCTTTCCATTGCATTGTAGACATCTTTCTTTTTTAATTATGCTGTTGTAAGTTTTTTTGATGGCAGCAATGAGCATAGGCCTGATTGTAAAAACAGCAAAAGAGGTTTCATGTCTAATTTACAAGTCGTTAATTTTGCATATCGTCTGAGAGAGTGAGCGTCAATTGACTTCCAAAGATGGTGCATTCTGGAATAGGTGTTCTTTCCTTCAAAAGAAAAAAAAAGTCCAATAAGAATGATTCATCCGTCTTCAAAGAAATTCTCTGTCAAACAGGATGCAATTAGTGACGCCCAACAACATTTAATCTCATGACATCTTTTATACAGAGTTGACACTTTTTTTAACAAATATTCTGTCAAACCCCAAGCTGGCTTCCCAAAGTTTTTATAATGTTTTTCTACAAGATGTATGTTCTTAATTCTACAAACATGTTCATCCTCCAACATGTTCTTAATTCTACTCTTCTGCAGAAATTAATTAATATCAGGTCTTTTCATATCCATATTACTCATTAAGAAGTTGCAAGCACATAATCTATAACAACCCCTAACATTGACTTCACAGAAAATTGTTTCCTCAGATGACTAAAGAAAGCATCTCTTTGTTACTCATTTCTCTTTCTTTAGTCAACAATGTTCTCTGTTTGCCTTTACCAATGTGGGTAGAATAAGAAGAAATTCTTGAATGATGCTGACGGTCGAAGATCATCCTCTTCTTTTTGGCAAAGAATCATTAAGAACATTCAAACAACCCTCAGAGATATGGTTAGCGTTATGGGTATTGACTTCAAGTCAGCACCTAGACTGGGTTCAAATTGTTGTGTCCCACTTAACCCCCTCTGCACCAGGACAGGTGCAAGCCTTGGGTGAATTTGAAGGCATAGACATGCTGCTCAAAAAACTGCCCATGTAGCCAGTTGACTATGTATGCAAACATCTCTTAAAACAGAGTTAATATAATAGCCAATACGATATATTTAATATATATGATTGTTTTTCACTTAATGAAGTCTTTGAATCTCCCTTCCCAAGCTATTAAGATGTGAAACTCTATATTTGCATTCAACAAAGTGGAATTGTTCTTGAGATACGAGCATTCAAGGAAAATTTGACGTTTCTATTAGGGCCCGTTTGGTTGCACCCCATAACCGGGTTATGCCGCCCATAACCCGGTTATCGGGTGCAATTCCCTATTTGGATGCATTTTTTGAAAATGGGAATGTGGATTTGCATGAACCCAATTTTCCCAAAACGTGGATTTCGTCATTCCACCTCAGGAGGTGGAATGACTTTCGAATCCATGGTTTTGTGCTCAAATAAACCAAATTTCATTTTCCCGTCGGGTCCGGGTGGTACTCTGCGCTCGTGGTTGCCCTAATGGTAGATAGCAAAACGTTGAAATGAGACTGTAAAGTGGGTATGCACCAGTTTTGGACGAGAATCTCTGTTTTTCGAGATCGTGGATTTAGCGGAATGCACTTTGGAACAATGGAACAATGAAATTATTTTAAGTACCCCATCCGGTACTTCGCAGCAGGCAGCTCTGATTCCATCTGCTGGGCGATTCCGTCTGCTGTCGCATCTACATCCAGAGAGTTCGTTTAGGATTGGTGATTTTGTTCCTTGCTTAGATTGGGTTGGCCTGGGCAGTTCTCTTGATCAAACCAGGAGCTTGAAGAAGCAGCTTGATGAGTTTCTGGTGAGGACGATCGAATGTCAACAGAAGCAACCTTTGAATTCAATGCAAACTAGGGTTTGCACCTTGGTGCATCCAAATAGGGAATGAAATGCATAACTAGGGTTTGCACGCCCAGGTTATGCATAACCTGGATTTGATGCATAACCAGGGTTATGCATATTCCCCAACCAAATGGGCCCTTAGATATCAAAAATCGTATTCCTGCAATAGTTAAGCGTCACCTTGAAGTGACTATTATGATTTTTTTAATCTTCTTATTTTTGTTAAAAACCGCAATGGCGAAAAATGTTTTTTTTTTTAAATTTTGTATTTTCATTTTAGATTCTTTTGTCTTTAGATTAATGATTAATGTATAAGTGCTATATTCTAACGTGTAAATTATTTAATTTTTATCTAATTTAGTTAGACACATACACATCCTTAAGAACTGATTTTGACTTTCAACTCTTATATTCTTTTACTTGGATCAGATCTGCAAATATGATATCGAACCACTTCAGTGTTGTAGTTATGCAAATAATTTTTAAACTTTTGAAATTCCAATGTAAGATTTAGTCCTCTCCGATTGCCTTCAACAAAATGTTTTAAAATTCAACAAAATGTCATAAAGTTTTTTTAGTTGTTGTGTGTTAGGATGTTGTATTTAAAGATGAAACCTAAATTAGACCCTTCAAATAAAACATTATGATAAATCCATGGCAAAATTAGAGCATTATCATTGCATAATTTTCTTACATCAGCATTTAGGCATCATTACATGTTTGTGGATTGAAGAAGCCTTCAATCTTTGATTACATATTGTTGATTCATTTACAAGGGTTTGATACAGGAGAATCCCTTGCCTAGCATGCTCTTCAATGGTGTATACACGTTTGTTGACATATGTTGAAGAAATTGAAGCAAACATGTTTTAGATATCCACATTAGTAAAGTATAGATTCATGAGCATATATTTTAATCTACATTGGCCACAAACAATTTTTTTTTTCTTAATGGAATTGACTCCAAGCATTAAGAAAAGGTTTATAGATTAGAAGTGATCATTTAGCATCTATCTCCATGATCAAATCGATGAATCAACTAGTGAGATCTATTACAATACATTTCATCGAAACTCTAGCTATGTAGCATTATTTTCTTGTTAAATTTCTAAGCTTTTATATAGTAGTGTACAATCAGCCCCACCTCCTTAACCTAAGATAGTTGGGTGTTTTTTGTGTGATTTATTGCATTATCGAACACAATTTGTATGGAGTGTGTATAAAAATAACTTTTTTGGTGAAACTTAATTTTCTTATACAACTTAGTTTTTTTCCTACAAGATCTAATTTTTTCAATATCAAGGTTTTAGATTTTCTATTTGTGAATCTTTATCCTTTATATCTAGTTAGGGTTTAGATCAACTCAAATTTGTGCTTTATATTTGCATCCTTATTAGGGTTTGGCTTTGCATTTTGTGTCATCTATTTTATCCTCACCACTGCACCTTTTTCAAACCTATGGGTTTGTTGAACAAGTCAGATAGATAAGAGGGAGGAGGGGGGAGTTAATTAGTTATTCCAACACACTTTCCAAAACTTTTGCCGATTTGGTACACACACAAGCTATTTAGATAATTAAGATTGATAAAAGCATGAAAGAACAAGAACAATGAACATCATAACAATAGATATAAAGTGGCAACCCAAGATGGGAAAAACCACGGAGAAGCTGATTCTCATGAGATGAACACCGGTTAAGGTGACAATGGTTAAGGTGATTTTTTAACAAGGGGCTCATTGCCAGTTTGCTCATTGCCTGTTGAGCTAGCTACCTTGATACAAATGATGTATTGCAAAAATGTCTTATTGACAAAATGTGAACTTACGAAATTGCATTTGCATATGTATGAAATAGTTCTAGTTGACAGTAGAGTAATTACGGACACCAATAGATCTGATACAGATCTTCTTCCACCATATACCAAACTTCTACAACACAATATGTAAAGCCTTCTCTCGATACCATAGTAACACTTAGCTCAACTTTCTTCTACTTGCACACCGCTGCTAGATATACACCAAAACAAACTTCGCACAATATCATCTTCAATTTTCTCTCTTGCTCTCATGCCTCAAATATAAAATAATTTCTCTGCTTATATATATATTTGATAAGGTAACTACATATGTTAGCCAAGCCACAAAACATGTCGACTTCAAAATAAAAGATATTACAATTATAATTTATCATGCTACCATTGAACATAAAAATAGGCCATACATATGAAATCTTCATACCACGTTACAACATGACCTAAAGATAGGTTACCCTTAAGATATGTATGTTACATAGCATAATTTTCAAAGACAAGTAAATTTTAGAACCGACGGAACACTACAACCAAGTCGATGACTTGATCAACAAAACTTCTGAACCAATCGATAGATGAAACTCGATAGAATTTGTCTAGAATCAAAATATAAATGTTGTACCAAAAGCATATGATGAATTGCATGAATATCTAGGTAGCAGAGATGCTTGGAAGAACTCTGAAATACAACATGAATCCATACAAAACTTCATACCATATTGATTACTGATAGCTATATAAATGCTAGAAAGATATATCTGAGTAACAAGAACAATGACATCCATCATTATAATTAAAGACTTACTTATAATGAACCTGTTCAACACATAACCAAAACCTAGATATCCAACTGACGACCAACATATATCCAACTGATACATACATTAATTGCTATAAGAGTTTTGACATCATTGACAACACTACCAAGCATCTTCTCAATATGTTCAACAATCTCCCCCTTTGACATTGATGGCAAAACAACAACAAAAACTCAAAAAGACTTGAAACACAAAAGCATTCCAAAAACTGCCCCTAAGTTAGATATACCTTTAATATTTTATCTCCTTATTCTCTCTCCCCCTTTTTGCCACAATGACAAAGGGCCACTTATCAAAACTTAGAAAATCAAATAAGAATAGCAGTTGTAACCATTACAACTTTCTTATACCTTTCTTTGATGATTGGAAGCTTCTTCTTCTACTCAGGCATAGCTGCACCCATTCGGGTGCACAAACTATCATGATGCACCAACAAATCAAAAGATGAAGTATGGTTCGGAGACTGGAATTGATGCTCATATTCCTTTGCATCAACAAGAATACTAAAAACATGCTCCAACTTGACTTCAACCAAATACTTCACAAGCTAGGAGGTCTTCGCCAAATCCTCTCTTTGTCTCTGCAAGTGTAACATCTCACCTTGAAGTTAACCTACCCTTATTCTCTATTTTACTCCTTCATCCTTGAAGTAATCACAAGTCTTGCCTAACTCATTCAATTCAGCCTCAATAACCTCAATTCTACCTTTGAAGTTGTCAACAGTAGCAGGCCATCGAAGACAATACCCGTAAATGTCAAAAATTTCTTTTATGCAATCCCTTGTTTCACTGATTATCCTGTATAGTTATTGTTTAGCATCGGTACACTTTTTCTCAATAGACTCTTTGATTATGTAGTAATTTGCACCATATTGTAGTATTCTTCCTTCAACAATCCTAACTAGCTCAACTGGTAATACACCTGATACACTGGAAACAACAATCTTCTTACTGATCAAGTGAATGGTCAACATGTCCTCAATCTTTGTTTTTCAAACCTAAGAGCAACTAGACCAAAAATCACCAACTCTGTCAAAATCACCATCTTCAAGCATTGACGGAACCGCATCAGAAGAAGAAAGAGACGAGGATGAGAAAAAAACAAAAAGGGATGAAAATGGATGTAGTTTCTCCATCAGAATTTGACTTTGTGGATTCCGATGTGGTATGGAAGATGAAAGATGTTGATGAAGAGAATTTTGCATCATTGCAGATGAATATTTGTTCAGGTTTGGTTGTATCTGGTGTTGTTCCAGTACCACAAAATTCTCTTCATCAACATCTTTCTTCTTCCATACCATGACTTTCTTTTGAGATTCATCTGAAACTGTAACATTTTTATCATTTCTAGACTTTACCATAGCACTAACGGATCTGCAAATGTTAGTATAATGATTGATTTGACCACATTTGAAACAATTGACATTCTTCTATCCCGATCTTACTTTTTGAACTCTAGATCTGTATTGATTAGCCTTGTGATCGTAATTGTGACACACAACAATTTCCATGAAAGATATTGTTCATTCCATTTCCCTTAACTGGATTAGATACTTGACTTCTGCATTGATTTTCCTTATGACCAAACTTATGACAACTAAAGCATTGAACATTTTGTTCCTTCCTCATCTTCTCCTTCTGCTTCCTTCTCTTTGCCTTTATTCTTCAGATTTGAATACTCACCAATGAATCCTAGGGCTTCCTTGTCTTTGTGACCATTTGGAGGGCTAAAAGTTGATCTAAAATAATACATCTTTCACAAACCTTTGCTTCAGATCTCGGCGTCTTCAATTCTAGTCCTAGCTTCTCATTTTCTTCTGAACTCTTCTTAATGATATCTTTTATATCTTCTTCGGTCTTCTTCCAGTGTTCCATTTTCTTCTGAAAATTTTCTCTGAGAAGTTCCTCAATATTTTTATTATCACTCAATTGCTTTTTCAGATCCGCTACTTTTTCTTTTGATTCCTTTAGTTCTTTACTTACTTCCTCATTCCTTGCTTTGAATTTCCGTATTCGATCCCTCAGCTTTGAGATACATTCATTCACTTCCTTAAGGTTTTCTTTCAGTTCCTTATTCTTTGATTCAGTGTACTCAATGTTGCTCATTATGATCTTCTAATTAGAATAGTATTCTCCTTCCATCTGTTCAAACATCCTAGATCTCCCTCAAGCGGTTAGGCTTTATTTGCAAGGGACGAAGCTTTGATACCAATTGTTGAACATGCCGAATAAATGAGAAGGGGGTGGGGGGGGGTTTGAATTAGTTATTCCAACACACTTAGATTTAAAATTCTTGTTGATTTGGTATACACACAAACTATTTAGATAATTAAGTCTGATAAAAGTGTGAAAGAACAAGAACAATGAACACCATAACACTAGATATAATGTGGAAACCCAAGATAGAAAAAAGCACGAAGAATATAATTCTTATGAAATGAACACCGGTTAAGGTGATTTTTTTTTACAAGGGGCTCATTGTCGGATTGTTCACTGTTGTTTGGCTCACTGCCTGTTAGGCTAACTACCTTGATACAAATGATGTATTACAAAAAAAATATCTTACTAATAAAATGTGAATTGATGAAATCACATCTTCATATGCATGAAACAGTTCTAGTTGATAGCACAATAATCACTGACAATAGTAGATATGATATAAATATTTTTCCACCATATATCAAACTTCTGCAACACAATATGTAAAGCCTTCTCTCGATACCACAGTAACACTTCACTCAACTTCCTTCTTCTTACACACTAATGTCAGATATACACCGAAACAAACTCACACAATATCACCTTCAAATTTCTCACTCTCATGCTTCAGATATAAAATAATTTTTATGTTTATAAATACACCCGATAAGGTAACTACATATGTTGACCAAGCTACAAAAAATGTTGGCTTCAAAACAAAAGATATTACAATTATAATTTATCATGCTACCACCGAACATAAAAATAGGTCATACATATGAAATCTTCATACCATGTTACCACAAGACCTAAAGATAGGTCACCCTTGAGATATGTATGTTACATAGTGCAATTTTAAAAGATAATTAAATTCTGGAACCGATAGAACACCACAACCAAGTCCATGACTTGATCAACAAATCTTCTAAACCAACCGATAGATGAAACCCAATAGAATCTGTCTAGAATCAAAATAGAACTATTGTACAAATTTTTTTTGATGAATTGCATGAATATCCTGTTACAAGTAGTGGTTGCTGTTGCACCAAAAGATCGACTTGTTAATGCCTGATACAACCACTAGACTTATAGAAGACACACAAGGTGGTTAAGCCATGCCGCAAACCCTATGAGGGACGCTAGCCCATTGCCAACAATCCCCCTCCCAACGTCACTCATTGTGGCCTGCATGGATTGGAACCTGTGACCAAGCTTTGATACCATTTGTTACAAGTAGTGGTTGCCGTTGCACCAAAAGATCGATCTATTAATGCCCGATACAACCACTAGACTTATAGAAGACACATGAGGTGGGTAAGCCATGTCGCGAACCTTCGAGGGACGCTAACCCACTGCCAACATATCTAAGTAGTAGAGATACCCGAAAGAAATATGAAATATAGTAGCAACATGAAACCATCCAAAACTTCATACCATGCCGATTACCAATAGATATAGAAATGTTAGAAAGATATATCTTAGTTACAGGAACAATGATATCCATCATTATAATTAAAGACTTACATATAATAAGTCTGTTCAACACATAACCAAAACCCAAATATCCAACTGATAACCAATAGATGTCCAATTGGTATAGACATTAACTAGTATAAGAGTTTTGACATCAATGACAACTTTGTGAAACATCTTCTCAATATGTTCAACAAGTTTTTCTTGTTGATCTATATTTTTACATGCAAGAACTTTTTTTATTTTTTGAGTTTATATCAAGCCTGACGTAGTGCATATCTTTTTCTTCTTTAGTATTTCTGAGTTGTGCATGTTAAAGATTCATTTTTATACTTGTTTCCCTTTGTGAGGAAGTTCTCATATTGCTTCTCATATAATTGATCATAAATTGTCAGTTATTTTATGGATAATATTCATCACGAGGAGGATTTTAATCATGATGCATGTAGATAACCAAGATCTTTCTCTTATTGCATAGTTATTAACACTTATTCTACACAATTCGATGACTCTCTTTGCAATTTTTTGAGTGATGTATCTTTTCACTTAAAGGTTTTACAAGGCATTAGTGATGAGATTAGCTCTTCAACCTCTTTTCATAGTGCATCTTTCTCTTCATTCTTGCATCCCTATTCCTCCATAGTTCCTCCACCCCTGAATTTTGGGATTGAGATATGTGTTTCCACCACCATATCTCACATTCCTTCCACTCTAAATCCTACCTCTCATGTTCCTTACTCTAGTGTCATACCTAATTCCTGTTACCTCTCACCTTACTAACATGATTCCTTCCTCATCCTAGATGCATTATACCTTTATGTTATGCAACTAGTTGTACCCCTTCCTCTAATCCTACTAGTACCACTCCTTTCTTTTTACTCTATAGTGTTTCTACTCCTCTTTCTAATGCCATCTCCTTGTCTATCATCCCTCAATACTCTATACACTCCATCCATTTTGTTATTCTCCCACCTCCATCCATTATTTCCTTTCTCTTTATTTCCACCATTGATGCACTTAAGCATAAGCTTGATAAAGTAAAGCTGAAAGTGGATGCCATGCCTAGAACATAGAATAAGGATAATCTTGAGATTAGAACACCCCATTTATTTTTAACATTGTTACTTATCCTATACTAGGAGGTTTTGAGGTTCCTCATTTTGAGACGAATACCATAAAAGATGATCCTTATACACATATGCAATCATTCAAAGTTGCATGCTTACAATTTATGAAAGAAAAGGAATTATTGGCTAAATTATTTCCACACACATTCAAGAATTATGTTTTTGATATTAATCAACAACAAAAACTAGGGTGTTGAACCTTACAAAACAAGTTCTTGAGGATGTATAGACACAAAAAACTAACAATAGATAAACATTAAAAATAGTCTACAATAGAGCTAATAACGTAAGTAAACCTAGGTTGTAGTCAAATCACCTATAATCATCAAAGTCACCACCATAGTACAAAATAGTGTTGGCATAAATGATGTAGAGATAAGTTGAGAATGTTATGGTATGTGTTTGATGTAGATCTAATGATAGGTTGATCAGTTATGATGTTGTCATTGATGTCAACTTAGTATTTTGTTGGTTGACAGTGTATCTGTTATGCTGCTGTATGTTCAAGAGGGTGGATCTCAAGATGTGGAAAGAGTTAGAGTGTGCGATCGTACTAGAAGAATAGGTGACGTCTCTAGATGTTACATCTATGAACTCATAGGTTTAGCATATGTATGTTGTGACTTATGGTCGATTGAAGGTTGATAGATCATTAGGAAGAACATGATGAAGCCAAGGAGGAATGATTTGATTATTGTGTCAAATAGGTTTGGACCCAAGTTTTGCGATTCAGGATATGTTATCTTGACTATGTTATGGACTTTCTATTGCGACCGCATCATGATTGGTGACCAGAAGACAAAGTTTCAATGGACAGAAGATCAATCAATGAAAAGGAAAATAAGTTCTTAGAACAATCGGTTAGATCCTTAACCGGTGATGTTGCACCATGTTGCGATAAGTGGTTATGTGTTGTAAGAATCATAGTGACGTGGCATATCGATGAGGAATGATGAGTTGGCATTTTCATGATCGTAATGATAAAATTTCTTGGAGTTGTGCAAGAACATTGGAGAGTGTGATGTGGTTTGACTTTTCTTTGTCAAATTGATTGTGCGATGGATTTGGAGGTTGACATGAACTTGAAATTATAATTGCTAATAGGTAACACATTTTAGGGTTCAAAGATTGAGCGGGAATGAATTGTAATTCAAATGTAATTAGGTCATGGAAGACCTAGTTAGTAAAAACATATTTATATCTTTTTGATGCATTATGAAGTGAGTGTGGGAGAGAAAGACTGTGAATGTAGATGTGTGATTGTAGGGTTTGGATGTTCTGCATTTGAAGAAAAGTTTGATCTTGAACTGGATTTGTACTAGCAGAGGAGTGCTATTTTCTCATATCATTGTAATTGTTGATTCCTTACAGTTTCTACAAGAAAATCCCTTAACTAGATAGACTCTAACATGTTTGATTTGTGAATTCTTTAACCAAGTGACTCTTTAACTAGGGTTTGAAATCCTTTAACAAGATAACACCTAACAAGGTAAAGCTCCGAACAGGGCTAGAGGTAAATCCCTTAATCGTGTGGCTCCTAATAGGGTCTTTCTCTTAACCGAGTATTTGTAATATTTTAATAGGGCTAAGCTCTTAACCAGGCTTATTTTAGAAGAGTGCAAAATTATTTGTGGTTGCCAGCCCCACACATGGTTTTCCCCAGTTAGGTTTCCATGAGAAAAAATATTGGTGTTATTGTGTTGCATGGTTGTGGATGTTTATCTTTATTGATTTGTTTATTCATGAAATGGAAGTTAATTGATGCTAGTTGTTGAATTGTGTATGAAAAGTTTAATTGTTAGATTATTAATTCACCCCCCCCCCTTCAATAATCTTGGACCCAATAATACTAACAATTGGTATTGGAGCTTTGGTCCTTTTTGTGGTAAGCCTAACAACTTGAGGAAAAGATCACAATGATGAGGAAGGAACCTCCCAAGTTCACTAAAGACAACTACCTAGTATGGAGTGACATAATGAAGTTATATCTAAATGGTATGGGATCACAATATTGGATGCATGTCACACACAAGTATACCACTCCTATTGGAACTCCCAATGCCTGTCAATTGAAGGAACAATAAGAGAATACTCAAGCACAATAAGCTATTGTAAGTTCCTTATCTGATATTAAATATGTTGATGTCTGTGGGCTTGATACTACCTATGATATTTGGGAAAAGTTGAAGCTAATATATGGTAGAAATATTCATGTGCAAAAAACTAAGATAGTCTCAGGGGTAAGTATGATGACATGAAAATGGTAGAAGGAGAGAACATTGCACAATATCATCAAAGAATAAAATAAGTTGTTGGTGCTATCAAAGGAGCTGGTGGAACTATTGAAGAAGATGTTGTGGTAGGTAAAATGTTGAGAACCTTACTACATGCTTATGCCATTAGAGTGTTTTCTATAAATGAGCTAAGAAATTTTAACAATGTTACTATAAATGGACTGATTGGTAAGCTTACTGCATTCGAGTTAAATAATTTTAGATAAAATTATTCTAAAAGTTGAGGCAACTTTCAAGGCATCTGTGTCTAATGTACCTGTAAGGAAAGGTAAATAATTAAGTCATGATTCTGATTGCATGTCAAGTTACACTAGTGAACTTGAAGCTATCTTGGATGATGAGAGGAGACAAGGAGAACTTGACACACTACTAGAAAAGAGATTTCCTAGAGGGACTAGTAAGTACAAAGACAAACTATCACTGAAATATTTTTCATGTAATAAGATTGGACATATTACAACTATATCTCCTAATGGTGAAAAAAATGACAAGTTCAAAATTTTTAAAGGAAACGGGAAGAAAAAATGCTATGTTGCAGTTGATGAAGGAGTTACCGATGAAGAATCAGAAGATAATGAGGAAGAGGAGATTGTATTTGTTGAAGTTAATGAAGATCCATCTGAAGGCAAAAATATACTAGTTTCTCACATGGGACACAATGATGAATGAATTATAGACAATGGATTCTCACATCACATGATTGGTGACAAGAGTAAGTTCATTAAGTTTGAAGAGTTTTATGGTGGTGTGGTAAGGTTTGACAATAATACACCTTGCTTGGTTAAAGGAAATGATACTATTACTTTGAATCGAAAGAGTAATATGGATGCTTTTTATCTTGTGGATGGTCTAACATATAATCTGTTGAGTGTTGGTCAGCTAAATGACAAAGGTTACAAATTGGAATTCAAAGTAGGTATTTCTAGGATACTTGGAAGATCAAGAGATGAGATTTCTACTGGAAGAAAATCTACAATTAATTTATTCCATCTGAATAATACTATGAGCAATTGTTTGGTTGAAAAGATTGAAGATAGTTTGCTATGGCATGAAAGGTTTTGTCATGTAAATTTTGACAGTTTGATCAAAGTGAGTAAGAAAAATGTAGTTAGGGGATTGCCACAAATAGTCAAGCCAAACAACATGATATGTAAAGAATGTCAATTGGGTAAGTTATCTGGTTCTACTTTCCAAAGTAATTCTTTTTCATCTGAGGGCATACTTGATTTGGTGCATACTAATATTTGTGGGCCTATGAGGCAGAGAAGTTATCAAGGTGATAGATATTTCATACTGTTTACTGATGACTAATCTAGAATGAAGTGGGTAACTTTGTTGAAGGAGAAATCTGATGCATTCCAAAAATTCAAAGCATTCAAGGCACTGGTTGAGAAAGAATCATGAATTTTTTTGAAGTGTTTAAGATCTAATAGAGGAGGTGAGTTTACTTCTACAGAATTTGTTTAAGTATTGTGAAGATAATGGAATCAAGAGACAAATGTATCCCCCAAGGACTCCACAACAAAAAGGTGTTTCTAAGGGGAAAAAAATAGAACTATATTGTGGATGCTGCAAGGACAATGTTGATTTAAGGTGATGTATTGAAAGTGTACTGGAAAGAAGCAATTAGTACTACTGTTTACACACTAAACTAGGTGCAAGTAAAGAAAGGAACTGATAAGACACCCTATGAGCTATGATATGGTCACTCACCTAATGTTAAATATTTCAAAGTATTTGGCAGTAGATGTTACATTAAGAGGGATGATTATACATGCAAGTTTGATCCAAAAAGTGATGAAGGTATTTTCTTGGGTTATTCCACTAAAAGTAAAGCATATAAATATTTTAATAAGAGAACTAACAAAATGATTGAGAGTAATAATGTAAAGGTGGACAGATACCTTGATAAATATGAGGATTCAAGTAAGAAAGTGACTAAGGATGATCGAGAGATTGTGTATATTGAACTGGAATTGCATGAGCCGACAAAACAAAATAATGTGGAAGCAATGATTCAACCAGTAGAAGAGGAAGCTCCTAGACATGAACTAGTGATACTTGGGCATGTGAAGTTAAATCACTTCACTGATGAAATTATAGGTGATAATAATGAAGGTGTTCTAACCAGAAGAAAGCTCAAAGAAATTACTTTTTTGATTTCCAAGTATGAGCCTAAGATAGTGAAGGAAGCAATCAAGGATGAAGATTGGGTAAAAGCTACAGATAAAAAACTTGATCAAATTGAGAAAAATAAGACATGGAAACTTTCTCCTAGACCTACAGATAAAAATGCGATTGGTACCAAATGGGTTTTCAGGAACAAACTAAATGAAGATGGAGATGTGATAAAAAATAAGGTAAGGCTTGTGTGTGAGGGCTATGGAAAAGAAGAAGGACTAGATTATGGAGAGACTTTTTATCCAGTGGAAAATATTAGAATGGGTAAGAATTATACTTTCTGATGTTTCTTATAAAAGATTTAGAGTTTTTCAAATGGATGTAAAGTCAACTTTCTTAAATGGAATTCTTGAAGATGAAGTCCACATAGAACAACTTGATGGTTTTGCATTAACAAAGGACAAGGAAATAGTATGCAAGCTACAAAAAGAACTATATGGACTAAAACAAGCACCAAGGGCATGGTATGAAGGTTACACTCTTATCTTATTTATAGTGGTTTTAATATAACAAGTGATGATAGCACTGTGTACCTAAAATTTGAAGGAGATAAGTTGTTGATAGTTGAAGTGTTTGTTGATGATATAATATTTGGAGGAAATGATGAAATGAGTTTGACATTTGCTGAAGAAATGAAGGAGTTTGAAATGTTAATGATTGGGGAAATCAAATTCTTTACTAGATTGCAGACTTCACAACTAAAGGATGGTATATATATCAATCAATCCAAATATCAGAAAGAAGTACTCAAGACTTTTTCTATGGATGACTCAAAACTAGTTGGAACCCCCATGGTAATATGATGTAAATTGCCTAAGGATGATGAATCTAATACAATGGATGATAACTTGTATAGGTCTATGATCGGTAAGTTGTAGTATGTTATTCATAGCAGACCGAATATTGCAAAAGCAGTTTGAATAGTGACAAGATTTCAAGAAAATCTCAAAGAATCTCATATGGTTGTAATAAAAAAGATATTTAGGTATTTGAAAGGGACAGCTGACCATGGTCTTTGGTATGTTCATGATGGTGATTTATCTTTGAGTGTGTTTATTGATGCAAATTGGGCATGAAATGTTGATGATAGAAAGAGCACAAGTGGTGGTGCATTGTTTCTAGATAAAAGGCTTGTATCTTGGACAAGAAAGAAGAAAAACTGTATCTCACAATGTACAATAGAAGCAAAGTATGTAGAAGCGGCTATAAACTGTACAAAAATTGCATGGATGAAGCATATTCTTGAAGGTATCAAAGAAAATGTGATTGGACCGGTAACTATTTTTTGTGACAATAAAAGTGCAATAAATATTTCTAAGAATCATGTAATGCATTCCAAGACTAAGAACATTGCAATTAATTATCACTTTCTGAGAGAGAAAATGCAGGAGAAGGAGGTGAAGTTGGAATATGTACCAACAAAGGAGAAAATCGAATATATATTTACAAAACCATTGCCCAAGGATACTTTTGAGTACCTTAGAAGTTAGCTAGGGGTTGTGCCCCTACCTAGGAAGAACTAAGATGCTGTTGATGCATCAATCTAGTGGATTTATTGCCATATCTTTCACTATGGGTTGATGTTTAGGGGACTACTCCTTAGGGGGAGTAGTCGGAAAGAGATAAAGACAATTTCAACAGATGAAGACTTAGGCATGTTACACCTTTGGTATTGTTGTCAAAGGGGGAGAAGAATTGGTAAAAAGGGAGAAGAAATAATAATTACAAAGGGGGAGAAGACTTAGTAAAGGAATGGAGAATCAACAAGGAAGAATTTAGAATAGGAAAAAAGAACTACAAGTATTTATCAGTTAAGAGGGAGTATTTGTTTACTTGGTATTGTTGGTGTTTCCATCAATGCCAAAAGGGGAGATCATTGGCAAAACTGATGTAGAGAGAAGTTGAGAATGTTATGCTATGTGTTTGATGCATATATGATGATAGGTTGATCGATTATGATGTTGTAATTGATGTCAACTTAGCATTTTGTTGGTTGACAATGTATCTGTTATACTGATGTATGTTCAAGAGGTTGGATCTCAAGAAAGAGTTGGAGTGTATGATTGTACTGGAAGACTAAGTGTTGTCTCTAGATACTATATCTATGACTGCACAAGTTTAGCATATGTATGTTGTGACTTATGGTCGATTGAAGGTTGGTAGGTCAACATGAAGAACATGATGAAGCCAAGGAGGAATGATTTGATTATTGTGTCAAATAGGTTTGGACTCAAGTGTTGCAATTCAGGATATGTTATCTTGAATATGTTATGGGGTTTTTGTTGTGACCGTATCATGATTGGTGATTGAACAAAAAAGTTTCAATGGACAAAAGATCACTAAGTGAAAAGGGAAATAAGTTCTTAGAAAAATCAGCCAGATCCTTTATCGGTGATGTTGCACTGTGTTGTGATAAATGGTAGAATCTAATAGGTTTGATTTGTATTTCCTTTAACCAGGTGACTATTTAACTAGGGTTTGAAATACCTTAATAGGGTTACTCCTAATAGGGTAAATATCCTAATAGGGCTAGAGGTAAATCCATTAATTGGGTGGCTCCTAGTAGAGTCTTGCTCTTAACTGGGCATTTGTAAGCTTTTAACAGGGCTAAGCTCTTAACCAAGCCTACTTCAGAAGAGTGTAGAATTATTTGTGGGTTCCATCCCCACATGTGGTTTTTTTTAGTTGGGTGACCATGAGAAAAAATATTGGTGTGATTGTGTGCATGGTTGTGGATGTTTATCTTTATTGGTTTGTTTATTCATGCAATGGATTTTGATTGATGCTAGTTGTTGAATAGTTTATGAAAATTTTAATTGTTAGATTACTGATTCACCCCCCCTCTTAGTAATCTTGGACCTAATAATACTAACAAATAGTACTAACCATAACAAAAATCCAAAATCCTACTCCTTCAATCAAAACTATAAAAAAACCATCAAGAGTCTAAGAAGCAAAGTAGGGTAACATAAAATATATTCAAAAAATCCACAAAGGGGTTGGGGGTCACAACCTCGATCAACTAGAAATTAATCCTTGTGGGAGGATTTAATATCATACCCTGATTGGTACAGTGCATGGGTCAAATCTTTAGTGATAAATTTGAACAAGTCCTTATAATTTCCTTCATCATATCCAAGAATATTACATTGTAGCAAGCACACAAAAGATGTAGAGCTATGCATCACCTAGAGGCTAAATCTAGAGATGCTTCTTAATTTTCTTTCCACCTCACTCACTTTTTTCTTTAGGTTATCCACTTCACTATGTAGGTTAGCCAAATCTAAAGTATAAGCCGCGCCAAAGTTGGGAAGAAATGGGTTTCTCCTCGAGTGGCCTCTTTTTCCCTATCATAAGTATGGGGTGAGCTATTGGAGGTAGAATTATTCGAGCTAGCAATATCACCCGTCCTCAAATTGTCTAATTTTCCTTCTCCATGTTTTCCTCCAAGTCATAGCCAACAAGTAAATTTTTCCCTTTTTTTACAGACTTGATGGTCACTTTGTTGGATCTATGAGGGGTGATGTGCTCCTCCCCAACCTCCTCTTCCTCTTCACTATTAACCTCCCAAACAAAGAATTTGATTTTATTGACTAGGGTGAAGGATTTTTACCTTTTCTCTTAGAGGTGGACAAAATTGGATATTTTCATTTTAGGCCACTCTTAGGAGTAGATGTTGTATGCAAATTAACTGTACTAACTACTCTAAATGATAAATTAACTATTTTAAGATTAATAAATCTAACTAATTAGCAAACAACAATGAAGAATACAATTAAAAATGAAGCTAAAACAAGGTTTTACCTTCACCTACCATGTAGCTTGTCTCCATTGCCCTCCTATGCTCTAATTTCTTGGATGTGTTGAGCTCTCAGATTTCCAATTTGAAGCTCCTTACCCAAGATGATACCAAAGTGTGGAGATTGAATGATTGAATGCAAAACTAAATCCTAATTATGCAAATGAGATGATAATAGTGTGGATGCTTCACAAAATGATATGAATATGCTTGATAATGAGTACTTGAATGCTTGATTGCTTGATTGCCTATTGCTTGAATTCTTGATTACAAAAATACCTATTAGCTCACAAAGGGGAAATTAGGCTCCTTTTATAGATTTTTGGAGGATCTAAGCCTAGGTGGCACAATCCTACGGTTGAGAATGCAAGGTGGAAGATCTAGTGAGAAATAATACAAAATATTTGGATAATGATGTACTAAACAAAATATCTGGATAATTATGTACCATGCAAAATCACAAGGTGGAAGGGAAAGACACATGTCAAGTGTCTCACAAAGACCCAAGAGAGAAAGATGGAGAGACCTTTTCTTCATGAGGACTCTTTGTACAAGTGTCCCATGAGTCACCTTTGACCCTTATAGGTGGCTTGAGAACCCCCTTAGGAATAGGGCATGTCTCTTGACTTGGTTTAAGAGAGGACATGTGGTCATGAGACCAAGTCCTATGAGGCCACATAGCCTTGTGGGTGAGGATAATTACTAATAAATAATTAATAATAATTATTTATTTTAGCCAAAGTGATGTGTCAGGTGACTAGGTAGGTGAGGTGGACTAGGGAACTTAGTCATATTTAGGTGATTGTGTATTTAATTAAATCACTTTAATAAGACTAGTTAGAAGACTTAGGATAGAGGAATAAACTATACTAAATTTACTAAATAAATTGAATAATCTATTTAATAAATAGGGGAAATAATTATTAATTAAATAATAAATATTTAATTAGTTTATCACGTCAATATCAATTAATTAATAAATATTTAATTAATTCATGAAACCATTTTTAAGTGTATACATTTTTCCCCTCTTTGAAATAATGTGTGTGTCACATTATTTCAAAGAAAATTTCAAGCATTTTGCCGCTGCCCTAGACAATGTCTGAGATGACCTATGCATGCCCCCTCGAGAGATTGATTAACAAAAAAGATTATTTCATTTTTTTGTTTTTTTTTCAAGTTGGATAATCAATCTCACGAAAGAAACAGGAGAAAAGATGGGTGAAAATGGTGTGAAACAGAAGAAAAATAGAAGATAGGGTCCACACACCAAGCACATAGGGTCCACAGGCTATAAATAGGGCAAAGGGGTCCACAATAGGCTCATTGTGCACACTTGTCATTTGGAGATCACAACGCAAGAGAGAGAAGAGAAGAGCTGCTAGGATGCCATTCCCGTTGTCAGATCACCGCTTCGAGAGGGCCAGATGCTTCCAGCAACCACCCGATTTGGGTGAGCCGGTAGGTGATTCGATCCTCTTTGTCAATTTGTGATTTTTAGCATGATAGAAGAGAATTTAGTATGCGTAGGTTAGGTCGAATCATAGGTTAGTTTAGATAATTTTTTTTTTGTTTTTGGGCAGAATATGAATGCACAGTTGCAGTGCATGTATGTGCAACAACTTGCAATGTTTGTGCAGAAAATTCAAACTTTCTGCACATATATGTAGGGTAGCTGCGCATTCATGCTAGATTAAAATTTTGTCCGCGCAAATGTAAATTAAAAGTGTGCATTGGTTCTTTCAGAACATTTGTTCTAAAGTGTTGCACATATGTCAAATAAATCTGCGCATACATGTTTTTTTGTGCAAATCTAAAAATATACTGCGCATGCATTTTTTTGTGCTGTGCATTTGTGTAATTGATAGAATTTGGTCAAATTAGCAAGTCCATTAGGTCAAACTAGATGTCGATAAGCCGATTTGATCTGTCGGTGGTTAAATTTGATTGATTAGGTCAAGATAGGAAACATTGTAGCATGGTAGCTAGTTAACCAGTGTTGATGTTAGATAATTAATAAAATTATTTGTTAAAACATGTGATGAACATGTTTGTAATTGATATAATAGGATAGATAGATGTTGTAGATCAGTTTATCGAAATCTGATAGCTTGATGTTGTTGATTTGGATAGGAGGATATTACTGATATTTTGATGTCACGGGAGAGATATCCCGTCACACATAATCTGAGACCGACGTTGTCAGAGATTAACAAAATTCTGATTGGTGCATCTGGTTTATATCATGCTATTTACATGCCCGAGATTAGGGTGAACCAGAGTATGATGATGACACTGGCAGAGCGGTGGCACTCAGAGATGAGTACCTTCCATCTTCCGATAGGGGATATGACAATTACACTAGAGGATGTATATCACATCCTCCGACTTCCTATCATAGAAGAGTTAGTGCATTATGATCGACACGGTGGAGTGACGGAGTGCAGAGCCATCTTCGAAGATGATGACATTAAGGATGGAGAGATTAGCTGGGAGGACATGGTGGACTTGTACGAGCCTCTACCAGTGGTACTAGCTAGAGTGATTGGGGGTTTTGTTTGCCCTGATCATAGATCACATTGATTTGTAGTTGGATGGGGCCGCACTCTACAACAGATGTTGGATGGGACCCATTTTGCTTGGGGTGTTTGTTTATTAGCTCACTTATATCATTATCTTCATTAGGTGGTGTATCATAGGGGTGCATCACTATAAGAAGGTGTCACACTACTCCATGTGTGGGCATGGGAGCACATTGCAGTGACACAACCAGTAGCCATTAGATTTCATAGTGTAGGACAACCGTACATACATTTATATGCATCAGTTTTGTCTCAGGCAAAACTGGGTCATTTAGAGTTTTGGCGGTACACCTTTGATACTTTAGATACTGTGACATGGAGACCATACATAGGCTATGAGCCCTGGGATGATGAGTGGCAGCTGGGATTTTGCTTTGAGTCATGATGGCTTATAGGGCGAACGCCCTTCATTTTGGAGAGACAGTTAGTTAGCCGGGTTCTGCACCAGTTCAATAGGATCTAGGGCATGCCCCAAGGAGTTACAGAGTTAGCTAGGACTCATCAGGAGAGATGGGGCTGGGGGCCTATGGCTTCTTTTGATATAGCCTGACATGAGTTTTTGGACATGCCATTCCAGGCATGGATGATGAGACAGGGTGTTGTGGACCTAGGTATGATTGGAGACCTAGAGCAGTTCTTGAGAGATTTTCCTATTCCTCGGTTGACTGATCTGGAAGCTAGGCCACCAGAGAGAGATCCAGCAGATAGACGTCATGGGAGATGCTGAGGGCGAGATAGGTGGGGACGAGGGAGAGGAGACATCGATGATGGTGGAGGAGGTGATGGAGATGGAGGAGATGGAGGGAGAGGGGATAGGGATGGTCCATGAATGAGAGGAGGTGGTGTGAGGCAGAGGGGATTGATGCCACCCCCAGCTAGACAGGGATAGAGATAGCCTCCAGCACAACTAGCATAGCCAATAGTAGGAGCTCTAGTAAAGGTACCAGTAGTACCGGTACAGATACCAGCTACCCCAGTACAGGGAGCAGCTGTACAAGATGATGCAGACATTTTGTTAGCTCAAGATGAAGTAGTACAGGGTGGATAAATCCCTGATGATGGACTGGATGGGCAGGATGCACCTATGGAGGATGTGGATGCTCAGGAGGAGCCAGCAGAGATGGATATTGGGGGACATGATCCCTATTTACAGAGAGATGCTGTGGAGGAGGAGGATCCTAATATTGACTCATTGCTAGTCCAACTAGCAATGACACAGGTGCAAGCAGACTGTGTTCCTGGTCTGGAGAGGCAGATTGAGAGGCTAGAGAGCCAGATGGGATTACTAAGACATGAGCGGGATGCAGCAATTGAGAGACTCACGGAGTCAGAGATGTTTTTAGATGAGCTACAGTGCATAGAGGATTTGGGTCCCCATGGAGATAGCTTGAGAGCCATGATACGTGTTGGGAAGAAGATATCCTATTGGCGAGGGGCTTACAGACAGGCGGTCTCAAGGGATTAGTGGATTGGGAGCTACAGAGAGAGCTCAGTAGCTATTAGGATTGTGATTGATGATAGACAGGCACCAACTGGTAGTGGAGGTGTTTCATCATGCCCTCCGAGAGCACCGACAGGTTTAGGAGATCAGGGTGGATCCTTAGCATCGGGTGATTCAACAGCATGGGGCCTCATTGTATCTCGTAGACAGAGACAGACAAAGTTTGGAGGCAGCGGATCATAGATCATAGAGACCATTGTATACACTGTTGTATCATGTTATCATTGTATCATTATATTTTTGACTTGATGGACACTGACTTTGGACACATTGTTATATTTCTTTATATCATTGGACATTTGGATAGTTTTGCTGTATTTCTATGGACTCTATATATACAGTGATGCAGTTCTATCATGATTTGCTTTGATGATTTTATATACATGTGCGTACTGACATATGCAGGATGTGATGATTTACTTTCTTATGCATAGAATGTATGTCTTAGAATGCAAAATGCTGTATATTCTATTTGAATGATAATAAATAATGATGTAAAATGCATATAATGGATAATAAATGAATGAATGATAACCAATGCAGATAATGGATAAGAAATGATGACATTAAATGAATGATAACAAATGATGGTATTAAATGCATATAATATGTAATGAATGAAAATGTTTATAAGATGAGTAAAATATAACAATGTGCACCCTAATAAAAAGATAATGAGATTTTAATGATAACTATAATAAAAAACAACACATGAAACATGTATGTAATATAGATGGATAATTATACAAATGTACATAACAAAGAAAGATAATGGATGGCCTAAATGAATTGATAAAATGTTGTACAATGCAAGATGAAGCATTAATGTTTTTGTTGTCCAAATGCCCTCAACTTAAAATAACAATGTACTTGACACAAGAAGAATGAACTAGGAGAACATATAATCTAATAAGAAGGACAACCTAAAAATCCCTATAAAGGGAGCACTGATATGCAAGTTATGAACTACTTAAATGAAATGCAATATGAAATATGAAATGAGTATATCTCCACAACTTCATGTAATCATCTTAGAACTTCACAATAACTAGAATTTGATTTTCATCATTGAGCTCGTTATGTTGCAAGGAAATGCAAGCACCATGGTATAATTAAACCAGGATGACCTGAGCACTTCTTGCATGGAGTTTAATGTAGCAAACTTGACAAGCACCTAGGTATAATTGAATTGAGATGACCTGAGTTTTGTTTGCGTAACAGACAAGAAATATCCCCCCACCCATTGGGGAACAAATATTTGGAGTCGAGGTATGTGCTGGCGTATCACTATTAATAGCATTTGTAAAACAACATGATTTGTATGTTGTCAATACTATTAAATTGATGAAGGCACTTATGCACAGACACCCCAATTATTTTTTCCTTTGATTTCATCAGAAAATATCCCACAAACAACAATCAAAGAAAATACCATGCCCCATCCTGGCTATCCTAATCAATGACATATAGGAGTTTCAAACTCATGTCAAAGATATCACAAAATAGCATAGAAAACATGATAACAATGAAATCCAGATATGAATGCATAATCTACAACAAATCATTCTAACATGCCTGTCATGAATATACATTTCTTTTGCCAAAAGATAGTGTAAGGTATAGTGATTAGTTCAATTGATGATGTATAGTCAAGAATAGATAGATAAACAACCATGTTTCGAAGGATAGATCATAGATCATGATTCATCATAAAGATATCATTATGAAAGAACATTTGATTGTGTTTGCTTGTTTGGTGAAAATACTCCATTGTGTCCTCTAAGAGTCATGACTATCATAGATCCACTTCCTGAACTAGGTCAAGGACATGCCCCCAGCTAGGTGATGGACTGATTTATTATGGATGAAGAAGGACGCAACAAGACTAGGACGAAGACCATGACAAATGATCAAGCTATGATGGGGTTTTATTATGGATAGATACAATGGATGGTGTATGAACTGGCCATTTTTATTATGATATATACATGGTGGGAACAGGGACTGACTAGCCATTTTATTGTGGATATATACAATGAACTGACACACTAGAAGAATCCTAATAGATAAAGGAGCTAACCTGATACACATGGTGCCTGTTTCCAGGTTTTCACCACATGCTTTTGTTGCAATTTTCTTTTGATTTTGTGATTTTTTTGGATTTTTAAGATTTTTTGTATTTACAAAAAAAAATATATACATAGCCCTTACATTGGGATTTCAAGGATAGAACTTCTTGAGGTGGATACTGTTAAGAGGTTCATCCAAAGGATCTCCCTCAGGTGTGGACAATTAATAAGCCCCAGAACCATAAATTGCTGTAACTACAAAAAGACCTAACCAATTGGGTTCGAACTTGCCCTTCTTCTCACGATGCAATTGATTCTTTGGATTTTCTCGAAGAACTAGGTCACCTAGCTGAAAGTCTCTGATCTTTACCTTGTTGTTATACTAACGAGACATACGCTGCTGATAGACTTTCAAATGATTATAAGCTCTTTGATGGTGTTCATTCAGCAGTTCTAGCTCGGTCAACCATGTAACTCTATAGTCTTCATCAAGAATCAAATCTTTGAGAGAGACATGAAGTGAAGGCAACTTGACCTCAAGGGGCAGGACTGCTTCAGATCCATAGACAAGGGAATATGGGGTGGCTCTAGTGGGAATACAAATGGAAGTATGGTAAGCCCATAAGGCTAGATTCAGTTGGATATGCCAGTCATGAACAACGTCATTGATAGTCTTTTGTACGATTTTAACAATAGTTTTATTTGATGCCTCAGCTTGGCCGTTTCCTTGGGGATAGTATATGGTAGAATAGTTATGGGTGATATGGAATTTTGCGCATAGCTCATCCATGTCCTAATTTTGAAACTGTTTCCCATGATCAGTAATGAGATACATAGGTATACCATATCTAAAAATGATATAATTTAGGATAAACATGGATATTTTTTTCCCTGTGGCAGTAATCAATGGAACGGCCTCAATCCATTTAGTAAAATACTTTGGTGCAGTGAGAATCCATTTGTGACCGTTGGAAGATGGAGGGTTGATAGCACCTACGAGGTTGAGTCCCCACCAACTGAATGACAAGGTAGTTGTAAAAGGATGTAACTCCTGTGCTAGAGCATGAATAAGGTTTCCATGTATCTGACATTTCTTGCATGCCCTAGCAAAATGAAAGGAATCTGTTTCCATGGTAGGCCAATAATAACCCATACGCATGAGTTTCTTAGCCAAAGAGGGACCACTCGAATGTGTCCCACAAATACCCTCATGTACGTCTCACAAGGCAGTTTGAGCTTCATCATGCTCGAGACATTGTAGGAGAGTAGTGTCAAGACCTCACTGATTAAGGGTGTCGGATATTAGGACATAGCGGGAGGCTTGGTGGAGAAAAGTTTGTTTTTGATTTTAGGATAGGTCAAGGGGTAGGATGTCTTTTTTTATATAAGAATAGATTTTTTGATAGATTGGGGAGTTGTGTCCAATAAGATGACATATAATACTCATATCAGGATCATCATATGCAGGATAAGTCAGGGATTCCACCAAGTACTCAAAATGGACCTTAGTATCTTCTGTATCAAACAAAGAAGCAATCATTGCCATTACATCAGCAGCCTTGTTATCATGTTGAGGAATTTGCTCAAAAGTGATGATTGAGAAATATTGTTTGAATTCATCAACCATATGTTTATATGGTAATAACTTATCATCTTTTGTTTGATAATCATCATTAATATGGTTTATAATCAACTGAGAATCCCCATAGACATTTATTTCAGTTACTTTCCATTGTAAAGCCATCTTTAAGCCAATCAACAAAGCTTCATATTCTGTTATATTATTGGTGCAAGGAAAGAGTAGCTTGTAAGATTTTAGAATTGTGTATCCTTGCGGGGTGACAAAGAGAATACTAGCTCCTGAACCCTGTTGAGTATACGATCCATCAAAATATAGTTGCCATGTTTGTGTAGATAAAGCTAAGATGTGTGCATTAGGAAACTTTGTATGTATAGGTTGGTCATCCATTAATGGAGCATCTACTAGCTGATCTGCTATCACTTGACCTTTGATAGCCTTCCTATCTACATATTCAATATCAAATTCACTAAGTAGCATGACCCACTTAGCCAATCTGCCTGTCAATGCTGTCTTGCTTAATAGATACTTTAAAGGATCAATCTTTGTGATGAGCTTGATTGAATGTGACAACATGTAATGTCGCCACTTCTTTGAAGCAAAAATAATGGCTAGACATGATCTTTCTATAGGAGAATAGTTCAACTCATATCCCACTAGAGTGCGACTGATATAATAGATGCTTTTTCTTTTCCTTCATGATCTTGCTGAGCCAGTAGAGTACCTAGTGAAACTACCGTAGCTGAAATGTAGAGCAAGAGTGGCTTGCCCGGAATTGGTGACATCAGAGTTGGAGGATTTTCCAGATATTGCTTGATTTTATTGAAAGCTTCTTCACACTTATCATCCCATTGGAATAAGATATTTTTATGCAATAAATGTTGAAAGGGATGACTTCGATCTGCTAGTTGAGAAACAAATCTTCGGATGGATTGGAGATGTCCCTGCAAAGATCTTAACTGACTGATGTTAGTGGGGGAAGCCATCTCCATTATTGCTTTAAATTTTTCTAGATCTACTTCAATTCCTTTGGTTGAGACAATGTACCCTAATAGTTTACCGAATGTGACTCCGAATGCACATTTCTTTGGATTGAGTCAAATCTGATACTTTTCCATTCGGGTGAATATTCTATCCAGCACTCTCAAATGACTAGCTCTGTCTTTGGATTTTGCTAAAATGTCATCAACATAATCTTCCATAATGGTATGCATCATGTCATGAAAGATTGTGGTCATTGCCCTTTGATAAGTTGCTCCAGCATTTTTGAGGCCAAAGGGCATCACATTCCAACAGTATGTACCCCACGGACAAGTAAAAGCTATCTTTTCCTGGTCTTCTGGTGCTATCTTGATTTGGTTATAGCCAAAAAATCCATCCATTAATGATAACATCTCATGCCCAGCTGTCAAATCAACAATGATGTCAATATTTGGCAGAGGAAAGCCATCTTTTGGACAAGCCTTATTAAGATCTTGAAAATCAATACAAATCTTGATAGACTTGTCTGGTTTTGAGACGGGGACAATATTTGAAATCCACTTAGCATAATCAATAGAACAAATGAATCCAACATCTAGGAGCTTCTTCAATTCTTATTTAACCATTAGTGCAATGTGGGGGTGCATCTTGCAGAGCTTCTGCTTAACTGGCTTTACACTTGGTCTAATAGATAAATGATGCATAATGAGATTGGGGTCCAGCCCAGGCATATCAGCATAGGACCAAGCAAAGTTGATTTTTCTCTCTTTGAAAATTTTTGCAAAAGCATCTTTTTATGATTCTATCAAGGATGCTACTACTTTGAGGATGCGTGGAGACTCTTTTGTTCCAATGTTAAGATGTATTGTTGGTTCTATAAGAATGGCAAATTTTTCTCGATACAAATAATTGGGGAGAATGTCAATCCTTCCATCATCAGGCACCTCAGAGAGGTTTTCACCATCAGATGTGTCATTTCTTTTTACTATTTTTGGATCTAATACTGCCACTGAGTGGTTTTCACCATTAGATCTATTGATTATTTTTATATTTTTATGACTGAAAGGATTGGCACTCTCACCAAAGTAGGCCATGTCATTGAGTTCTATCAAAAATCTTGACTTGTGATCCCTTGGTGGTAAATGATCCTTGATTCGAAGATAGTTAATGATTGCATCATCATTATGGAATACATCAAGTTCTGGATGATCAGGAGAACCCCAATCAATAAGCTCGAGATGTACAAGGGGCATTGGATCATTTGGGTCAGTTTCAAAGGTAGAGATGGTATTGATGGAAAAGTTGTCAAGGTTTATGATAGTATCAGCGAGGTCTATTTCCATACTCTCATACGATTTGTCTATCACAAGATAAAGGTCACTTTCCTCACAATCGACAAAAGTAGTATCACGTGGGACCAATCCTAGTGAGTCAGTCTTTGAACTCTCTCCCTCATGGTAATCGTTACTATGGTGATGGACAACATCAACTCCTATCTCTTTAGTACAATCAGATAGTGAATCCCATTCATAATCATTTGAGTTAGAATCATCATTATCCCCAAGTCTATCAATGATTCTCTGTGCTATCCTTTGTTTCTCTGGATCTACATACATACCATTCTTTCTGAATTGTAAGGTAGGAGATTTAGATATCTCATGAAAAGGTGTGATCTTTGCTTTGCCTTTTGCTTCTTTTGGTCCTTCTCCTTTGTATCCTAATCCTGTAGTGTCTCTTTGATAGTTTGGATTTTGCAAAATCGGTTTGATAACACCTTCTCTTTGTAACCCTATAGTTCCAGCACCTTGGTATCCCATCTTTTGTAACAAAGTATACCCTTTACCATAGACATCAGGTGATATATATTCATGTTTGATATCCTCTTCATTCTTTTGTGAATTAAGCAAATGATTAGCATTATGCTCAACTACCTCTTTGGATATTGTGCCCCCACTTATAAATGTGTCATAAACAAGTGTTGAAGGGGATTCTGATTGTTGTTTAGTGATCAAAGATCTACCATATGATCTAGGAGATAAAGGGAACTCTGTGATGCAAAGAGCTTGACCTAAAGTGTATTCTCCCACACTTCTTTCTTTTATGTCTATCTTGATCCCATTTGATTTAGAAGTTGATGCTATATTACTAGGATCACTGGGTGTAGTTGTAGAAGATCCAGTACGGTTATAAGGTATCAAAGAATCAGATGTCTTCACAGAGCTGCAATATTGGAATGGATTAGTGTCTCCTTTAATAGTGACTTCTTGACCATTATGAGGGAATTTCAAGCATTGATGATAAGTTGATGGTACAACTTGCATGGAATGAATCCATGGTCTTCCCAAGAGAATGTTATAAGCAAGATCCATGTCTAGAACTTGGCAAGGTACATCTTTGATTATAGGACCTACTCTGATTGGTAGAATAACAGACCCCTTGGATGACCACTCCTCCTCATCATAAGCTTTCATCATGATTTTCTTCTTGGGATCAACAACATTTTCAAAAAATCCCAATGCAAGGACTAGTTTCAATGTACAAATATTTAAGCCAGCTCCTCCATCTATTAGTACTCATTTGATTTTATGACTCTAGACAAGGACTTCGATATGTAGGGGAGCATTATGAGGTTGGGTAATAGCTAAGTCATCATTTTCAGTGAAGGATAGGTAATGCGGGGTTGTTAAATGGCCCACCGTAGCTTGAAATTGATCATGATCTAGATTTGTGGGGACCTGGGTCTCTAAGAGAGCTTTTTCAAGGATATCTTTGTGAGATGGGGATAGACGCAAAATCTCTAAGATGGATATCTGGGCAGGTGTTTTCTTGAGTTGTTCCAAAAGATTGTACTGGTTGGAAATATTTGGTGTAGACTTTGGGACATAAACCGACTTGTTTTGAGATGTGCTTGGTTTAGACGAGACTTCTTGGAGAGTAACCTTGGATTGAGCACGAGTAGTAACATGGACTGGTTGACTCTCTAATTTTCCTTTGATGGTAATGACATTAGCATAATACTTAGAAGAATGACATTCAAAAATGTTACCAACATATCGATAGGGAGTAGAATTATAATTAGCTTGATTGTCACCCTTATTGTTGGAAGAACCTCCTTTTTCATGCTCAGGAAGTGGATCTTTGAAAGCTGTATGTGATTCATTTGAGGTATGTCCATCAACACCAATTTCACCACTTTCAATTAAGTCTTGAACTACATTTTTGAGTCTTAAGCAGTCATTGGTTTTATGTCCTTTTCCTCTGTGAAACTCGCAATAATCATTCGCATTCTACCAAGAAGGTTTTACTCTAGGTTCACAGTCTTTCGTTTCAGGAAACGTAATGAGTTTCTTTGTGATTAACTTCCGTAATGCTGATTCAAGGGATTCCCCGACCCGTTTGGTAGTGGGAATTAGGAAATGATGGATTTGATCAAATGCTGGAAAGGGTCAAATCATGGATTTGATAATCTAATTTTTCATTTCTGAATTATTTTTGGACTGTTTGGTTCCACTTTTTGAAACTAGAATTGGAATTTGAGCATGATTTTTTTTTTTGAATTGTTTTAATGTTTTTGAATTTAATAATTTATTTTTATTAATAGAATTGAATTTAAAATAGAATCGCGAACTGTTTTAGGCAGCCAAAGTTGGTGGTAGACAATCAAGTTACAATCATTGCAACCAAAATTCGATAAAAAATTTAGAAAATAAATTTGAGAAAAAATTCAAAAAAATAAAAAATCAAATTTTTAAAAAAAATTGAAAAAAATTCGTTAAAACAATTTAAAAAAAATTCAACAAAAAATTTGAAAAAAAATTCAACAAAAAAATTCGTCAAAAAAATTGAAAAAAAATTCGTCAAAAAATTCGAAAAAAAATTCGTCAAAAAATTCGAAAAAAAATTCGGCAAAAAATTTGAATTTTTTTCGAATATAAATTTGAATAAACAACAAAGTTACAAATCACCTAGACAAATAAAAAATAAATTAAATCCCCCCCACACAAATAAAAAATTAAAAAATTAAGTGTAGACATGAAAAATTTAAAAATTTGCTTTCCCTCCATTCAAATTCCAATTTCAAATCCCAATTCCACCTTTTTAGATGGAAGATGTTAATGCTCATTTTGAACCAAAATGAGCATTAACACATTCCTATTCCATTTTCATATTGCACTGCCAAACTGAGGATTCGACGAAATGGGCAATAACAAATGCCAATTCCAGGCAAATGCTGGAAAAGGTCCGCTACCAAACGGGCCGTAAAGGAGTAAAATTTCTTCGAGGTGACATAAAAGGAAATCTTGGTTTAGATGAATCTTTGTTGGTGTTTTGATTTGCTGATTGATTGCTATAGGTACCTTGAGTAGCATTGGCCTGACTTGTGAGATTGAGAAGGGGTTGTGTTGGTTTGGCATTATGATTATCAACAAACCCATCATTGACAATGTTTTTGTTTTTATTCTAGAATTTTGATTTGTCATTGTTGTAGTTGTTGGAATTGTAATTTGAGGATCTAGCATTGTCTTTGGAATAAAGTTTTATCTCACCTTTTTGGACCATGGCTTCCTCAATCTTGATACCATTTTCTATGAGCTTATTGAAGTTTGGTGGACATTGCAATTGTAACCTATAACTCATTTCTGGTGTAAGGTTATGCACAAAGATATCCATCTTTTCTTGTTCAAGAATCATTCGTGGATATTTGGAAAACAATTGACGCCATCTTTGCAAAAAAGTAAGGAAGGGTTCTCCATTCTTTTGATGTGCATTGCAAAGATCAAGCATAGTGACTTCATGTTTGATGTTATATGAATAATGAGTAACAAATTTGTCAAGAAGCTCATTGAAAGATTTGATGTCTGGGGGTAGTTTGGAGAACCATTCCATGGCTTGTCCTCCTAAACTTCATGGAAATAGTCACATAAGATAAGTGTCATTGTGAGTGACTTCAATACAAGCAGCACAAAACTCATGAATGTGGTCTTGTGGATCCGAATTCCCTTTGTATTTGTCAAATTTTGGTACCTCAAAATGAGGAGGGAATGGAATCATTGCTAAATTCTTATCAAAAGGATAAGGACATATATCATCCAAGGAATACTTCTTAGTTGATGATCCAGTTTGGATGTCACGGATTTGTTGTTGAAGCATCTGGATTTGTTGTAGAATGGGATCCAAAGATAATGTGTTTCCTTGAGTGTTTTGGGAAACATTGTTGTGGGAAGCATTATTTTGGGAAGTATGGTTCTGTTGATCATTTTGAGAAGCATCAGATGGTTGCTTGGTTTCTTTTGCTCCATGAGTATCTTGAGAACTACTAGGAATTTCTTGATTGGTTACAATAGTTGGTTCTCTAAGATGAGAAATATCAAAATCACTTGGTAGTTTGGCTCCTTGTTGAGCAAGCATGAGGAAATACATCTCTCTATCTAGGTCTAGGAGTCTTTCCATGAGATGATAAAATCTAGGATCTTGTGTAGCATCCCTAAGTTCTTGATCTATGGGTTCCTCTTTAGATGTAAAAAGTGAAGTTTTCTTAGGAGCTTCAGGCCAAGGATTCTCATCATTACTTTTGTTTCCTTCCATTTTGTCTAGGAATTCTGAATCAACGGGTTGTTTTAGTTTCTGAGATCGAGTTTGAACCATAAAAATGAGAAAATTGATTTGTGGGATGAAAGATGTTTGATGAAAAGATATGGAAAGAAATGGTTGATAGAAAAGATAGTGAAAAGGTGTTGAAAAATGATGAGACAACTTGATAAAATCTAAGTCAATAGGAAGTATAGATTTCACTATGATATGACAAAGAAAATCAAGAGATAGTAACCTAGGTAAGTTTGATTGAGGATGATAGATCCTGATAGGATAAACTCACAAAGATCAAAATTTGATAGATAGGGTAATGTTTCAACACTAGATTTGGAATTTCAGAAGATTTGATGATTTGTGGTGAAGGAAGAATGATGAAAATTGATGAAAATGGTCAAACTAAAGATCAGAAGTCTATGTAACGCAAATTTTTTTCCAGAATCTTACTAAGGATGAAAATGGGTATCTGAAAAAGTGATTTTGAAATTTGTAAAGTTTGTGGAAATGCTCACTGTTGTAAATGCGCATGACAGATTGATAAATGTGCAGCAAAATGAAACAAATGCACAACAAGTTTGAATTGATGCATGGGAAAATGATCAAATGCACATAACAGTTTAATGTATGTGCAACAGATTGTGATGAATGCGCAGGTTTGTATTTTTGAAAAATTTGAACTGCAAGATTTGGAAATTTGTCTGATTTTCTGATGTTTTCTAGTTTTTGGCAAATGTAAAATGCATAAACACACACACGCAAGACCTAAATAATTTAATCTAATTATTCTAGTATGAATGCACAAACACACTTACAATCCTAAGGTTGGCAAGGACAATATCTGCTGAATCCCCACTAGGATAATAAAATCCAGCCATGCAAATCCACAACGGACAACCTAGGAACTTGGAGGCACGGGCTCCTCCTTACAGTGCACTCACTTCTCAGGCACACCAAGTTCTGAATTCAATGGGTCATTACTTCCCAAAGAACTGCTATCTCCACTATGAACCGTGAGTAAAGTGGGGTGTCTTCATGGGCTTGGGTGACCCCTTGAGCCAGCAAATAGAAGGTTTTTGGCCACTAAACAAAAGTTTGGAGTAAGGACATCCATTCAGGTGGTTGTGATCAAGTCATTTTCCCAATTAAGGGGGCTCTCCCAATCCTTTCAAAGCAAGGCTTTCACCTCTACTAAGTAGGACTTTAATGCACCATTGGGGTATTGGAGGAGATTTTGGTTGCCACAATGAATTCACACCTATTTAATGTGAGATTAATCACACTAACATTTTTTATATACCGGTTTGGAAGGGCTTGGCTTTAGCCTGTTATCAGTTGGGTTGTCTTTGGGGTGAGTACCTCTTTTCCCACCAAAGACCGCCCTCTAAAAATTATAACAGTTTCTCTTACACCCAAGGTCCATGAATGGTGAGGGGAGAGGATACGTTGTTATAATTTTGGGATTACAGATAGCTTAATAAGAAAAACACAACATACACTCAAATCTATGCTAAAGAAAACACACAAAGCAAAAGCATGTCATATTTTAAGCTCAAACAAGATTTTAGTTTCTTTTGCAAACCCCTTGGAAATTTGCAAACAAACCATTAGAAATTTTCTAGCAATGAGGTCTTCAAAATAACATCTTGCAAAAATAGCCTAAAATAATACCAGAACGAATAGAAAATTGTCAAAAAGTTAGGTAAGATCAAATCCAATAGAAAACTAAATTTTACCACAGAAATTAATGAATGCGTAGAATAGTTAAATAAATGCGCAACAATGATGGATTTATGCGCAGAATGTATGTATGCGTAGCAAAATGAAATGGATGCGCTAGGCGATGGTATGAATGCGCCATTTTTACAAATGCACAATAGAGTATGATGTAAGCACAAGATAGTGAGATGAATGCGTAGTTGTTTACCAGTAAGTTAAAAAAAATAGAAACTAAAAAAATGATAGTTTAACAGACAATTAATGTGCAACACAGAGTGATGAATACGCAACAATTGTGGATGAATGCGCAGAAAAAACTTGGAAATGTCTGCACATGAAAAATTGCAAAATAAAATGTTAAAAATGTGGGGAGGCCCCACGGTGGGTGCCAAAAATGTATGCAAATTAGCTGTACTAACTAGTCTAAATGATAAATTAACTATTTTAAGATTAATAAATCTAACTAATTAGCAAACAACAATGAAGAATACAATTAAAAATGAAGCTAAAAAAAGGTTTTACTTTCACCTACCATGTAGCTTGTCTCCATTGCCCTCCTATGCTCTGATTTCTTGGATGTGTTGAGCTCTCAGATTTCCAATTTGAATCTCCTTACCCAAGATGATACCAAAGTGTGGAGATTGAATGATTGAATGCAAAACTAAATCCTAATTATGCAAATGAGATGATAATAGTGTGGATGCTTCACAAAATGATATGAATATGCTTGATAATGAGTGCTTGAATGCTTGATTGCTTGATTGCGTATTGCTTGAATGCTTGATTACAAAAATACCTATTAGCTCACAAAGGGGAAATTAGGCTCCTTTTATAAATTTTTAGAGGATCTAAGCCTAGGTGGCACAATCCTACGGTTGAGAATGAAAGGTGGAAGATCCTAGGGCTAGGATTGACTTGGTTGAAGGAGTTGAGAGAAAGGGGGATGTAGTTGGAATGTGAGAGGAAGAATAAGGATGATGTTCCTTTTACATTGACATGGAGGAGAACAAGGTGGAAGGAAAAGACACATGTCAAGTGTCTCACAAAGACCCAAGAGAGAAAGAAGGAGAGACCTTTTCCTCATGAGGACTCTTTGTACAAGTGTCCCATGAGTCACCTTTGACCCTTAGAGGTGGCTTGAGAAGCCCCTTAGGAATAGGGCATGTCTCTTGACTTGGTTTAAGAGAGGACATGTGGTCATGAGACCAAGTCCTATGAGGCCACATAGCCCTGTGGGTGAGGATAATTACTAATAAATAATTAATAATAATTATTTATTTTAGCCAAAGTGATGTGTCAGGTGACTAGGTAGGTGAGGTGGACTAGGAAACTTAGTCATATTTAGGTGATTGTGTATTTAATTAAATCACTTTAATAAGACTAATTAGAAGACCTAGGATAGAGGAATAAACTATAGTGAATTTACTAAATAAATTGAATAATCTATTTAATAAATAGAGGAAATCATTATTAATTAAATAATAAATATTTAATTAATTTATCAAGTCAATATCAATTAAATAATAAATATTTAATTAATTAATGAAGTTATTTTTAAGTGTATACATTTTTCCCCTCTTTGAAATAATGTGCGTGTCACATTGTTTCAAAGAAAATTTCAAGCATTTTGCCCCTGCCCCAGACAATGTCTAGGGTTCAAAAACAAGAGGTAGTGTTAATAGTTCCTTGGTGTCTAATACTTTCTTCCTACTTTGGCCTAGCATATCAATGATACTAGTTGGTAGGGGGGATTGTGAAGCATGGCCCTCATAAACAAAATAGGTTTGGGAGTGTTGGTTCTCACTTTTTCCCCCACTATTAGGTTTACACTATGATGAAAAATTGGTTAGTAACCGCTCCAAAGTCTGACAGGAAAAAGTGCCAATTGATGAGGACCGAAGACATCCTCCTTCTTCTTTAAGCTCCACATCACTCAGGTGGGTATTGCCTCATCTCCACACTCATGAATCCTCATGACAAACAAAAGGCCTGTAGATATATTATTGTGGAATAGGTTTCAGACTCCTATAGGTATCCTGTACCCCAATGAAACAATGTACCCCAATGAAACAATAACCACATGCAATAGTCCTACTTGCATGGAATGAATATGAAAACTAGAATGGGCCTCCTACTACCTACGACCAACATGAAAGGAAAAGTATTTCATTTGAATGAGTTTGATGTTGGGTTCAATAGACCCCTGAAATACCCTAAGTCTGTCGTAGACCAATGCCTTATCCAATGGGTAGAAGAGTCAAATACATCACTGCAACAGAGCTATGAAACAAGAAGACAACACATCCCAATATGTCAGTGCCTTACACCAAACATACACCATTGAACAGATCATACTTCAACAATCCACTTGTGTACCCAAATGTGCTATCACTTATTCAAAGGATTTTAACCCTCCCCTTAGAAGAGACCTAGGAACAAGCAATACATTAATCAACATCCACTGAAAGACAATCATGAAATACCCTTGATACCCCAGCTCATACACATCTGAAAACTAGTCCTAAACTCAGTTGTCTCTATGAAAACAACTCTATTGTAGACACTTAGGAAATGTGAATAGAAGGACTAAACACCCTTGATGCTATAATCAATAAGTTCAAAACTCAAATGGATACAATCTGATAGAAGTATAAATGTATTGAAATTTTATACATAAGATAGTTGTTACAATCTATATCATATTCTCAAAGCCAGAAAGGAAATAGGGATCACCCTATATGTAGAGAAGAAGGAAAAATATTGCATAAAGAACCATTCATAGGACTAGGGGAAGGAACCCCTAGAATAGAACCAAAAGGTTGGAACCCCTCTAAATGATCTTGAAAATCTTTTTATAGGAACAAGGATTGCAACAAGCTATGGATCATTTAGAGAAAAATTTAGGTCTACAACCACCCAGTACAACAAGAAAAGAAATAATGCAGGAAAATCTTAGAAACTCAGGAAGAATCAGATAAAATCTGCTGAATAATTCCATCAGTTTCATCACCATAGGCTAACTGCGATAACAAGTTACTACCTTCTTGTTGCAGGAAAAATAAACTTTGATGCTAGAGTCAATCAGAAAGACTTCTCATGGACATAGCATGGAGATCTCTGACATACATCAAACCCTAGCCACTTGCAAGAGGCAAAAGCCCACTGCATTAACTTGGCATGGCACCCCAGGAAGCAAAATCAAGAATAGGACGGCCGCATAGATCTTCTTCATCATCTTCACAACTGCTACCATCTAGGAAATTAACTCGCAACAACCCATTTGTCATTTATGGCCAACTGTGAAAAACTGACAAGAAACCTTGTAGAAATATTCAAATTATCAGCCCCAACAACTACTTGATTTAACTTTAAAACACAACTGTCGATACATTATTTTCCTAGCAGATCGGGAGGTCCAAATAATTCTTCAACAGTTGACCAACCCCATTTGAAAAGTCTTCAGCCACATCACCACCTTAGAAACCAATAAAAAATAAACATGTCAGCAACAAATGACACACGGACCCACTAGATCATCAACCCTTCACGCTGAAAGATCATACGGTTGTCGCATGATCGCAAAGGGGAAAAAGACTCCATGCGGTCATGCGACAGCTATAGGATTAAAAGGTGACTTACTGTCGGGCCTCGTTGACAAATTCCATGTCACCAAACCTGTGGCCAATCAGGAACAAGCACGTTTGCAATGCTTGACAATGGACCCACCTATCAGTAGTCATTACCTCGTTTGGAAAATTGGATGGTTGTCGTGATGTCACGATGATTAACATCTGGGCACGTTGTCTTAGCAACAACGCGACAATCGTCGATCGTGGAAGAACTTTAATTGCACCGAACAACACTGAGGAAGTGGGCTCGCCAGATTAGGTGTCACCAAATTGCAACAGCATGAAAAAGAAATGCTGACGTCAGGGAAGAACTATGAGCATGCAAAATGTCGAAAACATCTAGGGTTTTATACTTGGACAAATTTTGAAACCTTGCGACATAAAACAAGCTATTTCCTATGGATCTTAAAACAACCATATCTCACTTATTTCTACCCTTCAAGACACGGGCCCTTAACCCAACCTTGGAAACACAATGAACTATCATATGTAAAGGGCGCAAGCCATGGAACATAAAAAAATTAGCACGTGGGTCAAAACTGTATTATAGCTAGAGCATGGTAGCTCACTTGTGTTTTTTGTGTATTAGACCATGCGACCTGAACTGGAGCTTGGTGACATGGAAAATAATATGTGGCTAAGGACACAAGTGATGAAACATTTTAAAACTTCAACACACACCAAAATTGTGATCTCAGGCATGGCAGGACAACTTCACAAGACTTTGTAGGGAAAGACCATTTTTATAAGATTTTTTTATGATAGGAAAATGGACTAATAGTGGCTTTGTCTGGGGATGCATGCCTCTTACAGACATGACAAGGATTCATAATTTTTGGAGGAAGCAAACCACCCACATGACAAAAATAAGGGAACCCTCACAAAAACTGGCAAAAATAACTAGGAAAACAGGAAGGGAAACACACAACAGAAAGGAAAGGGAAAACATTTACAAAATTTATATGCTTTGGAACTTTACTTGATGGCCCCAGGCCACCAAAAGAAAATAAAAAACCCTCCTGAATCAAAGGTTTGATTTTCATCCACATATGTAACCAGCCACCTTAAATTATCATGATTATCTTGTTATCAACATATGTGAATAACCATGGGCTGAAGAATGAAGCTGCAATTATCACTACCCATGTTCTCTAATCACAAGGACCACATTTATGCTTTACTAATTTTTTTTACAAAACTGCAACCTTGATTCTTTGAAGCATGTAAACCTCTTTTTCACACCTTTTTCCTTCTCTTGGTGCTCAAATCACCTTATAAGGAAACATTTCTTAACATGAAAATATAATACCTGGAAGTTCTGCAGTAGAAACCTTGTTGACTGGAAGTAGGGTAGATCTAGAGCTCACCTTGTAGCTCCATCAGATTGTTTTTTTGTAGAGTCGCCACCTCCTTGAAGAGGAAAATGTTTTATGTTTTTGTATCTCCTTCCAGCCAACTGAAAACTTCACCGGGATTTTACACTATTTATCAGGAACTGCCCTGATCAAACAGAGAACTCAGAGTTGCTACTCAACACTTAGTGAGAAGATTTTAACAAATGCTTTATTTTTACTGTTGACTCTATATTTTTAACTAAGACTCTAGGATGATCTAGCCAAGCAAGAAAACTTGCTGTCTTTTACTTCTTCCCCAACAGAGTCACCATTTTGTTAGTGACTCGGATGGGCCAAACCAATCTGGTTAGTAAAGGATTGAAAATTTATGATTTGTAACCAGAGATTCTAACAGATGTATTTTTTTGTCATTGTTCTCCCTAGTAGAGTCGCCATTTTGTTGGTGACTCAGATGGGACAAACCAATCTAGTTAGTAAGATATTGAAAATTTGTGATTTGTAACCAAAGATTCTAACAGATGTATTTCTTTGTCATTGTTCTCCCCAGTAGAGTCACCATTTTGTTGCTGACTCAGATGAGCCAAACCAATATGGTTAGTAAGATATTGAAAATTTGTGATTTGTAACTAGAGATTCTAACATATGTATTTCTTTGTCATTTTTCTCCCTAATAGAGTTGCCATTTTGTTGGTTCCCACTTTTTCCCCCACTGTCAAGTTTACACTATGATGACAAACTGGTTAGTAACCACTCCAAAGTCTGATAGAAAAAAGTGCCAATTGATGAGGACCAAAGACATCCTTCTTCTTCTTTGAGCTCCACATCACTCAGGTGGGTGTTGCCTCATTTGCACACTCATGACTCCTCAAGACAAACAAAAGGCCTATAGATATATTATTGTGGAATAGCTTTTAGACTCCTATAGGTATCTTGTACCCCAATGAAACAATAACCACATGCAATAGTCCTACTTGCATGGAATGAATCTGAAAACTAAAATGGGCCTCATACTACCTACTACCAACATGAAAGGAAAAGTATTTCATTTGAATGAGTTTGATGTTGGGTTGAATGGACCCCTGAAATACCCTAAGTCTCTCATAGACTAGTCCCTTATCTAATGGGTAGTAGAGTCAAATACATCACTGCAATAGAGCTATGAAACAAGAAGACAACACATCCCAATATGTTAGTGCCTTACACCAAACATACACCATTGATCAGATCATACTGTAGACTAGGATTTGAGCGTGCACCTAAACCTATTTTGAAGGCCAAAGACAAACAAATGTCATAGCATATTATCAAATCAAATTTAATGGTAAACAAACTAAAATCAAAGCCACCTCAGTTTAAGCCTAAAACGGATGCGCCCATGCACCGTTTGATATGCTTGGATATAAATGGATGTGGGTGTGCAAACTCAAGCACTTGGAGCATGCAAATAGGATGATTTGAGGATCAAGAAGACCCAAAATGACACAAAATAGGTATGAGGAACCTATTTTGCCTCAAAGGCTTCAAGAACACACAAATATGCAAAGCTAAAAGATGAACTAAGATTGATTAAACAAGAAATGAATCTATGTTAATCCAATTAAGCTAATTTAAATGTGATTTAAGCTTGAAAATGATCTAAAATGATGAGTTTATGCTTATGCTAGAATGAAAATGGCATTATAACTTTGCTATTGAGTTTGAGAGTTGAAAGATGATTTGCCTTATGAAGTGAGGGTATTTATAGGAAAAGGGAAGGGCTTGGTTAAAAAGGATGAGTCAGAGTTAGGGCTAAGGTTAGGGTTGAGTCAAGGACAAGTGTCCTGACAAGTGTCAAGGGAGGATTGAGTTGAAAGTTTGAGGGCATGTGCACAATTTGGTAAATGTTCCCAAGGCCAAGAGGTGGCAAGGAAGGGATAAGAAGGTCTTAAATGCATAATGAATGCATGTAAGAAAGATAAGGAAGGCTTAAATGCATCCTTAAATGCATTTGCAAGAGGTGGCCAAGAGGTGGCCATCTTTGTTGACTAAGGAGGATGACTAAGAGGAGGTTAGCATAAGTTTTGGTAAACCTTTTGCTAATGGAATGTGACAAGATTAGAAAGGGGATTAGGATTAGGATTAGGGGATTTTAGGATTAGGATGGGTGAAGAGGTTGGGTTGAGAAGTTTCTAGAAGAGTCTAGAATTCTCCTAGGTTTTATGGAATAAAAGTTTATTCATTCCAAAAGCTTAAGTTTGGGAAAATTTATTGAAATATTTTCAATAAATATGAAAATTAAATATTTAATCTTAATTAAATATTTTGAGTTGAGATTAGGGTTAGAAAAGATGAGATTAGCCTTTTAATCGAAATTAAGAAGGGATTAGAAGATTTTGGAAGAGGTTAGTGGTCTTAAGAAAATTGGCCAAGTTTTGGTCAAAAAATAAATTAATTATTTTTTTGGGGGATTTTTGGTCAATTTATTAATTAAAATAATTAATAAATAGGGGATTAATGTTTAAATAAGATTTAAACATTTTTGGGAGGGATTTCTTAATTAAATATTTTTAATTAAGAAAAAAGGATTTAATGACATAAAAATAAATAAATTAATTAAATAATTAATTAATTAATAAATGATGATGTCATCAGGGATTTTTCAAAAAATAAAAATACTTTATTTTCTAAAGGATTTTTAGGTGTCTACATTTTGCCCCTCTTTGATGCGATGCCGCAAGTGGCATGGCTTCAAAGACAAGAAAATAAGATGCCCCAGGCTAGAATTTAGAAGAATAAGGGATTGTGCCCCCTCGAGAAAATAACGCAAGGAGTAAACATTGTGGAATTTTCTCGAAAGGAAACAGAGAAGGAACGACTGAGGAAGCAGGGGAGATAAATTACCAAGCTTCCAAGAGCAAAGATGGGTGAATGCAAGATGAGATGGAAATGCAAGATGCAAGATGCAGCTATATGTAAAGATGCAAGATTAATCTATATGATAAATGCAAGGGACCAGATAGCTCCAAGTGCAAACGGGAGTGCACAACCTAGATTTAATATAGCTATGTTAGAGACCTGCCAAAGATACTGGGATCACGAGGCCTGTCAACAACGTCGCAGAGGACTGACGAGGACTGACGCTAAACAAACACACAGGGTTGCCCCAACATCACACATGAAGCGCAGAGGCGACATGGTGGATCCGATGCTGAAGGAACCACAAACACACAACTGACTCACAGGCAGAAGCGAAAGATCAAAAGACCTTGCCCCAGATTATCCGCACACGCAGCACACCGTGATATAAAGAATCGTGGTGACCCTGGTGGGATAAAGAGAAGCCAAAAAGATTAACAAGACCCAAAGGACAAAAAATCCAAGATCAAAATGATAACTCCAAAAAGACATCCTTTGCCAAGGAGAGAGATTAGGTTTGATTGATGGTGGGAAGATTGGTCAGACAGGAGGAACGATATATCCTCAAGGACCAGGATGGAAGATTAGGTCAGACAGGAGGAATGATATATCCTCAAGGACCCATGGGTTGGTGAGAGAATAAGTGTAGTTGTTCGCTGGCAAAAAGCTGAAGTTCAAGGAATAATCAGGATGAGCAAGGATAAGTCGTCAATTGATGTTGCTGAAGCACAAGGCCTGAGTGGGACTACAAATTTTCTGAGGCTGGGGATGGGACAAGATATTTGATCAAATGCTGCTGCAGGATAGACAAAGGTTATGTACAACAAGGAGGAACGATATGCACAAGGGATATGTACAGAAGCTCAGGATTGGGGATAGGAAGATCACACTCGGCGGGACTCTCACTAGGACGGAGACAAGAAGGATAAATACAGGGAGGAAAGCGCTGTACAGGAGAGGGAAAGGGATATGGTACAAGATATGGTACAAAGCTTTGGAATAGGATATGGATTGCAGATGGGTTGGAGGAAGATGGAAGCCGAATGCTTGGAGGATAGGGGAGATGGAACTGCTGGGAGATTTGTTATGGATGGAGGAAGAGGACGGTAGCTGAAAGGACAACTGAATAGATAAATAGCCTAGTTTACTATGTTGGCGCCTGTTTACCAGGTTTTCACCAACATACTTGTCCAAGGTGCTTGAATTGCCAAGTTTTCACCGTTTGGACGATTATTTTCTCTTTCTCTTTTCTTTTTTGCTTTTTTTCTTTTTTTTTTTTTTTTCTTTTTTGAATGTTTTTGGATTTTCTGATATATGTAGGATCAGGTTCAGGCATAGAACCTCTTCAGATGGATGATGTTGATAGGATCATTCAAGGGCTCACCTTCTGGTGTTGATAGCTGATAGGCTCCCGAGCCGAAGGATGCGGTGACAACATAGGGGCCCAACCAAGTAGGCTCAAACTTGCCTTTCTTTTCTCTATTTGCTAGGACCTTCTGATTTTCTTTAAGGACCATGTCACCGACCTGGAATTGTCTAGGATGGACCTTTTTGTTATAACTCCTTTTGAGTCAATTTTGGTATGCCACCAGGTGATCGTAAGCTTGTTGTCTCTTTTCATCTAGCAGATCTAGCTGTGTGAGCCGGGCCACATGATAGTCTTCATCAGTTCTATAGTTCTTCATGGAGACGCGCAAGGATGGGAGCTCAACCTCGATCGGTAGAACGACTTCAGCACCATATACAAGAGAGTATGGGGTGGTGCCTATGGGAGTGCGATAAGAAGTGCGGTAGGCCCAAAGGGCGGGATTGATTTGGAGGTGCCAGTCACGACCAGAATCATTGACAACCTTCTTGAGGATTTTCAAGATAGTTTTGTTAGTTGCCTCAGCTTGGCCATTTCCTTGAGGGAAATATGGACTGGAGAAATGGTGATGGATGTGGAGTCTGGCACATAGATCATCCACATGCTGGTTTTCAAAAGGTGTGCCATGGTCTGTGAAAATGGTAGATGGTATGCCGAAGCGGCAAATGATGTGGTAAAGGATGAACTTGGATATTTGGATGCCAGTGGTTAGGGTGAGCGGAATCGCTTCAACCCATTTGGTAAAGTACTCTATGGCTGTTATGATATACTTGTGTCCATCCGAAGAGAGGGGGGTGATCAAGCCAACGAGGTCGAGGCCCCAACATGAAAAAGGCCACGGTGGTGCAATAGGCTGTAGATCCTGTGCTGGTGCATGTATCAAATTGGCATGCTGTTGACATGGGAGACATTTCTTGACAAATTCACACGCATCATGTTCCATTGTTGGCCAATAATATCCAACTCTAAGCAGCTGCTTTGCTAGAACCATGCCACTCGTGTGGGCACCGCAAATTCTAGCGTGAACTTCTTGTAAGGCCAGGACGGCCTCGTTTGAGTCTAAACATCTAGATAGGACATTATGATACCCGCGACGATATAGGGTGTTGGCTACAATAGTGTAGCGAGAAGCTCTGCGAATAAGGTTTTGGCGTTGGTTATTGGTGAGATGGGGAGATATGATACCATTTTTTAGATATGCATGGATGTTGTGGTACCATGGGGATTGGGGACCAACCAAGACACACACCATGTTTGCATCGGTGTTCTCATAAGCTGGCAAGTGTAGCTGCTCGACTAGAAATTCATATTGTGTTGCGTCACGTGGGATTTCCAATAAGGATCCGATGGTTGCCATTGCATCTGCTACTTTGTTTTGAAGCCTTGGGATCTGATTGAATTGTAGATGTAGGAAATGCTCTTTCAGTTTATCGACCAGTTGCTTGTAGGGTAGCAATTTGTCATCCTTTGTCTGATACTCATCAAGGACTTGCTTGATAATGAGCTGTGAATCTCCAAAGACTTGTAGTTCTGTGATGTTCCATTGGATAGCTGTTTTGAGACCTAAGATGAGTGCCTCATATTCTACAATGTTGTTAGTATAGGGGAATCCCAACTTGAATGATTTTGGAATATAGTCACCTTGAGGTGTGACGAATAGGATTCCTGCCCCAGAGCTATGGGATGTGTTGGAACCATCAAAGTATAGTTTCCACATGGGCTGCTCTTCAATCATGCATAAGTGTTCATCGGGGAATTCCATGATTAGTGGATAGGCATCCACCAGTGGTGCTTCTGCTAGTTGATCAGCAATGACTTGCCCTTTGATTGCTTTGCGATCTATATACTGAATGTCAAATTCACTGAGTAACATGACCCATTTTGCCATACGGCCTGTGAGGGTTGTCCTTGATAACAGATACTTAAGAGGATCCACCTTTGATATGAGCTTGATTGTGTGGCTAAGCATGTAATGTCTAAGTTTTTGAGTGGCAAAGACCACTGCTAGGCATACTTTCTCCATGGGTGAATAGTTAAGCTCATAGCCCACAAGAGTGCGACTGATGTAGTAGACAGCTCGTTCTCTGTTTTCATCATCATGCTGTGCTAGGAGTGCCCCTAGTGCTGTAGCTGTTGTTGAGATGTAAAGGATGAGTGGGCATCCTGGAACTGGTGGTACTAGGATTGGAGCGTTAGCTAGATACTCCTTGAGCTTATCAAAGCTTCTTTGACATATGGGATCCCACTTGAAGTTGGTGTCTTTGCATAAGAGATGTGAGAAGGGTTGGCACTTGTCTGCTAGTTGCGAGATGAACCGTCGAACTGATTGAAGCTTGCCCTGTAGGCTTCTGAGCTGTTTGAGATTTCTTGTTGGAGGCATCTCTGTTATTGCTTTTACCTTTTTAGGATCGATCTCTATGCCTCGTCTAGAGACGATGAAGCCTAGAAGCTTACCAGATGTTACGCCAAAGACACATTTCTTAGGATTTAACTTTAAGCCATAATGATTCAGACGATCAAATACATGCTCTAGGATGTTGAGGTGCTCATCTCTTGTTTTGGATTTTGCAAGGATATCATCCACATAGTCCTCAAGGATCTTGTGGATCATGTCATGGAAGATTGCTGTCATTGCTCTCTGATATGTGGCCCCTGCATTCTTTAGCCCAAATGGCATCATGTTGTAGCAGAAGGTACCCCATGGGGTTGTGAATGCTATTTTATGTTGATCTGCTTCTGCTATATGAATCTGATTGTAGCCTGAAAATCCATCCATGAGTGATAGCATTTCGTGACCCGCTGTGAGGTCTACAAGCATGTCTATGTTTGGCAATGGGAAGTCATCCTTAGGGCATGCCTTGTTCAAGTCCCTGAAATCAGTACAGATTCTGATGTCGCTAGAAGGCTTTGTGACTGGCACCATGTTAGAGATCCACTCTGAATAATCTATTGCTCTGATGATCTTAGCTTGGAGGAGCTTCTCAAGCTCTGCTTTGACGAGCAATGCTACCTTTGGATGCATTTTCCTTAGCTTCTGCTTCACTGGCTTGATGTTTGGATCTACTGATAGATGATGAACAACAAGGTTTGGATCAAGCCCAGGCATGTGGGCGTATGACCATGCAAAGTTGATGATGGATTCCTTGAGCAAGGCATTGAGAGCCATTTCTTCTCCTTCTGTTAGGTTGACTGCAATGTAGGTGATCCTTGGACATTCTTCTGTTCCCAAGTTGATTGACTTGGTTTCCTCTATGATGATTGGAGATTGCTCTGGTCTATAATCTTGGATAGGGGGAAGAGGCAAGGCTTCATCTTCTAGCACCTGAATTGCCAGGTTTTCACTAGAAGATACGCCCTTTATTTTTACTATTTTGGAATCAGAATGTGCCCCAAGGGGGTTTTCACATAAAGACTCATGATGTTCTTTTGCTATTTCATTTTTGCGACTAAAGCTTGCCTCTTCCCCAAAATATCCTTTTGGGTGAAGCTGATAGACAGAGGTTGATGTTGGATCCTATTTGCTTGCTGGATCTGATGCCCCCATGAATTCTAGGAGTGCTTGTGCGCTTTGGAACTCAGCGATGTGTGTGATGCTTGGTTGGTCCCAATCTATGAGGTCGGGGTTTGTGAGGGGAAGATCTATGAGGTTAATGGAGAGTTGTTGGAGAACAGAAGTCCCCAGGAGGGTGTCGTCGGCAAAGATATCGTCGTAGGATCGGATGTCTTTCTCTTCGGGGATGTCTTCGATTTCCACGAGGTCATCCCGGCTATTCGAAAAGTTCACGTTGGTCATGTTAGTGTCCGCAGTTGTGGTATTGGGCTCTTGTTCAAGCAGGCGAGAGGTATTAAAGCCAAGTCTTTGCTGTTCTGGATTTTGGGATGGTATGATAGGAAACAAATTTCCGTCCTCTTGTGGTCCTAGACCACCACCTTGATAGTTATATTGTTCTGTGACATTCTTGTAGGGGATTGGATATTTCTCTTTGAAGTACTCAAGAAGTTGTGTGTCACGTGATGGGGGATCTTTGTATAACCATTTGTTAATATCTGGATCTATCTCTTTGCTGTTGATGGTACCATGAGACTCAAAAGTCATGTTTCCGATTTGCTTGAGCTTATAATGTTCCTCAACAGGCTTGTTTTGACAACTTGGGCGTCCTTGAGTATGTGGATCACATGGAAGAGCCCCTACAGCAAATGCATCACTGAGGCTATATTCGCCACAACCCTGGTTGTTGATCTTGACGGATGATAAGGTGGAAGAGAGGATGGTCTCTGGATCGCGATGGGATCGGGATGAACTAGCAATAGAAGTACCAATATCAGTTTCAGGACAATGAGTAGAATGAGGGAAAGATGCTTCCATCGCACGGCAGTATGCGAAGGGGTTAGGATCAGTGTGGATGGTAACCTCAGTGCTTTGATGTGGAAACTTGATGCACTGATGGTAAGTAGAGGGTACAACCCTAATGGAATGTATCCATGGGTGGCCGAGAAGAATATTAAATGGTAGGTCGAGATCAACAATGTGGCAGACAGTATCTTGCGTTGTTGGGCCTAGCTGGATAGGCAAGGTGATAGTACCTTCAGAGGTACGCTCCAAGTTATCATATGCTTTGATGGTGATCATCTCATGTTGTATGTCGGCCTCCGTGAACCCGATCTTCTTGATGAATTTTAATGTGCACAAGTTGAGGGCTGAGCCATTATCTATTAAAACCTGTTTGATGGCAAAGTCTCTGACCATGATGGCAATGCGGAGAGGGAGAGTATGGTCAGGAGCGACATCTGGTATATCAGATTCTTTGAAGGATAAGACACATGCTGCTGATAGGTGTCCCACAAGAGTTTCAAACTGAGTTGTGTTAATGTCCGTGGGGACATGGCCTTCTTTTAGAGCTTTGTCCAGGATCTCCTGATGGATGGGTGATGTGCGGAGCAAATCCAAGATAGATATTTGGGCTAGCATGTTCCCAAGATGCTCTATGATATTGTATTGTGCACTTGGTGCATTATGCTGTGTTGCACGTGCATTTGATGCTGGCCTAGTGTTAGACTGTGCTGTGGATGCAGTAGACGTTGGCCTTGGAGGAGCAGCTGATCTCGGAGGAGCACCGGCAACAGTTATCCTACCACTGCGGGTAGTTGCAGCACCTTGTCGATCCGGCCCTCTGACGTGGATGGTATTGATGGTGGGCTCATCTTGGATGGGCTCAACTTGAGTTATGCATCTGACATACTTGTCATAGTTGATGTAGGCCGCTGTGTGATCTTCTTGCTTGCCTTTGCCATGATTTTGGGGCTGATTGGCGCTGGCTTGATTCTTCCCGGCATCGTGTTGAGGGAACACATTTTGATATATTTGCAAACTGGCGTTGGGTGAAGCTTGAGCTGGTGCATCGACCTGGATCTCCTTGCGATCAATGAGATCCTGGATGTAGTTCTTAAGCCGCATGCACTTCAATGTTGTGTGCCCCTTCACACGATGGTAATCACAGTATTCATTTTCTTTATACCAATCAGACTTTGGTGTGTTGTCATCCTTCTGTGGGATGGGTGGATATGTGATCATATTTGCTTTGGCTAGTCGATAAAAGATCTGATCCAGAGGCTCACCCAAAGGTGTGAAAGTCCTCTTTGGATTGTTCTGATTGTTGGGCTTGTTCTGCCTTGGGGCAACGTTAACTGTGTTAATAGGATTGCCTTGATGTGCTGGCTGTTGCTGTTGGTACTGCTGCTGATACTGTTGCACAAGTGGTTAATGAGCTTGAGGAGGCTGTTGATAAATAGGTGCTTGATATGCGGGAGCTGGTGGTTGTTGATAGATGGGCGCTTGTGGCGGTTGGTATGTTTGAGCTGGTGTAGGACTAGCCACAATGAATTGTACATTCTTAGTGTCAGTGGCTCCATCTGTAACAACATTCTTGTTACGATTCTAGTAATGGGATTTATCATTGTTGGGTTTGTTCTTGGAATCATCCTTGAAGTGATGAATAGTGCCTTCATCTAGGAGAGCTTTCTCGATGCCTATGCCTTTGCTCTTGATGTCTTGGTATGTCTGGAGACAGTTCATTCGCATGTGATGGGATAGCTTTGGATGCAGGTTATCAATGAAGATCTTTGTTAGATGCTTCTCTGGCGGCTGATATGATAACCTGGTTGTAAGATTCTACCATCTTTGCAAGTATTCTGCAAGGCTTTCTCCATCTTTTTGCTTTGAGTTGCATAGGTCTAGCAAGGACAACTCATTCTCCACATTATGGGCATAGTGTGTGATGAACTTCTCAGAGAGTTTAGCAAAGGTTTTTATTGTCCCTGTAGAAACTGATGAAATATCAGATTCAACTCCAAGATCCAGCTGCATGCAATAAACCTGTCACAAAGAATGAAGCAAAAATATGGAAAAAGCAAAACCCTCTTGTGCTCAAAATGTTAGAGCTCAAACTGTATTAAGAGAGAATACCAGAAATAATTACAAAAGCGGCTTATAAGAAAGGAAACCCTAAAGCCACACAAAGCTAGGTTGTGAAATAATAATTAATAGAAATATTAATTATTATGCACCTAAAAGAGATAGCTTAAGTGAAAAAAAATAATAGAGGACTTAAGTAATTAAATCGAAATGATTTAATTATAAAGTCAAATATATCTATTACTCTAACACCCCACCTTAAGCGTAGCTCAAGAGGAAGCTAACCTAGCACAACTAAGAAAGTAAGAAAAAAATGGGTCCCGGCAACAAGGCCTGATCAGGTACCCAGTACAAGGAAATCTCTATAAACCGGAGTAAAGGAGAAAACCCAGTGGGAAAAACTCCTCTCCAAAAAGAGATGAAAAAGCAAGCAAAGACAAGAAGGAATGACTTCAAGAGACTCTCTCAAAGCCATAAGTACAATGCGTGCTGCCAACCCCCCCCGAGAGAGAGGGTCGAGGCTCCACAGCCCCCCAGAATGAAAGGACCCCTGGAGCAATGAGCAAACCGCTGTGACTCCAATGCAGAGGAGTGAAGGTCAGTGGGTGCTGAAGAGGTGACCTCGAAGGATGAGGTGTCACTGGAAGGCCGAGCTGATGCTCAAATGAGAAGACACGAGGATCCTGAAAGGGAATCCCCAATGCAAGTGGTATGACAGGTGTGCTGACACTGTCATGAGAGAGGAGATGAGTGTCCTCTGAAGAATCCTCAACAACTGCACCTGGTGGCTCGATGAATGGAGCTGGAGGATCAAGCAGTGCCGAAGAAGAATCCGGCTGAACAGAAAAAAGCTCAACAAGTGGTGGCATGGCAGTCATAACAGTAGTCTCAGGAACCACACAAAGGTTCAAATGACCTGACTGTACCACATGATGCTCTCTCAAAGTAGGAGAGTCGAGCTCTGGCAAAGGTGGACCAAAGTGTGAGAAGGAGTAGAGACGGGTGGAATGATCAACTGTCCCTGTAGCAACAATACTTCCTGTCATACTATCTCGGATGAAGACTGAATCTGGAGTGAACTCAACTGTCTTCCCTGACCCACTGTGAGTAATCTGAAAAACTGAGAGAAGGTTTGAAGACAGAGATGGAACATACAACACATCATTGAAGGTGCCATCCTGAATGCATACAGTGCCTTTCCCACAGACAGTCATAACAGTGTTATTCCCAATGATAATATGGGAAATAGGAGAAGCCTCAAAAGAAGAGAAGATCTCCCGAGAAGATGCCATATGGTGAGAAGCACCTGAATCCAGTATCCAAGGGACCTGTGAAGCGGATGCAACAGAAGCCCGTAATGCATGACCCTTTCCAAGATCCTGTCCAGCTGTAGAATAGATAGAGGAAGACTGATAAGCAGACCCCTGTGAGCCAGAAGAGGATGGAGAGGAAAGATTGCTCTGCTGAAGAAGAGCTTGCAAATCCGCTATCTGTTTCTCGTAACCATCAAACTTCTTCTGATAGCAAAGTGACTCATCATGTGTTCCCTTCTGACAATAGGAACATGAAGGGCTCTCAGTCTTCTGTTTCTCCTTCTTAGAAGAAGATGGTGGGCCAGTAGAGTGATGAGAAGAGGAATCAGATATCTGATTCGGTTTCTGCTTCTGAGAATCCTGAAGTGTCTTGGCAAGCAATGCCTGTGACTGTGAACCTGCAAGTGAATCCATCTGCGTGATCTTGGACTGCTCACGAGTCAACCTGTCACAGAAAGTCTCAAAAGAGGGCATAACATGTCTGGTACCCAAAGCATCCATGGTGGAGTAGAAAGTGGAAGAAAAGATCTGGTACTGTCCTCGCAACTTTGAGAGTATCAAATAGATACACTCATCATCTGTCTTGATTTTTCCACATCCCTGCAAAACTGTACGCAAAGACTTGAACTTCATCAAGAAGTCCTCTATAGTGGGGAAATCAGAAGGAGTCAAAGAGGTCAACTCTGCATCAAGCTGAAGCTTCCGGAATTCGTTAACTGTACCAAACAAGGTTGAAAACTTGCTCCAAATAGCCCTAGGAGTGGTCAAACCTTCCAGGTGAAATAAGAGACTGTCAGAGATGTTCAGTGCAATCAAACCCATGGCTTCATCCATTTTGTTCCTGTGCTGAAGAATTTCAAAGGGACGCTGCAGAACAAGTTGGTGTTCATCCAGACATGACCATAAGCCACGTGACATGAGCAGCCTGGTCATGTGTGCTTTCCATGTATGGTAATTGTGCGGTGTCAGCCGGGCCACAGAGGGATCCGACATTGAGAGAAGAAGAAGACAGAAGTAGAAGGGTCTTTTCTGAAGTAAATTACAGAAAGGAAAAACACCCCCCCACAATGTATAAATCAAACCCCTGTACAGCAAATAACTGAAAGCACAAAAAAAAGAGGAGAAAACCTGGACTCCAGAAGCAGAGAAGGAGGAAAGGAGAAGCTTTGACTTTGACGCTAAAAAAGAGAGCTCAAATGGCTGAATCAGCAAACCAAACCAGCATCATTGCGTCCGTCTCGGAAAGACCTTTCCGGTGATATATCATATGTCGATTTTCGAGTCCGTATGAACCCTGTAGGAGCAAAAACGCCCAAGTACCCCCAAATGTAAACTCTCTGGAAAAAACTAGGGAAGGCAAAAAATTTGACGGCCGTATGACCGTCACAGGGCCGTCGTTGATGTCATCATGACGTCATAACCGTACTTGTCGGAAAATTTTGAAAAATGACCGAAAAAACGACCGGAAAAATTTTTCAGTGCCGGCAAATTGAGTGCCGGCAAGTGACGTCACTGGATGACGTCACCTGCTGCGGTGAGTTGCGGCCGGGCGGAGCACGGGCGGCGGCCGGGTGGGCCGGGTGGCGGCGGGTGAGGGAGGCGGTGGCGGCGGCGGCGGCTGGGGCGGCGGGGCCGGCCGCGGGCGGCGCGGTGGCGCGGGGGCCGGGCTCCGGTGGCGCCTAGGTGGCGCGCTCGGCAGCGCTCAAAACTGTTGAAAAAATGGCACTTTTTTAATTTTTTTTTGAAATTCGTGCCGTACGGCCCTAATAGGGCAAAAAAATTTTCTCAGATGTTTCGGATGCCAAATAGGTCAAATTTTATATGGAAATAAGGGTTTTTGGGCCTTCTGGATGCAACCGTGAGGTTGGTTTTTACCCAAAGTGCTCCAAAAAAAAGTAGCCCCCCAAATCCAATAAAAAACAACTGAAAAAATCTCAGAAAGAAAGGGCTGGATCCACAGCTTCAGTAAACTTTGAACAAGCTGCAGTAGCTCAGCTCTGATACCATGTAGAAACTGATGAAATATCAGATTCAACTCCAAGATCCAGCTGCATGCAATAAACCTGTCACAAAGAATGAAGCAAAAATATGGAAAAAGCAAAACCCTCTTGTGCTCAAAATGTTAGAGCTCAAACTGTATTAAGAGAGAATACCAGAAATAATTACAAAAGCGGCTTATAAGAAAGGAAACCCTAAAGCCACACAAAGCTAGGTTGTGAAATAATAATTAATAGAAATATTAATTATTATGCACCTAAAAGAGATAGCTTAAGTGAAAAAGAATAATAGAGGACTTAAGTAATTAAATCGAAATGATTTAATTATAAAGTCAAATATATCTATTACTCTAACAGTCCCATGTGGTATTTTGTAAAACCACTCAACAGCAGTTCCTCCCAAGCTCTTGGGAAATAGGCGCAGGAGATAGTTATCACTGTAAGCCACTTCTTGGCATGCCATGTAGAACTCTTTGATATGATTTACTGGATCTCCTTTCCCCCGATACTTGTCGAACTTGGGCATCTCAAAATGCTTGGGGAAAGGGATAGTTGCTATGGACCGATCGAAGGGATATGAGCACACCTCTTCGAACTTGTATATTTTATTCTTTGTTCCGCTTTGTAGCTCCTTTAGAGTGTTTTTCATTGCTTCCCACTCAGCATTGAGTGGCGAGGGAACTGGGACTTCTGCTTGTGATGGAAGTTGTGGAACTAGATATGGCGCTTGCTGTGGATAAATGGGTTGGAACTGATTTTGGGGCAATGGTTGCTGGGGATATTGCTGGTGTGGCATAGGGGGATATTCTGGTAAATGATATGGAACCACTTGATGTTGTTGGGCTGCTTGCTGTTGTTGAACTGGCAGTTGTTGTGGGACTACTTGCTGATATTGGACATTTGGAACTTGCTGTTGTAACTGATGGGTGGGAACTTGTTGTTGCTGGGGGATGATAGGGTTTTGTTGCTGAGGCTGATAGCAAGGGACTTGCTGTTGTTGAGGAATGATGGTTGTTTGCTGAAAGGGGACATGTGGTTGCTGTGGGGGAGGCTGTTGGAATGATACTGCTTGCGGGTATGATGGTGGTAGTTGCTGAGGTTGGCTTTGGGTTTGGCTGATATAAGCTGGGTGCATGCCTGTGTTACTTAGAGGTGGAACAGATGTGGGGAAGCTAGAAGCAAAGGGTGATGGTGTAAGATAGCTGGGGAAAGTTGGCTGTTGAGGTGGTGGAACTTGCTGGAAGGTATTTGGGATTTGGGACGAATAGCTTGAAGCTGGCGGTGGTTGGGGTAGTTGCTGCTGTGCTGCTTGGGCGAAGACGGTTTGTTGATTTGCAACCATAGATGTCGGGGATTGAGATGGGATCCCCCATGCCTTCATTTCTTCTTGCGTAAGGCCCCATTGAGAGCTTGTGTTAGGGTGCACTACAGTGGATGATGGAATGGTAGGAGCAACGGGAGCTTGGGACACCAATGATGGTTGAGAGAAAGGAGCTTGTTGAGGTTGTGGTTGAGCGGATGCTTGTGAGGAGGAAAATGAAGGAAACACCCAAGAGAAAGATGAGGTTGGAATAAGAAGCGATTGCGCTAACCCCAAAGAAGAAGGTACGAGTGCTTGGGGGGTGAAGGGTGATGGTGCTTCTTTGATGGTGAAAGGCGTTGCTTGACTTACGGATGGCGGCGGTGTAAAAGCTTGTGTGAGAGGTGGAAGCTGACTTTGGGTTTGGATTTGGGCTTGGGCAGCCATAGCAGATGATGAAGCAAAAGGGGTAGGAGATGGAGCGGATGGCACTGCAGCTTGTGTTGTGGGACTGGCAAGGCTTCCTTGCAAGAAAAGGGGAATGGTGGAAAGCTCTTGGGGTGTTTGCATGATAGGATCAGGGAATGATTGGTCAAACGGAGAATATGCTTGTGTTGGAACTTGGATTGTTTTGATGGGGATGCGTGGATAGAGAGATGGTGGGATGGAGGTACTTTCTGGCAGATAGTGGGCAAACGTGCTTTGCTGATGTTGTGGTACAAGGGCATTGGTCGCTGGTGGGTTTTCTGGAGGATTTGCAAATGCTTGGATTGCCAACGGGGATGAAGGGATGTTTGGATCTTCACATGGGTTATTGGCTTGGATCTGGGGATTTTAGGTCATCATGGCGTTGGTGAAAAGGTTGGGATCAGATGAGGTTGTTGGTGGATAAGGATTCAAGCTTCTTCTTTTCCGAGATCTGGTCTCAACAGGCATGGAGATGCAAGTGATAAATGTATGCAAGATGTTTGGCTAAAAGATGTTGATGGATGCAAAGTTGATGAACTTCTAAAGATGATGACTTCTAAGATGTAAATGCAAAGATAGGGATCAAGATGGCGATGATGGAAGCTGGATGGAATGGATATGGATCAAGACGGTGGAGGAAAGATAGGTTGCTGGTGGAAAGCTGGTGAAAGATTACTGAGCGGTCAACAAATGAGCTGCTATTTTTCCCAAATGGAGGATCAGAGATATGATGGGGTCAACCTAAGATAGACTGATGATCTTCGGTCAACAAGTTTCTTATCAATGCACTCCAATCTCTTGCTCGAGATGATGGCTATGCAAGGACAAGGTTTGATTTCTTTATGACAACACGTTGTGTCAAAAAAGAGGATGATGGTCTCTGATCTTGGATATAGGATAGGAACAACTCAAAAGGTAGAACACTAAGTGTTGGTGGATCTCTAGATTTGGAACAAAAGATGATGGATTTGCTGGAAAGATATGGAAAGCTGATGGGGGGAATGCTGGTGGAAAAGGTTTTGAAGGGTGAAGGGACAATGCTCTAGAAGGATGATGCAAGTGCAAATGACAAGGATTGATTCTAAAATGCTGGTAGGAGGATGAATGCAAATGCAACTAAGGTTTTGATTAATGATGCAAAGATGAAAGCTAGAATGAAACTAAGATGCAAGGCTGTTTGAGACAAGATTTCAAGATCTGAAGATGGAACAAGACATGAACAAGGAATTGGCTAATCTTCTGGCTCAAGGTTGACAAAGTGATGGTTAACTCGGAAACGGAAGGTGAACTGTTTGATGCAAGCGTTATGGGCAATGTTCTCAAGTCTGGCTTGGGATTTTTCCTCTGCTTGGGTTGCTTGGATAATGGATTGATAGGTCTTGGTGTTCTTCTTGGCAACTTTTCGCTCTTGATAGGCTTGGGATTTGGGCAACTTCGCTTTAGGATGTTTGCTCTTGCTGGGCATCACTTTGGAAAAGAAGCTTCTGATTTTGAGGCAAAGGTTTCCAATGGAAAAAGTTAAAGTCAAAGCAATCTCCGCAAGGGACAAAGCAACCCTGCGGGATACAAACAAAGACAACTGACTCTGACAAAGCTTTGAAAGTGTATGTTTCAACAAGTGTTTTCACGGAGTCTTTGACTATCAAGCATTTCAAACAGATCTACCTAAGGAAGGTGAGTATCAAAATCGCTTGCCCACAGCTTGGTATCTCCCAGAAGGGAATACAAATGGTGAGTAATCTTGAGGCGACCCGGTAAACCCCTTGGAATCGGTCCTTGCACAAGGATTTTGATACTTTCGGATGTAGATAGGGTAGCCTCTATTTTATCAGGTTTTTAATAGTTCCGTGGTGTCTCCATACCCAGTTTTGCTGATCATCCGTGACTCACTTAAGAGCCTTGCCAATAATGCTGGGGGAGAGGAATGTTTACCATCTCCAGACACGTGTTTGGCACGAACGCCCAGCGATTAGGAGATATAAGTGATTCTTTTGGACTTCACTTATTTATATACCGGCCGGAGGGGATACCGGTTTGAGGTCGTTCTCCGAGGAGGAAGCGCTTCTCCTTGGACAGGCCTCGCTAAAAGTAGAACAGGTGAACTTGTCCAAGTTCAAATGTTCCATGTTGCTTACTCTAACAAGGATTATGCAAGAATTGAAAAACTCCTACATGCACATCAAGTAGATTTTGTTCATTTTCCCAAATTTGATTAAGTGATGTTTGAACTTTGAAATGAAGACACTCGTGATTAGATTTTGATTTGTTCCTTTCTCCAAAAAGTAAATCGAGCGTTTGCAAGTTTTTTGACTTGGGCATTCAAGATTGAGTGTGCGTGTTGATTAAGAACTTTTAAAAAAGCTTTGTTTTGATCTTTAAGGCATTCAAGATTGTGTTTGCTTTTCAAATGGAAAATGACGCTTTAGGACCTAAGTTCTTCCTTTTAGCTTCATTCAAGATTTTGTTTTGACTCGTTTGAATGCAGATTTGATGTTCTTTTTATGCCCAAAAAGATATGATCATTCCTACTTTGCATGAATGCATTGTTAAAAATCCTTGATGTTGCAAGGATGCAAATGCCTTGATTAATTTTTTTTGTTTTGTTTGTTAGAACAAATTTTGCAAATTTTAGTCCTTAATGCATTCAAGAATGATTTGGGGGTTCATTTTAAGCACTAAAATAAGGTGTGTATGATTTTGCTTCCTTATGGATTTTATTATTATTTTTGAAAAAAAATGGCCATGACCTCCTTGCTAGAAGAAGAAGAAGAAAGGAGACGGAATAGAAGAAGAATATAGACAAGAAGAGGAAGAAGAATATAGACAAGAAGAAGAAGAATGGATCTAAGTGCTACGTCCACCTATAAGCTTTGAAAAATCTGAAAATGGTCTAAAACTCATCAGAATGTTTGCAAAGAACCCGTGAAGTGGGTCCCACCGGGCGTGCCAGAATGTAGACTAGGATTTGAGCGTGCACCTAAACCTGTTTTGAAGGCCAAAGACAAACAAATGTCATAGCATATTATCAAATCAAATTTAATGGTAAACAAACTAAAATCAAAGCCACCTCAGTTTAAGCCTAAAACGGATGCGCCCATGCACCGTTTGATATGCTTGGATATAAATGGATGTGGGTGTGCAAACTCAAGCACTTGGAGCATGCAAATAGGATGATTTGAGGATCAAGAAGACCCAAAATGACACAAAATAGGTATGAGGAACCTATTTTGCCTCAAAGGCCTCAAGAACACACAAATATGCAAAGCTAAAAGATGAACTAAGATTGATTAAACAAGAAATGAATCTATGTTAATCCAATTAAGCTAATTTAAATGTGATTTAAGCTTGAAAATGATCTAAAATGATGAGTTTATGCTTATGCTAGAATGAAAATGGCATTATAACTTTGCTATTGAGTTTGAGAGTTGAAAGATGATTTGCCTTATGAAGTGAGGGTATTTATAGGAAAAGGGAAGGGCTTGGTTAAAAAGGATGAGTCAGAGTTAGGGCTAAGGTTAGGGTTGAGTCAAGGACAAGTGTCCTGACAAATGTCAAGGGAGGATTGAGTTGAAAGTTTGAGGGCATGTGCACAATTTGGTAAATGTTCCCAAGGCCAAGAGGTGGCAAGGAAGGGATAAGAAGGTCTTAAATGCATAATGAATGCATGTAAGAAAGATAAGGAAGGCTTAAATGCATCCTTAAATGCATTTGCAAGAGGTGGCCAAGAGGTGGCCATCTTTGTTGACTAAGGAGGATGACTAAGAGGAGGTTAGTATAAGTTTTGGTAAACCTTTTGCTAATGGAATGTGACAAGATTAGAAAGGGGATTAGGATTAGGATTAGGGGATTTTAGGATTAGGATGGGTGAAGAGGTTGGGTTGAAAAGTTTCTAGAAGAGTCTAGAATTCTCCTAGGTTTTATGGAATAAAAGTTTATTCATTCCAAAAGCTTAAGTTTGGGAAAATTTATTGAAATATTTTCAATAAATATGAAAATTAAATATTTAATCTTAATTAAATATTTTGAGTTGAGATTAGGGTTAGAAAAGATGGGATTAGCCTTTTAATCGAAATTAAGAAGGGATTAGAAGATTTTGGAAGAGGTTAGTGGTCTTAAGAAAATTGGCCAAGTTTTGGTCAAAAAATAAATTAATTATTTTTTTGGGGGATTTTTGGTCAATTTATTAATTAAAATAATTAATAAATAGGGGATTAATGTTTAAATAAGATTTAAACATTTTTGGGAGGGATTTCTTAATTAAATATTTTTAATTAAGAAAAAGGGATTTAATGACATAAAAATTAATTAATTAATTAAATAATTAATTAATTAATAAATGATGATGTCATCAGGGATTTTTTAAAAAATAAAAATACTTTATTTTCTAAAGGATTTTTAGGTGTCTACACATACTTCAACAATCCACTTGTGTACCCAAATGTGCTATCACCTATTCAAAAGATTTTAACCCTCCCCTTAGAAGAGACCTAGGAACACACAATATATTAATCAACATCCACTAAAAGACAAGCATGAAATACCCCTGATACCCCAGCTCATACACATCTAAAAACTAGTCCTAAACTTAGTTGTCTCTATGAAAATAAATCTATTGCAGACACTTAGGAAATGTGAATAGAAAGACTACAACACCCTTGATGCTATAATCAATAAGTTCAAAACTCAAATGGAGACAATCTGATAGAAGTACAAATGTATTGAATATTATACATAAGATAGATGTTACAATCTATATCATATTTTCAAAGCCAGAAAGGAAAGAGGGATCACCCTATATGTAGAGAAGAAGGAAAAATACTGCAGAAAGAACCATTCATAGGACCAGGGGAAGGAACCCCTAGAACGGAACCAAAAGGTTGGAACCCCTCTAAATGATCTTAAAAATCCTTTTATAGGAAAAAAGATTGCAGCTAGCTATGGATCATTTAGAGAAAAATTTAGGTCTATAACCATCCAGTACAAAAAGAAAAAAAATAATGTAGGAAAAGCCTAGAAACTCAAGAAGAATCAGATAAAATTTGGTGAGCAATTGCATCGGTTTCATCACCATAGGAAAACTACGATCACAAGTTAGTACCTTCTTGTTGTAGGAAAAAAAAACTTTGATGCCAGAGCCAACCAGAAAGACTTCATGTGTACATAGCATGGAGATCTCTGACATACATCAAACCCTAGTCACTTGCAAGAGGCAAAAGCCCACTGCATTAATTTGGCATGGCACCCCAGGAAGAAAAATTAAGAATAGGATAGCCACATAGATCTTCTTCATCATCTTCACAACTATTACCATCCAGGAAAATCAACTCGCAATAACCCTTTTGTCGTTTACGGCCAACTGTGAAAAATTGGCAAGAAACCTTGTAGAAATATTTCAATTATCGGCCCCAACGACTACCTGCTTTAACTTTAAAACATGACTGTCAATATATTATTTTCCCAGCAGATCAGGCGGTCCAAATAATTCTTCAACATTCAACCAACCCCCTTTGAAAAGTCTTCGGCCACATCACCACCTCAGAAACTAATAAAAAATAAACATGTCAGCAGCAAATGGCACACAGACCCACCGGATCGTCAACCCTTCATGCTGAAATATTGGATGGTTGTCACATGATCACAAAGGGGAAAAAGACTCCTTGCGGTCGTGCGACAGCCATAGGATTAAAAGGTGACTGACTGTTGGGCCCCGCTAAAAAATTCCATGTCACCAAATCTATGGCCAATTAGGAACATGCACGTCTGCAACACCTGACAACGAACCCACCTATCAGCAGTCATTACCTCTTTTGGAAAATCAGATGGTTGTCATGATGCCACAATGATTAACATTCAGGCACCTGGTCTTAGTGACAATGTGATAACTGTCGATCGTGGAAGAAGTTTAACTGCACTGAACAACATTGAAGAAGTGGGCCCGCCAGGACAGGTGTCACCAAAATGCAACAACATGAAAAAGAAATGCTAATGCCAGGGAAGAATTGTGAGGATGCGAAATGTCGAAAATATCCAGGGTTTTATGCTTGGACAAATTTTGAAACCCTGCGACATAAAATAATTTATTTCCTGCGGATCTTAAAACAACCACATCTCACTGGTTTCTACCCTTTAGGACATGCGCCCTTAACCCAACCTTGGAAACACAATGAACTATCATATGTTAAGGGTGCAAGCCATGAAACATAAAAAATTTATCACGCGGGTCAAAACTGTATTACAGCTAGAGCATGGAAGCTCACTTGGGTTTTCTGCATATTAGACCATGCGACCTGAACTGGAGCTTGGTGACATGGAAAACAATATGTGGCTAAGGGTGCAAGCAATGAAACATTGTAAAACTTTGACGCACACCAAAATTGTGATCTTAGGCATGGCATGACAACTTCACAATACTTTGTAGGGAAAGACCATTTTCATAGGAATTTTGTATGACAAGAAAATGGACTAACAGGGAGGATAGAGGGCTAGGTGGAAATGGTATTGTGTGTGTGAAAATTGTACCTAGCTGCGGATACAACACTTCAGTAAAACATTAGAGGTTAGCAAAGTCAAAATCTACAGATAAATGAAACTAAGCTAACTAGGCGATTTACCACCTTCTAGTAGGTGCGAATATGATATTCTCATATTAGACTAAGATCAATGATAATGCAACACCTAAACAAAGGATTTAAAATGATGAAAGCAATGAAATATGAATGCAAATTAATGTATTTTTATTTTAATTTTAAATGCAATAAGATGACAAACTTGATATGAAACTAATCTAGAATGAATTGAAATGATATGCAAATTAATCTGATAATGATATTCTATGAACCTTAAAAAATAATAACAAAAATCTCACAATTGCCTTATGTAAGAGCTTGATTCTTCAGATGTCAATTTGCTAGAGTAAGTATGCAAATTTGAGAGATGTATTATGAAGAGTTGAGCCTTGTTTTTATAGAAATCTAGGGTTTGAGGGTGCATAAAAAAAAGTCATAAATCACTCTTGATAAACTCAGGTTGATTTTTGAGTTAACAAGAAATTAGAAACAGATCAACTCACAAAATCATGCAAAAATAGCTTTTTAAGTTAAATCAGAAGTTTAGATCAGCTTTCAACTCAAAATAGATGTTGAGTTCTCAAAAGATAACAACTTGAATTGATTTTCTGATTTAAAGTTTAACTGCTCCTTCAAATGTGCATAAATAATTATGAATTAATTAAATAAAAAAAGTGATTTATCTTCAACTTAACTGATTTTTGGAATAAAATAATTGATTTATGGGTTAATCAATTATTAAATCAAACTTTTATTCCAAAAACTATATCATTAAATATTGACAACTGACATTAATTAATTAAATAAAAATTTAATCAATCAGTCATGAGATTTTTGATTTATTGTCAAAATTAAATAATACAATTTAGGAATAAATATAATTAAATTTAATTAAATAATTAAGTGGTAGAATTAACTTTGATTAATTAAATATTCAGAATATTCAATTAATCAAACTTTAGGATAAATAGGATTTATCACCAAATAATTATTAAATCAAAGACAATTAAGATAAATAAGGAATATTTCAAGGAATATTCTCTGATGCAGAATTAAGATAAAATCAATTTTTGATAAACTGATGTGCAGATGTGCCTTAGGTTAGGACTTTGATGTCAATTTCATTCGATTTTGAAGATGTAAGAGGTTAATGAACCTATAGCCCATTTTTGGGGTATTACATTTTGCCCCTCTTTGAATTACTGTGCGAAGTGAAGTGGTTCAAAGATTAGTCTATTTTTGATGTATGAAACTGATTTGAAAGATGAACCGATTCTGAGACAGAAACTGATTGAAAGATTAGAAAAGCTGATTCAGGTCCTGGTTGACCAAGAATCACAATGATGTCAACTATAGAAACAATGAACCAATGATTACGAAAAAGTATCAAAATGCCTGATTCTGAACCTTATGATTACGAAGAAGTGAGTGACCTGATTCTAGACCTGATTGTCCAAAGGAATCGAAACGGTATCACATCTAAACCCTTCAGTTACGAAGAACCAAGGAAATAACATTAATGAACCGTTGGTTACGAAAAATTGATACAGTTTACAAGATTGATTAGGATACCAAATTGATATGGATCTCGAAGAATCTGATATGCCCCAAGCGAGGAGGTCTTTTGATGAATCAACAACTAGACATGGTTTTTGTCTTGATTACTGAGGAAATATTTGATTGAGTTATAGACTTGAATGATGTGCAATACCATGCTCCCTTCAAGATTAAAATTGAAATCTGACAATAAAATTCAATGCTAAATGGTTTAGAAGCATGTTAATTGATTTGAGAAGTGGTTGTACAAGTCTTGAAACACGTTCTGCATCCTTTGAAGGTCTAGAAGACCAAGTTTGACTAGGCTTGACAATGAGTTGACCATGGGTGACCAAGTTAAAATTTTGATAGTTTGATGTTAGATAATCAGTTAAGTTAAATTCTGGATTTTTGTGATGAGTGAAGGTCGATTATGCAAGCAGTCGGCCGTCCTGGGTCCAAAAATTTAAAATCGCTATTTTGACAATATAAATGATCTCAGATTTCAATTTTGATCCCAAAAATGGGTTTAGAACATCAAAATTAGCCAGGGGTGCTTTCTTGGTGATTTGTTAAGAAGACCTTCATGTGATACTCGGTCCTTATGATATGTTTAGCATAGTTTTGGAGAATCATTAAGCATCAAGCTGATTTGGGCAATCGTGAGATAAATGCAATCATGCAAAGTGCAAAATGAAATGCAAACCTAAGACCTAGGACCTAGTCACTGATCATGTGTTAGTTGTTTTCATCATTGAGTTTTTATTAGGTAATCAGATAAATCAATACAACATCCACCAATTAGGAAACTATGAATATATGAATATTGATTTTTGCACCAAAGTCAATACAATGCCCACTGGCTAGACAACCATGGACATATGAATATTGATTTTTTTTTTAGAATGTCAGATTAGATATAAGCACCAAGGCATAAACACCAGGATGACTTGAATATCATGTCCATTTTGATATTGCAATTTGTATAAACATCAAAATAGAAATGTTGCGATGACCTGAATATGCCTTGCGGTACAAACACATCAAGCAGTCAAGAGATCATTCTAAATCCAATGTGAATTACCCGTAGTGATCTGTTATAGTTCACATCCTTAGGTAGGATCACGTTTTAAAATAGGAGTAAGAAATCACTCCAAAAGACAATAATTAGATCAAAATTCTTTGGATTTTTTGGGTATCAATGGTTGAGGTACTCATGGCCATCCAATACGAGATGAAGGCTCTTATAGATGGACACTATTTCAATCCATAATTTCCAAAGTTGTTAGATTTTCACATACAAACAGAAGACAAAGAAAAGATTATGCCCCCAGTCATTACTCTTTAAATCTTGTAAAGGACATCATCAAAGAGTTCAAAATGACACAATATGCAAAATCCCAATGCGAATTAGTAAGCATACAAGGAGATAAAAGAAAGTGAGACATAGATTTTTTTTAGTTTATTGATGTTTGATTGCGTTGTTGTAGATGCAAAATCCTTTCTAGTAAGGGGACATATTGACTGACTCAGATGTAGCTTCAAAGGACTCTTACTGGATATGACTCGTCTGAGGTATACTAGAGACCATAGGATATGACATTTATTGCCCCCAAGTTTGAAACATTGATAGGATACAAATGCTTTGCTGATTGGTGTACATACTGACTTTATTGAAAATAGGAATGCATAAACAAACCGAGAGGTATGTACAAACTAAAGCAAGACTGAAAGCTAGGAAAGACTAGGATTACGCTGATAGATGGAGCATTTTGAACAAGTGGCACCCGTTTGCCAGGTTTTCACCATCTTGGAAGAGATTCTATTTTTGCTACCAAGGCACTTGTTTCCAAGTTTTCACCAAGGCACTTTTTCTTTTTCTCATTTTTTTGTATTTTTCATTTTTTCAATTTTTTTGTACTTTTGATATTTTTAAATTTTTGTGTGAATCATCAAGGCACCTATTGCTAGGTTTTCACCAAGATGTTCATTTTTTTTGGACTTTTTCAGATTTTTATAATTTTTTCAGGATAATTTACCAGACTAAATGCCTTAGGTGTAGAATTTTTTCAGATGGAGAATGTTGATTGGTTCTCAGAGCTGTTCTCCTTCAGTCATTGAGAGTTGATAGGCTCTAGAGCCAAAAGTAGCAGTGATAACAAAGGGACCCAACTAGTTGGGTTCAAACTTCCCCTTGCGCTCTTTATGTGATTGATTTTTAGGATTTTCTCTCAAGACTAGATCACCAACTTGAAATTCTCTATGTCTGACTTTCCTATTGTAGCCTCTAGACATTCTCTTCTAATATACTCTGAGATGATCATATGCTGCTTGTCTGCGATCATCTAGTAGTTCAAGTTCTTGCATCCTAGACACTCTTTAGTCATCATTAGTTACTAGACCATGCATTTTGATTCTTAATGATGAGTTTTCAACCTCAATAGGCAGTACCACTTTAGACCCATAAACTAAAGTGAATGGAGTAGCCCTAGTGGGTGTTCTGATACTTGTTTAGTAGGCCCAGAGACCTGGATTGATCATGAGATGCCAATCTCTTCTTGTTTTATTAACTGTACAGTGTAGAATTTTCAACAGATTCTTGTTGGAAGCCTCTGCTTGTCCATTCCCTTGAGGATAGTAGATTGATGACTAATGTTGTGTTATCTTGAATTTGGCACATAGATCATCTAAGTCTCTATTTTTGAATTGACCACCATTATTTGTGACTATAGAATGTGGAATACCATACTGACATATGATGTAGTTCAAGATGAACATTGATATTTGCTTGCCAGTTGTTTGAGTCAAAGGGTCTGCTTCTACCCATTTTGTGAAATATTCTATAGCTATAATAATATGGGTATGCCCATTAGAAGAATGAGGATGTATAGCTCCTATAAGATCAAATACCCATTCATGAAAAGGCCCTTGTTTTGTAAAGGGAATTAGATCTCTCCTTGGTGCATGAATTAAGTTACCATGTACTTGGCACTTTTGACAGTTCTTTGCAAACTTGATAGCCTCTTTTTCCATTTCAGGCCAATAGTACCCAGCCCTAATAAGTTTTTGAGCTAGTGTTAAACCATTGGAATGTGATCCAAAAATACCATTATGGAATTCCTCTAATGCATGTTGAGACTCTTCCCATTCTAAACATCTAAGGAGTGTACCATCTAGACCTCATTTGTACAGATCATTACCAATGATGACATACCGGGATGCATTTCAGATAAGGTATTGTTTCTCATGGTGGTTATATCAAGAATGATTTGGTCTTGGAGATAGGAGAAAAGGTTTTTGTATCAGGATGAATCATGACCAACAACATTATAGATCATGCGAGTTTTGAGGGAATTATATGCAGGATAAGATAGTACTTCCACTAGGAACTCATAGCGTAGCTCATGTTTGGGCTGCTATAATAAAGTAGATAGTGTTGCCATAGCATCAACAAATTTGTTCTCTGTTCTAGGAATTTTCTCAAAGGTGATAGATATGAAATATTTCTTTAGATCATCTACCATTCTCTTGTATGGGATCAACTTTCCATCTTTCATTTGATACACATCATTGACTCGATGTATTACAAGTTGTGAATCTCCATGGATGTGTAGTTCTGTTATCCTCCATTCAATTGCTATCTTGATGCCATTAAGAAGGGCTTCATATTCAAAAATATTGTTTGTGCAAGAAAAATTTATTCTGAATGCTTTAGGGATTGAGTATCCTTGAGGGGTGATGAACAATATACCTATTCTATATCCATTCTGTGTATAGGAGCCATTAAAGAATAACTTCCATGCTCTAGAAGAAAGATTCATGATAGAGGAATTTGGGAATTCCATTTGCATTGGTGTATCATCAAACAATGGTGCGTCAACCAACTGATCAACAATAACTTGGCCTTTGATAGATTTTCTTTCAACATATTCAATGTCGAATTCACTTAATAGCATTACCCATTTAGCTAATCTACCTGTGAGGGAAGCTTTGCTTAGTAGGTACTTGAGTGGATCAATCTTAGCTACCAAATGTGTGGTATGATCTAACATGTAATGCCTCAATTTCTATGATGCAAAGATCACAACTAGACAAGCTTTCTCAATCATTGAATAGTTCTTCTCATATGTGACCAATATTCTATTGATATAGTATATAGCTCTTTCTTTCTTGTCCTCATCATGTTGTGCTAGTAATGCACCCAGTGATGTATTTATGGCAGAGACATACAGAATCAATGGATTCCCTTGAATATGAGGCATCAAAATAGGAGGATTTGATAGATATTGCTTGATATAATTGAAGTTCTTTTCACATTCCTTGTTCCATGCAAAAGTCATACCTTTATGTAATGTTTTTGTGAAAGGTTGTGATATGTCAGCTAGCTGAGATATGAAGCATTTGAAAGATTGTACTCTCCCTTGTAATGTTCTCATTTGAATGATATTCTTGGGAGGTTGCATCTCCATGATAACCTTAACCTTTGCTGGATCTACTTCAATTCCTTTCTTTGAAACAATGTAACCTAAGAGCTTTTCAGAAGTGACACCAAAAGCACACTTCTTAGGGTTCAGTCTAAGACTAAACTTCTCCATTCGATCTAGTATTTTTCTCAAATCATTTAGATGTTCAGATCTTATCATAGATTTTGCTGAAGTATCATCAACATAGTCCTCCATAGTTTGATGCATCATGTCATGGAAATCTTTGATATGTAGCACCTGCATTCTTCAAACCAAATGGCATGACATTCCAACAAAAGGTACCCCATGCACATGTGAAAGTAATTTTCTCTTGATCCTCTGGAGAAATTTTTATTTGGTTGTATCCAAAAAAAAATCCATTAAAGAATACATCTCAAAGCCCATAGTCATGTCCACTATCATATCAATGTTAGGTAGTGGAAAATAATCCTTAGGGCATGCTTTGATTACATCTCTAAAATCTGTGCATACTCTTATAGATTTGTCTGGTTTTGATACTGGAACTATGTTAGAGATCCATTATGCATAATCAATAACAAGGATGAATCTCACTTTTAGTAGTTTCTCTAATTTAGCTTTGACCAAGAGTGCAACATGTGGATGCATCTTTCTCAATTTTTTCTTAATAGGTTTGACCCCTAAAGCTATATATAAATGGTGCATTATAAGATGAGGATCCAACCTTGGCATATCTGAATATTTCCATGCAAAGTTGATCTTCTTTTCTATTAGGAATGTAGTAAATTTTTGCTTTTCATCTTTTGATAAGGATTGTGCTACATGGATCAATTATGGCTCTTCTGCTATTCCCAAGTTGATAGATTGAGTGGGCTCAATTAGTACTTGAGATCTGTCCTATAAATGACTTGGAAGGACATCAAATATGTCATCCTTAGGTGCCTCAGAGAGGTTTTCACATTCAAATACATCTTTTATTTTTACTTTTATAGGTTTTGAGACTGCCACAAAGTGGTTTTCACCCTCATAACTCCTTTTCTTTTTCTTTTTAATTTTATTCTTTTGACTAAGATACTTGATGTCTAACTCCATCATGCTAGCTCTTGGTTCACTGATGGAAGTCATCATAGGCTCAATTGCATTGAGGTAGCACGCAAGGGCACAGTCATTTCGAAAGGTATATATACCTTGGCTTGGATTTGTGGAGATTTGGTCAAGAAGTTTGGGATGTTGGATAGTCAAAGTGGGGAAAGATTGGAAAATTGTGTTTATGGATATGGATCTGTCATCATTGGTCCTAACCCGTCTCTCGAGTTTGAAGGTGATACTACAACTCAAAATGTTCAATTCATGAATAGGCTCAACATCATTATGGGAATCCATTTCAGCCATAGGTGGATCAGACTCATTAAGTTCATCATTTCACTCTAGACTCATGTTGGGTTTAGGTTCATATTGATGAATAACATCAATATATTTTTCTGTGATAAGCTCATCTTCTTCTGGAATGACTCCCCATTCATAGTCATTTGATTCCTCATCTATGCCTCTAGGAAATTTGAGAATGTGTGTAAAGTCAAGATGGATACCCCAATAAGAGTTACCTTCAGATTCTAATTTGAATTCATACTCATGAGAATTTGTCTCAGAATAGCTTCCACCTTCCTCCTTGTCTATTTGGTTTTCCTCAAGATCAGCTGGTTCTTGTAGTGCAACTATCTTTTGTTCCATAGTAGGTTCTCTTGTATCTACTACATTGATGTTTTCCTTAGTTTTCTCTTCATCCTTAAGGAGGTCTAGTATTTATTTAGGAAAACACTCATAAGGAATGAGCTCATCAGTAGTGTCTGAATCATCACCATTAGATTGTTGTGTTTCTTCTTGTAGTTGAATTGCTACTGATGGTTCAATCTTTTTCTAAGACATGTGGAGAGTTTTTGCTAAGATAAAAATCCTTCTTCTGATATCCTAGACCTGTTTTATTCTTGTTTGTTTGGCCACAATGGTCAAGAGGTGATAGAAGACCTTTGCCTTGTATTCCTAGAGGTGCTTTTCCAGTGTATCCCATTTTTGTGATTAATTTGTCCCCTGGTCCATATGACTTCTGAGGAATTTTGCTTGAAGTGGAGTCACATTTCTAGACCGATTGGGATTGGGACTCATCCTTGTATCACCATGCAAGCACAAATTCTTCTTCTTCAAACTCTTGTTTAGATACTTGCTCTGTGACAAAGCTTCCATTGAATATGACCTGGGATTCTTTGGTTTTGGGTTTCACTTTGTCAGAAGGTTATCCATAAGATTTTGGGGACAATGGGAGAGATGTGAGGGATACAATGGGTTCCATTGTGTATTCTCCCATGCCATTGTCTTTGATTTTGACTTCTTTAGAAAGTTATTCTATCTTGGAAGTTGAAGCAATTTCTAGTTTCTTAGTGGAAGATTCTCTGTTATTAGGAACAAGCTTATCAACACTTTCTTTCAATGCATTGTAAGTTGTAGATAGGTCAGCTGGAATCATCACGTCTACTCCTTCATAAGGGAATTTCACACATTGATGGTATGTGGAAGGAATAGCTTGCATTTCATGTATCCAGGGTCTCCCTAGGATGATGTTGTAAGCAAAAGGTAGATCAAGAACTTGACATGTGATGTCTTTGATAACTGGACCTATTCTGATAGGTAAGACAATTGTTCCTTTGGAAGATCCTTCTTGTTCATCATATGCCTTGATAGTTATCTTCTTTTTAGGATCCATGATAGCTTTAGATAATCCCAACTGTGTGATCAAGCTATAAGAACAAATGTTGAGACTAGCACCTCCATCTATCAACACACGTTTGACATGATGGTTTTGGATTAAGACCTCAATGTGCAAGGGCTGGTTATGCGTATGACTCAAGGAGTTATCATCTTCCTCTGAAAAGGAGATATACTGGGGAGATGTTAGATGACCAACCATAGTCTGGAATCTATCTAAATCAAGGGTTTCAGGAACATTGGATCCGACCAGAGCTTTTTCTAGAATGGCTCTATGAGCTGGAGATATCTAAAGCAACTCAAACATGGAGATTTTTGCATTTGTATGCTTGAGTTGTTGGACAATACTATATGATGTCGGCCTCGTGTCTTTAGGATTCAATGATTTATAGGTAGCCTTCTGTTTAGAAGAAAATGAAAGATCAAAAGGAACCTTAGGGACATTTGATGAATCTGAATTTTGTCCTTGTAGATGTTCCTGAGCTTGTGATCAAGTAACTTCATTCACTGATTGATTATCTGTATCTTTTCTTACAATTGTGATGACATTGCAACGCGTAGATAGGCATGGTTCCACCATATTTATGACAACATTGTTTCTAGAGTAGGCATAATTGACCTTAGCACCCACATTAGGCTGAGAAGATGAATCTCCTTGACCATGTTTTAGAAATGGTTCCGTGAATGCTATATGATCATTATTGCTTTTAGGATTTTCAATTATAATTTCTCCATTATCAATTTTGTCTTGGATGATAGCTTTCAAGTGTATGCAGTTATTGGTTTTATGACCCTTATTGTGATGGAAGTCACATAAATCATTCTCTCTCCACCATTTTGGTTTAGGTTCAAGATCAAATACCTTTATCTCAGGCAAGGTGATGATGTTGTTGGCCAACAGAGTTTTCATGGCAGATTCCAAGGACTCTCCAAGAGGAGTAAACTTGCATTTAGGATCTATAGCCCAATGTTTATAGTCAGATGGCTTTTTGTTTGACCCTATCACTTTTTCCTCTGAGGCTTTGATAGCTTGGGTGCCAATAGTGAAATTGAAAGCGGATGCCTTAGATGGGGCACAAATAGTATCAACGATGCCATCTATGACAATGCCTTTATTCTTGTTCCAATTTTTGCCTTTTTCTTTAGAACTAGATCAAGATTCATACTTGTCCTTTTGAAGTGATATGTCTCCTTTTTGTACAAGTACTTTCTTAATTTTGATTTCATTTTCTACCATTTTATCAAAGGATGTATGATTTTGCATTTGAAAATGGTAGTTGAGTTTTGGAACAAGATTGTTGATGAAAATTTCTAGCTTCTCGATTTCTAGAATAGGTCTTGCATATAGAGAAAATTTTTTACTCCATCATTTGAGAAAAGTCAGGAATTGTTCTCCTGAGTTTTGTTTTAGATTGCAAATGTTGATCATAGTGACCGAATGATGGATGTTGTAGGATTATTGTTGATAGAACAATTTGATTAAATCCTCAAAAGTTTTGATTGTTGGAGGCATTTTTGAGAACCAATGAATAGCTGACCCTCCCAGAGATCAAGGGAAAAGATGCATTAGGTAGGTTGGTTTGTGCATGAAATCCATAGATTGAGTATAGAATTCTCTAACATGATCTTGAGGATCAAAATTTCCATCATACTTATCATATTTAGGCATCTCCACTCTTTTTGGGAATGGTGGCATGTACAAGTCTTTATGAAATGGAAAAGGGCATAGAGCCTCCATGGAGAAATCTTTAGGTTCCTTTTATTTCTCTAGTTTATTGAGCTTGACTTTCATGGCATGCATCTATTTCATCATGGCTATGATAGGAGTCTCTTCCTCATGTATGATGATATCTTCAACATTAAATTTTGGAGGTAGTTTAGCCCCTTGACAAGCCAACTCTAGGAATTATGTTTCTCTATCTTCTTTCAAGAAATGCCTCATCATTTTCTAGAAGTCATCATCATTTTGATATTGAGAAATGTCAGAAGGTGTGGGTTCTTGATCTGCACCATGTTGTGACTAATGTCCTTGAGAACCTTGGCTCATGCCTCCTTGAGACATAGTGTTGTTGAGAGAACTACCAGGGATTGATCGATGAGGAGTTGCTTGATGACCTATATGGGTTGATGTAGGGGGAGTGCCATAGAAACCTATAAAGTAAAGATTTCCAAGAGCATCTTCTACAAAATTAGTTGTGTCGAAAGGTTGATGAAATGTCTCAACAATCACAGAAGATGCGGTTGAAGAGAATTTGGGTTTTTCTCCTTGTTTTCGCTATGACAAAGCTCTAGTTTCCACCATTAACCTTGGGTGAAGCAAAAGAGCAAGATGAAGACAACCAAAGAATGACTTGATTCAAGAAGATTGAATGATGCAACCTTGTCAAGATTGGATTGATTGAAGATTATATTAGATGTAAATGAAGGATACTATGCCCTAGTAGTATGGGTAGATGCCCAAAAGATGACGGACACGAGCTTGCAACACATCCATTTTGATGAAGATTGAATTGATGAGAATTTTGACAAGGTTTTGACACAAGGTGAAAAAGACTCAAATCGATAGATCAAAAGGCTAGATTAGACTCAAGAGACCACTTAAGGAAAATGATTGGATTCTTTCTAGTTACTACTCTATTCCTGACACAATGATTTTTCTTTTGATAGAATCTGGAAAGAGGCTGTAAAAACTAGATTCCTGGCAATTTTGACAAGTTTCTGACAATTTTTCAAAATTCTCATATGACTTTCTCTTGGCTCGTACAAGTCTGGGTAGGCTTTGACACAACAATTGACAAGACTCGTATGACAATTGCACTGCTTGTATGACAATTGATAGCAAGTTTTTGATTTTTGCTTGTGATTTCTAACAAAATTCGTACGACAATATACAAGCTCTCATACAACAATCCAGGGGTTCTAATATGACAAAGGGGAAAAAATCGTATGACTTTCTAATCTTGTGGGATGAATTTTGACTCCAGAAAGGAATTTCCCATTAGATTTGCAATTTCTCAGTTTTCAAAATCAGTTTGGTTGCAAGGTTTTCTGTCTAGATTTGAAGTTTGTTTCAGGATTGTTCATTTTCAATAACCAAGTAGATAAACAAGCACATAGAACAATAGGCAAGTTATATCAAGCATGTCTAAAAACAATGAATAGGGGACAAAGCAACCCTGTGCATGAACAATCAAGTGACTTATTTTGCTAATTCCTAGGAATGCTACTTGTGTATGTTCTCAAAAGTTTTTCAATAATGCACATAGTCCTAGAAAATGAAAAATTTGGCCTCACTGGGGTTTTTAGTAATGGTTTGACTTTGCAAATTTTTTGATCTCAAGAGGGCGAACTCCAATCTAGGTGCACTGAGGTTTTGACATAGTCTAAGAATTTAATCAATCAAGAGCTTCTAGGGAGATTTGATAGCTTAACAAGAGACCAAACTTGTGGAGATTTCTTCCACAAAGACATTTATATAGCGGCTACTGCTACCATGATGAAAATGGCTATTACTGCTTGAGGTTCTATCCATGTGGTTGACCCAATAAAGGGAATGTCCACTACGGTTAACTCTCTCTAAAGGTGACTCACAAAAGATACCACATGGGGACTTAGTCTAGATCCAAGGATCTGAGTTTCTGATAGTACCCAAAAAGGGAGTAGAGCATTGATGAATTACAACTGATTGAGAAAATGATTGAAGAACTTCAATTGATTAGAGATCACTGAGCACTGAACTGTTATGCAAGATAATTGAATCAGTTTTATGTTGTCATTGATGTCAACTAGTTTTGACAGTACTTATCATGGAGTTGCAACTATCTAACACATCTGTAGAAGAGAAGAGAAAGATGAAGAACCAAGATATCTACATGGAGGAAGATGGATATGACAGATGAGGATAAGGAATACTCTTGGTAACTTATTGATGAGTCTGACTTCATATTGTTGACTTGATTATGTTGCATTAATCTGTTATGGAGTTGGGAGAAAAATGTTACAAAGAAGTGTGGTCAGTTAATGAAGCATTCCAGTATACACCAAGTAGTGTAGTGTATACCGAGCATAGTATAAACTGAGCTTGTGTTCACCGACACATTTCTTTGTTAATCAAGAATGAACAAAAGAACTAAATGATTAGTTTAGCCGATAGAAGTTGATGGGCTGTAAAGTGTGTGATCAGAGTGGAAAGATAAAGTTTGTTACGAGATCAATGACTAGCAAAATTCAAGGAAGATCTAAAGGAAAAAATTGAAACGTGTTATTGACAAATCAGTTGAGGAAGGTTTAAGCAAAAAAATCAATGAAGGAGATTAAGTGGAAAAATATGATGGATGAAAGGAAAATGGTTTACTTGTCTATTTAAGAGACTAGGGTTTCATTATGAAACTCATATCAGAGGAAAGAATACTACAGAGATATCATGTGAACAAGCTTCATGCATGCCAGATCAAATTGGTTAAGGAGAACTGAACTGTAGAGATTACTGAGCGTCAGAAAGCTATAACCGAGAGACATTAAGTTATTGAATATTGTTGAACATAATTGATATATTGATTAGAGGATTTGAATGAGCATAATATAGATCTGTGCATCTGCAAATCAAGTTGTATTGTAAGCAAATCACCTGCTATTACAGTTTAACCATTATAATTAGATAAATCTCTTAATCGAGTAGACTAGAAAGTCTTGTAATGTCATTCATAGAATGTACATTTGTTATCCTATTATGTGTGTATGTTAAACACCTTCATGAAATTAGGATATTTAACTATCAAATCAAAGAAAATGCAATACAAATTTAACTAAGAAATGAAACTAAAATTCATGACATCTCATGGTTCTCTAATCAGATGTGGTAAGTGAAGCTCTCAGCTCAATCTCCACTAGTGACACTTCTAAAATGAGAAAATATGATGCTACAAATGCTTATTCTAGCTCACTAACTCTCAAATTGATACAAAGCTAATTCAAATGCTCTCAAATGCTCTTGATTGCTATGAAATTGACTATAGTAATGATGCTTTGCAAATGAATTTCTAAGATGAATATTGCTCTCAAAATGCCTCATACTTATAGTAAATTCCCAAGGGTAGTGGGTAGAGTGAATTAACCATGATTTATCTTTGGTTGAGTCAAATACTTTGCAATGTTCATAAATGGGGGGACAATTTAAAGGTTTGTCTCAAAGCTTTGGAGAAAAGGACAAAATTGAGTGGATGAGATTGAAAGATTGGAATGAGTGATCAAGATTTATTTCTTTTTGAGTGATTTATGTCTTTTTGTCCTCAATTCTCATTGGTTGCTTCAAAAAAGTTGAAAGATATTAGGATTAATTAAATTCAATTAATTAATTAATTTTAGCCATGTAAGGGAATAGGCTCATTTTGATTTTTAATTTAAACAACTATATAATTAATTGATTAAAATCAATTATGTAGTGCTTTTCACCCCTTTAAGCTTTGATTTAATTATTTAATGTCATTATTTGATTTTTTCCTTTGATTTAATTGATTTTGTCCAATTTGATTTAATAAATGTCCATTTAATGTGATTTGATCCTTTTTGATGAGAATTAGTGCATTTTGATTAAAATTTTTCCATTTATTTATTTTAAAACACTTGTCCATTTTTGAGTGTTTACAAATGCCCCTCTTTGAATTGATGTGTGAAGAATATTGATTCAAAGATTCTTTTAGTCCTGATTGCTTTTAGGTCTTGATTTACTCATTTGTTGATTTACCATTGATATGAAAAATTTGATATGCTGCCTGATATGATATGTCTCTGATCTGATTTGATAAACTGATATGCCACTGATAATGATTCCAAACATTTTGATATGCCCTAGATTTCCTTGATGTTTGATGCCAATTTGATACTCTGATGCCCCCTCAAGAATAAAACATATTGATTTCTTGATTTGATGAATTTTGATGATATTGATTGTTCCAATATGTTTTCATTTCTGAAAAATCTTGATGATATGCCATGATTTAGCAATTTGCCCCAATTGATGTGATAGGTTAATATAGGTCAAAGTCAAAATTTTACCTCTAAATTAGGTCAAATTAGCTTAAATAGGTTGAAAAACCTTTATTTACTATTCATCTTCACTTTTGACTTCTAAGATTTTGCTCTGGTTCTTCTTTGATTTTCGTGATGGTTGTCCCTATCAAAGAGCATCGATTTGAGAGGAGTCATCAGTTTCAAAGACCACCTGACTATGGACCTCTAGTAAGTCATTGCTAACTTCCATTTTTGCATTTATTGCTTGTTTATAGCATTTATTGCATGTTTTCCATGTTCTTGCACTTTTGATTTTTCAAAATCATGCCTAGGAATAGTTAAATGCCGCGTAGTCCTTTTAAGTCATGCATCCACACTTTTTAATCACACCTCCACATAGTAAAGTGTCACCTAACAATAATAAATCCTCGCTTGATAAAAATCCTTTTCCACGTAATAGTAGAATATCCATGCCAATTTCCAGTTAATTTTCCAGTTAGGAAACCCTAGTTTTAAAATGATGCCTAGGATCCTTAAGATTCCGCCTAGCATTGTGAAGTGATGTGTAATCTGTTAAATGACACCTGGTAAGAATAAAGTACCATGTGATAGATTTTATACACCGCGTAAGGTAAAATGCCACTTGGTAATGGGAAAATGATGCCTGCAGGTTTTTTTCTTAAAGAAAATTTCAAATTTCCAAATTGATTTTTGATTAAAATTTGATGTCGTCGACTGATCGTTTTAATTCCAAGATAGTTTAGGTCTGTTGTAGTTTAGCAAAATAATTAAATAGGATATCTAGATAGTAATACCAATGAATGTTTGATTATGTCAATCTGATAGGATAGATCTGATAGTGGGATACTGATAGGTAGGGCTTGATTAATCAGTGTGAAAACTGATAATGATAGGTAGGATTAATGCTTCATTCTTAGGATACAGAGACAGAAACAAATGGTACTAGGTTTGATAGATTTGTTATTTGATTTTGATATTTGATAGACTAATTGTCTTAGGATAACTCATTGATATGGTACACTGATATGATTCCTTTGATTTTGCCAAACATGCACATTTCCATAGGTTATATATACAGACCATCACTTCTTGGGTGATTGATTTAGGTTAGTCTCTAACTCCTGCAGAGTATCAAGTTATTGAGATGTGTGGTCTCAACTTCCTCCTAGACATCCCATGGTTTCAATTGAACCGTGGTTTACTTACCGCAGTGGCAGAGCAATGGCACTCTGACCACAACACATTCCACCTTCCCTCTGGAGAGATGACCATCACTCTAAAGGATGTATACAGATTGTTACAGATTCCTTGCCATGGTGAGATAGTGTATTATGATTTTGTCTATGATAGCACAATTTGTAGATGAGTGTTTGGAGATAAAACTATTGATCATGATACTATCACTTGGGCTTAGGGTTCTTCATTCCCTACATTGCTAGCGGTACTTGGTGCTTTGATTGGTGGTTTACTGCTTTGTGACCGTCAAGGTCATGGCTTCTTAGTTGGATGGGGTAGGATACTCAAGGATCTTCTTGCATAGCCTTGATGCTTCAATTGGGGTTCATGTGTGTTGGCATAGCTTTACCATGATTTACATGAGGTTGTTTACAGAGAGAGTGCTTCATTATCAGTAGGTGGAGTGATTTTGTAGTTATGGGTAAGGGAGCATCTTCCCATCACTAGACCAGTTTCAAATAGGATTTGATGATGTAGTTTTCCTTATGCTTTTCTGTATAGCAGCATGGTTGTCTAGCATCATCTAGGCAAGACCGAGTATTGACACCGACAGATTGATGATCTTGATCAGGTTCAGTGGCATCCATACATAGGATGTGAGCACTGGAGGGAGGATGATGATGAGCTCTCCTATATGTTTTCTCCTTGATGGATGATCAGTAGGTCTACTACTATTATTAAGTGCTTCTGCTTTAGCTAAGTTTCACATCAGTATGGCAGAGTACATGATATGCGACAGGGTATGGCATTATATGCTCGAGTTCAGGCATATAGATCCATGTGGGGTGCTCAAATTGATTATCAGTTTGCTTGTGATCAAATTGCATAGTTAGCATACTACAAATGGGATATGCTTGGGGGTATTGCTGATGCTGGTATGTCCCATGAGTTTCAAGACTGGTGGGCTCAGAACAAATTTCCTAGATTTACAAATCTAGCAGAGCCTATCCTAGGTCGTGATGAGAGATTTGAGGATGATGATGATGATGGAGATGATGAGGATGGTGGGGTTGGTGTTAGGAGGAGATGTTGGAGGTGACATGCATAGAGAGCTCCTAGAGCTATTGTTGGTGGATGAGATGGACCACAGGTGAGAGGTGGGAATGCTAGGGATAGAGCTAGAGGACGTGTTTGACAGGACCAGGCACCTAGAGCAATAGTTGATAGACATCAGAGAGCTTAGAGACAAAAAAGACATCAAAGTCAACATAGACAAGTTCATGTGGATGCTGCCAGATAGATTCTTGGTGGTTTGGATCCATTAGTTCAATTATAGAGAGTTGCCTTAGCCCAGCAAGATCAGGATCAGGTACAGCAAGATCAGATTCTAGCACAACAGGTGCCTCCATAGGTTCATCAGTCATAGGATATGGGCCAAAGTTCACAGGCTTCTCCTAGCATTGATAGTGTAGCACGAGAGGTGTAGTCACCGAGGACGGATGTATCTACTATCGTTGGTAGATTAGATCAAGTAGCTACCTTGATGTAGCAATTCATGACAATGATGGCATAGAGCCATAGTGTAGCGAGCACTTCTCAGGCTCCTCCCTCATAGGATAGACAGGATGGTAGAGGTCCAGATGGATCAGGTGCTGGGGATGGATCCGGTGCTACTATGGGTTCTTGATGATTTGATGACAGAGTTGCTTATTGTTGATGTCACTTGTATCATGTTTCATGTTGTTTATTGATTGAAACATTGATGTATCACTTTTATGAGATTGTATCTTGATATACTGATGTACTAGATTATTTGATGTTGAACACTTATATGATGATATACTTCCTTGATTCTCTTGATGAGTTTGTTTATGAGATTATCTTTATATGTAGCTATATGATGTTTATGATGCATTTTACTTTTGATTATGCTATGGATGTAGTGTATCTTATTTATGATATAGATAGATGAATGCATTGATGTATGAATTTATGAGATGCTTTTTTTCATTTTTCAATGTATGGATGCAAAGGTGTTTTATGGAAATGTGAATATGAATGCCCCTATGTTTTTGATTTTTGAATGTATGCAATTCTATCCTTAATTGTATGTATGCAAATGATGTATGAGTAATGATCTTTTTCTTTTGCTTTTCTGATATATGGATAATGAATAATGATTAATGCTATGCATGAATGAAAAAAGATAACCTCACTTTTATTGATTGATATTCAAGGAAAAAAATGTTTGATTTGAACCCCCTCATTTCTTTAATGTTCTAACTAACCAAGATTATTAATATACCCCCTTGTCCTTGGAAAATGACCACAAATAAATGCAATTAATCTAACATGATAATGCAACTAATCTAACATGATAATGCAATGCAATGCCCCTAAGTGTCACTAGCTTTTAGCAAAGAAATGCCATAGAGATAAATTTTCATCATTGAGCAATTTGGGACCGGAAAGAAAGTACAACCATCAGTGTCCACATCATGATGATATGAATACCACTTTTTTATCGCTTTTGGGTAACCTCTTTGGAAACTAGTACAACCCTCACTAGTTGGATGACCAAACTATGTGAGTATGAATACCGGTTTCAATGGATTCAATATTGCAAGTGGATTTTGGTATTAAGATATGGAAGATCTAAATAGCCAAGGTATCTATTTGCGTAAACAAACAAAGGTTAATCCTTCATCTTATATGATAGTCCTTGATGGTTCTTTGATGACCATGTCATTAGAAGAATTCTCATAAGTTGATGAATCTTCCTCAAAATTAGCCTCCCATTTCCCTTTCTTTTCTCTTTTAGCTTGATTCTTTGGGTTTTCTCTTAACACTAAGTCTACTACTTGAAAGACTCTCAGTTTAATATGCTTATTGTAGTTCATTAAGATTCTATTCTGATATACTTTCAAGTGTTCATAGGCTTGTGTTTGGTGTTCTTCTAACACTTCTAATTGTTGAAGTTGGGCAACCCAGTAATCCTCATCTGTTATTAGGCCTTGCAATGATACTCATAAAGATGGGATTTCAACCTCCAAAGATAGAACAACTTTGGCTCCATAGACTAATGAAAATGGTGTAGCTCCCATAGGTGTTTGAATGCTAGTTCTATAGGCCCATAATGCTAGATTAATTTGCACATGCCAATCTCTTCCTGACTTATTTACCGATATCTACAAGATTTTGAGGATGTTCTTATTTGTAGCTTCGGCTTTTCCATTTCCTTGAGGATAATAAATGAATGAAGAATGATGTGTGATATGGAATGTGCCACAAAGTTCATCCACATCTTTATTTTTGAATTGCTTTCCATTGTCTATGATTATGGCATGAGGGATACCATATCTGCAAATGATGTGGTTCAAGATGAACATGGAAATCTATTTACCCGTAGCCTTGATCAAAGGAACCGCTTCTACCCACTTAGTGAAATACTCCTTGTGCCCATTGGAAGAAGGTGGATAGATGACACAGATCAAGTCAAATCCCCATTGATAGAATGGCCATAGTGTAACAAAGGGATGTAACTCTTGTTCCAATGCATGTATCATGTCGCCATGGAATTGACATTTGCTGCATATTTTGACAAAGTGACAAGAATCTTTCTCTAAGGTTTTCTAGAAGTACCCTAAGCAAAGGATCTTCTTGGCTAGGTTTAAACCTCTTGAGTGCAACCCAAAAATGCCCTCGTGAACCTCATGTAAAGCTAACTTAGACTCCTCTTCCTCTAGACATTTAAGTAACATCCCATCAAGACCCTTACGATACAATGTTTCAAAGAGGATTATGTAATGGGCTGATTGGCATATGAAATTTATTTTTTGGGCTCATGATTGGTCTGAAGGTAGCACTTGGTCTTTGAGATAGGTATATATAGGGCCATACCAAGGTGAGTCATGTCCATGAAGTAGGGCAACAATTTGGGTGTTGAGAAGGTCAAATGTCAGTTGTGCTAACTCTTCCACCAAGAATTCATACTTCTCATTTTGATCTGGTTTTTGAAGTAAGGAAGCCAAGGTTTCCATTGCATCAATTGCTCTGTTCTTCTCTCTTGGAATTTTCTCAAAGGTTATCAAAGCAAAGTACTTTTTCCAAGCATCAATCATAGTCTTGTATGGCATTAGTTTTTCATCTTTGGTATTGTATTCATCATTGACTTGATTGATTATTAGTTGATAATCTCCATATACTTGTAGCTCGGTGATGTTCCATTCTAAAGCCATCTTGATGCCAATGACTAAAGCCTCATATTCTGCTATATTATTTGTCCATGGGAACAAAATCTTGTAGGACTTGGGAATAGTGTACCCTTGAGGGTTAATCAATAATATATTTGCCCCAAAACCTCCTTGTGTATATGAGCCATCGAAGTACAACTTCCATGTCTTTGCTTCTATGTTTACAATTGCGGAATCCAGAAATTCCACTTGAACAATTTTTGTAGAAGTCAATGGGTTTTCAGCTAAGTGATCTGCTATCACTTGTCCTTTTATTTCCTTCCTATCCACATAATCAATGTTGAAATCACTTAATATCATGACCCATTTTTCTATCCTACCCGTTAAGGCAGTTTTGCTTAGCAAATACTTTAGAGGATCAATTTTTGCAATTAGTTTCACCTTGTGCATCAACATATAATGCCTTAATTTTTGGGATGCAAAGACAACCGCTAGAAAAGTCCTTTCCATGAATGTATAGTTAAGTTCATATTTGATCAATGTTCTACTCAAATAGTAGATTTCTCTTTCTTTTCCTTGCTTATCTCCTTGCACCAAAAGAACTCCTAGAGACCTTTCGACAACGGATATGTACAACAACAATGGTTTTCCCTTGATTGGTGGCATTAGGATTGGTGGATTTATTAGATAAGTCTTCAATAAAGTGAAGGCTTGATCACATTCTTCATCCCACATGAAAATAGTATCTTTGTGTAGCAACCTCATGAATGAATGACATTTTTCGGCCAATTAAGAAATGAACCTTCTTATGGATTGTATCTTGCCTTGTAGAGACCTCATTTGGGTTATGTTCTTTGGAATTTCCATATCCATTATTGCTTGTAATTTTTTTGGATCCACTTCAATCCCTTTTGCTGAAATTATATAGCCTAACAATTTGCCGGATTGGACACCAAAGGCACATTTTTTTGGATTAAGCCTCACTTTAAATTGTTCCAACCGGGTGAATATATTTTTCAAAATTTATAGGTGATCTTCTCTTTTGTGTGACTTTGCCAATATGTCATCCATGTAATCCTCTAGAAAGGTGTGCATCATATTGTGGAAGATAGTTGTCATTGCCCTTTGATATGTGTCTCCAGAATTTTTAAGGCCGAAGGGCATGACATTCCAAAAAAAGGTGCCCCAAGGACATGTAAAGGTCATCTTCTCTTGGTCTTTGGGTGCAATTTTTATCTAATTATATCCACTGAAACCATCCATTAATGAGTACATGGAGTGACTCGCTATCAAGTTGACTATTGCATCAATGCTCAGAAGTGGGAAGTCATCCTTAGGACATGCAAGATTCAAGTCTCTAAAATCTATGCATACATGAATGGATTTGTTGTGCTTGGTGACCGGTACAATATTAGATATCCATTCAGCATAGGCTATTGCTCTTATAAATCCTACCTTCAACAATTTTTCTAATTCTGCTTTGACTAGGAGAGCTACATGTGGGTGCATCTTTCTCAACTTTTTCTTGACGGGCTTAACCCCTGGTTTAACATTCAAATGGTGCATAATGAAGTCGGGATCCAATTCAGGCATGTCAGCATAGGAGCATGCAAATTTCACTTGTTGTTCTTGGAAGAACTTAATAAAATCCTTTCTTTGTAAAGGTGTAAGTGATGCGGCCAAGTGTATAAATTTTGGATCCAATTCTATCCCAATGTTGACCTTTTCTGTCAGCTCTATGAGAATAAGTGACCTTTCTTCCTCATGTTCGGGTAGGGTATCCAGCCTCTCTTCCTTTGGTGCCACAGTTGGGTTTTCACCATAGGAAACATCCTTTATCTTTACTTTTTTTGGTTCTAGTGCTGCCACGTAGTGGTTTTCATCACTAGAACTTTTCAATTTTTTTCATTTTTTTCATTTTTTTCTTTGGATTAAGAGATTGGACCCCTACTGCTTCCATCATGTTCGGTTCAAATTCATTGGTGAAAGAGGGCTCAACTGCATTAAGGTATTGGTTCATTGCTTGGTCATTTGGGAAATAGAGTAAGTCACTTGGCTCATTTAGATCCCAATCAATAAGTTTGGGGTTTATCAAGGATAAGGTTTCATTTCACAAAGTGTCATCAATTGGGTTTATGGACATGACTTCACTGGAGGGTTCATACATTGTATCATTTAGATCTATAATGTGAGCTTCCTTAAGATGGTCCATGGAAGAAGGATCAAAGTCCTCTTCACTTGAGTCTTCAAGGACTTCTATGGGAAATAGCATGAGAGATACAACCTATGAATTAATCCTAATGTTCGAATCATGTTCCTCTAAGGGTTCCCAAAATTCCTCTATCCATGTTTGATTAACGGGTGCTTGTCCTATGTTGAGTTCTCTTATATTAGGCTCTTAATTAGCTTGAGTTTTCTGCTTTGGAACCTTAGCATAAGTATGTATGGTGACTACCTCTTTATCATGACATGATTCTTTGGATAGAGTGTCCCACTCATAGACCCGGGAGTCATCACTATCAACATCAAATTCCAATGTGTTCACTTGAGGATATGAATCATGCATTGGGCTGGAGCTTTCTCTTTTGTATCAGTAGCCTACCCCTGATCTTTATTCTTTTTCCCTCCAAGAAGGTTCAATGGGCTCTAGTAAACCTCTATTTCTTTGGCCTAAGGGTCCTCTTCCCTTGTACCCCATTTTTTGCATTATTTTGAATCCTTTTCCATATTGACTAGTTTGAATGTTAATGTGCTAGATTATTTCTACGGGAGTACCTGAGGTGTCATATTCATCATGATAAAGCCACTGAAGGACTTCATCTTCTTCATTATCAAGTGCGGCTTTGTCACTTTCTCTTAGGAAGTAAGATTTATACTTACAAGGGAGATGTTCTTTTGATGGTTTCCCATGCATTCTTGGAGATGTGGGCAAGTTGAATAGGGAAACAAAATATTCTCCTACTCCTTTGGAACTAATTTTACATTGTTTTTCAAATGTATGCATCATCTCACTCATTTTCTTGTAATGCTCTTCTTTAACTTTATCTTTTTCTTCTTTTGTGGGTTTGAAAAGTACTATCTCTGATTTAGGCACTTGATCTAAACCTTCATTTGACATTGAACCCTTGTAACTCACTTTCTCCTTTCCTTTAGTTGATGTCATTGAGATAGCTTGAGGAGGGTTTGAAGTAGCACTTAACTTCAACATAGGATCATCCATTTTGACATCTTCAATGGTATCCCTTTGAATAATCCCTTCTTAGTTATGGGGAATAAATAGCTCATGAAGGGGTTTAAGTGCATTGCAATATTGGAACAGATTTGAGTCCCCTCCAACTGTGATTTCCTCACCCATATATGGAAATTTGATGCATTGATGATACGTGGATGGAACCACTTACATCTCATGGATCCACGGTCTCTCCAATAAAATATTATAAGTTAGTTTCATGTCTATTGCTTGGAAATTTGTGTCCTTTTTGACAGGTCCCACTTGAATGGGCAATACAATCATGCCTTTGGAGGCTCTTTCAACTTCATCATATGCCTTTATGGTGATTCTTTTCATAGGATCAATGCAGGACTCAGATAATCCTAGGGATTTGACAAGACTCAACGTGCAGATGTTAAGACCAACTCCCCCATCTATGAGAGCTCTTTTGACCCTATGTCTTTCAATCAAGACCTCTATATGAAATGGTAGGTTTTGGGGATGGGTAATAGACATGTCATCATGGTCTGAAAATGAAAGGCAATGAGGTGCAATGAGATGCCCTACCATGTTTTGAAACTTCTCCTCTTCTAATTTAGTAGGAACATTAGTCTCTACTAGAGCTTTCTCTAAAATTTCCTTGTGGTTGGGAGATAGCTTTAATAGCTCCAAGATAGAGATTTGTGCTGGAGTCCTTTGTAGCTAATCTACCAAACTATACGGTTTTACTGCTGTAGAAGATTTCTTGATCACAATGTTGGATTGCGGAGGGCCAATAGGTTCAAGATCAACCCCTTGTAGGGTAATCCTTGAAGTTTTCCCCCTAGTGATAACATTAGATGTCTCTTTTTGGGGCTGTTCTTTGATCACTATAGAATTCACAACGTTATCATAGGGTGGCACAAAATTGATGTTATTGCTGCTTTATTTCTTTCCATTAGATGATTCAACTTTGTCATGTTTATAGAAGGGTTGTTTGAAAGCCATGTGGTCTTCATTGCTTTGAGGTCCATCAATGGTGATCTTACCAGTATCAATCAAGTCTTGCACCATGTTCTTTAGCTGCAAGCAATCATTTGTCGTGTGCCCTCGAATTCTATGGTATTCACAATGGCTATTTTCACTCCACTAGGTAGGCTTGTTTTGTGGCTCATAAAGTTGAATGATAGGTAGATTAATGATGTTGTTAGCCATGAGGGTCTTTAATGCTTTTTCAAGGGGTTCACCCAAAGGTGTGAAGTTCCTCTTAGGAGTTGGTACCAAGAATTTGTTAGATTTGTTACTCCTTTGATTATTCCCTTGGTTTCCACTATTAGCATTGTTGTTGAAAGGTGCCTTGGAGGCATGGTTTGCATTGTTCACTTGATCAGGTGTTCTTGTGAGAGAAAATGGAGTCACCTTTAAATTACTAGAATCAAAAACCCTGTCATTGACTACTCCCTTATTGTTGTTCTTCAATCCAAACCGATTATAGCTATTGGACCAATTCTTATTCTAATTGTTGTTATTATTGGAGTTATTGTTGTTGGAGTTATTCTTGTTATCTTTATACAATTTCAACTCTCCACTCTTAACCAACACTTCTTCCATTGTTAATCCATTCTCTATAAGGTCTTGGAAGGTTTTTGGGCATTGCATTCTCAATTGGTAGTTCATCCCATTGCTCAAGCTATTGATGAATATATCCATCTTCTCCTTTTCAGGCACACTCCCTAGATACCTAGCAAATACCGTCCTCCATCTTTGCAGAAAGATGAGGAATGCTTCTCCATACTTTTGTTTGGTATTACATAAAGTTATCATTGTGACCTCATGCTTGATGTTGTATGAGTAATGTGCCATAAATTTTGAGCTAGTTCTTCAAAGGTTTTAATGCCAGATGGTAGTTTAGAAAACCACTCCATGGCCATACCTCATAAGCTTCTTGGGAATAGTCTCATTAAATAGGTGGTATCGTGCATGAACTCCAAGCTCAATGAAAAAAATTCTCATAGGTGATCTTGTGGATTTGACGTTCCTTTGTATTTGTCATACTTGGGAAACACTACATTGATCATGAATGGTACCATGACTAGACTTTTATCAAATGGGAATGTACACAATGCTTCGATAGAAATGGGTTTAGGAGCCCCACTTTTCTTGATTGTATCCAATTGCATTTTAAATATCTTAAACTACTTGTTCATTATGTCAATGGGACTCTCTTCAACTTCTGGTGGTCTAAGTTGATTAACGTCATAGTCATGGAGAAGCTTAAGACCTGCCTGGGCTATATCTAGAAAGTATTTTTCTTTATCTCTTGCCATTGCTTTTTCCATGAGTTTTATGAAATAGGGGCACTGAATGGCCTCATCGACCTTGTCATCAATTGCATCTTTGGCAGTTGGTTTGGCATTAGTTCAATCATTAGTGGTATCCATCCCTTGAGTGTTTTGATCCATCCTTCCACTATTGGTATTACCCTGATTATTCAGGTCAATACCTCCATTATTTGCATCACCTTGATTGTTTGGATCGATGACACTATTACTGTTATTACGCAAGCCACCGTAGTACATCATGTTGTCTTCCACTTCTTGAGCGGGTGATTTTTGGGGTACTCTTGGGGTGGTAGAAGTGTCACCTGGGTAAGGAAGCTCTTGTCTCAAATAAGTCCTGTCTGCTTGCAAAGTTTTCTTGACGTAGTATGATCTAGTAAAAGTAGGCATGAACAAACCACTTAGAAAATAAGATTCGATCATGCCCGTGGCCAAATCCCTATGAAATTTTCAAAAATTGTGTAGAACCAAGATTTTGGACTGGGCTGGATGTTGGAACAGTAGGAACATAAAAAAGGGTATCTAAATATGTGATCAAATTTTTTTGAACCCCTCGGTAAGTAATCACTATTTTCCCTTTTGTGTTTCTAGGTGTCACTTGCCTAAGTGTAGGCATGACTTAAAATATGGTACACATTGACTCGAATTGAGTTAGGCGGCACACTACAGGTGTGCAGGTGACACTTTACCATTGATAGGCATTTTTCTAGTTTTAATAGGCGTCACTTAATATTTCTCAGGTGTGACTTCACAATTAATACACATTTTCTGAACATTCATAGGCATGACTTTGTTGCTAACAAGCGGTATTGCTTTGTGCACAGGCAGCACTTTACTGACTAGGTTGTGAATTTTAGATTTTAAAAATTGCAAGATCAGTTTTATGGAATTTCCTTGTTTGAAAATGGAAAACAATCACAACACACACCAATTTTTAATCATATCCCTAAAACACACTAAAGTGTATATTCTCGATCATTGTCCACAAGTATTGCACAAGAAAGAATTCCAAGCAATCTACCTATGGTCAAATTTGGCTTTTAACATTTTGGCTCTATGAGGTAGCTTGCTATTTATTAGGTTTTTATTGAACAATTCCGTTCTAAACTATGCCAAGTTCTTATACCCACTTGCTGGCTTCCCACACACATAAAAGCATGATTTGGCAAAATCTGTTAGGACTACTAGAGGAAGTGAAGACACTTGTACACAATCTAGCCACTTCCCTTTTAAGGAAAAGTGTATTTTTATTATAGTGGGTTGGATATTACCGCAGAAAAGGTGGTTGTCTCCCACTTGGGTCATTCCCTCTCACCGGCCTCATTAAGGCAATTTCTTAGGAGACAGGCCCTCCATTGTTCTAGCATTAAAACAAGGAAATGGAGTTAAGAACAAGTTTTTGGGAATTTGGTTCACCAAAAGGTGAAGAGCATATCCCTAACTTTTCCTTAATTTCCCAAACACAATTAGCAATGTTCAATTTCTTTCACCCACTAACTATAGGGATTTGAGTATTTCTACTCTCCTCCACAAACAAAGGGGCTTTTATTTTTATGTGTTTGATTCCTCAACCTTTCCTATTAATCAAAAAGTTCAACACCTTTGGCATTTTGGTTCACTAGAAGAAGTGAAGAGCATAGGCCTAAATGCTAAACTTTCCAAACAAAGATAGGCTGTTTGTAATTACTAGATTTTGGAAATGCTTCAATGCCACAATATAAGGGAAAATATTGACTAGTTTTAAGGCTTACCTCTACTTGTAGCTAGCATAAGCTAGGGGTATTTTTGAGTGATTTTATCATTTTTCACCTTACCTTGGCAATAGCTTTCCTTTCCAAATGTGCTTATCCACCAGCAATTTAGTCAACACAAACAATCACAATGAAGAAAACCAAATCAAATTTGAAGAAGCAAACTTTTATGTTGAATCTTAAAACCTTATTTGAAAATTTTGATGAAAACTTGAACTAAGGAGAGAAAATCCAATTGAGAGATACAAATTTATTTTTGTAAGCTTCTACAATTCTAAGATAGTTCTGATTTACCTTGTTTTCTTCTTCTTGTGACTCCTCAAGAATTGCTTTGATGTGTGCAATGTTTTTGTTCTTGATCTTCCTAGCCAAAGCCTTTCTTTCTTGGTTGAACCTGCGCTCTGGCTTTTGAACCTTTCTATGCCTACTCATTTACAGTAAAAACATATAGATAGAGAGTAAGATAATCAAATTTATCAATCTGACATCAAATTAAAACAATAAACAATAGGCATTATTGTCTAATTAATACACGTAATTAAACTATTAGCAGACGTAACTTTAACAATAGCAAGCATCACTTTCTAGTGGCTCAAGCGTTATTTAAAGTTACTCAGACATGACAATTTATTTACTAAGTGTAACAATTAATGTAAATTGCAAAAGATAAGCTATAAAAAGTAGCAATTCACAAAGATTAAGCTTCGGTTAGAAGATACTAGGCGTGACTGTCTGTGTAAATTGTGTCATAAAGGATATGACAGGCGATAGAAGTCAGATAACACCTGACACTTCTCCAGTCGTAGGCGTTGCTTTGTAGTCCCAAGCGTGACAATTTATCTCTCTGGTGCAACAATTTATCTAGCAAGTGTCAGATAACTGCTATGAAGCGGCATAACAGTAGGCACAGACATCAGTTAATGCTTTGTACACATCATTTTACCTATTTTCTACAAAAAATTCACATAAAAGTGAAGATACAACACACAAAAAAATGATAGAAATGTTAGAAATGAGGCTTAGAGCCCCACGAAGGGCACCATTTGCGTGTGTATTTTAAACACCTTCATGAAATTAGGATATTTAACTATCAAATCAAAGCAAATGCAATACAAATTTAACTAAGAAATGAAACTAAAATCCATGACATCTCATGGTTCTCTAATCAGATGTGGTAAGTGAAGCTCTCAGCTCAATCTCCACTAGTGACACTTCTAAAATGAGAAAATATGATGTTACAAATGCTTATTCTAGCTCACTAGCTCTCAAATTGATACAAAGATAATTCAAATGCTCTCAAATGCTCTTGATTGCTATGAAATTGACTATAGTAATGATGCTTTGCAAATGAATTTTTAAGATGAACATTGCTCTCAAAATGCCTCATACTTATAGTAAATTCCCAAGGGTAGGGGGTAGAGTGAATTAACCATGATTTACCTTTTGTTGAGTCAAATACTTTGCAATGTTCATAAATGGGGGAAAATTTAAAGGTTTGTCTCAAAGCTTTGGACAAAAGGACAAAATTGAGTGGATGAGATTGAAAGATTGGAATGAGTGATCAAGATTTTTTTTTTTGAGTGATTTATATTTTTTTGTCCTCAATTCTCATTGGTTGCTTCAACAAAGTTGAAAGATATTAGGATTAATTAAATTCAATTAATTAATTAATTTTAGCCATGTAAGGGAATAGGCTCATTTTGATTTTTGATTTAAACAACTATATAATTAATTGATTAAAATCAATTATGTAGTGCTTTTCATCCCTTTAAGCTTTGATTTAATTATTTAATGTCATTATTTGATTTTTTCCTTTGATTTAATTGATTTTGTCCAATTTTATTTAATAAATGTCCATTTAATGTGATTTGATCCTTTTTGATGAGAATTAGTGCATTTTGATTAAGATTTTTCCATTTATTGATTTTAAAGCACTTGTCCATTTTTGAGTGTCTACACCTGTCAACCGCATAGTGAATGTTGGTTGGACGAAAATGGTTAGTATTAAATCCTCTAACAAGGTCACACCTTACAGTGTGTTTTGTAGCCTTTACTAGGGTTGGCTCTTCACCGAGCTCACTTTAGAAGAGTGAACAATTTTTGGGTTACCGGTCCCAGGTGGTTTTTCCCTTTACAGGATTTCCATGTTAAATCTCTTGTGTTATGTGTTGATTGTGATGATTGTTGGATATCATACTTTACATGTTACATATCTGATTTGATTGGTAGTTACTACTAGTTATTAACTGGTAATCGGTAAAAGCACAGACAGTTTACTATTTTATGTTACCGAGTTGCAAAAATTTGTTTAAAGTGTTTTTGGATATACATTTTGTATTTGGGATTGTGGATAACTGATTCACCCCCCTCTTAGTTATTCTAACAATTGGTATCAGAGAGTATTGGTTGCTTGGAACAGATTTTTAAGGACTTCAACATAAAGATCACAAATGTATAAGAGGGATGTGCCAAAGCTGAACAAGGACAACTTTACAATATGGCAAAGCCAAATGAAACTGCATATATTTGGAATTGGGAATTTTTCCCTCACACTATTAGAGAATGGCTACATTGCACCATCCATTGGACCTTTGACTCTTGATCAACTAAGAGATAGACATGAGCATAACATTACTATGATGGAGATTACTATTGCTCTGACAGATGCCGAGTTTGAAGATATTAAAGATTGCACTACTGCTAAGGATATGTGGGATAAACTTTCTCAAGTTTATAGTGGTGATACAAATGTCAAGAGAGCCAGAGCTAAAAGTTTAAGAGGGTGATTCGATGATATGAAGATGAAAGAAGGAGAAAACATTATGCAGTACACAAACCAAATAAAGGAGGTAGTTCATGCTATCAGAGGATCTGATGGTGTTATTGATGAAGATACTGTGGTAAGAAAAATTCTAAGGAATTTATTGCCTATTTATGCAATCAGAATGTCTGCAATACATGAAAATAGGTCAGCACCTAACAATACTCTCACTCTTGATAATCTGATTGGAAAGCTAACAACTTTTGAACTGAACAACTATGATAATAGTGTTGTACCAACTGTTGAATCTACTTTTATGACTTATCTGAAGATCGGTAAGTCTAGTAGTAGAAATAATAAGGATGATAGTGATATCAATACTGATGATGAGCTTGATGAGCTTGAAGCTCTTATGTCCAGGAGATTACCTAAAGGAAAAGGTAGATATAGAGGCAAATTACCTTTAGCATGTTTTAACTACAAAGAAGTTGGTCATATTGCTGCTAGATGTCCAAACAGGAAGGAAGATGACAGAAACAAGGACCGATCCGGTGAAGGAAGCTAGGGGAGAAGAGGCAATAGAAGTTACTGACACTACAATAGAGACAACTGAGACAACAATGATAAAGGCAAAAAGGTATGTTACATTGCTGAAGAAAATGAATATGATTCTGATTTAGATGATGATTTAGAAGTGGTATTTGTTTCTATGAAGGATGATTCTGAGGAAGAAGAAAGGTATGTAGAAACAACACTTATTTCTAAGGTTAGTAAAAATGATACATGAATCATTGATAGTGGCTGTATGCATCACATGACTGGTGATGAAGAAAAATTTGATCATCTTGAGAAATATAATGAAGGATCTATAAAAATGGGTAATGATACACCTTGTATGGTTAGAGGAAAGGGATCCTTATTGATAAATGATAGAATCCAATGTGATAATGCTTATTGGGTAGAAGGACTAAACTTTAATTTTCTAAGTGTGGCACAACTGAATAATTGAGGTCACCAAGTAGCTTTTGAGAGCAAGAAAGTAAAAATATTTGATGATGGAGGAAGACTTGTTGGAATAGGAGCACAATCAAAAGGTAACTTGTTTTATCTTGATAATGCATAGTCTTCTTATTTAATGATGAAAAATGAAGATGCTTGGGTATGGCATAAAAGGTTATGTCATGTAAACTTTGATAACATGATTAAGATCAGTAAAAAGAAAAAGGTTAGAGGTCTACCTAACTTATCAAAGCCTGATCATGTTATGTGTCATGAGTGTCAGAAAGGTAAAATGATAAAATCTAGTTTCAAAAGCAAAGATTATTCAACAAAGAAAATACTTGAGTTGGTTCACACCGACTTGTGTGGTCCCATGAGAACACAAAGTTATTATGGAGATAGATATTTCATTCTTTTTGTTGATGATTACACTAGATTGATGATAGTCATGTTCTTGAAAGAAAAATCAGAGGCATTTAAAATGTTCAAGTGGTTTAAAGAAAAAGTAGAGAAAGAGTCTGGTAAAGAATTGAAATGCTTAAGATCTGACAGAGGAGGTAAATTTATTTCTGATAAATTTACTAACTATTGTAATGAGCATGGTATAAAAAGAAAGGTCTCTGCATCGAGAATACCTCAACAAAATGGAATTGCTGAAAGGAGGAATATGTCAATTTTTGATTGCACAAGGACACTAATGATAGAGAAAAATGTTGCTCAGACATACTGGAGAGAGGCATTTAGCACAACTATTTATGTTTTGAACCAAGTACAGTTGGAGGACACTAACAAAACACCCTATGAGTTATGGTTTGGACACAAACCCACTGTAAGTTATTTCAAAATTTTTGGAAGTAAATACTTCATTCTAAAAGATGAAAGAAATGGAAAGTTTGACTCAAAAGGTGATGAAGGGATATTTCTTGGATATTCCACTAAAAGAAAAGCTTACAATGTCTAAATAAAGTTACTAATAAAATGACTGAAAGTTCTAATGTTAGGGTTGATGAGTTTTATGAAAAGAATGTAGAAGAAAGCACAAAGAAACTAGAAGAATACAGTAGATTCACATACATTGAACAACCAGAGTATCTACCGAAGCCGTAGACAGTGACAACCGGTCAGCAAGAAAACAACATTGAGGAACATGAAAGAGAAACCGATGAGTAGGAAGGACCTACCGAGCAAGCAAATGAACTTGAAGGGGATGAAAAAGAAAGAAGAGATCATATATTAGCAAGATTTGTCAGAAGACATCATCTTGAAATCCAAATCATTGGCGACAAGCAAGCTGGCATACAAACGAGAAGTAAGTCAAGACAAGGTACATGCATAGTTTGTGAATATGAATTGAAAAAAGTTAAAGTTGCATTAGAGAATGAAGAGTGGATAAATGCAATGAATGAAGAGATTGGAGAGATAGAGAAAAACAAGACATGGACCTTAGTACCTAGACCTAAGGATAAGAATGTTATCGGTACTAAGTGGATCTTCAAAAACAAGCTGAATGAAAATGGAGAGGTTACAATGAATAAAGCCAGACTAGTATGCAAGGGGTATGAACAGGAGGAAGGAATTGACTATGGTGAGACCTTTGCACCCATTTCTAGACTAGAAGGAGTTTGAATGTTACTGGCCTATGCAACACATAAGAAATTTAAAGTTTATCAAATGGACGTTAAGTCTGCATTTCTGAATGGGATACTTGAAGAAGAAGTCTACATAGAACAACCAGAAGGGTTTGTAGATCTAGACAAGAAAGACATGGTATGTAGATTACATAAATCTTTTTATGGTTTGAAGCAAGCACTGAGAGCTTGGTATGAAAGGCTGCATACTTATTTGATAAGTGTTGGATTTGTTAGAACTAGTGAGAACATCAATTTGTATATGAAAGGAGATACTGATGATACTATTATAATTGCTAAAATATTTTTGGATGATATTATCTTTGGAGGACAAGATCACATATGTAAATCATTTACTAATGAGATGAGAAAAGAGTTCAAAATGTCTATGTTTGGAGAGATTAAGTTCTTTCTAGGACTGCAGGTTATTCAACAGAATGCTGGGATATTCATCACATAATCCAAGTATGTAAAAGAAGTACTGAGAACATTTGGCATGGAAGATGCTAAACCAATTGAAATAGTGATGGTCATAGGCTGAAAATTGACTAAAGAGGATGAAACTACAGAGGTGAACTAGACACTGTACTGATTAATGATTGATAAGTTGATGTATGTAGTACATAGTAGACTAGATATAGCACATGCTGTGGGGATTGTTGCAATATTTTCTACAAATCCTAGGGAGTCACACATGGTTGCTACAAAGAGAATCTTAAGATACCTAAAGAAAACAAAGGATTATGGATTATGGTATCCTAAGGATGGAAAGTTTGAACTCAAAGTATACATCGATGCTGATTGGGCTGGAAATGTGGATGACAGACAAAGCGCAATCAAAGGAGCATTTTTCTTCAGTGAAAGACTTGTTACTTGGACAAGTAAGAAGCTGTCGTGTATTTTGTAGTCTATAGTCAAAGAAGGGTATGTTGCTACTGCTACAAATTGTTCAAATATTGCATATATTAAGCAAGTGTTAGAAGGAATGAATGAGGTAATCATTGAGATGGTGATTATATACTGTGATAACACTAGTTCTATAAACATTTCAAAGAATCCAGTGATGCACTACAAAACAAAGAACATATCTATCAAGTATCACTACTTAAGAGAACAAGTACAGGAGAAGCAAGTGAAGCTAGAATTTGTTACATCTAAAGAACAACTTGTTGATATTTTCACAAAGCCTCTATCGAAAGATACATTTGAATACTTGAGGACTAAACTTGGGGTCCGTCCCCTGTCTACCGGTCACTAATGTGATCTGGAGGTTGCATCAGCCTAATCTTATCAGATGATCATTCATGTTGATGCAACATAGTTCACACTTTGGATTTCTATCTAAGGTTGTGAAAGATTTGAGAAACTAGTGGTATAATCAATATACTGAGATACAGTGAATGAACTAGACAATAGTGAGTTAATTGGCTACTACAAGAGCTGTATGGTTTATGTTTTTTCTTTGGCATTGTTGTCAAAGGGAGACATAAACAATATGATAACCAGGGATAATACTAGATCATCTATCTAAGGGAGAGACAATCTGAAAAGATAAAGGGAGAGATAAACAAAAGGAATCTGAGAGCTGCTAAAGATCATATCCATGGAAGATAGTCTACACTTGCAATGCTGTTATATAATGTAGTGATTAAACATATTAAGCTAAGGAGAGCTTATACCGAACTATAACATTTTCTTACAGAGTTGTAGAATACATATTTGGTATGTGTATGGTATACTTCATATTTCTTGAGTTGCCATCAATAACAAAGGGAGAGATTGATGAACTACAACTGATTGATAACATGATTGAAGAACTTCAAGTGATTAGAGATCACCGAGCACTGAACTGTTATGTAAGATAATTGAATCAGTTTTATGTTGTCATTGATGTCAACTAGTTTTGACAGTACTTATCATGGAGTTGCAAACATCTAACACATCTGTAGAAGAGAAGAGAAAGATGAAGAACCAAGATATCTACATAGAGGAAGATGGATATGACAGATGAGGATAAGGAATACTCTTGGTAACTTATTGATGAGTCTATGACTTTATATTGTTGACTTGATTATGTTGCATTAATCTGTTATGGAGTTGGGAGAAAAATGTTACAAAGAAGTGTGGTCAGTTAATGAAGCATTCCAATATACACTGAGCAGTGTAGTGTATACTAAGCACAATATAAACTGAGCTTGTGTTCACTGATACATTTCTTTGTTAACCGAGAATGAACAAAAGAGCTAAATGATTAGTTTAGCTGATAGAAGTTGATGAGCTATAAAGTGTGTGATCAGAGTGGAAAGTTCAATTTTGTTAGGAGATCGATGACTAGAAAAATTCAAGGAAGATATAAAGGACAGAATTGAAATGTGTTACTGACACATCAGCCGAGGAAGGTTTAAGCGGAAAAATCAACGAAGGAGATTAAGTGGCAAAATCTGATGGATGAAAGGAAAATGGTTTACTTGTCTATTTAAGAGACTAGGGTTTCATTATGAAAATCATGTGGGAGGAAAGAATAATGTAGAGATATCACATGAACAAGCTTCATGCATGCCTGATCACATTGGTTAAGGAGAACTGAATTGCAGAGATTATCGAGCGTCATAAAGCTATGACTGAGAGATAGTAAGTTACTGAATATTGTTGAACATAATTGATATATTGATAAAAGGATTTGAATGAGCATAATATAGATATGTACATTTGCAAATCAAGTTGTATTGTAAGAAGATCACCTGCTATTACAGTTTAACCATTGTAATCAGATAAATCTCTTAACCGAGTAGACTAGAAAGTCTTGTAATGTCATTCATAGAATGTACATTTGTTATCCTGTCAACCCCATAGTGAATTCTGGTTGAACGATAATAGTTAGTGTTAAATCCTCTAACAAGGTCACACCTTACAATGTGTTTTGTAACCTTTAATAGGGTTGGCTCTTCATGGAGCTCACACTGGTCCCATGTGGATTTTCCCTTTACAGGGTTTCCACGTTAAATCTCTTGTGTTATGTGTTGATTGTGATGATTGTTGGATATCATACTTTACATGTTGCATATTTGATTTGATCAGTAGTTACTACTAGTTATTAATTGGTAATCGGTAAAAGCATAGGCAGTTTACTATTCTATGTTACCGAGCTGCAAAAAATTATTTAAAGTGTTTTTGGATATACATTTTGTATTTGGGATTGTGGATAACTAATTCAACCCCCTCTCAGTTATTCTAAGAAACATAATCCTCTAGCCTTTTCAATTTTACCCAAACACGATAGACATATTAATCCGACACGCTAAGACTTAAATTATCTCACCAAGATTTGTGATGTCAACAACTATGTCTATCGATCTCTCCAAAGAGAGAACATATTGATCAAAAGCTGAGGACCAAACCAAGTAGAACGTGAGAAAATCACAATATCCTCCCTACCTACAAGGGGATCTGTCATCAAGAAGAGCTTCACATGCATGAACAAGTGAATGAAGCCCACTCTCTCTAGATCATCCACAAATAGTGTTCATAGGGGCTATTTACTAGGTGTAACAGATATGCAAAAATAAAATCTATGTTTGTTTTATAGCCCAAAACTAAAATGTGAATTATGAAATCTGAAAAAGCACACAAGCTTGACATGTGACAGTTCGTTTTATGTCCAAAATTGAAGTGTTATCAGATTGAATAGAATACCCGAGTTCGTCGCAACGCGCTTAGTAGATTTTACCTGCTTTAGCAATTTTGTTGCACTTTTCCAATCAGAATCAACAAATACCAATCAGAAACAAAAGATCTCAATTGTTAGGGTTAGTTGTTAGTCCAAATCCAAAAATCAAATATGGAAAATTACCTAAAAATTTGAAACGACAATTGAATTTTGATGGTAAAACTCATACGACAACCAGTTTCCTCCCGTACGACAATCTGGAAACTCGTACGATAGTGGGTGTTTGCCCACACAATAGAGTAGCTCCCAAATGACAATGTGTAAGTTCTGGTATGAGTCTCAAAAATCTCAACTATCATATGACAGTCAGGGGGTCTTGGTATGACTTTTTGACAAAACTCATACGAAAAATGTACGGACAGAAAAATAAAAATTGCAGTTTTGACTAGAAAATGATAGAAAAGTGATAGAAAATATTAGAATAGAAATGGAAATCCATTTTAGGGCCCCACAATGGGTGCCATAAATGTGTTTGTACCTAGCTGCGAACACAACACTTTAGTAAAACATTAGAGGTTAGCAAAGTCAAAATTTGCAGATAAATGAAACTAAGCTAACCAGGTGATTTACTGTCTTCTAGTAGGTGTGAGTATGATATTCTTAGATTAGACCGAGATCAATGACAATGCAACACCTAAACAAAGGATTTAAAATGATGAAAGCAATGAAATATGAATGCAAATTAATCTTCTTTTTTTTTTTTGATTTTGAATGCAATAAGATGAAAAACTTGATATGAAAATAATCTAGAATGAATTGAAATGATATGAAAATTAATCTAACAATGATATGCTATAAATGAATGCTATGAACCCTAAAAAAAAAACAAAAATCTCAAAATCACCTTGTGTGCAAGAGCTTGATTCTTCAGATGTCAATTCGCCAGAGTAAGTATGCAAATTCGAGAGATGTATTATGAAGAGCTGAGCCTTGCTTTTATAGAAATCCAAGGTTTGCGGGTGCATTAAAAAAAGCCATAAATCACTCTTGATAAACTCAGGTTGATTTTTGAGTTAACAAGAAATTAGAAACAGATCAACTCTCAAAATCATGCAAAATCATGCAAAAATAGCTTTTTAAGTTAAATCAGAAGTTTAGATCAGCTTTCAAATCAAAATAGATGTTGAGTTCCCAAAAGATAACAACTTGAATTTATTTTTTGATTTAAAGTTTAACTACTCCTTCAAATGTGCATAAATAATTATGAATTAATTAAATAAATAAATTGATTTATCTTCAACTTAATTGATTTTTGGAATAAAACAATTGATTTATGGATTAATCAATTATTAAATCAAACTTTTATTCCAAAAACTATATCATTAAATATTGACAACTGACATTAATTAATTAAATAAAAATTTAATCAATCAGTCATGAGATTTTTGATTTATTGTCAAAATTAAATAATACAATTTAGGATTAAATATAATTACATTTAATGAAATAATTAAGTGGCATAATTAAATCTAATTAATTAAATATTCAGAATATTCAATTAATCAAACTTTAGGATAAATAGGACTTATCGCCAAATAATTATTAAATCAAAGATAATTAGGATAAATAAGGAATATTCCCCGATGCATAATTAAGATAAAATCAATTTTTGATAAATTGATGTGCAGATGTGCCTTAGGTTAGGACTTTGATGTCGATTTCGTTCGATTTTGAAGATGTAAGAGGTTAATGAACCTATAGCCCATTTTTGGGGTATTACAGGTATAACCTAAAAATAAGATTGTGATGTAGATAAATTGGGTTTTTACCCTAGGAACAAACACATTCCTTAACATCAACATATAGCTCTCAAGAAAATTTAACAAGAAAAATAGAAATGAGATGATCTCATGATTCCTAAAGTGATTAAGAAGGGGTATATGGTAATAGTAATAATGCTTAAAACACCCTTCAAGTATAAAATACCTCATGAACATTAGACAAACTTGGTCCCAAAGTGGTGGTAGCTAAGCCCTGTTATATCCTCTATGATTTTTGACTGGAGTCTCTCCTTCTTTAAAGAACTTGATCAACTTCTCATTATCAGCTACTTGTTTGGTCTTATTTAATTTCCATCCTTAAGTAGATAACCTAGTAGCCTTAGTGATGACCTCTTCACTGATCTTGAAAGAAATACCCCCATCGAAGGTCTCTTATTATCCCATGACTAACTAGAAAAATGGGAAAACAAGCCCTCATCAAATCTATTAATGGACTTGATAAAGTCATCAACCCCCTACACAGTGAAATCAACTATGAGGAGAAAACTGCAACTCTTGATATGGTTAAGGAAACTTGTTATCATTGAGTGAGTTGAAGGAAAGAAAAATGCCTGTCTATCCAGTTGGGAAAAATTATTTAACAATACTCTCAAGAAATTAGGCTCATGCAAGCTATAGTTTCCCACAAGTAAGAATCTTTTTAATACGACACACAAATGGTACACATCATTACATGATGGACAATTATAAATGAAAGTGCAACCATCTGTGTATATTTTGTAATGCCATCTCATCATCTTGGGGAACCCTTTCAGATTATTGTAATTTTTATGATTACCTAGGGGTTAACTAGGTGAAGTACTACACTAAAGATAATAATTAATGCCACACTAGATGAGGCCTCTCCATAAATCCTCTCCATCATGCCACGTCACCACCCCTAATTCAAATTAAAAATATTTTTAGATGTTCCATACTCCCTCTTAGTACATAACAAATTAGGGTTTTGGGATACCCAACACAATATGGTACAAAGCAGGAGGCACCACTCATAATAAAAAGTTTTACACACCATATCCATTGCATATTGAACACTTTGCAATGAAGTGATTTTAAATATCAACTGATCGAGAGAGAATGAGGGATTTTATAACACCTCAAACCCTCTAGATTGTAACTATTAGAAGAAAGGGAGTCTGCAACCACATTTCCCTCTCTGCAAACATAGATGATAACACAAGTCTTAAAATCCTTGAAAGAGCCTATGAACATCTCCTAAAATGCCCTCCACTAACTAGTTGGTCTTGTAAAACCCTTTACCAACATCAATGATGAGCTTGGAATCTCCCTCAATTGAAAGGGATCTAATTCCAATGGATAGCACCAATTTTAGCCCTCATAGTAATCCCATTCCCTCAGCTTGGTTATTCATGTGTTTGTGTAGTGCAAAACTATAGGATAAAACAAATTTCCTAGAGTTAGTTCTTATTACCCCTCTTGAAACATATAACCCTCTTGAGAGTGATTTGCAGTATCATCAATGTTAAGCTTGAACCATCTAGGCCAAGGGGGGTCTATTTAGTGTTTTTCCTTTTTACTCGTTTGGAGGGATCAACCTTCCCAAAGGAGTCCAGGAGCCTCCAATTCCTTTCAATTTGGTGATAAAAAAGTGAAGGAGGGATAGGTGGGAAAGGCCACCTATTGACACTCAAATTTTCTATTATAATTCTGTGGAAAATACCAAGAAAAATATTAGGCATGAATTCTCCTTCCAAATTTCCCAACAAAGTTGTAGAGGGATATTCGGCCAAATTTATCTATTAAGGGGATTGAAAGAGGTCCCTTCCTAGTTAAAAGCAATTTTTTGGGCATTCTTATTCATTACCCAATCAATGTGGAACAAGTGAAATACTTTTTTCCACAACTCACGTGCAAATGGGCGGTGCATGAGAAAATGACCAATCGACTCCTCATTCTATTTGCAAAGGACACAATGGTTTGGCAGCTGAAAACCATGGTCTATGAGATTGTCATGTGTAAGTATTTTATTATGCATGACCACCCACTAGAATAGGTAGTCATAGGGATTAGTTGGGAGTTACATACTTCTTGTCATAGCTTATCACCATTTTCTTCATGGATAATCATGAGGTAGGTAGACCTCACATGAATTCACTATAGGTAGTCATTTTATAAAAAAATATATCTTCCCTAGGAAACATCAAAATTATTTCTTCCTTTAGTCTTCTTTGTAAATCCAATGCTAGAGGCAAGAATTGACGAAGGCCTTGACAACAAAGTGAGATTCTTTTCCAGGATCTAGATTGGTCAATGTAGTTCTCCACCATGACACCAAAGAAATGTTTAGTAATTCCATAGAGATCATGACAGGTAGGTTGAGAGGAGAGGGGTATGTCATCTAGCCAGATATCATACCATAAATGAATTATTTGACCATGACCAATCTTCTATTTCAAGGCTTGTAGAAGCATAGTTCTACAATTGAGAAGGCTATTCCATATTCTTTATCCAATAGGGAGCTCTTGTATATGTAGGAATCTATAAAATCTTTCCTTATTTAGGTATTTTGTAGATATTATGTCACACTAATTTTCTTTATACACTAGTAAGGTTCCAACTAGCCGTTACAAGAAAAACCTTATTAAGATGAGAGATTTTCCTTACCCAGGGTAAGTGCACCAAGATGGTGGATAGTCTAGTTGCCACATTAAAAAAAAATGAAAATTTTCATAACACGTGCAAGTTCTATATAATTCAAAATTGTGCTAGGCTTGGTTTTTACCAAGCCTAGCCAGAAACTAATTAAAAAAGCCAATAGATCCTCAAAACCTGTACGCGTTTTGAAAAAAAATAAAAATCTAAAAACCCGTACGAGTTTTGAGGAAAATTGTATTCCCCAAAACCCATGGCTTTGGACCATTTCCAACACAAAAAATGGAGGAACAATCTATCGAGGAAGCAAAATTTCATCATAACCCGAGCGTGTTTTGCTTCCATTTACATTTTTCATCAATTTGCAACAATGGCACCATATTAGAAAGGTAATATTTTAGTGTTTTGATTATTTTTGTTTTTATCTTATTTGAAGTAGGGTTTTTTTAATTGATTTATGTTTTTTTAAAAAAATTTGATGTCAGATTCTACAAAGAATTCCCCAAAATGAAAAAGAAAACAAAGACCTCATGCACAAGCAACATAAGAAAACCCTAAAAAAATTGAACATGAGAAACAACCACAAAATCCTCCTCCAAAACCACAAAATCCTCCTCCACAACCTCAAAATAATTCTCCTCAACAACCACTACCACCCGTAGACCCTCCACATCCTTCATTAGATCGTGTAGATGGTAGACAAGATGATCTCATCAAATGCCTTACACATAATAGTGCCCAAATTTCTATATTGGTCAATAGGTTGAGGTCCTCTAGTCTTGACCACCGCTCAACCCTCGCTTTAATGCTAGAAAGAATGGCCAATAGTGTAAATGAGGTTTGTAGGGAGGTTACCAAATGTGGTTCATGAAGAGATAGATGTCAAACATTTTATGCGGATGGGTTGTCATATGATGAAGTGAAAAAGAAGGCCATACTTAAAAGTGACATATGTTCTCTCACTGATCCTAGTACTAGTAACACCCTAGAATAAAATACGACTTAGTTTTCTATACATTGGTGTGTTCACAATAGGATGAAAGCATCTTTTTGGGATAGGTGGTATATGGTCTTTGACCAAGTACCCTGTAATAATTAGGAGGTGCCTCTATATTTTTTGATAAAACTATATTGTGAGTTTATCCTCAGTGAGAAGATGAATTAATTTGACATCTGACAGTTCCAGGGTAGAGGGAGAGGCTCTACATAGGATAGACCTGGGGCCTGTTATAGGGTGGTACAACCACAACATAGAAGGCCTCTAGCTAAAAAATTCATGGTTCATGTTGCAGTCCCAATAGTTGTGAAGGAGTCTATATATTTACAGACTCTTCATGTAGTCACATCATTGACTAATGTCATTATTAAGCATGACACATAGTTTGTCAGAGCAGAGGGTGGATCAACACCTGTGCCACCTCCATTGTCATCAGATGCACTATTTGGATAGGCCCAACCCATTGAGCACATGTGCCCCAATTTTTAGGGTATATGTGTTGGGGTAGATATTTATGTGAATGAGGGTGGTTCGACATCCCATTTGTGTACAAATTGTGGGGGTAGATTCCATGCATTCACTGCTGAGGATGCAACCCTCACAAATGACTTGACGATGATGGCATTTTCTAGAGAGTAGAGACAAGTTTATTTATTTGTATTTTGACATGTTATTAATTAACCACCTAAATCTTATAAAAGTAAATAATTTTTAATTTATAAAATAATTTAAATTGATACATGAATAATATGCATTGCATGGTGTAGCAGATGATACAAGAAACCACATCATGTTTGTTTGAGTAGATGTACACGTGTAGCTTCAAAACCCAAGGTAATTTGTTTAAAATATAAGTAAAAATAGAATAATATGTATGTTTCAAAATATATTTGGTTAATATATGCATATTTATTTGGTGTTTTAAAGGGCTTGTCAGCTACTCAAATTTCCAAAGTTGATGATATCACACTTTGATGTAGGAGCATCTCAGGTCCTTGGTAATCCTGTGTCACCAAAAATAGATGTGAGTTTGTTTGTGTTACTCAGTTCTTGCTTTGATTGAGTTGGTTTGGTGTTGCTTGGTTTCCTTTATTCATCGATGTTGGTCGGTTATCTCTTTGGCACTCGCTGAATTTCCCTGCTGCTCGATGATGTTTGTCTAGCACTCGATTGGGTTTTCTTATTGACAAGTTTCTTTTGAGTTTTTGTTGAGGCTGACTTGTGCAATTAATTTGGGTCATAGATTTAATGCTAGTATCCATCATTGGGAAGTGTGTGGACCTAGATCTGGTCATCCCTTTCGTTGATTATGGATCTGAAGGCTAACTCAGTTCGGTAGCCTCTTGTATAAATGTAGTTGCTTGGTTAGAGTTTAGGAGTGAGTTTTGGGGATAGAAGATAGAAGTGAACTAAAACTGATTTGAATAAACTATATAGCTTGAAGATCTATGATTCTAGATCATTGAGTTGCTGATTAGATATGTAAGATGATTAAATCAGTAATATGTTGTCATTGATGTCAACTAGTTTTGACAATACTTATCTTGTAAGTTACTATACCCAAACATCTGTAGAAAGAAGAAGAAAAGAGATGAAGACAAATATATCTACATGAGGAAGATGGATATGACATATAAGGATAAGGAACACATTGGGTAAATTATGGATGAGTCTATGACCTTATGTTATTGACTTGATTATGTTGCATTCATCTATGATGAAGGATAAGAGAAAAATGCACAAAGGAGTGTGGTCGGTTAAAGAACCATTTCAGTATACATCGACGCAGTGTAGTGTATACCGAGAATAGTATAAAATGAGCTTTTGTTCACTGACACATTTCTTTGTTAACCGAGCAGAAGAAAAGAACTAAATGACTAGTTTAGTTGATGGAAGTTGATGAGCTAGAAAGTGTTGTGATTACGAAAATGGAGATAATTTTTGTTACGAAGATCGATGACTAACATAATTTGAAGAAGATCTAAGGGATTGAAAAAAAAGGTGTTAATGACACATCAGTCGAGGAAGGCTTAAGCGACAAAATTTGATGGATGGAATTAAAAAGGTTTACTTGTCTATTTAAGAGACTAGGATTTCATGATGAAATCATGCCAGAAGAAGGAGACTGAAGAAGATATCTCGTGAAAAAGCTTCATGCATGCCTGATCAGACTAGTTAAGGAGAACCAAATTGCAGAGATTACCGAGCGTCAGAAAGCTATAACCGAGTGACCAATAAGTTACTAAATATTGATTGAAACATAATTGATATATTGATCAGAAGATTTGAATGAGCTTAAAATAGATATGATAATCTGCAATTGAAGTTGTGTTGTAATCAGATCAATTGCTGTTACATTTTAACCATTGTAAACAAATAAATCTCTTAATAGAGTGGACTAGAAAGTTTTGTAATGTCATTCATAGAGTGTACATTTGTTATCTTGTCAAGCCCATAGTGAATGTTGGTTGGACAATAACAGTTGGTCTAAATCCTCTAACAAGGTCACACCTCACAATCTATTTGTAACCTTTAACAAGGTTGGGTCTTCACCGACCTCACTTTAGAAGAGTGAATAATTTTTGGGTTGCTAGTCCCAGGTGGTTTTTCCCTTCACAGGGTTTCCATGTTAAATCTCTTGTGTTATGTGTTGATTATGATGATTGTTTGTTGTCATACTTTACATGTTACATATTGGATTTGATCAGTAATCACTATATGTTATTAACTGGTAATTGGTAAAAGCACAGACATAATACTATTTTATGTTACCGAGCTGTAGAAGTTTTAGTAAAGTGTTTTTGGATATACATTTTCTGATTGGGATAGTGGATAACTATTTCACCCCCCTAACAGTTATTCTAAAAATTGGTATCAGAGTGTTGGTTGCTTGGAATAGAGTTTTAAGAACTTCAGCACAAAGATCTCAAAATGTATAAGAGGGAAGTGCCAAAGCTAAACAAGGATAACTTCACAGTATGGCAAAGCTGAATGAAGCTGCATGTATCTGGAATTAGGAATTCTACCTTGAAACTAATGGAGAATGGATACATTGCACCTCCCACTGGTCCTTGGACCCTTGATCAACTAAGAGATAGGCATGAACATAATGTTACTATGATGGAGATTGTTTCTGCCTATACAAATGGTGAATTTGAAGATATTAAAAATTGTACTACTACTAAAGGCATGTGGGATAAACTTGCTCAAGTTTATAGTGGTGATGTGAATGTCAAAAGAGGTAGGGCTGAAAGCTTAAGGGGAAGATTCAATGATATAAAGATGAAGGAAGGAGAAAATATTGTGCAGTACACAAATAGACTAAAAGAGGTAGTACATGCTATTAGAGCATCTGATGGTGTTATTGATGAGAAGATAGTGGTAAGAAAAGTTCTCAGAACCTTATTGCCGGTTTATGCAATCAGAATATCTGCAATACATGAAACTAGGTCTTCATCTAGTAACAACCTTACTCTTGATAATCTGATTGGTAAGCTTACAACCTTTGAACTAAATAATTTTAATAATAGTGTTGTACCATCTATTGAATATGATTTTATGTCTTCTCTAAAGATTGGTAAGTCTAGTAGCAAAAATAAGAATGATGATAGTGATAGCAATACTGATGATGAGCTTGATGAACTTGAAGCTCTTATGGCCAGAAGGTTACCTAAAGGTAAAGGAAGATATAGAGGTAAATTACCTTTAGCATGCTTTAACTGTAAAGAGGTTGCTCATATTGTTATTAGATATCCACATAGGAAAGATGATGACAGAAACAAAGACCGATCTAGTGAAGGAAGCTATGGGAGAAGAGGCAATAGAAGTTACCAACACTACAACAGAGACAATTGAGACAATAATGATAAAGGCAAGAAGGTGTGCTACATTGTAGAAGAATATGTCACTGATACCGACACTGATGAAGATGTGGAGGTAGTATTTGTTGCAATGAAGGATGACTCAGAGGAAGATGAAAGGTATGTAGATACAACACATATCTCTAAGGTTAATAAAAATGATACATGGATCATAGATAGTGGCTGTACACATCACATAACTAGTGATGAAGAGAAATTTGATCATCTTGAAGAACACAATGGAGGATCTATTAGAATGGGTAATGATGCACCTTGTATGGTTAGAGGAAAAGGATCCCTAATGATAAATGATAAAATTAGATGTGACAATGCTTATTGGGTAAAAGGTCTAAACTATAATTTGCTAAGTGTGGCACAACTGAACAATTCAAGCCACCGAGTTGCTTTTGAGAGCAAGACAGTGAAGATATTTGATGATGGAGGAAGACTTATTGGAATTGGAACACAATTGAGAGGTAATTTGTTTTATCTTGATAATTATTAGTCTTCTTGTTTAATGATGAAAGATGAAGATGCATGGTTGTGGCATAAAAGGTTATGTCATGTGAATTTTGATAACATGATTAAGATCAGTAAAAAGAAAAAGGTTAGGGGTTTGCCTAACTTATCTAAGCTTGATCATATTATGTGTCATGAATGTTAGAAATGTAAAATGACAAAATCTAGTTTCAAAAGAAAAGATTATTCAACAAAGAAATTACTTTAGTTAGTGCATACCGACCTATGTGGTCCTATGAGAACTCAAAGTTACTATGGAGACATATATTTTATTCTTTTTGTTGATGATTATACTAGGTTAATGATAGTCATGTTCTTGAAAGAAAAATCAGAGACATTTAAGATGTTCAAGTGGTATAAAGAAAAAGTTGAGAAAGAGTCTGGTAAAGAATTGAAATGCTTAAAGATCTAACTAAGGTGGTGAATTTATTTATGATGAATTTACTAACTTTTGTAATGAGCATGGTATTAAAAGATAGGTTTCTGCACTGAAGATACCACAAAAAAATGGAATAGCTGAAAGGAGGAATAGGTCAATAGTTGACTGTGCAAGAACACTGATGTTACAAAAGATTGTTGCTCATACATACTAGAGGGAAGCTGTCAGTACAACTATTTATGTTCTCAACCAAGTACAACTAAAGAAGGACACTAATAAGACACCCTATGAGTTATGGTTTGGTCACAAACCCACTGTAAGTTATTTTAGAGTTTTTTGAAGTAAATGATTTATTATGGAAGATGAAAGAAATGGGAAGTTTGACTCAAAAGGTGATGAAGGGATATTTCTAGGATATTCCACTAAAAGTAAAGCATACAAGTGTCTTAACAAAGTAACTAATAAAATGATTGAAAGTACTAATGTTCGGGTTGATGAGTTTGATGATAAGAATGCAGAGGAAAGCACAAAGGAACCAAAAGAATATGATAGATTTAGTTACATTGAACAACCAGAGTACCTACCGATGTCGTAGACAGTGACAATTGGTCAGTAGGAAAACAATACCAAGGAACAAGAAAAAGAAACCGACGAGCAGGAAGCACCTACCGAGAAAGCAATTGAACTTGCACATGATGAACAAGAAAGAAGAGATCAGATACTAGAAAGATTTGTCAGAAGACATCATCCTGAGACACAAATCATTGGAAATAGACAAGCTGGCATGCAAACAAGAAGTAAAGCAAGACAAGGTACATGTCTAGTTTGTGAATATGAATCGAAGAATGTAAAAGTTGCATTAGAAAATGATGAATGGGTTAATGCAATGAAAAAGGAAATAGAATAGATAGAGAAGACAAAACTTGGAGTTTACTACCTAGACCTAAGGAAAAGAATGTTATCAGTACTAAGTGCATATTCAAAAACAAGCTTAATGAGAATGGAGAGGTAACAAGGAACAAAGCTAGGCTAGTATGCAAGGGATATGCACAGGAGGAAGAAATAGATTATGGTGAAACATTTGCACTTGTTCCTAGATTAGGAGTTAGAATGTTACTTGCATATGCTGCACACAAAAATTTTAGAGTTTACCAAATGGATGTTAAATCTGCTTTTCTGAATGGGATACTTGAAGAAGAAGTCTACATAGACCAACCTAAAGGGTTCGTTGATCTAGACAACAAAGATATGGTATGTAGATTACATAAAGCTTTATATGGTTTGAAACAAGCACTGAGAGCCTGGTATGAGAGGCTACATAACTATTTGCTAAGAATTGGATTTGTTAGAACAAGTGAGAACAATAATCTATACATAAAAGGAAATTATGATGATAGTATCTTGATTGCTGAAATATTTGTGGATTGACATAATATTTGGAGGACAAGATCATATTTGTAAGTCATTTGCTGATGAAATGAAAAGTGAATTTGAAATGTCTATGTTTGGAGAGATTAAGTTCTTTCTAGGCTTACAAGTGATTCAATAGAATGATGGTATATTCATCACACAATCTAAATATATAAAGAAAGTATTGAAGACATTTGGCATGGAAGATGCTAAATCTGTGGGAACATCGATGGCTATTGGATGTAAACTAACTAAAGAAGATGGAACTACTAAGGTAAACCAGACACTGTACCGATCCATGATTGGTAAGTCAATGTATGTAGTTCATAGTAGACCTGATATAGCACATGTTGTTGGAATAGTTGCTAGATTTTTTTCAAACCCTAGAGAGTCACAGATGATTGCTACAAAGAGAATCTTAAGATACCTAAAGAAAATTGAAGATTACGGACTATGGTATCCTAAGAAAGGCAAGTTTGGACTGAAGGTATACACCGATGCTGATTGGGATGGAAATGTGGATGATAAAAAGAGTACCACCGGAGGAGCATTCTTCTTTGGTGAAACACTTGTTACTTGGACAAGTAAGAAACAAACTTGCATTTCCTAGTCTACAGCTGAAGCAAAGTATGGTGCTACTGCTACTAGTTGTTCAAATATTGCATATATAAGGCAAGTGTTGGAAGGTATGAATGAGGTAATTACTAAGCTAGTGATTATATATTGTGACAACACTAGTGCTATTAATATTTCAAAGAATCCAGTGATGCATTCTAAAACAAAGCATATATCAATTAAGTATCACTACTTAAGGGAACAAGTATAGGAGAAGCAAGTGAAGCTAGAATTTGTTACATCAAAAGAACAACTTGCTGACATATTTACAAAGCCTCTACCAAAGGATACATATGAATATTTGAGGACTAGACTTGGGGTCTATCCCCTGTCTACCGGTCACTAAGGTGATCTGGAGGTTACATCAGCCTAAACTTATCAGAAGATCATACATGTTGATGCAATAGAGTTCACACTTTGGACTTCTGTCTAAGGTTGTGAAAGGTTGAAGCACTGGAATAGATTTACACATCAGTATACTAAGATATAGAGAATGCACCAGACAACAGAGAGTTACATGGCTACTAAAGAGCTGTATGTTTTTATTGCTCTTTGGCATTGCTGTCAAAGGGAGAGAGATCAATATGAAGAATATGAAGCCAAAGACAAAGGGAGAGAGATATAGAAAAGGGAGAGCATTGAAGATAAATTACTAAGAATAGAAGAAAACCTGCGAGCTGAAAAGATCATATTTGCAAAAGTTAGTCTGCACTTGCAAATGCTTTTATGTAACGTAGTGATTAAACATATTAAGCTAGGGAGAGCTTGTATCGAGTTACAAAATTTGTTGACAGAGTTGTAGAATACATGTTTGATATGTGTATGACATATTTCATATTGCTTGTGTTGCCATCAATGTCAAAGGAAGAGATTAATGAACTACAACTAATTTGAATAAATTGTATAACTTGAAGATCTATGATTCTAGATCACTGAGTTGTTGATTAGATATGTAAGATGATTACGTTGTCATTGATGTCAACTATTTTTGACAATACTTCTCTTGTAAGTTACTATACCCAAACATCTGTAGAAAGAAGAAGAAAAGAGATGAAGAACATATATCTACATGAGGAAGATGGATATGATAGATAAGTATAAGGAACACATTGGGTAACTTATGGATGAGTCTATGACCTTATGTTATTAACTTGATTATGTTGCATTCATCTATGATGAAGGATAAGAGAAAAATTCACAAAGAAGTGTGGTCAGTTAAAGAACCATTTCAGTATACACCGATGTAGTGTAGTATATACCGAGCATAGTATAAACTGAGCTTGTGTTCACCGACAAATTTCTTTGTTAACCGAGCAGAAGAAAAGAACTAAATGACTAGTTTAGCCAATGGAAGTTGATGAGTTGGAAAGTGTTATGATTATGAAGTTGGAGATAATGTTTTTTATGAAGATCGATGACTAACATAATTCAAAGAAGATCTAAGAGATTGAAAAAAATGTGTTATTGACACATCAGCTGAGGAAGGTTTAAGCGGCAAAATCAACAAAGGAGATTAAGCGACAAAATCTGATGGATGGAATTAAAATGGTTTACTTGTCTATTTAAGAGACTAGGATTTCATGATGAAATCATGCTAGAAGAAGGAGACTACAGAAGATATCTTGTGAACAAGATTCATGCATACCTGATCAAACTGGTTAAGGAGAACCGAACTGCAGAGATTATCAACCATCAGAAAGCTATAACCGAACGATAGTAAATTACTGAATATTGATTGAAATAGAATTGATATATTTATCATAGGATTTGAATGATCTTAAAATAGATATGATAATCTACAATTGAAGTTGTGTTGTAATCAGATCAACTGCTGTTACATTTTAACCATTGTAAATAGATAAATCTCTTAATAGAGTGGACTAGAAAGTCTTGTAATGTCATTCACAGAGTGTACATTTGCTATTCTATCAACCCCATAGTGAATGCTAGTTGGACGATAATAGTTGGTCTAAAATTTTCTAACAAGATCACACCTCACAGTGTGTTTGTAACCTTTAACAAGGTTGGGTCTTCACCGACCTCACTTCAAAAGAGTGAATAATTTTTGGGTTGCGGGTCCCAGGTGGTTTTTCCCTTCACAAGGTTTCCATGTTAAATCTCTTGTGTTATGTGTTGATTGTGATGATTGTTCATTGTCATAATTTACATGTTGTATATTGTATTTGATCGGTAATCACTATATGTTATTAACTAGTAATTGGTAAAAGCACAGACATAATACTATTTTATGTTACCAAGCTGCAGAAGTTTTAGTAAAGTGTTTTTGGATATGCATTTTGTGATTGGGACTATGGATAACTGTTTCACCCCCCTCTCAGTTATTCTAACAAGAAGATAGAGTTTAGAGATTATCTGTAGATCCTCACATATTTGAGGATTTCTGTACTTGATTGTAATATATGGCTTTAACCGGAAAGGCCTTACAACCTGGCATGTATGAATCAATTTGAAGATAATATATGAAAGTATGCATTCTCTCTCTCACTATTTTATGTTTTTTTCTTCCACGTGTTGTTGAGTAGGGTGGTTTAGGTTAGGGTGTGCCATTGTTTGCCCCTCCTACCCCTATTTTATGTCAGGTGGTATCAAAGAGAGGTGAGATCTGGATCTAGGTTTGCAAAACTAGATTTGAAGGTTCCTTCTAGTGAAGCCCTAGTTGAATTGTTGTGGGCTAGCAGATTGTAATCTAACCTGCAATTGCAGAGGGTTTTTAAGATGGTTCATGGGAGGTGAGATGTAGATCTAGGATTGGTAGACATGTTGAGACAACTTGCTGCTAGATTGGAAGTTGTTGAAATAGCCTAGAGAAGAGGAAGACATCTTGAAGATGTTAGTGATGATGAAATTGAGGTAGAACAAGGTGATGTAGAACCTGCACCTGTGATGGATTAGGGTGAAGAAAGATTCTTGAAGGCTTTGAAAAGTTTGAAGTCTACACCACACTTTAATTCTCCCGAGAATGGTGGAAAATTGGATTCTGATGAATTGGTGGATTGGATCACTGAGATGGAAAAGAATTTTGAGTATGAAAATGTACCTGAAGAAAAGAAAGTGAAAATTGCAAGCACAAAGTTGAAAAGTCATGCATCCTTATGGTGGCAATATCTGCAGTTGGATAGAAAGAGGAAAGGCAAAGATAAAATCAAGGTATGGAGTAAAATGGTGTATAAATTGAAAGGAAAGTTCTTACATTGTGATTATCAAATTAACCTAGTTAGGTGAATGCAAAGTTTGAGGCATAAAGATAGCTCAGTAAAGGATTATACTGAGGAATTCTATAGATTATATATCAGATCTGGACATGCTAAAGATGATGTGGAAAGAATTGCTAGATACTTGAATGGTTTGAGAGTTCCCATGCAAGAAGAAATCAGTTTGGTCAAATTGGAGAATATTGAAGAGGCTTATCAATTTGCATTGAAAGTTGAGGAGAAATTGAACAAGAGACATGAACAAAGACAAAGAGATAGAGGTGGTAGATTTCCTAGAGGAAGAGTTAGATCCCATGGTGAAAATAGTAGATCTGAACCATAAAAGGAAACTCTGGATAAAGGCAAGACCAAGTGGAAAGGTGAAAGTTCATCTAGAGGTAGAGGCAATAACTACCGGGGTGGTTATAATAGAGATGGTTTTCGAGGAACTTGTTACAATTGTGGAGAAGAAGAATATAGATCATTTGAGTGTTCACATGCAAGTAAGAAGGCTGGTAATAGTTGGAATGCTTTGGTGCAAGAAGAGTCACTGAATGAACCTTAGAAAGAAAATAACTTGATGGTAAGAAGATCACTTTGGAATGAAGGTAAAAAGGAATATATGGTAAGGAAAATTTTGTTCAAGACCAAATGTAGAGTTTCTAATAAAGTTTGGAAGGTAATCATTGACAGCGGTAGCTCAAAGAATCTGGCATCTGAAGAGATGGTCACAAAGTTACAGTTGGAAAGGTTGAAACATTTGAAGCCCTATCAGATTTCATGGATCAAAGATGAGCATACACTCTTAGTAAGTGAACAATGTTATATGAATTTGAAAATTGGGAAGTACTATGATAAGGTGTTATGTGATATCATGCCTATGGATTGTTGTTATATTTTGTTGGGTATACCTTGGCAATATGATAGACATGCTATATATGATGGGAGATTGCATAAGTATACTATTTGGGCTGATGGAAAAAAGAAAAATCTTGATACCTTTGATTGAAGAACCTATTAGAAATGTTTGCACATCTGTGAAAGTTTTCTTGATGGAAGGAAGATAGTTTGTTAAGGATTTAAAGAGAAATGATGTATGTTTTGCTATGATTCCTAACAAACCAAGTAAGAAAATGGAGGATAATGTCCCTAAAAAGATTGATAAGTTACTCACTGAGTACAGTGAAAATATTTTTGATAATATACTTGATGGTTTGCCACCAAAAAGAAGCATTGATCATTACATGGATCTTATCCCTAGAGCTAGTTTACCGAATAAGGCACCTCATTGGTTGACACCTACCAAAAATTAGGAATTGAACCGAAAGATTCAAGAGTTGTTGGAGAAGGGTTTGATCAGAGAAAGTTTGAGTCCTTGTGTAGTTCTTGCAGTATTGGCACCTAAGAAGAATGGAGAATGGTGAATGTGTACTGATTCCAGAGCAATCGACAAGATAATAGTGAAGTATAGGTTTCCTATATTGAGAATGGATGATATAATGGATAGTTTGACTAGAGAAAAGTATTTTACAAAGATTGATTTGAAAAGTGGATATCATCAGATCAGAATCAGAGAAGGTGAAAAATGGAAGACTGCTTTCAAGACAAAAGAAGGTTTGTATGAGTGGTTGGTTATGCCTTTTGGTTTAACTAATGCACCAAGTACTTTTATGAGGTTGATGAATGAAGTTTTGAAGAAATTCTTTGGTAAGTTTGTGATTGTATATCTTGATGATATTCAGATATTTAGTAAGACCAAAGAAGAACATTTGTTGCATGTTAAAAAAGTTTTGTAGAGATTGAAAGAAGAAAAGTTACTGATAAATCTAAAAAAGTGTTCATTCATAAAAGAGGAGATTGTGTATTTGGGATTTGTGATTTTAGCTGATGGTTTGAAAATGGATCTTGAAAAGGTTGAAGCTATTTTGAATTGGCCTACACCTATGAATGCTAGTGAGGTAAGATCATTTCATGGTTTGGTAAGTTTTTATCAAAAGTTCATTAGAAATTTTAGTTCAAATTGTAATGCTATGATTGAGACTATGAGAGGAGACAAAAGAGAATTCAAGTGGACACATGGAGTTGATAAAAGTTTTGAGACTCTGAAGTAGAAGGTTGCTGAATTGCCTATTTTGGCATTGCTCGATTTCAATAAAGTATTTCAAGTGGAATGTGATGCAAGTGGAAGTGCAATTGGAGCTGTGTTGTGTTCTAAAATGGAACATTTTATACCTTGTAGAAAGAAATTAGATGCAGTACATGTAGCAGATCTTTTCTTTAAGGAAATTGTCAGATTGCATGGATTACTGAGGAGTATTATCTTTGACCAAGACAATAAATTTGTTGGATACTTTTGGAAGAATCTTTGGAGAAAGTTGGATACTGAGTTGAAATATAGTTCTACATTTCACCCACAAACTGATGGAAAGACAAAAGTTGTGAATAGAAGCTTGGGACATATTTTGAGATGTTTAGTTGGAGACACACCAGGTAATTGGGATTCTGTGTTGGCACAAGCAGAGTTTGCATACAATAATTCAATGAATAGGAGTACTGGAAAAACACCTTTTGAGATTGTAAATGGCATGCAACTAAGAGGTATATCTGATTCGAAAGACATTGATGATGAAAGAAAAAGAAGTGTTGAAGGTGTAAAATTTTTTGAGTACATGAAGACATTGCATGAAGATGTGAAGCTTAAGCTGGAAAAGAGTAATCAAAATTACAAAGACAGAGCTGATAGATCAAGAAGGCATAAGACTTTTGATGTTGGTGATGAAGTAATGGTTCATTTGAAGAAAGGTAGATTTCTTGTTGGAACATATGGGAAGCTGAAGATGAAGAAGTTTGGACCTTGCAAGATTTTGAGAAAATTTGACAGTGGAAATGCATATGAAGTTGAGTTACCTAATGACATGGATATTTTACCTATATTCAACATTTCTGATTTGTATGAGTTTCATGAACCTGAAGAAGACATGGTAGTACCGATGGACTATCCTAAGAAGCAAAATGAAGAAGTTGAGCATATTTTGGAGCAAAGGATTGGCAAAAGCACAAGAGGAAAACATTATATGGAATATTTGGTAAAGTGGAAGAATAAACCGATTGAAGACAGTTCATGGATTTCATAGTCTGAGTTGGATGCAACTCAAATCATACCTTATGAATGATTCAGAGAATCATTTTCAAATAACCCCAGGTGTCTGATGCAAGAGCATCTCGGGTCCTTGGCAATCCTGTGTCACCAAAAATAGATTTGAGTTTGTTTGTGTTGCTTGGTTCCTGCTATGACTGAGTTGGTTTGGTGTTACTTAGTTTCCTTTATTCGCTGGTGTTGGGTGATTATCTCTTTGGCACTCGGTGAATTTCCCTAGTGCTCGGTGATGCTTGTCTGGTGCTTGGTTGTCTTTTCTTACTGACGAGTTTCTTTTGAGTTTCTATTGAGGCCGAGCTGTGCAATTAATTTGGGTCACAGATTTAATGCTGGTATCCATCAGTGGGAAGTGTGTGTACCTAGATCTGGTCATCCCTTTCATTGATTATGGATCTGAAGGCTGAATTAGTTTGGTAGCCTCTTGTATAAATGTATTTTTTTGGTTAGAGTTTAGGTGTGAGTTTTGGGGATAGAAGATAGAAGATAGAGTTTAGAGATTATCTGCAAATCCTCGCATGTTTGAGGACTTCTATACTTGATTGTAATATTTGGCTGTAATCAGGAAGGCCTTACAACCTAACATGTATGAATCAATTAGAAGATAATATATGAAAGTCTGCATTCTCTCTCTCACTATTGTATGTTTGTTGCTTCAACGTGTTGTTGAGTAGGGTGGTTCAGGTTAGGGTGTGCCATTGTTGGCCCCTCCTGCCCTCTTCTGCGTCACACTTTCTGCTATTGAATTTGGGTTTGAAATTTTTGTGGTATAATATATTGCACATCTCTTGTTTACAACTTTAATTGAGCCCATGTGGTATCATATTTACTTCTCTTATATGTAAATTTTTTTTGCTAGGGTACCCCACCTGACTTGAGGATACCGAGAAAGACAAAGAAATCCTCGAGGACACCCAAATGACAAAAGGTAATTCAATAGAATTTATGTTTATTTGTTGAAATGTATTATTCATGATTAAAAATGTACTTGTAGTCTATATTGATGAATGCACATGACTTATTTGTTCTATATAAAGAAATAATTGGGTTTTATGGAATTAATGAATGCACTTGATGTCGTTGATGTCCAAGAGAGAGAAGAGGTAACATTTTTATATCTACTTTCAATTGCATTCTTGATTGTTCTAAAAATCCTAGAAATCCTTCCTCTATGACTATGACATATGTTATGATTGTTCATATAGGAATTGGTCATAGCTACCTCATTAGTGGCGATGCCTCCTAAGAGTATAGCAGAGCAATCTGAGGTTCCAGTATGTTTTTTTTCTATATACATGTTAAACATATGTGTTTAGATATGAGTACATGCATTTTTTTTTATAGTTTTTCATGACATATATGTTATTAACTTGTATTGATTTTATTTTACCTATTACAACCCTCTTCACAACTACCCATGGATCCTCTTCCTTTGCATTTTTTTAGGAGTCCAACTTGCACAAGATGGGGACCATCATCTTTAGAGAATGACCGAACTGTAGAAGAAAGAGATGAGGTAACCAACAATTCAACTACCAACAAATTACAATCCAGTATTTAGTTATTTTGATTTTATTTTGAGAAAAGATATCCGATTTAGCATTTGAATTTTTCTTGTGTAGACACCTAGTGAGTCACCTACTGCTTTGAAGAGGATCAATTTTGATGATCCAACAGAGTCATAGATATTGATAGAGATATACATATCTAGTTGTGGTTGTTGAATGACCAATTTTTATATATATTTGACATTTTTATTGTATATATCGACCTTGACATAGTTGATTGCACATTTTTGTAACTCTATTATTGATTTGGCATGTATGCCATTTTTTGATATGTACACAATTATTGTTCATTTTGATATATATGAAAATTGATATTCGATCCAATTTATTCATTGTGTGTTCATTTGTTCATTGTTAGTATGTAAATATGCTTGTGTGTATGTACTCATGTGTAGGATTTATGCCTTAAGTATATTCATGTGTATTCAAGTACATTTTTCATAACCTAAATTCATGTGTATGGGCCATGTGCATGACATAAGTGAATTCATGTGTATGCTTCATAATCTGTGCTACATGTATGCTTCAAGGCTTAAGAAAATTTATGTGTATGATTTTTCTGCTATGTGTGTTCACATGTGTAATTCATCATTTAAGTGAATTCATGCTTTATATGCTACATTGTATTCATGTGTATCCTTCATACATTATGAGTATTCTGTTTGGCTAAAGAAAAATCATGGTTTATGCATTATTTACATGCATGCTTCATAAGTGTATACAAAAATGTGTATATGGATATCTAAATGTGTGATTCATGCCTTGAGCATATGATCACTACCTTATGTGTATTGGAACTCATGTATCACATACATTCATGACTATAATCATGTCTTACAAGTATTTTTCTATATGATCCATTCCTTTCATGTATTTATGGGTACCCTTCATGCTTTGAAGATTTTATTAAAATGTGATCATCCTGAGCACTCAAAACATCAATTAGTAGTCTATTATTGACCCTTTGACCAGATTTGAACATGTAGTCTTTATTAAAAACCAAAATGGTCCATAGGACCCTAACACATTTAGGACACATAGGACCTGACCTATCTTACCGATGATGTCCCTTGTATAACCAACTTGGAGCAGAAACATCTATTCATTGTGGGAAAAAACCGATGCTTCCATCACATCTGGTTGGGTAGGTTTACCCTAGGAATGGTCCCACTTTTCCTCTCAACATACCAAAATGCTCGCCGACATACCCAATGGTTCTTAGTGCACCTTGGGGACACTTTGGTCCGGCATGGTCACGAACGTTCTAGTGACTCAATGGGCAAAATGGGCTCATCACTAGAATTTACCCATCCAATGGGAGCTAATGGTGTAGACCATTCAATGCTAGGATGAACAACTTGGAAGATACCCAGTGGTACAACTTTCAAATGAGCCTCACTACAAGTTTTGGCATCAAGTGAGATTTCCATGCCAAATTCAAACAAATTTGCATCTCCCAGAATGGAGAGAGGTTATTGTAAGCCTTAGAAACATGGTCTTGTAGCATCTAATGGTTCACTAATACCTCTCACGAGGTCCGAGATACAAGTCTTGAAAGATCACTGCCCAATCTTTCTTAGTGCACCTTGGGGACACTTTGGTCTGACATGGTCACATACATTTTAGTGACTTTGTGGGTGGAATGGGGTTGTCAAATTAACATTTACCCACCCAATGGGAGCTAATTGTGTAGACTGTTTAGTGCCCTGATGAATGGTTTGGAAGATACCTAGTGGTGTAACTTTCAACTGAGTGTCACTGCATTTTTTGACATCAAGTGAGATTGCCATGCCAAATTCAAAAAAAGTTGAATCTCCTAGATCAGAGAGAGGTTATTGCAGGCCTTAGAAACATAATCATGTAGCATCTAATAGTTTGCTGATACCTCTCATGTGGTCCAAGATACAAGCCTCAAAATATTACTACCCAATTATGCTTAGTGCACCTTGGGGACACTTTGGTCTGTCATGGTTGCGAACAGGCTAATGACTCTATGAGGGGAATGGAGTTTTCACTAGCGTTTACTCACCCAACAAGAGCTAATGGTACAAACCATTTAGTGCTAGGATGAATGATTTGTAAGATACCCAGTAGTGCAACTTTCAACTGAGCCTCACTATATATTTTGGCATCAAGTGAGATTGCCATTCCAAAATTAAACAAAGTTGAATCTCCCAGATCAAAGAGAGGTTATTGCAGGCCTTAGAAACATAGTCATGTAGAATTTGACAATTTTTTGATACCTCTTGTGAGGTCCAAGATACGAGCCTCAAAAGATCACTACTCAGTTGTGCTTAGTGCACCTTAGGGACACTTTGGTCTGGCATGGTCATGGACAGTCTAATGAATCTGTGGGTAGAATGGATTTTTCACTAGGGTTTACCCACCCAATGAGAGCTAATGACATAGACCATTTCATGCCAAGACAAATGGTTTGGAAGATACCTAGTGGTGAAACTTTCAACTGAGCCTCACTACAAGTTTTGGCATCAAGCGAGATTGCCATGCCAAATTAAAAAAAAGATGAATCTACCAGAATAGAGAGAGGTTATTGTAGGCATTAGAAACAAGGTCTTATAGCATTTGAAAGTTTTCCAATGCCTCTAACAAGGTCTAAGATATGAGCCTCGAAAGATCACTACCCAATCATGCCTAGTGCACCTTGAGACACTTTGGTCCAGCATGGTCGCAAACGTTTTAGTGAATCCGTAGGTGAAATGAGGTTTTCACTAGTGTTTAGCTACCCAATGAGAGCTAATGGCACATACCATTTAGTGCCAAGAAGAATGGTTTGGAAGGTACAAAGTGGTGCAACTTTCAACTGAGCCTCACTACAAGTTTTGGCATCAAGCGAGATTGCCATGCCAAATTCAAACAAAGTCAAATCTCCCAAAATGGATAGAGGTTATTGTAGGACTAAGAAACATGGTCCTGTAGCATTTGAGATTTCACTAATACCTCTCATGAGGATTGAGATATAAGCCTCGAAAGATCGCTTCCCAATCATTCCTAGTGCACCTTGGGAACCCTTTGGTTTGACATGGTCGCAAATGTTTTAGTGACTCCATGGGAGGAATGGGGTTGTCACTAGCATTTAATCACCCAACAAGAGCTAATGGAGTAGACCATTTGGTGCCACGATGAATGGTTTGGAAGACACCCAATGGTGCAACTTTCAATTGAGCCTCACTACAAGTTTTGGCATCAAGCGAGATTGTCATGCCAAATTCAAACAAAGTTGAATCTCCCAAAATGGAGAAAGGTTATTGTAGGCCTCAAAAACATAGTCTTTTAACATCTAACATTTTTCCAATACCTATAACAAGGTCCAAGATATGAGCTTTGAAAGATTGCTGCGCAATCATGCTTAGTACACCTTGGGGACACTTTGGTCCGGCATGGTTGCGGATGTTCTAGTAACTTTGTAGGAGGAACGGGGTTGTCACTAGTGTTTACCCACCCAATGGGAGGTAATGGAATAGACCATTTGGTGCCAAGATGAATGGTTTGGAAGGTAAATAGTGGTGTAACTTTCAACTAAGCCTCACTGCAAGTTTTGGCATCAAGCGAGATTGCCATGCCAAATTCAAAGAAAGTTGAATCTACCAAAATGAAGAGAGGTTATTGTAGGCCTTAGAAACACATTCATGTAGCATCTAACAGTTCTCTGATACCTCTCATGAGGTCTGAGATACGAGCCTCAAAAGATCTCTGCCCAATCATGCTTAGTGCACCTTGGGGACACTTTGGTTCAGCATGTTCGCGAATGTTTTAGTGACTCCGTAGGTGAAATAGGGTTTTTAGTAGCATTTCACCACCCAAAAAGAGCTAATGGCACATATCATTTGGTGCCAAGATGCAATCCTTCAACACTATCCCTTCACCCTAGGGAATCACCATTTTACTTTAGACACATTTGACCAATTTAGACTCAATGACTCCAAGCATTACATCACTTGACCTTCAAAGATCTTATTACATCATCAAATGATCAAAATGATCTTATTAAAGCCTATTTAGAGTAAACATGCACCATTTAGCAAAACACTACATGTGCATCATTTGAGGTCTCCTTGGACCCTTAGGTTCTCCTTAACCAGGTAACATGGTGGATCATTAGACCTTACAATTGAAATCTAATGTGTGTAAAGAAATTAAGACAATTTTTTTTGCATCTATACATGGCATTAAGACGATACAAATGTAAGGATACAAAATTCAATATGTATTTATAGTCAAATGGTACAAATTAGGATATACAAAATGTGGGATCTTAATATTTAAAAATCAGCCCCATGGACACTTTTATATTTCAAATTTTGTATCTAATATGCATGATTAAGCTCATTATTGTTTATATATACAAAATTTTACATCTAAATATGCACATTACAGGTGATTGATGTTTTTATATACAAAATTCAGCATCTAAATATGTACATTATAACTCATATACACATAGAATCATATACAAATTATCAAAATCATTCCACCATAGTATAGAATCATTCATATTTATGGCCCAGATCAATCAAGTGAACCTTCTAGATCAGCTCTAACCCTTATTATGTCAAGTATTGCCTCATGGTTAGATTCAAGAACTTTCCACAAATTCTTGTTAAGATGTCTACCATGATATTTAATTAGTTGAATATTTATTGCAACAACAAGATTAGAGTAATGAAGAATATGTCTAATTGTCTCAAAGTCCTCAAACAACCAGGTGTTAGAATTCTTGATAGGGCACCTATATTTTATTATAAAAATAAGTTAATGCCAATATCAATACAAAGTGTAATAAATTAAGTTTAAGAGGTCTCAATAAAACTCAACACAACAATGCTACCTTCTAAGCCATGTGCCTATCACAACAAAAAAATCTATGGGGTACTTAATACTCTCTCCATTAGTGACTGTAGTTGTCAATTTCATTTTGGCCTCAATACAATGACATAAAAATTAATATGTTCCTTCTTCATTGTTCTCATCTGCAATGACTACATATACATGACCCACATTTAGTAGAAGGCTATAAGTTAATACCAAAATAAACATAAATAACTAATAAATTGACGTTAAAATGCATACAAGATGAGATAAAAATTCACTAAGTAATAAATTGATAAATTACCTGGTTCAACTAGGTTAGATACATGGTCAAAATCTACTGATGCTTCCATCTAGTTTAGTTGTAGTTCTCGAGGAAGTTGATATGTATGTAGGGTTAGCAAAGGTCTACAAGACCATTGGTCAACCCACTCTTTTGATTCACTTTCATCTCACAAAAAATGCATACATGGAGAGAAAAAACATGCAATCTATCTAGTATAAATAGCTAATGATGTTTCATTTGAACTTCTAAATGAATGCATGTCACTTGATCCTGTAAGTGTACAAAAATCTAAATAGTTTTCAATTTTAGATTCACATATTATCCAAAAATATCTGGAAACCATAGACTTACTTGCATTACTTGGTCCCATTGTAGAATTACACCATTGGACAATTATTTCTCCATCTATTAACATTGCACCACCTTCATACTTCAATTCCTCTATGGTAAGAGCTCTTTTCACACATGCTCCCGCACCATCATGCTCTCCCTTTCCATGATCTTCCTAAGTGAAATTCTAAAAATGTTGCACACCACTTGTCACACGCATCCTAGTCAACTAGTAGAACATCCTTGCATTCTTGAATTGTGAGGTGCAATTGTCTAACCATATTAAGTGCTGGTTGTATCTTATACCTCTTTTCCTTAAACTATCATAGAAAAATTTAAAGCATCCTTGCAAAAAATCTGAGGAATGGATACGATCATCGCTGATATAGAAGTGATACTCTCTTATAACCTTTCTATCCTCCTCTGTGCTTTCATGTACATGCATGAATACTATGTGTACAAAAATTGTAACTTGTGTAGAGTGGTAATACATAGGTTGTACTTTATTTTGAGGTTTTAGTGTATAATTCTCTACAAAATCAATTATAGAGACAATAGTACTAAGGGGGAAAGTGACCTTACACAACTTGAATTGCTCATCTAACCACCTAGATCTATGTGTGTGACCTATGTATTCATAAACTAGTTTGTCTTGAAACATCTTCATAAAATCAACTATGCATTTATCCCTTTTCACTAACTCACACCTCTTTAATTCTTTTCCATTTTTAACACCATATGTGATTGACTTGTATTTTCCAACAGAAACTAGTTCCTTCCCAATTTTGTGTGTGTTATCGATATGAAAGAATCTATGCAACTTTTGAAAACTACCACATGCAGGACAAAATCCTTTCAAACACATCACCTTATAATAAATGCACCCATCATCTTGTTTACATATTACACTTGAAATAAAGTCTCTCGGTGACCTAGGAGGTGCTTGTAGATCACATTCCTGCAAAATATTGTTAGCGTGCAAAGTACCACATATATAGTGATAAATCTCATAATGCATGGAAAATTCAACATGAACCCTACAACATGTAGTACATGCATGATTAATCTTAACATAAAATGGTTTTGTCATCTCAAAAAATCTTTGACTAATTTTAATCTGAGAAAATATTTGAAGAAACCTTTCATAAAATTGTGTTTGTGTCATATCTAAATAGTGTTTTGGATGTGGCTCACGATTTCTAATTCCAATTCTCCTTCTAACAACATCTCTTTGGTTGGGTGAAACCCTTATGTTTTCATGCCAATATTTCTCAATTAATGTTCTTAGTGCATCAACACCAACCTTGTCCTTGCATGGGAGTCTACCTGAGAATGCCCAAAGAGAATTATTGTTAGGATCCTCAATTTTCTCTCGCCTATCTAAAGCATGGTGTAATTTGGTCCTACTTATCCTTAATGAATTTCTTGTTTTTCTTATTAAATGATATTTTTTCATTTCCTTTCCCATTATGGTTGAGGTGAGGACACAAAAAGTAACATTAGCATCTTTAGAGTGTTATTTTGAACCAATATACTGGTATGCATAAAAAATATTTCTTGTAATGGTTCTTTCACTATTATTTTCAGATGTTCTTAATCCAAAAAAATTATTGTCTCTCTAAATTTCAGATTTTTAATCATTTCAACAACTAATTGGCATCTTCCAATTTGATTTAAGTTTTCAAAATAGTTATTCCAAATTCTTATAACTATTCTTCTACAAGTTCTTTTGGAAATTTTTATCATGCATTGGCCTCACAATATTTTCATTAATGTCTATTAGAAACTTTGGTTTTCTATGAATTATTCTAGGAGGTGTTAAGATTGGCATTATGCGAATTAATCACATCAAATTAAAATGGTAAGTATTCTTCAATTTCATTAACATGTGCATTCATTACATCATTTTCAAATGGTCTATGTTCATCGCATTCATTAGGTGGATTCATCTCATGCATTTGAATTGTTGTATGTTGATCATTTTGATTTGGTGCATTCATCATATCAATTTCAATTGTTGAATGTTCATCATTTTCATTAGGTGCATTAGATGATGTACCTTCATGTAATCTCCTCATACACTCCACGTTTATCTTTCCTTTGCTACCTCTTATTGTTCAATCATTCCTCTCTTGTTCTTTCCCATTGTTGATATTGATTTTCCTACACGTAACATCATGAGGATAATCCACAATCAAATAGAATAAAAATAGAAAATGAGCATCATTTTATTATAATCTAAAGTAACCATGATAAAATAACTTAAAAAATAATCCAAAATACAAGACAAATCAATCATTTCAATGAAAAATTGACAATAAAATAAACAAAACCTGACTGTTACTTTCCTAGAAAATCATGTGCAACACTAGTGGGGCCTTCAAACAACTTGCACTACTAATTTTTAGCCCATTTGGACTCAAATATAAAGAATTCCTCATAACCCGTATGGGTTATGTAAAGTAATGAAAACATTCACAATTTATCATAACCCATATGGGTTATGTAAACTTATGACAATGTTTTTAATTTCTCATAAGCCATACATGTTATATAAAACTAGAGAGAGAGAGAGAGAGAGAGAGAGAGAGAGAGAGAGAGAGAGAGAGAGAGAATGTTAGGACTTCCCCAATGCACAAATGAATACATAGACCCTTTCTAAGATACACACGGTATCTTAAACAAGTATACAACAAATAAAAATCATCAAATACATGCCAAGATCCACAATCCATTATAGAAACATTTTGAACAAGTTATCTCCTCTGGTAGGCCCCAAATAGGTCTTTAGAAGGTCACATGCTACATCTGTCTTCACCACAATCCCAATGACCCAATAATCTCACAAAATATTCTCCCATGTTTATTCTATCAAGCCACAAGCTTGCATAACACAATCCATGTTTGCATCCAAGTTATCTTGAAAGCTCAGAGACCATCTCTGTCATAATCCTTTGTCATTGCACTATAACTAGTCTCCACCAAATTAACCACAAATCATGAAAAAAAAGAAGATAATGATCTACGAACTTAGACATAAGGTCTAAACTCCTCTTTCTTCACAAATCTAAGCTCGTGTACCTTGGAACATTGTACATTGTTTGTACCACCCTATCAGATCTGCCTATTTCTATCATAACTAGTCTGTCTGAGACTCTCGATGAAACCAACTGAAAGATATGTTGACATCAATGAAAAAACATGAATATCAACACCTCAAACAACAAAAATTCCAAAAATATCCCCCTTTGACCTTGATGGAAACATATGTGAAAAAGTATCAACCCAAAAGTAGCCCTTTTTATACAACCTTATCAATATCTTCTTCAACGCTCCCCCTAACATAGTAAGGGTTTTTCACCTATAAAACTCCCCCTTTGACATCAATGGAAAAAGGGTGCCAAAGGTCTTCTTCTTCTCCATCTTTGAACATCCTACCTCTACAAGTTTTATCTTTTTCAAATCTTTATGCCTGCAACAAATCAGGTGCTTGATCACCCAAATATGCTCTATTATGTGCCTACAACCACTCCCCCTGAGGATTAGATCCAAGCATCTAATCCAGAAAGTGATAAAGATCTAATAGCCATTGGACTGATGCATCCCTGCATCATCTATTTCTCATGATGAGCCCAGTTTTTACCCCAAGCATACCTCTGAAGTAATCAAAAGCATCTTTTGACAAGGGTTTAGTGAACATGTCTTCTATCTTCTCCTTTGTACTGATGTATTCCAAACTAATCTCCTTCTCTGCAACCTTGTCACTTAGAAAGTGACATTTGATTGAAATATGTTTGGTTTTAGAATGCATCACTAGACTCTTTGACATGTTTACTATATACTTGTATTTTCACAATGTATTACAATAGGCTCTTCAAATCTTACCCCAATATCCTTAAGCATTTTCTTCATCCATACAACATGTGTAAATTTATGACATAAGCCACATACTCTGACTTAGTAGTAGATTGAGCTATACAATCCTATTTTTTTCGCAACCAAGAGATGAACCTTTTCCCAAGGAAAATGACTCCTCTACTAGTGCTCTTCCTATCATCGACACTTCCTTCCCAATTTGCATCAGTATAAGCATGCAATGTAAAGTCATCAGATTTATCATACCATAAATCATGTTCCATAGTTCCTTTTAGATATATAAATATCCTTTTAACAATAGTAAAATGAGTCTCCTTAGGATCCTCTTGGAACCTTGCAACAATTCCAACTACACTTTCTATATTTGGCGTAGTGTGTGTCAAGTACTGCAAACCTCCAATCATGGACCTATACTTAGTCTGGAAAAAACTTCTAGATACATTAGATTAGGAAAGATTATAACCAGTCACCATAGGTATCCCAATAGGTTTACAATCCTCAATTCCAAACTTCTTTAGAATATCCTTAATATACTTGGTTTGTGAGATGAAAATACCATGTTTATTTTGAGTTATTTGCAAACCAAGGAAGAATTTCATTTCACCAGTCATTGAGATTTCAAACTCACTTTTCATTTCTTCAAAAAAATTATTTCTCATCTCACCATTACCTCCAAAGATAATGTCATCTACAAACACCTCAACAATCAAAATACCATTTGTACACTTGTTCTTAAATACATATTACTATCTACACTACCTTTTCTAAAACCAAGATGCAATAAATATCTTCCAAGCTTAGCACACCAGACCCTTGGTGCCAAATTTAGTCCATAAAAATACCTCTTCAACCTACAAACCATGTCACCATATTCTGTCAAAGGAAACCCATCAGGCTTCTCTATGTATAGTTCTTCCTCAAGATCACCATTCAAGAATGCAAACTTCACATCCAACTGATATACCTTGAAATATTTATGTGTTGCATAAGAAAGAAACAATCTTACTGCCTCTAACCTTGCAATTTGTGCAAATGTTTCTTCAAATTATATACCTTCCTATTGTGAATAGCCCTTGTAGACCAGTCTAGCTTTATTCCTTACAAATGTGCCTTCTCTATTCATTTTATTTCTGAAAATCCATTTAGTTCCAATCACATTTTTTTCCTAAGGCATAGGAACTAATTACCAAGTGTTATTTTTCTCTATTTGATTGAGATCTTCTTGCTTTTCCTTAATCCATGATTCATCTTTAGAAGCCTCATCAGTAGTCTTAGGTTCAACTAGCGGGATTAAACATAGCTCATTTCTAGCCTTAGACCTTGTCACCAAACTTTGATTAGCATCACCAATAATATGATTTTTCAAGATGGTTCATCAAAACATACCTTGGTATTTTAGGAGATTCCTTTTGTTCACTCAAGAAAACCTGTATACCATCGTCAATCTCAAAAATATTTCCCGCCTCTTTGTTCTCAGTTTTGTTCTCAATCTCAGGGATTGGATCACAATCATTAATTCTTTCTTGAATTTGAAACTTCTCATCAATCTTCACATTAGCACTTTCAATTATTTTCCTTAATATCAGATTGAAACATCTATATGCATTACTTGTAGTGGAATATCCAAGAAAGATACCTTCATCACTCCTTGCATCAAACTTTCCTATTTCATAATCTCTTTTGATATAACACTTGGTACCAAAAATTCTAAAATACTTCACAGTAGGAATATGACCAAACCGCAGTTCATAAGGAGTCTTACTAGTACCCTCTCTGATCTGAACCTTGTTTAAAGTGTCTAAAATAGTATTAAATAATCTTCAATGCTTGTGTGCCACATTTCCTTTAACCAAAATTTTCCTCATAGCATCTAGTATGGGTTATGTTCCTTCTCTCTTCTATCCCATTTTTCTGTGGAGTCCTAGGTGCAAAAGTCTTTCTATAAATGCCATGTTCTTTGCAGTATGAATTAAATGCATCAAATGGAAATTCTCCACCTCTATCTAGTCTCAAGCATTTTATCTTCAGACCTGACTCATTCTCAACTTTTTCCTTATAAATATTAAACTTATCAATAGATTCATACTTTTCTATATGGAAAGCAACCCACACCATCTTGAAACAATCATCAATAAAAAGAATGAAATACCTTTCACCATAGTAGGACCTTGTCTTCGTAGGACCACACAGATCTGTATTGTAATGCCCCACCAGGGAACCCAAGAGATTAAATTTTAGTGTTAATCTCTTGGGTTCCCTGGATGATGTGTTTATTCAAATTCTTGAATGTAAATCCTTGTGATTCTATGTTCAATGTGCTTGTTAACATTAGTAAACAAAAAAAAAATTGTTGCATAACTTAGCATAACCTTAGTGTAATTCTCTTGGGTTCCCTGGTGGGGCGTTACATGTATGCACTAGATCTAACTTCCCCTTTGATGAGAATGATTTACTTTGAAATATTCTCTTTGTTTATTTCCCCATCACACACTCTCTGCATATAGTGTTATTAGGTTTGACAATATTTGGCAGATCTATAACTACAATTGTGTTACTAGCCTTCAAAATGTTGTCAAAATTGATATGAAAAAAATATTCTATGCCACAACCAAATGTCATCTACCTTTTCCACAAAATAGTTCTAGCTTCTATAGTAATAAATTGAAATACACTACCTCTTATTTTTGTACCTGATATGATCAAGTCCCCTATCTTAATACTGATAATGCATTTTCTATCCTTGAACTGCAAGTGGTAACCCTCATCTACAAGTTGTCCAACACTCAACAAGCTATGTTTACAACCATCAACAAACAAGATATCATCAGTATTAGTCTTTCCATAAAGAGAGATTTATCCTCTACTGATGATCAATCTAGGAGTGTTATTACCAAATTTAACCACTACCATCCATCAAGAAAGATTGATTCTCTACCAATGATCAATCTAGGAGTGTTATCACCAAATCTAACCACTCCACCATCATTTTTTTTTAGCTGAAAAAACTTTTCTTTATCACTAGTCTTGTGATGAGAGTAACCACTAGCTATAATCTATTCTAATTTCTTTTCCACATGTGAAACTAAAGTTTTTTCTTTGTGAATAGGTTCTTCATCTTTAGTTGCAAAAAATCCAATCTCATCTTCATCATTTGCAGAATCATCAAAAACACCCTCACTATCCTAATAATATTCCTTATCCTTCTTGTAAAACTTAGGTTTGTGCTTAGGAACCCTATTAGGACATCTAGATGCAAAGTGACCAATTTTATTGCAAGAATTATTTTTAGGGGTAGTTTTCCTTCAAACTTACCCTTACCTCTCTTTTCCCTCTTTACGATCCGAGCTACAAGCTCATCCAACTTCTTCTCTTCTTCCTTTATTTCAAAAAAAATCATTAGCTTACTCTCCAAGCTCTACATGTGCTATTTTTATAGTGCTTGCAAGGATTGACAATGCCCTCTTGTCATTGTGAACAATAACCTTGAATGCAATTTCCACTTTAGGTAACACCTCTTGCAACTCTGCCATCTCAAAAGTGGTTAATTTAGAAATCAAAATATCTCTATTGAATTTCATAGTGAGTGGAATGACCTCCTTAATCGCTTGAACTCTTGTCTTATAAAATGGTGTCAAAGATCTCAAAATATTTGTGATCACTTCTTGTTTAGTGTACGTGCCTCCAGAGTTTCTAATTCCTATAACAACCTCAATTATCCTCTGTAGATATGCTCTGACATTCTCATAATCTAGCTTCCTCAGGTTCTCCATCTTCACTTTCCAATTCTGTAACTTTGCCTTCTTAGTGTACTTGTCTCCTTCATACAAAGCTTCTAACCTTGTCTAGATCTTGTGTGCTGAATCAAGTTCCTTAACCTCTGTGAATTCTACTTTTAAAAGTGCACTGATCAATGCTTCCCTTGAAACCATGTTGCAATGAAACAATTTCTTCTCATCTTTAGTAGTATCGACTATCTCAGATTTTGCCTTGATCTCTTCATCCTTCTTGATAATCATCCAGTAATCAATTCCCATGATGATCGGATGAGTCCTCATCTTGTTTTTCTAGCAGTGAAAATTTTTACCATCAAAATTAGAGATCTCCTTCCTATAGTAAGCCATCTTAGGATCTCCTCAAGTGGTTAAGCTTTTTATCTGAGGACCAGAAGTTCTGGTACCAATTGCTAGCAATAACAATGCACTGACACAATTGAGAGGGGGGGGGGGGGTGAATCAGTTGCATGCTAAATCTTAAATTTTTAGTCATTTTAATATGATTAATTTAAACATACTAAAACCAAAGGAACATCACAAATCAGAACACCATAACACAAAGATTTATTGTCGAACAAAATCCTATTAAGGAAAAAACTTGGTGGGGATAGAACCCACTAATGATTGTAACTAACATAATATGTCATTGTTAGGAGATCTATCCCTATTAAGAGCTGATTATTACATTCAGTACAAGTCCCTGTTAAAGGATAAACCTTGTTAGGAGTCTTTCCAACCCTATTAGAAGTTGATTACAAAGATAGGCTCATTGCCCAATCACACTTCCCAAAGTGAAGGTTAAACCCACCTTTTGGATTCACTGACCGAATAAATGTATAAGAGTATACAATTATAGTAATGAACTGACTTACAACAGCTAGATTTTCCTATATAGTTCCAATGAAGTTCTCAATGAATTGTCTTTACTCTACATCTATTATACTTCTCAAAAACAAGTTCACAACCTCAAACAGTACTCATATACAACACTCAAGGAATGAACTTCCTTTGTACATGTTACAACAAGAAATTAGGTTAGCCTATTAGGACTTCCCCAATGCACAAATGAATACATAGACCCTTGCTAAGATACACATGGTATCTTATAAAAGTATGCAACAAATAAAAATCATCAAAGGTGCAACAAGATCCGCAATCCACACTAGAAACCTTCTGAGCAAGTTATCTCCTCTGGTCGGCCCCAAATAGGTCTTCACAAGGTCACACACCATATATGACATCACCAAAATCCTATTGACCCAAGAATCTCATAGAACATTCTCCCATGTGTCTTATATCAAGCCTCAAGATCGTATACCACAATCCATGTTCACATCCAAGTTATCCTGAAAATTTAGAGACCATATTTTTCATAATCCTCTATCACTGCACTATAACCAATCTCCACCAAATGAACCATAACTCATGAAAACAAAAAGATAATGATCTTCGACCTTAGACATAAGGTATACAATCCTCTCACTTCACAAATCTAAGCTCGCGTACCCTGGAATGTTGTACACTATCTGTACCACCCTATCAGACCTACCTATTTCTATCATAACCAGTCTGGTTGAGATTCCTGATGAAACCAACTAAAACATATGTTGACATCAACATGAATTTCACCACCCCAAACAAAAAAAATTCCAAAAAAGAAAGATAATTGGATGAGAGTATGGATTCGTTACATTAAGAGTTCATTAAGTTTTTTCCTAATCAATGTGTATGCCTTATCTTGACACTAATAGTAAAAAGGAAACTTGGAAGGAAATGAAAGGTTATTTCAACTAGTTTAGGGATTACAATTATGTAATCGGGGGAGAATTTAACACTATCTTGGGTATGAGTGAAAAAAGTGGTGGTATTCAGAATATATCACAATCCTTTTAAAAGGAATTAAGAGAATGGATTATCAACAATATTTTAGCTATCAAAACAAGTAGAGGTTCCTTCACATGGAATAATTTAGAAGAGATGGATTCAGTCACATTGCAAAACAATTAGATAGGTTCATGTTCAAAGATAATCTGAGGACCTTTGACAAAATTTTATTAGTAGCCATTTTAGCAATGTCAGGTTTAGATCACTTCCCAATAAGATTAGACATTGAGGAATAATATAAACCACCTAATAACCCCTTCAAATTTGAAAATATGTGGTTCCACGATAAATATTTTCCAAGCCTATTGGAGCAATAGTGGTTTGAGGATAACTTTGAAGGATTAAAAATGTTCTATTTTGTGTCAAAATTGCTGAAATTAATTTTTTTAAAGTGGAACAGAGAGCACTTTAAATTTTTTTTGAAGAAAAATTAGAGGTGGGAAAAAATATTCATGATTTAAATAAGGGAGTCATTAGAGAACATATGGATAATAATAGCTATTTTAGAGAAAAAGAATTATTTCAAAAATATGAAGAAGCATTATCTAAGGAGGAAGTTTTATGGAAACAAAAATCCAGAGAAACTTGGCTGTCTGAGGGTGATAAAAGTTTGAAATTTTTCCATAATAGAACAAAAAATAGAAGGAACATGAACATAATTCTAAAGATTAAAAATACAAGTGGAGATATGGTAGAAAATCCTCAAGCTTTAGCAAAGGAATTTGTGGATTTCTATCGTAACATCTTTAACAACTTGGATCATTCTGATCTGAATGCACAACAACAGGGGATAAATAATATCCCAAGATTTGTCAGGAATGATGAAAACAACTTTATTAATAGTAAATTCTCTATAGAAGAAGTTAAAATTGCTCCGTTTCAACTTCATCCTAATAAAGCACCTGGTCCAGATGGATTTCAGGCTTATTTCTTTTAGGAATGCTAACACTTTTTAGGTAATGATTTATGGGAAGCAATTGAGAATATTAGAAAATCAGGTAGGCTTCTAAGAGAAATAAATAATGCCTTTTTAATACTCATTTCCAAGAAATCAAACACTAAAGAACTAGGAGATTTCAGATCCATCTCCCTGTGTAATACTATTTACAAGATTAGATTTCAAAAGCTTTAGTAAATTTAGACTTAAAAGATTATTACCTAATATTATATTAGAAGAACATAATGGGTTTGTCTCTAGTAGATCTATCTTTGATGGCATTATAATAGTCTAGGAAATCATTCATTCTATTCATCATAACAAAGAATCAAGTAGGTTGATTAAATTAGATGTTCAGAAGGCCTATGATAAAGTTGATTGGAGATTTCTGTGCAAATGCCTTGAAGCATTTGGATTCTCCAATCAATGGATCAATCTTATATTTAGTTGCATTTCTACTCCAAAAGTATCCTTACTAAATTTAATGGAACACCTAAAGGGTTTTTTGATATATCTCAGGGACTAAGACAAGGGGACCCCGTATCTCCTTTCCTCTTTATAATTATGACAGAAGATTTTGGAAGGGTAGTTGGGAAGACACATAAATTAGAACAAATAACTAGTAGAAAGGTCACATATGAGATTTCTAATATCACACATTAGCAATTCACTGATGACACTTTACTCTGTGATAAAAGTGTAAAATTTGAAGTTATAAATTATAAAGAAATATTAACTCTTTTATATGAAAGCTTCAAGACAAAGGGTCAATGTTGATAACTATGAGGTTTTCTTTCTAAACACTAGAGCTAGGTTAGAAGATGAGATATGCCAAATATTAGGCTTAAAAAAAGGGGAGATACCATGTAGATATTTGGGCATACTCATAGATAAAGGAATGAGAGTTAATTACAAGAAAGATGGATTAGAAAATGGAAACAAGAAAAGGAAAATGGTTAACCAATGCAGATAGAACAACTATGCTTAAGTCAATATTATCAACCATTCCCACTTATCAGATGTCATGCTTACCTCTTTCACAGGAAGCTAAATATAAATTGGATAACAAAATGAGAACTTTTTTTTCTAGAAAGGAGTCTCAGAAAACAAAAAGACAGCTTTGATTAAATGGGAGAAAATATGAAGACCTCACAAAGATGGTGGACTAGGTATCAAAAACATGAAATGAAAAAAATTGACCTTAAAATTGGTGTGAAAAATGTATTAGGAATCTGATAGGAAATGGGTTAAGATACTTCTCAATAAATACCTCCAAGGTAATGATCCAATCAGTATCTTCATAATGCAAAACCCCCCTAAGGGATCAAGTGTTTGGAATTTCATTCTGGATTGCAGGGATACAATAAAAAACAAACTCACTTGGGTGTGGGGTCCGAAGATTCAACTCTTTTTTGGGAGGACTCTTGGGGAGGTTATACCTCTATGGATAGCTTAACACTTTCTCCTAGATGCAAAGAAGTCTTATCTAATTTATGAGGCATGAAATTAAAGGATTACATTGTTATTCCATTTGGGGATCCCAACATAGGATGGAGTTAGAGGTCTCTTAAAGATGTTCCACTCTCAGTTAATGAAAAAGATGAATTGAAAGAGATATTAAATGTAAGACAAGTTTTGTTCAAAAATTAGGCAGATAAGCTAATTTGGGTGGTTCTAACTTGGGAACTTACAAAGTTAAAGATGAATTAAGTCATTGATTAATACCCAACAATGACAGAATGATTAATACCCAACAATGACAGAATGTGGATCTTCCCCTTAATCCATGCTGGGATAAAGTTTATCTTCCAAAAGTAGGTACGTTCTTGTGGGTTGTTCTGCAAAATAGAATCCTAACAACATAATGATTTAGGAAAGTAGGATTTGAAGGCCCATCAAGATGCTCATTATGCGAGAAGAAAGAGGAAATAGTGGACCACATATTCCTAAACTGCCCCTTTGCTAGGAAATGCTGGTAGTGGCTTTGGTAAAAGCTAAATTGAAAATTTGCATTGCCAAACAATTTAGTAGACCATTTAAATGCATGGCGAATGGTTGATAATATTGACTTAAGCATATTTGTTCTATCTGCATTGGTTAACCATTTTCCTTTTCATGTTTCCATTTTCTGATCCATCTTTCTTGTAATTAACTCTCATTCCTTTATATATGAGTATGTCCAAATATCTACATGCTATCTCGCATCTTTTGAAGCCTAATATTTGGCATATCTCATCTTCTAACCTAGCCCTAATGTTTAGAAAGAAAACCTCAGATGTCATGCTTACCTCTTTCACAGTAAGCTAAATATAAATTGGATAACAAAATGAGAACTTTTTTTCTGACAAGGAGTCTCAGAAAACAAAAAGATAGCTTTGATTAAATGGGAGAAAATATGAAGACCTCACAAAGATGGTGGACTAGGCATCAAAAACATGAAATGACAAAATTTGACCTTAAAATTGGTTTGGAAAATGTATTAGGAATCTGATAGGAAATGGGTTAAGATACTTCTCAATAAATACCTCCAAGGTAATGATCCAATCAATACTTCATAACGCAAACCCCCCTAAGGGATCAAGTGTTTGGAATTTCATTCTGGATTGGAGGGATATAATAAAAAACAAACTCACTTGGGTGTGGGGTCCGAAGATTCAACACTTTTTTGGGAGGACTCTTGGGGAGGTTATACCTCTATGGATAGTTTAACACTTTCTCCTAGATGCAAAGAAGTCTTATCTAATTTATGAGGCATGAAATTAAAGGATTACATTGTTATTCCATTTGGGGATCCCAACTTTGGATGGAGTTAGAGGTTTCTTAAAGATGTTCCACTCTTAGTTAATGAAAACAATGAACTAAAAGAGATATTAAATGTAAGACAAGTTTTGTTAAAAAATTAGGCAGATAAACTAATTTGGGTGGTTCTAACTTGGGAACTTACAAAGTTAAAGATGTATTAAGTCACTAATTAATACTCAACAATGACATAATGATTAATACCTAGCAATGACAGAATGTGGATCTTCCCCTTAACTTGTGCTGGGATTAAGTTTGTCTTCCAAAAGAAGGTACATTCTTGTGGGTTGTTCTGCAAAATAGAATCCTAACAACAAAATGGTTTACGGAAATGGGATTTGAAGGTCCATCAAGATGCTTGTTATGCAAGAAGAAAGAGGAAATAGTGGACCACATATTCCTAAACTGCCCCTATGCTAGGAAATGCTAGTAGTGGCTTTGGTAAAAGATAAATTGAAAATCTGCTTTGCCAAACAATTTAGTAGACAATTTAAATGCATGGCCAACCATTCAAAAGAAGAGATTTTATAGCATAATAAACTGTATAGCTCCTATACTAGTCTGTGATTATGGATGTAACGAAACATAAGGTTTTTCTAAGAAAAAAAGATGAAAAGGAAATTTCTTGAGAACAAATAATAGATTAAGAAATAAGTATCATGTGGAAGGCATCTTTTCTCTTTTCTCTATGAGATAGCATAATAAGGAAAAAATGGTTTGGTTTAATCTCATTTTGGTAAAGGGGGGAATCAAAGCGCGAAAGAGAGAAACCTGTAGATGGAATGCTTCCTAGTACGGGTGGTATAAACTCAATTTTGATAGGGCCTTAAGGGATAATCCTAGGAAGGAAGGTATAGGTTCTCAATTTTGTTATCAATTTTGACAGGCCTCAAGGCAATCCCAGGAAGGAAGGGTATAGGTTCCTCAAGAGACAATCCTAGGAAGGAAGGTATAGGTTAAAAGGTATAGGTTGTGTTATACACGTGGGATGGTTGTATTTGTGCTAGACTAGCCAAACCAAGGTATAGGTTGTGTTATACATGTGGGATGGTTGTATTTGTGCTAGACTAGCCAAACCAATTGGTATCACAACAAACAACATAACAGAAATTGAACAAACAACATAGCAGAAATTGAAGCACTAGGGAAGGATTACTCTTCCAAAAAATTTAGAAATAGAAGGTCACACTTCTCAGATTATGATTATCATTAACGCTTTTAGAACTGGACAGACCCCCTAAATTGGAAATTAAATACAAGAGAAATTGGATTACTTAAGAGTCTTTTAAACATAAGAAGTTTTTGTTGAGAACATTGGGGGACATAACTTAGAAGATTTATCTTGGGTGGTTCTTGTCTTTGGTCTTATTGAATCCTCACTATCATATATATATATATAATGGCATATATATGTTGGTGTTGATTCCCTTTTGGGTCTGGTTTGCTCACTTTTTTCTTTGGTTTTATATGTTTCTGTTTTATGTTTCTCATATATATATATCCTCTCTCTTGCTTCTGCGTGTTCTCTTATTGCTTGTTGTTTTAGTCTTCTGCTTCTTTAGATGAAAGGGTTGCTCTGGTTTAATATGGCTATTTGGGAGAGGATTATTGGTAATTAATGACCTCTGTTTTCCCTTTCAATGCATGCTTCAATTGTCTTTCCAATTTGGTGGTTTTAGATATTATTTCCAAGGGACTTAGGCATAGCTGCAGGGAAAGATAAAATATGTATCGGATTATGCTTTTGGAACATATGGCAGTTGGGGATTGTTTGGGATTCTGATTATTGGAAATTGATGATTCATAATAGCTAGGTTCTTTAGCTAATTTAGCTCGGACTAACCTGACGCTATCAATTTTGGATATCTCTGGTACAATTTGACTTTAGATTAGCACTTTTATCTGGGATAGGATTACTGCCTATAAATGACTACGGGATGGTCAAGGACTTTAAACCCATCATTTTTGTTTGGTGCTAACAGATTTCCCCACATCATAGCATAGTGCAATTTTTATATTTGATGGTATTAGATATTATTTCTGAGAATATTATTGGAGAGGTTTCAATATCTGTAAAAGGAGATAAATGTTCTCCTAACTCTGATCCTCTAATAATATTAACTTCAGCATGTATGTGAAGGAGAAAATCTGTTTTCCTTCTAAAATCCCGAATAAGAGGATGGTAGTATGCAAATGAGGAAATCTGATTCCTCATCTACCTTGCTATCAACAATTTTAGTCTATGGACGCAGGTTGTAATTAAATTATGAAATTCCGAAGGAGGTTGTAATTAAATTAGTTGTAATTAAATTATGAAATTCCGAAGCAGGTTGCAATTAAATTGGTTGTAATTTAATTATGAAATTACGAACTTTTTTTAAAGTTGTGGGCGATACCGGAGGCCTGCTACTGAGTATGTATATAATTTTTCCATGCACCAAATTCAACTGTCAACCGATTAAATATTTGGTATCTAAATTTAATAAATAATTTTGAACATATTTAATTATTTAATTAATTTATTAAATTTAAAATAAAATAATATAATATTTTCCTTTCATCAAATTCAACAGATTTTAAGTATTTGGTTGAATGGAATAAGTATTATTTACATTTAATAAATAGTGTTGAACAGATTTACTATTTACATAATTAATTAATTAAAAATTAAAAAATATATTTTCCTTTCTCCAAATTCAACAGATTTAAGTATTTGGTTGAACTAAGTATTTACATTCAACAGATTTAAGTATTTGGTTGAACTAAGTATTTGCATTCAATAGATAGTGTTAAACAGATTAAGTATTTAAATAATTAATTAATTAAAAATAAAAAAATATTATATTTTCCTTTCACCAAATTCAACAGATTTAAGTATTTGGTTGAACGGATTACGTATTTACATTTAATAAATAGTGTCGAACAGATTAAGTAATTAATTAATTAATTAATTAAAAATAAAAAAACATTATATTCTCTTTTCACCAAATTCAAGAGATTTAAGTATTTGGTTGAACGGATTAAGTATTTACATTTAATAAACAGCGTCGAACATATTAAAAAATAGTGTCGAGCAGATTTAAGTATTTAAATAATTAATTAATTAAAAATTAAAAAATATTATATTTTCCTTTCACCAAATTCAACGGATTAAGTATTTAGTTGAACGGATTTACTATTTGGCATGTAATTTTGAACGGATTACTTCATATAATCACTAAATTATTTGGTTTGTTGAAGACCACAACCTTTTAATAATATAAAATTTCATCTCAATTGAAAGCAAAGTTCTAAAAAGTTAAAAGTTAGCGAACCTCAAAATAAATTAAAGTTCCCACAAATGCATTGGGAAGCCAAGCGAGAGTCTGTTACCAATCTTGTCATAAGAGGATTCGACCTCTGGGTAGGGAACGAAGTATATTTAAAAAATATTTTTATTTTTAGCAAGGACAAAACAAAGTCAGACAATCGAGACCAATATCCTTAAAATTGTCCAATAAAAGGCATACCTACACAGAACATATATATTTTCTTTAACGACAAAGTAAGGTCACATTCTGATACGATATACACACTGCACAAGGAAATGATATATACACTGTGCACATATACATAAGTGGGAGTGATTAAACTACTCCACTACTAGTGATTGTCATCAGTCCTCATCTGTTCCCTGAGAGATTGGCCACCTCTGTGACCGAGTTCCTGATACCCTTCATGCCCCAGCTGCTCCTTTCGTGTCTGCCCTCCTTTACTTCTACCTGCATAACATCACACCCATCATCACAGATCACTGTTCACAATCTTTACTCAATAAGTAAATAAAAAGATTCTATCACTATTCACAATCTTGATAAATAATCCCTATTCAAGATGATAAAATATCTCTTTCTTACACCAAATCAAATGAGAAAGGAAGCGATATAGTAAGGAAAGAGAACTATCACTAATCAAGATCTTGATAAATAAGAGAACATATCTACTTCTTACATCAAATCAAATTAGTAAGGAAGAGATCATATTTCAAGATCTTGATAAATAAGTCTTACATAAGAGAAAACCTCTCTTTCTTACACCAAATCAAAATTAGTAAATCAAATTACTACAGCAAATCAAGATCTTGATAAATAAAAGAAAATATCTCTTTACTTACACCAAGATCAAATTAATACTATAGCAAATCATCAAATTCAAATTCAAATAGAGATAGGGTAAGGGTAAGAATTTTTTTTTTACATCAAATCATCAAATTCAAATTATGATAGAGATAGGTACTGAAAATAGAATCAAGCTACAAAATTCAAAATTCAATCCTGACAAGGATATCAGGATCTACACACACAGAAAAAAAACATATATACTTACATCTATTTACAATCTATTTACAATCTTTATATACGGAAAAAACATATATAAAATAAACAAAAAGAAAAGAATAAACACTATTCACAATCTTCATATACTGATAAAACATACAGATGCATAAATAGTAAAGATTATGATAGAAGATGATAATACCCTCTGCAAGGCGTTCCTGGGCTTCCAAGCTCTTTCCACCAGTACCGCCTGGTACCACAGTCTCTCCTGCCCTGGCCTTTTCATCCAACTGCTTTCTATCCTGCTCAGAAGCCATTCTTTCTTCCTAATTCCAAACCAAAACCCTAAATTTCCTCTCTTTTGCTCTGCTATTCTGATCATATAAGCCTATTTGGGTATTTATATGAGTTTATAGCGGTGTTAATAGGGCAGGGCAGCAGGTGTAGGTTACGTGGGGAATGTAAATGGAGTTTTGATCTTGGGAAGACAACACAACCGTATACTCGACAATATCTCTTATTTCGAGGACCAAACTCTTTTTATCTACATACTCCTATTGATACGTGTGCATGCTGCATAATTTCTTTTGTTTTGCCTTTCAGATTGTTTTGACAGTTTTATGTGGACAATAAATTTATTGGATGTGTGAACGTTCTTACTTCTGGTCTTGTGGTGTTTTGATTCAAATTTATCATGTATTTTTCTTTTCAATAGAAATGTTGATATCTATTTATCATTTAAAAAAAAAAAGTAAATTTAGTTTTCAGTTATTTTTTTTGGTTTCCAATATATTTAGTTCTCAGTTTGTTTGGATTTAGGTAAAATTCTAATGTAGTTAGTTTTCAATTTTTTTTAAATTTTTTTAGATTCAAATAATTTTGATGCATTTAGGTTTTAGTTAGTCTTTTTATTAAATTTGGTACTTCTAATACATTTAGTTTTTAGATAGTTTTCTTTTAAGTTTTAAGTTTTGACTAATTTCAATGTATTTAGTTTGTAATTCAGTTTTCTTTGTCTAGATTCAAATAATTCTACTATATTTAATTTTTAAATTATAAAAATATTTATGGTTGAAATGTTTTATGACATATAATTCAAATAATTTAATGTCATGATATCAACTTTAATAACAAGATTTATTTTATTTGATTATTTTGTATGAATTCAAATTTAAAACATGGTATCAATTTTAAAAATGAAACTTTTTTAAATAATTTTTTTATTTGATTATTATTTAGGTGAAATTGCAGAAGCTTTAGTCAAAACTTCTTACCTCCATTTTCATAGAATTTAACAAGATTCTTTTGATCTCATTGACAATTCTTGGACTTCTATAAATGAATTATGTCTTAAAAATGACTCAACTTGTAATCCCTTTTGCCAATGAATCATTAAATACAAATTTATGCAATTCAATGATATGATATCAAATTTTAGTTAACTTTGATTTATTGTACATGATTTTTTATTTAATTATTTGCTGTGGGTCAAATTTAATACAGATTATTATTTTTAATCAAGGTTTCTTACCTTATATATTATTATTTGCATAGAATATAACAAAATTTGTCTTATGATCTCATGAAAGTTGTTCCCTCTACTTAACAATAAGACTCATCTCGTATTCTCATCTAAATTGTCCCTTTTGTTAATGAATCATACATTACAAGTCTTTATAATTTAATGATGGGCACGTGCACAAAGATGGGGGACCAGAAAGGGAGTATACGTCATTTAAAAAAAAATGAAATCAATAAACTTTGAACTTTGATGAGAAATTGAAGATACTTAGACTCAAAATTTGAAGATGCGACAAGAAAAAGAATTGTAATACTTTGAATCTAGTTTCTAAACTACTAATTTATTTTGAAAATGGTAGAGATTAAGGTCCTCGAAAAGGGGGAACACAAAAAGTGGTTCTATTTTTTGTGAAAAAATATAATATAGCGTCTAGTGTGCTACCCTTAAAATGTTAACTTTTTTTTTTAAAAATAAATTATAATCACTTTGGTGAGAAGTTAGCTAACACTACATAGTTTATCCTAAATTTTTCTACTAATTTTTTGATGAACGTATGATTTTTATGATTTTTCAAAGTGGACACATCCTAAAAATGTGGAATATTTTTTTTAAAAAAAAGTGTGTAGAATGGAGTCTAGTTTTTTTAAAAAGTAACTTGTTTTAAAATTTGATGAATGAGCCAAAATCTATGCCCAAAATAGTACACATTAGTTTTTGACAAAAATTCAGACACACTCACAAAATAAATTAGAAATGATAATCTTAAAATAATCATAATTCAAAATAAATTATATGGTAGAGATAACTAACAAAGAGTTCTATTTTTGTCTAATTTTGTCATTGTTGAACCGCATGAGAACTTAACAGGGAGAACAAATGAAAAAATGTGAATTTTTTATATGTTTGTTGAAAAACACGTCTCATGGCTATTTGAATTGTCCAAGCCTTAGGATTTTTGTTTCCAAAAGTAGTTAAAAATGTGCATTCCATATATGATGCACACCATATGTAGTAAATGATCTATATGTGGTGTACACCATATGTAGAACTTATTCACAAATGTGTCTTTGTGTCACGTCACTCAATTTTGCTAAAATTTACACTTTATGATTTCAAGCTATTGTGTCCACCTCTCCATCATTGTTTCATTATACTAGCTCCATATATCATCCTCTATTCAGATCAACCCTTTATCTATCTCCAATAAGGTCTTTGACATCTATTTCTCCCTATAAGTGTCTTAGAAAGCTAGTTGTGTCTCTCCATCTCCACCTCTTGGCCTCCCCCCTTATAAGCTTCTATCTTTATAATATCAATCAATCTCTATTGCATCCCTCTCTTCCTTCTCTCCTTCTCTCCCTTTCCCCTCTATCCCTCATATCCCTCCCCATGTCCCTACCCATCTCACCTCTTTCCACTCTATCTCTCTCTTGCTTCTCTCCTTTTCTCTTGTGTCCCTCACATCTTTCCCCATGTTCTTATCCCTCTCCCCTCTTTCAATCACCCTTTCTCCACTCTATCCCTATCCCTCCCCTCCCCTCTCTCTCTCTACCACCCTCTCTTCCTCTTGTCCCTCTCTATGCCCTTTCCCTTCCCCTTATTGGAAAGAATCACTTGATAATGCATGATATGTTTTCATTGATGAAAACTAAATTCACTACTCTTGGTCATATTTTAGTTTTGTAAGTTTATCGAAGGTTTGGATGAAAGAAAATCTCTAAGTACCAGAAACAGAATGAGACGTAGTCAAGAAGATCAACTTGGTACAAATAGATGATAGATAGCTAGAGGCTATGATTGTAGAGCATGGAAGTAGACATCATAATATGTCTAATCTAATCTTCACAAATTTTAACATTTTGGTATGCATGAGATATTCACTAATGAATATTAGTTTGATAATATTTTGGCTAAAACAAAGTAGTTCGATAAGATCATTCAGGCAACTTGGATAATTAGTCTAGAGTTTTGGTCTAATGATCGATTATGCTAGAGACAACATTAGAGGATATTACATTTTCTTAGAAAGCTTTGATTTGGTGATTTGATCAAGATTTAGCGTGAAGGTTGCACATGTTTCATTATCTTAACTTGGGCTGAAAGAGTTATGATTTTAAGTTTATGATCTCATATATAAGATCAAATTTTTGGATGCAATGGGTGTATGAAGTGACATATATGATATGGTGTACAAAATTAATGATGCAGAGTAGATAATTTATTGATGATGTTTTGTTGAGCTTCATTGGAATTGTATTTGCATAGTTGATGCTATCAGTCAGTTCATTTTTAGGATAGTAAGTCCAATCTATAAAACATATTGTAATTAAAGATAGATTAGTGAACCTGACTAAGGGTCAAATCTCTATTTTGTATTGAGTAATGTGCTCTATGTTGTAATATTGAATGCATGTGCATTCCCTCTTATGTACTTTTACCTCTAATAGGGTACTTATTATTGCAGTAGTGAGATATTTGTGGGTACCATCCCCACCAAGGTTTTTCCCTTAACATGGTTTTCCTTGAAAAATATCATGGTGTTATGATGTTATGTGTTCTCATTCTATTTTGTTTACTTCTAGTTATATGTGCTTTCAATTTTTGGTATTGGTTTAAGAAAGTTAATAATACTGCTACACCGATTCTCCCCTCTTGATGCTTCCTAATCCTAAAAATTGGTATTGGAGCCTAGTTCCTTGGAGGAAGTTTGATAGCTTAAGGAAGATCTTGATGGAAGCATCTCACAATAATCATAAATATATTTTGAATGCACTTGAAGATATAGACAAATCTAATACTCATATCCTTGATCTGGAATACAAGTTGAAAGGGACTGATAAATTTAGTGTCGATTTGAAAGAACAATTTAGACAGTTTAGAGATAAGAGGAAATACCTTGTGGATATGTTATCACATAAAGGAAGTGCCTCTGCTGGAGAAGACAAACCTAAAGAATATAATCTGATTGTGAAAGAAAGAGACAACCTAAAGAATGAGACAGAAGCCATGGTAATCAAGATGATTGAATAGATAGAAGAAGAGAAGATTCTTGAGAAATCCTTACAAGCCAAAATCGAAGAATGTTACAAGATAAATAGTGGAGTTGGACAATTTTAAGTTTTCCTTGAATAATCTAAAAATAATGAGAAAGAGTTAGAAAGAGTAAATGAGATATTGAGAAGAAATCTAGCTGAAGCCAGAGAGATTCAAGAAAATTTCAGATCTATCACTGCAAGGATTGATGAACAAATTGCAAGTCAAAGAGTACCAAGTGAAAATAAAGGTTTTGGATATGAAAAAGGAGAATGTTCTAATATTGCCGAAGAGACTCAAATTGAGAAACCTAAGGATTCATCTAAAAGGAAAGAAAATGAATAGAGATTCAATTGTTGGACTAGGTGTGGAAAGGTAAGGATTGAGAGGGGAGGGGTGAATCAGTACTATAAAACACTTTTAAACTTATTTGAACTTTCCTTTCTAATCATTTAATGATTCCTTATCATTTGTATATATCACATGAAATATATAAAATATGTAATAATCAACACATAACACAAATTTTTGGTATCATAGAAATCCTTGTTAGAGGATTAAAACTGCGGCGGGGATGACACCCACAAGACTTCACTACTATAGAATAAAGTTTTCTCGGTTAGAGCTATAATGTTTATCTATTTATGATACTTACCCTGTTAAGAGTATTAACCCAGTTAAGAGTCTTCAGACTGCTAAGTCTATCTTGTAAAAGGATTTTACAATTCTAATCTAAGAATTACACCTCAAATAAGATCTTCTAGGATCTGCTTGGTTAAGAGACATTACAACTCTGATTAATCTTTAATTAGTAACACTAAATATGTCTATCAAAATTGCATCTAACATATGCTATTCAGAATCTATGTTCTTAATAACTCATTACCTCATACCGTGTACCTTTCACAGTAACAATTTAGTACTCAGTAGATCTTAATCTTTATCTATTCTTCACTACTCTGTTAATCGGTGGCTTCTCTACTCATCACCTTCTCAGTAATCTACTTCATACATGGAATCTCAACTTGCATTCATATCACCATTCATACATGCACATGGATCTTCACACTCTGATCCACTTATATACAATTCTTGAAGCAGAGCTAGAAGTTCTAGAATCTTCTCCTCAAGCAGTGCTAGCATTGGTTACTCTTCCAATGCATATTTCATCCTTAATTATCATTGGTAGATCTCACCTCATAATCATGTGTAATCATCATGTTGTAATCTCCAATGTTCTATCATACAATCTCCTCGAGATTAGTAAACCATTTTCTGTTCAGTGTCTAGATTCAATGTACTTAGAAACTCTTCTGGTGTCAGCCTGTTATGCTCGGTAACACATTCTCCTTAACTTGATAACTGTCTTCTCTTCTCGGTTCAATGCTTGGTAAAACTTGGTTCTTGGTGCTTAGTTTTGCCTCACTCAGTGCCTATGCTTGCTTCTTCTTTACCAAAATTCCCTGTCTTCTTATTTCCTTCACCAAATGACTTTCTCTACTTTACCGACTTATCTTTTCTCCACTACCGAATGAATTTGACAAACAATATAAATTCCTCATAAATAATGACAACAAAATTACTCTTAGGAGTATCAATCTCCCCCTTTGGCATTAGTTTGGTATGTTTGTCAAAAACTTCAAAGTCATCAATCAAAATTTAAAATGTTTGTCCTTGTCCATTCTTCTTCCTCGGTAAGACTTATTACTCCCCCTGAAGTAATATCTCTGACACATATCCATACTATATATGTAGTACATACATAATATTCCTCTTTTTTGCATACTTATTCATTCCCCCCTTTGGAAAAAACTTATATATATTCCCCTTTATATATCTATTCCCCCTTTTTTAACAAAAATGCCAAAATATTAACTTATTGTTTATCTGGTGTGGGGATCTTGTAAAAAATTGTTATGTACTTATCCTATGCATCCTTGAATGATGCCTTCCAAGTGTCTTTAAGTGTTTGTAGCACCATAATTTTCTCTCTTAAGTCTACTATTAGACTTACCATACTGTCCATAGCACTTACATCCAGTGTGCTAACTAGATCTTTAGCCTTTTGAATCTATCTCTGCACCGATTCTATGTGCGGGATCAAAATTGTTTGGAGTTCTAGTCTAGATCTATCCTGATTTGATTATCCTCTTTTCTCAACTCAAATTTCACTCCCATCAAGTGCTTCAGCCTCTCATAGTATTCTGTTATTGACTTAGGCTCGGTAGAAATTTTAGATAGTTCCTCGGTGAGCTCTTTTTCAACATTATTATCTTATTCTCTAATCTCTTTTGTGAAATTGGAAAATAAACAAATTTTCCGAAATAGTAAAAGAATTTTTTGTAACTCATTTTCCAATTCATTTATTAACTTTGAAAGAGTTACCTTATCTAAAGCAACTGATTGAAGAAATTATTCAATCACCTTTGTCTCCATCTCTTTCTTATGAACTTTTAGCATAAATTTGGTAGTGTCTATTCCTAGCTACTTGATCTGACTAACAAGTTCTCTCAACTAACTGTAAATATCTTCTTTTTTATTTATTTTTTCCTCAGGTACAATCTCATTCAAAATAATTTTTACCTGCTCCAAAACATCTATTTTCATCTTTTTAGCTATGAGCTTATTTTGAGAATCTTTCCTCTTCAACAAATATCTAAACTTAGAGAGTTCATTAGGGCGATTACATGACATAATAGCCCAGGCAAAATAACCCTAGATAGAATAACCCAACCACAATAACCCAAGGACAAAATAAACCAGGATCATAATAACCCAATCCAAAATAAGTCGCAGTCAAAATAACCCATGGACAAAATAACCCATGAACAAAATAACCCCATAAGATTATAGAGAAAGGAAAACAAAATTTATAAATTACAAGTATATTTCTAAAAAAAATTTATTCAAATTTTCAATTAAAGTGTCAAATTATGAGCAATGCTTCTTATATAATCTAAAATATTATTATTGTCATAACCATCAACTAGTCTTTTTAGTCCTTCTCTGAGTTCCCTTGAAACCTAATTCAAAATCAATAAGTATAGTTTTTGGGTTTTGATCAGGTTGCAGTTGTTTTAATTTTACAATTACTTGTGTATAGGTGGATCTTGTTTTGTTAGTCATAAGAATATAGATGAGTGGAAATATTGCATCATTTTTCAAGCCATGAATTTTGTACAACTGTTGAAAAATACTTGCTACTATTTTAAATGTACCATCACTAAACCAATTTTCAAATTCTTTTAGTAATTTCAAATTTTGTGTGGTGGGGAATATTAAAAAATGATTCTCATCATTATTGTCATGAAAAAGAAACTTTTCCCCTCTATTGGTAATTGTATATATTTAATTGGTAAGATAAGATCTCTCGATGTCTGAGGATTTCGTGGTGGTGCTTCAAATCTTATTCTTTTTCTTTGAATCATTTTGAATAATGCATTAGTTGACGGTATTGCTCTTGCTATCAAGAATGAAATATTAGAACATGTAGTAGAAATGATATTTCTTGTAGAGTCTTGAGTCAAGCACGCCATGTCTTTCATTTCATTCAACTTCTGTTTGACAGTGATAATCTCAATTTTTGGAGCATGATTATGTCCTATACTACTAATCACATCACCAGATTATGTTTGTGTTGTAATATAGCATCGACTTGAACATTTATTTGTAAAATATTCTGCACAACGCCAGATCATTTTATTGACACCTTCTTGATGAAGCAAAAATGTGTAACCATTTAAAATGAGTAATTTCTTATTTTTTGACTTGTTAAAAATTGAAGAGGCATTGTATATATTAAAAATTATGAAGAAATTATTGATTCCCTTAAAGTATATTTATTTTTGTATACTTTTATAGAAACCCCTAGGAAAATTTAATATAATGTTCAAAAAATTATATTAAAAAATATTTTTTTTATGAATTTTGATTCCTCTTTTTCTTATCACTCTACACACTCTTAATTCTTCTCCCCTTCTTCCTTCCTTTACTTCTCTTAATTCTACCACTTTATATATCCTCTTAATGCCTCTTCATAATGCCTTTTGACTTATATCTTTTCATAATAACTTGTATTTATCTTATTCCCATGAATTTGTCTTTATTTCTATAATTATTTTCCATTTTATAAGTTATTTAAGCATATTAAAGATGTTTTAAGTCTATTTTAGGGGTATATAATGGATATATGGTCTAAAATGACCTAAATATCCTTTATGGTGCCTCACCGTCCATTTTTTAGCATACTAACTTGATCTAAAATGACCATGGGTTATTTTGTCCATGGGTTATTTTGACCATGGGTTATTGTAACCTTGGGTTATTGTGTCTGTTGGTTATTATGGAGGGGTTATTATGTCTAGGGTTAGTTTGGCTGGGTTATTATGTCCGGTTACCCCTTAGGGCTCATGGTTAAGTAATTAACCTTAGGTATAACAATTACTTCACTTATGTCAACCTCTTTCTCAGGTTTTCTCTTCTTTGATTTTCCCTTAGAACTAGATGCCTTCTTTGCATCTGATTGAGTAGAAGTTTCCTTAGTTTTATCTTCTTTCTCTTTCTTTCGCTCTTCTTATTTTGTTTCTACCTTCTCCTATTTTTCTTCTTTCTTCTCTTCTACCCTTTCCTTCTCTTTTCCTTGTTCCTTCCTTCTTTTGTCCAGTTGTCTCGGTGGGGGTCACAAACTCTTCATTCTAACCTTGTGCTGATTCAGTGTCTATAGTCTTCTCAATTTCTTTTGGTTCAATATCTTGTGCAGGCTCGGTAGGTGTCTCAACTTTGGTAGGTGCATCTCTTGTTACCTCTATTTCTGGAAAATTTAATACTTGAACATGTTAGATAACTGAGAAGGGGGGGGGGGTGAATCAGTTAAGTCCAATTATCCTAAAGTCCCAAATACTTCCAGATGTATATAAAAAAAATTTCAAATCAATTAAGCAAATCGGTAAAATATCAACTATGCCTTTCTCTTCAATTACCGATTACCATTAAATTAAATACTGTGTTTACCAATCAATCCAATTATAATAACGTGTAAAGTAAAATAATAATTCAACACATCCATACACATATAACACATAGATTTTTAATGTGGAAACCTTGTCAGGGGAAAAACCACTTGAGATTGGTAACCCAAAATAATTCACTATTTTGAAGTGATCTCAGTTAGGAGCCAACCCTATTAAAGGTTACAAAACACACCGTGAGGTGTGACTTGGTTAGAGGTGTTATAACTAACAGTTCTCCATTGACCAAACATTCACTATGGGGTCAACAAGAAAATAATCAACATTCATTGAATGTCATATTGAAATATAAAGACTGTTAAGTCCCACTCAGTTAAGAGATTTATCTGTAGAAATGGTTAAAATGATACAATAATGATCTGATTCAAATACAACTTCATTTGCATATTTTCAGATCTATGCTAAGCTCAAAAATACCTTTGATCAATAATCAATTCAATCTCTTTGTTTCCTCCAACTCTTTTCTTCTCGGCAATTGCTTTCTTTGTCATTCGGTGTTGTTTGCAGATTTGCTCGGTTCTATCTTCAACCAGTTTGATCAGTGTTGCATGAAATCAATCTCTTCATGTGAATTCTCTTGCAACAGACTCAATAATGAATCTCATGTCTCTTTATATAGACATCATAAACCATTTCATTTCCATCCATAGATTTTTCCTCTTAATCTTCACCGTTGATTTTGCCGCTTTAACCTTCCTCGAATGTTGTGTGAAAAACACGTTTCATTATCCTTCATCTGATCATCCTTAAATTTTGTCACCCGTTTGATTATAATAACAAACATTATCATTTACCTCAAAATCATAAACAATTGTCCAGCTCATCATCCTTAGCTGATAGTCATAAGTTCCATTTATTTCTTTCACTTGGTCAACACCAAAATGCATTGGTGATAACTAGCTCGGTTAACACTATACTTGGTATACAGTACACTTTTACGGTGTATACAAAATTATTCATTTACTGACCACATAAACTTGTTCATTCTTGATCTTCAATACATTATCCAGATTCATGTAATACAATCAAATAACTAACATAATTCTATAGACTCATTAATAAGTTACCCAATGAATACTATATCCATATCTTTCTCATCCATTTCATCTTCATGTAGATATCTCAATCCTTTACGATTTTCCTTCTCAAAATATTTGTAACCATCATGATAAGTACAGTCAAAACTAGTTGATATCAATGACAATACATTAACTGATTTAATGTCTTACATACACTTTAGTAGCTTAGTGATCATCAATCATTGTCTTTCAAATATCCATTCCATTGTCAAACTTTCCCTCAAGATATTCAATTACTTGTAGTTTATCAGAATAATGATATGATCTTCTGTCAACAATCTTGCCTTGGCAGAATCATCTACATCCATCACTTATATCTCTATGGCCTTGGTTGCCATGACATCTTCATCATTTTTGACTATTTCATCTAGATCTTGTTAAGTGATATCTTCAATTATTACTTCTTAATTTATTATCAACTCAATTGGTTTGGATTTATCTTGTTGGTATTTAATTCCTTCAATATTCGATTGATCTATAGAGAAGATCTTTCTCCAAAGATCATTAGTGTCTTTTTGTACTTCTTCCAGTTGACCAACTATGATGCTCAATTCCCTACCCTTTACTAGAAATCTTTTTGAATATTCATTTAGGGTATCTTTAATTCCTCTTTTTTTTTTTTTTTTTCAGGTCTGAGATAATGATTGCAAGAGAAATTTTTCTCATTTCCTTCTCAACAACAAGAGCATACTTCCATCTTGCATCTATTTTCTGATAAAGTTCTCTATCAAGATTTTGCACTACTTCAATAGGTGTTGTTCTAAACTTATGTAGTGTAGTAATGACCATCTCTTCAATATTAATCTTCTCCTCATCAGTCCTTGTGTCATATTTCCATTGTTTCATAACTGAATGCCCACCATATCTTTTTAGTTTCTTGAGAGACTCATCAAGAATTTTCAACTTCTTACTCAGTGTAACCTTAAACTGTGATAGGTCATCCAAATCAGTATCACTCTCCTTTTTCAATTTCAACTTTCTTCTAGGCCTTCCTATAGCCTTGATTTATCTAACATAAGTCTTTGTTTTCACCGGTTCTACTTCTTTCTTCTTTTCTTTGAGTGTAGAGATAGACCTTGTAGATGGTCTTACACCAGCTGGGCTAGGGGTTTCTTTATTTACTCTAATCTTCTTCCCCTTGATATCTAAAGGCTCAACAACTTCTTCAACTTCAACATCATCAATTCCTAGACTCTCAAATAATACAATTATCATTTTACTTGTTTTCCTGACTACTTTAGGTATCAATATGCCTACTCTTATTTTCTCTTTAACTTCTCCATATGTTTCATACCGAGTTGCACTTATGTCAACCAGTTTCTCCAATAATCCTTAAATTTGAACTGTGGCTGCATCTATGTTTGTCTCATAACCCATAGGTGGTAACCACTCGGTTCTAGGTTCCACAACCCTTATAATACAAATATCAATGTCAACTTCAAAACATAGTTCATCTTTGTACTCTTCCACTAACTGAGGTGGAATCCTGAATCTCTTGTGCATTCTAGATTGAAACTTACTAAAGTAGTCACCCATAATTATATTAAAATTAGCATGCATGCCTTGAATAAATTCACTAATCTAATAAACAATGGGTTTATATTCTTTCCAAGTAACTTCATCAACTGTAGGAAATAAATTTTCAAGTAAAAGAAAATACATACCAGTTTAGTGGTCCTAACTTCAAGGTGTTTGTCTTTACTTTCCTTATGGTGTTCATGTTTTTTTTTTTGTTTTTGATAAAAGGCTGAAGCCAAAATTTTTATTTAACTCTTTAAATAATTATACAAAACCCCGCTTAGTGTAGGTGCTAGTAGGGAAGAGCGGGGTAGAGAAACCCTCCAGCCTAGCCTGGGACCTTAGTCCAGAAATTAATACATAATTACTTAAAAGGACAATCCTTTCAATATTAGAATACAAGAGTTTATATATTTCTTTATCATACTTCTAGGTTTTGTCTTTCATGCCTGATTTAAAGTAGCCTTGACACTTACATCGTGGTAGAGATGTCCTCAAACTATATACCGTATATCTCCTAAGCTTAAACCTTCCGAATGCCATATTACTCCGAAGTTCCTGAAAAGAAAAGACTGCACTAATTTGACTAAGATCATTATTAGTATATTATGGCTATCAAATTTTTGTAGGCCATTGTAAAGAAATCATAAAGAGCTTATATTACGTGAAAGTACCTGTGCTTGCCTTATTTGGTCATGAACCTGTTATGAGCCTGCCTAAACAAAATCCTGTTCTAATGTAAAATGGGATAGCGACAAACTTAGAAGTAAAATTAATCATAATGATTTTTAAAATACTTCAACACCTATTTTAACCATGCATATGTAAGGAAATAACCATTTAAACTTAATAACCTATGTCTAATCAGTTGAATTCATACTTATCCTATATTTTAATGAAAGGTTCGTGTAAATACACAGTCTAATCCTTATTTATTCTATTTTGGCTTGAAATTAGTGTTTTTAATGAAATAAAAAACTACCAATAGCCTCACTTTTATCCTTTAATATGGCTTTGAGATCGATATTACTAAACTTGATAAAGCTTAACTAATTGAATAATGAGCTTCATTTAAGAGGAAGGAGAGCACAAGATACCAAATAGATTAACCCAGATTGGAACCATCTTTCTCTTTTTAGACATCAGAGTACTCAGATAAACCCTAATCTAAGGTCAGTATATAATCCCTATATACTGACTTCAAAATTAGTGATTATCTAGGTAGACATATCTATATCTACCCTATCTCAAACTTCTGGAGCGATAGGCTAAGAGGAATAGCATGCTTTTATAATATACTGCTTGTACCTTATGTTGGTTTAATGGGTCTATTTTAAGACCTTTGTTGAGTTGTCTCTGTCGGTCTTTATACTTAACAGGGAATATCTTTTCATAATCTCCTTGTGTCATAAATACATCTGCAATGTTCTAAAAATAGCCCTCCTAGCTATCTAACAAATCAGAAAAAGGATATATCCTGGAACTCGCTTCCACATAATCTTCATGTAAAATAAGTATTCAAGCTGGGGTAGATTTATGTTTCATTATGATCTATAAAACTGAAACTAATGTATGACATGAGTCCTTTGTTTGCTTTAAGCTGTCATATCTATGAATATGAATGAAAGAATGTGGTACAAAAAAGATACTCTCTTACTTGTGATATTTTTAGTTAGATAATTTAAAAACCGTCTATTCTTTCTAAAGCCAATTATTGGTATTTTTCTCTACATCCTCCTATTTAACCATTTCATCCTTATGCCTTTACTTTCAAGACCTCTTTAAGTGTTGTCAATCTCAAGTGGCTAATAATGCTATTAAAATCTTTTATCCTTGTTGAAGAATTGAAACATACATTTATATAAAAGAGTTCTACTTAGGACTATAAGGAGAATATATATCTACATTTTTCATGTTTATATAAAAGCATATGAATAACAGGTTACTGTGTGATGGATTTGTGTCACACTTCTATGAATCCTTGCATTCAAGGATACTCAATAATGAGCTCTTGAATATCGATTCACAGCTCTCTATCTGTGGAGTGCATGAATTATTATGAGGGGCACTTAGATTGAACCCATGCAAGTACACCGCAGAATGAGAGATTCAAGGAGGAGAAGCAAGAATGCTAATCTCCATTGAATCGAGTTTTTGCATGCAAATAAAACTAATCTATATGATTGCAAATGCAAGAAAATAAACTAATTTATTGAAATGAAGATTAAACTATATGATTGCAAGAAATAAACTATTTTATTGAAATTAATCTATATGCAATACAAGAAATAAACTACTTCACTAATTAATCTATATGAAAATTAAACTAAATGTGCAGTCTAAAATGATGATTTCTAAAGCTCTAATGTTGCCAAAAAAATCTTCAGCATAATGATAATATGAAAATTCTAGATTTTTAATTGAGAAGGAGAGGGCTCCTTATATAAGAAACTGATGAAAATAATGCATCTCCAAGATCAATGTGGGATTAATGCAAAAGGAGGAAATAAATCTCATTTTTAGAAAGTGTGGAGAGAAAAGGAAATCTCTTTATTTTATTTATTTTTATTTCACTTATTTCCTTTTTTCATCACAAAAGATCTTTTGAGAGGATTTTATTTATTTTAAAAGAATAATTCTCTTTTAATTAAATAAAATAAGGTTATTTAATTAAAAGATGAATATTAATAAAATAAAATAAAATCATTTAATTAAAAAGGGTTTTAATTAAATAAATTTATTTTACTTAAGAGATATTACTTTCAATTAAATAAAGTTATTTTATTTATTTAAAAGGGATTATTTCTTTTAATTAAATAAAATTATTAATGACATGATTAAACCTTAGGAGATTATTGAAATGATTGAAATAGTTATGATTTGATCAAGGAAATTGATCTGAATATATTGTAAAGCATTGATTCAGAAAATTGATATTTGACAAATTGAATAAATGGGGCCCGAAGTCTAGGCGACCATTGTAGGGTACATAAATTTGCCCCTCTTTGACTAATGTGAGGTCAACTTGGGATCACATGCAGTCAAAGAATGGAATTGAAGTGTGAGATCGATTTGGGATCACAAAACAACCTAGATGTGTGTTCGATGGATGGGAACACATCAGGACATAGATAAGCAGATTGAAAAAGACAAGGCCAACACCTGTGAATAGGTAATTGTCAAGTCTCAAATAAGAGATAAGAATCTCAAGCAAGGTTGCCCCAAGAGAAGCAATTGATAAATTTGATAAAGCTGAATCAAGCATTGAAGTTTGGTAGGTACTGCCCCCTCATGATCGAAATTGAAATGAGATAGAGGAGAAACAGTAAATTGATAAATTTGATCAAATCAAACTAAAGATAAGGTTCTTGATGTAAGATGAAAGATATAAGAATCATAGAACTAAGGTAGCTTACCAAGAAAGATTATGCCCCAAGGTTGAAGAAGAAAAGAATTGGGGTGAAAGTGAATGGAAGATAGAAGTTTGGAAGAAATGGAAAGAAATGGAGAGAAGAAAGAGAATTTGCCTCTAGAAAGAAGATGCCCAAAAATCAATCAACTGTTTAAGATAGGGAATTTCGATTGAGATCACGAAAGAAGATAAGGAAATGAAGATCAAAATGTGACCATAGTTGACTAAAAGTCCACAAGAAAGATGAAGGAAACCCTCTCAAACTCATAATGTAGCCTAAAAGTGAAAATTTAACATGAAGTCTAAATAATGAAAGCTACATGGAAATGCAAAGGTGTACTTGCAATAGGGTAACATAGGATTTTTGTGTTCATCATTCATTAGAGAATGTAAGAGAACTTATTTTCATCATAGGGCCATTATTACTGGACATCGGACGATCACACAATCATCACTAGTCACAAATGCAACTATGAAGATATGAATGTGATTTATATCAGATTGGAATGTGGAAAGATTCTAACATGAGCATCAAGGACATAAAGGTCAAGATGACTGCAATGTTAGCTTACCCAATTTAAGGTAGCAAAACCATGCTCACATCAAGGCATAAATGCCAGGATGACCATAAGAATGGTTGTGCAAAAACATTCAAGGATGATGCCTTAAATCTCCTAAGTGTGTCAAGGAGACAACAAGAGACACTCAAGAGGTTCAAGACAACACCCACAAGCAGAAAGCAAAGAAAAACATGCCCCATGCCCCAAGTCTTCTAGCGATGCATCATGGAGAGACTTATTAAGCAAGGACACTCAACGAAAATTAATATCAGTCAGCACACAAAGAAAAAAAATCATGACATAGCTCAAGCATTAAGTGTTGCATTTAAAAATTTTAAGTGTGTAAACTGATACTGAGTTCCGAGGGTAAGGATCGAATGCTTGTAAGCAGGTAAGATCACAAGACCAAACTGGATAAGACCAAACTAATAAGTGTTGAAAAACACTCGATGTCAGGGGTTGTGTTGAAAAACACAGTTGGGTTGGTGTTGAAAAACACCATTTGCGAGGTGTCCTAAAGACAAGCATATCCAAGAGACCAAAGCTAACACAATGATGCCCCCTAGACAAAGACAAAGACCAATTCCAAACCAAGGCAACAAGGACAAGGCATGATGGAGAAAGGCTAAGTGTCGAGGATGCATGCTGAGAAATAGGGGTGCAAAGGCCTCAAGTAGCGCCCGTTTCTAGGTTTTCACCACTGGAAGAATTTTTTCAGGACTTTTTATAATTTTTTTTGTATGTTTTGCTACCAAGGCGCCTGTTTCTAGGTTTTCACCAAGGCACTTTTTCTATTTTTTTGATATTTTGAATTTTTTGATTTTTTTGTATTTTTTCAGCATCATATATGAATTTTTTTGAAATTTATTTAGGATCAATAAATATATACAAAGGATGCCCCCAGACATAATGGGCATCACACTCCCAAGCAAGATCACATTGTGTAGTCCCAAAGTCTAGCAAGCTAGAGGACGAGAGGGAGTAGCAAGTTGATGGAAGAGATGAAAGACTAGGGAATGAAGAAGAATGGAGGGAAGAAATCCTCAAGGACAAACTCCTCAAGAGTACCCAAACTAGGGAAAAATTGTCATGTAAAGTGCATTTGGACAAGCAATGAAAGGTCAGCATAGGATAAGTCACAGAAGCAGAATGCAAAAGAAGGAAAGGATGTAGTCCAAAGGAGTAGACAGGTCAAGAGGCTTCATAGCATCATGTTTTACTCTTTTTTATTAGATCAAGACCAAAGGGGAAAAGGATAGCGAAAGGCTAGAATGAATGGAGGAAAATAGATATGAAGGCTAAACATGAATGGAAGGAAAGCAAGATCATCGTAAGATAGCTCAAAAGATAGCCAAATGTTCATGTATAGGTCAACTTTGTCAAGATCAAAGAGAGAAGACAAAATGGATGAAATATGTAGAAGAACTACTCATGATGCCTGATTGCTAGGTTTTCATCATGGTACTTATCCAAGGCACCACAAGAGAGTAGTTTTCACCATAGGACAAATTTATTTCTCTTTACTTTTGCTACCAAGGCGCCTGTTTCTAGGTTTTCACCATGGCACATTTTCAATTTTTTCATTTCTTTTATTTTAATTTAATTTTTCTATTTTTTTAAAATTTTTTTTCTTTTTTGAAAGAAAGCAAGCTTTTTAGATAATGCTCCTTGAAAGGATAAACCATGATATGCCAAGGATTCAAATGATATGCTCAAAGATGTTGATAGGGAAAGGAATATGGAAGTGAAAGATGGAGGATAGGGTTTTATGTAAAGCAAGTGAGGTTGGAAGATAGGAGGAATAGACAAATGAGTAAAAAGGATAGAATGTAGAAGGATAATGAATGGAAGGATTGTGAAAGGGTAAATGGAAAGGAAGGCAAGATCAACATCAACACACACCTTGAAGGGTGGCGAGAGGATGGAGGAAATGTGAATGAAGGAATATGGAAAATGTTTAGCAGAGGTTGCGGTTTAGGTGCATGGAATGGAAAAATGTTTTTGGAAGAAGATGAAGTGGAAGCCTTTGGAAGCTTGAATGTCAACTTCACTTTTCGTTCAATATTAGACTCTTTCAAGAGAGACTTTGGAATCCATATAGCCTTAAGCTTTTCATTTCTTTTTGATTATCTAGAGAGAATATCTTCAATGATGGATTTTGGAACCCATACTTGTCTTGTAGTTTTCTTCTTAGATATCTCTTTTGACTTTATGCTTCCATGTCTATTAGAGGAGACATGGTGATCTTCTTTTTTTGATGGATTCTTGTATTGCTTCTTTTTCTTGTATTGAACATTCAAGTTACTTCCAAAAGACTTGGGACGTGTGGAAGAAGAAGGATAATATGATTGGTGTAGATGGGTGGATGGATGAAAAGGATTCAAAGGTATGCATCTATGTTGATCTTGAGGAAAGATAGGAGATGGAGGGACATAAGGACCCAAGATAGATGACGAATCAAGAGAGTTAGGAGGGGAAAATGAAGGGACATAAGGACCCAATATGGAAGGAAGATGTGAAGTCCTTAGTAGTGGTGGAAGAGGTCCAAGGATGGAAGTGGAAGATGCAAAAGGATAATCAATAAGTTCATCAGCATCTATATGACAACCAAGGATATCAACATCTTCAGAGTGAGCATTAGAATTTTCAATAGGATCCTGGACATCTTGAATAAGAGCATTTTCTTTGATAGGATCATTCAAAGCTTGCGAAGACTTAGGAAGAGTAGAAAGCGGAAGCAAACATGGAATGGTAGAACAAGATGGAAGACTTTGATCTTGACAAGGATCTTTGGGTAGCACAAGTGCAGAATTTGTCTCTTGAATAGGCTTAACATCGGAAGTAACAACACCATTTTTAATAACCTTAATGGAAGTATCATCTTTGGAAAGTGAAAGCGTGGTAAGGTTATTTTCATTATCAATAAGCTCAATGGTGTGGGTAGTAGAATGATCTTGCTTTGGAGAAGACTTAAGACATGGTGGAATAAATGAGGAATGGTGTAAAGGATCAAAAGAACCATGACACGGATAGAGAACATTATGAAAAGGAGTGGATGAAATGGAGGGTTCTTGATCTTGATCTTTATTTATATTCTTTTCTATATTAGTTTTAGAGTCCTCTTGACATGAAGCCACTTCTAAGGACAAGGAAGCAGGTTGGAGTTGTATGGAAGACTTTGGAAGAGATGGTGAAGGAATAGCTGAAGTAGGCATTATAGCACATAAAGGATTAGGCTCTTTAGATTTAGCATTATCGGAAGTATTTGTAGCCAAGTGAAGGTTAGCTTAAATATCTTTAAGAGATGGCCCTTGAGGATAACTATAGGGAACTGCATGGAAAGCATTAGAATTTATGTCGGATGCAGGATTTGTAAAAGATTTGGAAAACTTTGTGACTTTAGGAGATGTAGGGGTATTGGAAGAAGTAGGGGATGGAATGGAACCATCACAAGACAAAGGTCTAGCATTAACATGATCTTGCTTGAGAGTAAATTTTTTATTTTCAGCAGGAGAATTTTTAGAGGAGACATGCTCATAGTATCTATGTTTACAATCAGCATGGAAAAATTTCTCTTCCTCAATAGAAGTAGATGTATCGTATTGGTCACAACAAATATCATAATTTCTCTCAAAATTAGAGTCATATGGATCACCATCCCAATCTATACAATGGGATGACCCATTTCCAGTAAGCACAAGCACACTACTAGGAGGACTCTTATGAATAGAAGCATCATAGGTATGACTATAGGGTTTATCATCATAGCCATCATAATAGTAATCATAGTCATCATATGTTGGTGTGGCACTCTTCATGGAAGAGGTATCACAAGTATTATCTTGTTGCTCATTATGGTATGCCTCGTGAAGAGAAGTAAGACTCTTGGGAGAAGTAGAAGAGGAACGAGATCATGAAGAAGAGGAAGGTGAAGACCTAGTGGAAGAAGAAGACTTAGATAATGAGGAATTTGAATAATGTTTAGAATAGTCATGATAAGGTTTGGGAGATGAAGAATGATGAGAGGACTTAGAATATGAAGAATGTTTAGAAGAATCATGGTATGACTTGGAAGACTTTTGGAAGAAGGAGGTCATGACAAGATCATGTTGATAATTCTAGCAAAGGTATCTGATTCCTTCAATCTTTTTTCTATTTTTATCTTAAGTTTATCACCTTTTCCATATCTAGAAGGACTATTAGAGGAACAAAACTCTTCGAATTCAGCAATGAGTTCAATATCATCCATTTTTAAAAGAGGTTCCATAGCAAGATATTTGTAATTCATGGTTCTGGAAGAAGGAGAATCAAGCATGGAAGTGACAGAAGAGATGAAATAGAAGAAAATAGACTAGATAGTAAGAGGAAAAGAATTAGGAAGATGAGAAGAATATCCCATGTGAAGAGAAGACTTTACAAGAAAAACATGGGAAGGGAAGAAGAAAGAAGAAGACCAAGAGTCATCTTGTGTAATTGATACCATTAACGTTTGTTTGGATGTTGAGAAACATGACAACACCTAGGATCTAACCTAGACTAACCAAGGAAGACTGAGAATTGAAGATGCTTGGTGATAAGATGGCCTCACAAAATGTCAACACCAAACTAGGATAATCAAAGTTCTCTAATGTCCAAAGGGAGATGGTAAGATAGAAATTGCAAAAGGTGTTACCAACACTGTCAAAGAGGTGCCTCAAATCAAAGGGTGACTACCCTTGCACTTTTGAATTAGGAGGTTGGACTAGGCCAAAATATAATTGAAATTGAATTTGATAGAAATGGTTTGGACAAAAAGAGTACTAAAATTCTCCAAGAATGTGGCTAATAATTCTAGAGATAAACTCTCACCAAGAATAGTCTTTTGACTTGACAATTATTTCCAAGGTGACTTTGTAAACCAAATGATGGTATCCCTAGAGGACAAAGACATGTCTCTAATGATAGGATAGAAAATCAAGCAAGCTGTAAAAAGGTTGGTGCTTCAACTCAGGAACTCAATTTTTGTGTTCGTTTTAAAAGATCAAGTACATCAATAGATTTTTATCATTGATCAAGCACATAAGACAAAAATCAAGGAGTTCAAGCGAGCAATTGTCTTCAAACAATGAACAAGGGGCAAAGCAACCTTGCACATGAACAATCAAGTGACTTAGTATGCTACTCCTTAAAGATTCTACTTGTGTATGTTCTTGAAAATGTCTTAGCAGGCACGTAGAACACAACAACATCTTAGCAAGCTGTCTACAAAGATATACATGGATTTTCTAAAGGGCATCCTTGATATATGCAAGGTATGTGAGGCAAAAATCCATAGATGAGAAGAATAAAAAATCACACAGCCGGGGGGAGACGGTAACCCAAATCTCCTCCTTCACTTCTCAAAGGTATAAAGTTCTTTGAGGCTTAGCCAAGAGTGAAATCTAACTCATTCCCAAGAGAGGTGTCTTTTGATTCACCTCCCAATATTTCTACTCCACCAGAACATGGGAGTTAAGGTTGTCCCTTGAGGTGATGAAATCCCCAAGCAGGCCTTCTAAAAAATGAAAAGGTAAGTAATTCACTATCAAAAAGTATTGGAAAACACTAAAGGTGGAACACTTAACGCTTAGAGAAAATATGAGGTGAGTCCACAAGGTGGAGCAATTAACCCCTCACACAAGCTAGAAATGAGTCCACAACCTAGAAAACTAGTGAGTTCTAAAAAGCACAAAAGGGTTGCCTGGTGGAACAATTAACGCTTCTTTCTATGTAGACCCTGTGTGATGGATTTGTGTCACACTTCTGTGAATCCTTGCATTCAAGGATACTCAATAATGAGCTCTTGAATATCGATTCACAACTCTCTATCTGCGGAGTGCATGAATTATTATGAGGGGCCCTCAGATTGAATCCATGCAAGTACACCACAGAATGAGAGATTCAAGGAGGAGAAGCAAGAATGCTAATCTCCATGAATCCTGTTCATGCATGCAACTAAAAACTAGTCTAAATGATGCAATGCAAGAAATAAAACTAATTCATTAAAATGAAGATTAATCTACAACAATGAAATAAAACTAAACTAAAATGCTATGGAAACTATATGCTATCAAATTTAATTTAAAATGGAAATATGCAAACTAAATGATGATCTCAAAAGCTCTGATGAAAATTGTAGCATAAGGATGATGTGAAAATTTGGGATCCTCAACTGAGAGCGAGAGGGCTCATTTTATAGCGAAATGTGGATTTGAATCCAAATTGAAGATTAATTGAGATAAATAGAAAAGAGGAAACAAAAGTCAATTTTAGAAAGTTTGTAGGAGAATGGAATTCTTTTTATTTTATTTCTTTTTAACTGACTTGTTTCCTTTTCCATCACAAGATATTTTGGAGAAGATATTTTATTTATTTAATTGAAAAGAATAATATATCTTTTAATAAAATAAAATAAGATTATATAATTTAGAAATGAATATTAATTAAATAAAATAAAGTCATTTAATTAAAAATGGATTTTAATTGAATAACATCATTTCATTTAAGAAATATTAATTTCAATTAAATAACATTAATTTATTTATTTAAAAAGGGATTTATTTCTTTTAATTAAATAAAATTTAATGAAATATTCAAACCTTAGGGAGAATTGAAATAATTGAAATAATTATGATTTGATCAAAAAAATTGATTTGAATATATGGCAATCATTGATTCAGGAATTGATTTTGACAAATTGAATAAATGGGGCCCAAAGTCTAGGCGACCATTTTAGGGTGCATAAATTTGCCCCTCTTTGACTAACGTGAGGTCGACTCGGGATCACATGCAGTCAAAGAATGGAATTGAAGTGTGAGATCGATTTGAGATCACAAAACAACTTAGATGTGAGGTCAATTCAGGATCACATCCAGACAAACATAAACAAAAGACCTTTAAACATGAGGTCGATTCGAGATCACATCCAAAGTGAGAGATAAGAATCTCAAGCAAGGTTGCCCCAAGAGAAGCAATTGATAAATTGATAAAGCTGAATCAAGGATTGAAGTTTGGTAGGTATTGCCCCCTCATGATCAAAATCAAAATGAGATAGAGGAGAAATAGTAAATTGATAAATTTGATCAAATCAAACTAAAGATAAGGTTCTTGATGTAAGATGAAAGATATAAGAATCACAGAACTAAGGTAGCTTACCAAGAAAGATTATGCCCCAAGGTTGACTTAGAAGAAAAGAAGTGGGGTGAAAGCGAATGGAAGATAGAAGTTTGGAAGAAATGGAAAGAAATGGAGAGAAGAAAGAGAATTTGCCTCTAGAAAGAAGATGCCCAAAAATCAATCAACTGTTTAAGATAGGGAATTTCAATTGAGATCACGAAAGAAGATAAGGAAATGAAGATCAAAATGTGACCATAGTTGACTAAAAGTCCACAAGAAAGATGAAGGAAACCCTCTCAAACTCATAATGCAGCCTAAAAGTGCAAATTTAACATGAAGTCTAAATAATGCAAGCTACATGGAAATGCAAAGGTGTACTTGCAATAGGGTAACATAGGATTTTTGTGTTCATCATTCATTAGAGAATGTAAGAGAACTTATTTTCATCATAGGGCCATTATTACCAGACATCGGATGATCACACAATCATCACTAGTCACAAATGCAGCTATGAAGATATGAATGTGATTTATATCAGATTGGAATGTGGAAAGATTCTAACATGAGCATCAAGGACATAAAGGTCAAGATGACTGCAATGTTAGCTTACCCAATTTAATGTAGCAAAACTGCACTCGCATCAAGGCATAAATGCCAGGATGACCATAAGAACGGTTGTGCAAAAACATTCAAGGATGATGCCTTAAATCTCCTAAGTGTGTCAAGGAGACAACAAGAGACACTGAAGAGGTTCAAGACGACACCCACAAGTAGAAAGGAAATAAAAACATACCCCATGCCCCAAGTCTTCTAGCTATGCATCATGGAGAGACTTATTAGATAGGGACACTCAATGAAAATCAATAATAGTCAGCACACAAAGAAAAAAATCATGACATATCTCAAGCATTAAATGTTGCATTTAAAAATTTTAAGTGTGTAAACTGATACTAAGTTTTGAGGGTAAGGATCGAATGCTTGCAAGTAGGTAAGATCACATGACCAAACTGGATAAGACCAAATTGATAAGTGTGGAAAAACACTCAATGTCGAGGGTTGTGTTGAAAAACACAGTTGGGTTGGTGTTGAAAAACACCATTTGTGAGGTGTCCTAAAGACAAGCATATCCAAGAGACCAAAGCTAACACAGTGATGCCCCCTAGACAAAGACAAAGACCAATTCCAAATCAAGGCAACAAGGACAAGGCATGATGGAGAAAGGTTAAGTGTCGAGAATGCATGTTAAGAAATAGGGGTGCAAAGGTCTCAAGTAGTGCCCGTTTCCAGATTTTTACCACTTAGAAGAATTTTTTCAAGACTTTTTATAATTTTTTTGTACTTCTTGCTACCAAGGCGCCTGTTTCCTGGTTTTCACCAAGACACTTTTTCTTTTTTTTTTTTAATTTTTTCAATTTTTTGATTTTTTTGTATTTTTTCAGCATCATATATGAATTTTTTTGAAATTTTTTTAGGATCAATAAATATATACAAAGGATGCCCCCAGATAGAACGGGCATCACACTCCCAAGAAAGATCGCATTTTGTAGTCCCAAAGTCTAGCAAGCTGGAGGACAAGAGGGAGTAGCAAGCTGACGGAAGAGATGAAAGACTAGGGAATGAAGAAGAATTGAGGGAAGAAATCCTCAAGGACAAACTCCTCAAGACTACCCAAACTAGGGAAAAATTGTCATGTAAAGTGCATTTGGACAAGCAATGAAAGGTCAGCATAGGATAAGTCACAGAAGCGGAATGCAAAAGAAGGAAAGGATGCAGTCCAAAGGAGTAGATAGGTCAAGAGGCTTCATAGCATCATGTTTTACTCTTTTTTATTAGATCAAGACCAATGGGGAAAAGGATAGCGAAAGGCTAGAATGAATGGAGGAAAATAGATATGAAGGCTAAACATGAATGGAAGGAAAGCAAGATCATCGTAAGATAGCTCACAAGATATCCAAATGTTCATTTAAATGATTTTTATTTTGGTTATGTATCATATGATCCTCTTTCTCATGCTTTTGGTTTGGTTCATTTTTATAAAGAAATGAATAAGTTATGATCATTTTGGTGAAAGTGGGTATTTGTAGATTTGAGATTCTCTAAATACAGTCAGATTGAAACGTCTAGTAAGGACAAATTATGAAGAATCAAGACCTATAATAATATTCATTGGAAAGATACATGAATTATCTTTCATTTACTTTTTGTTTGAGTCATTTTTATGCAAATTTGTGAAAGTTACGGGCATTTGAGTGAAAACTGGTTTTTAACAATCTGCATTGGAGTTGCAGGCAATGATTTTCTCTTAGAAAATAATTTATGAATGGAAAAATTAAATAGCTTACATATTTGGAAAATAGATTCATTAATAGTTTCTGTTAAATTTTTTTGGTTTCATTTGGATTCTTTTTGAGAAATATATGTGATTCCCTAGGCAGGGTTTGGTGTTTTAAATCTGATTTATGACAAAAAAATTGCAGTCTAAAAAGGTTATTGGTTGAGGAACCAAATGGAATCATAAGACCTTGTAATTTTGGGAAATGGTATTTCTTGATGTTGGCTAAAAACTTCATTTTTTCCAAAAAATTTAATATTGTGATTTTATGGGTCAAATAAATCAATCTTTAAAGACTGTCTTGAAGACAACAATGTTAAATCAAACTTCTAACAATTGATTTTCATATCTAACCATCTTAGGGTTTTTTTTTGGATGTGTTCTAAATGCTGGATTGCAGATCTTTGGACCTAAGGTGAATTCTTACAATCTCTATAACACTTGGTTTGGGCATAAAATTAATCTCTCATGTGTTTGGCTTGAGTGTTACACGCTTTCATAGAATACATTTTTGATGCTCTTAATGGGAAATGAATGAACATAGATTTGATTTTATACAAGTTTGTGTTTAAGTGAATGCTTGTGTTTAAACATTAAGTAATTGTTGGTTCCAATATAAAAAAAATCTCATTAAGTAATCTAGGGCATGGATTCATTCCTTGTTTACATGAAGAGTTAAATGCACCACTTTGTGGACTCACTTCATGTTTACTTGGAAAGTTAAATATTCCATGATTCAAACCCTCTTGTACTTATGAGTAGTATTGATTAGCAGTCTTAGATTACTTGTGATTGATCTAGATTGCTATCTTGGGTTATTGGACTCGCTCATCTGTCGGCCCCTTGTTCCACCCCGTGGTTGCAAGGTCAGTGCCACATTAAAGGGGAGGGGTCTGTATGCACCCTAAAATGGTCACCTAGACTTTGGGCCCCATTTATTCAATTTGTCAAAATCAATTCCTGAATCAATGATTGCCATATATTCAAATCAATCTTTTTGATCAAATCATAATTATTTCAATTATTTCAATTCTCCCTAAGGTTTGAATATTTCATTAAATTTTATTTAATTAAAAGAAATAAATCCCTTTTTAAATAAATAAATTAATGTTATTTAATTGAAATTAATATTTCTTAAATGAAATGATGTTATTCAATTAAAATCTATTTTTAATTAAATGAATTTATTTTATTTAATTAATATTCATTTCTAAATTATATAATCTTATTTTATTTTATTAAAAGATATATTATTCTTTTCAATTAAATAAATAAAATATCTTCTCCAAAATATCTTGTGATGGAAAAGGAAACAAGTCAGTTAAAAAGAAATAAAATAAAAAGAATTCCATTCTCCTACAAACTTTCTAAAATTGACTTTTGTTTCCTCTTTTCTATTTATCTCAATTGATCTTCAATTTGGATTCAAATCCACATTTTGCTATAAAATGAGCCCTCTTGCTCTCAATTGAGGATCCTGAATTTTCACATCATCCTTATGCTGCAATTTTCATCAGAGCTTTTGAGATCATCATTTAGTTTGCATATTTCCATTTTAGTTTAAATTTGATAGCATATAGTTTGCATAGCATTTTAGTTTAGTTTTATTTCATTGTTGTAGATTAATCTTCATTTTAATAAATTAGTTTTATTTCTTGCATTGTATCATTTAGACTAGTTTTTAGTTGCATGCATGAACATGATTCATAGAGATTAGCATTCTTGCTTCTCCTCCTTGAATCTCTCATTCTACGGTGTACTTGCATGGGTTCAATCTAAGGGCCCCTCATAATAATTCATGCACTCCACAGATAGAGAGTTGTGAATCGATATTCAAGAGCTCATTATTGAGTATCCTTGAATGCAAGGATTCATAGAAGTGTGACACAAATCCATCACATAGTTACCATAACCAAAGTAAGACGCTTCTCAAAAGAAAAGCCATAGAGCCCTAAGTATAACATAATTCTTAGTAAGCCAGATTAACCATCCTTAAATAAGATTTAGATATTACTACATCCTGAGACCCAAAATGCTGAAACTTGAAATTGCCATTAAGTAAATATAAATAAGAAACCCAAATAAATAAATGTTAAGCTGTAGTAATGCCTTAGTCTAAATCCACTCAAAATGCTTTATAATCTTACATCTTCTAATAAATCAAATGCTCCATTGAATAAAGCTTATCCAAAACAAGGAAGCTAATCCTAGATTTCTCCCTTTACCATAATACTCTACTACCTTTCTTGATTTTTAATTCCTACCATAGATTGGTGCCATCAAACTTTCACAAGATTACTCAGAACTCATATTCATTAATTAGCGTGTATATATATATATATATATATATATATATATATATATATATATATATATATATATATATATATATATATATATATATATATATATATATATATATATATATATATATATATATATATATATATATATAAGAGAAAAGGATGATTCATACATAGTACCCACATTTGAAGATGAGAATTTATAAATCCTTTCTATCAATATTCATCAAGGTTGCGCCATTCTTACCAGACTTGAAACAAAAAATTATTATACTATATGCCTTTATAGGATATCAGTATTTTACTTAAGAAGGCTTTGAGAGCTCTGTTCTAGCTAGAAGTATAATTAGTTTACAAAACATAGAAGTGCTCCTAATAGAGATCTGTCTATGCTGGCTTCTAGATTACTCTATCCTTAATAAACATAGTACTTCTTACTTCATCCTTTTGAAAATTATTAATGCTTCATACTCCTCCTTTCGAGATTTTTGGCTTCGAGAATTCTTTTTCACCGTGGGGGCTATGAAGCAGATCTCACAAGCATTGTCTTCTTTATATTCTTCAGAAATGCTGTAGCCTTCCACCATCTAGTATTCTTTCACCCAATTGGTGGGCATTGGGAACTGTAGAAAGGATTTCATCAGGAAATCCAGTTTTCTTTTCATTGTGGGCCAAAAGGTTTCAAAAATTGTCAGCTCCCTAAGAACTAAAATTGGGTGTTTTAGTGAGGAAGGAATGATGGGAATTTGGTTCAAGTTTTCTCTCATTTAAACTTCTAGGTAGGGAATGCGTTTATCTGAACCTATGCATTCCATAGCTACTTCTAACCCTTCCAATATATCCTCATTGAATATCAATTTAGAAGAGGCAATGATGTTTTCTTTTGAGCATCCTGCCTCTAAAGCTAGTGAAATAAACAGTCCTACAACATGTCCATTTACTCTTACTATGTATTCATAGTCAAAGTAGAATTCACCTAATCTTTTTTCCAGCACCCATTCGCATTCATTGGGGATCTCCTTAAGAATCAAATTCCACCGTTCTAGTAAAATAGGTCCCTAAAAGGCCATTTGCCTCTTCCCATAAGCGAAAGTGATGACATTCGTCTCCATGTTAATTGAGAGGGATTTCTTCAGAAAGAAGAAGCTAGAGATGTGTTTTAAAGATTTTAGTTACGAAGAATCTAGAAAGATACGTATGAAAGGAGTGAAATTATAAAACGCTAGCCAATTGTGTCATGTTTCTTAACGATTGTAGGAAATTATCAAATGGTAGCAAGGCTATGTGTCTCCTTTGCTCATAATGATGACAATTCACCATCTAGGCTAGTACAATAAATCTTGAATTTTGGTTACTCACAGATTTGAGTATGTTGGAATCATAAAACTTTGATGTGGTATAAATTTGATAGTGGAGGTTTCATGTTTAAAATTACTAATTCTATCCCTTTTCACCCAAAAATTATTACTAGGAATGTAACATTAATTTATTAGATTCTAAATATTACTAGGAATGTATCATTAAAAATTTTAAATTTTGAAAGACTACGAAACATATAATATACTTAATTTTGAGAAAAGAATTATTTTCGAGGAAGCGTGGTATAGTCTTTGAGGATATAGGATAAAAACTAGTTTGTATATTTTTAGCTCACTTTGAGTATCAGTTTCTCTTCCAAATTACAATACGGTTGAATCTGGTTGACTAGAATATTTATATGTATAAATATAAATGAATCATATGTGATGTCCTATTAATCTAATTTTTGAATTTCTTGATATTACATTCTGTCAAGAGACTTATAATTTCAAGACATAATTCAATTAAAGGTAAAGTGTTAATTGCTAATTTAAACCAAGGGTTAAGTCTTTGTGGAATGATATAATAGAAGAAGACACCTGTTAAAATAATTTAGTCCTAGATTTAGTTATATCCAACTGAAGTATTGATGTAAACTGAGCAAGGTGAACAAAAATTTCCTATTAAGCACATTTGAACATAGCCTTGTATGTTATATTACTTTACAAAAAACATGGCTTATTCCTTATTTTAGAAGCTTTCTTTGTTTCAAAGAAAAAAGCCACACACTTTCCTTGTGACTTAACCTTTCTTATCCTAGCCAGAAGAGCATGACGATGTTGATGAGTATTTATCTTCTCTTACCAATTTAAGCCCTATTCCATCCTCCAGGATAAAACCATTCATCTAGTTTTCTTCAGGTGGGGGGAGAAGATGAGTGAAGAAAAACAAAAAATCTAGATTCCTTCTTATGGAGGGAGTTTCTTCAATGTATCTATCCCAATCTTCCAACTTGAGAATAGGAAAAGTGGACACAAAATTCCTTTCATACTTGTTAGGTTTCAAAATTGTTAAATCCATTCTAATGCTCTTTAAAACTTTATCCAAATCTCTTAGATATCGTCTCTTGAAGATTCTTCTGCAAAGATTTCCAATAGTCTCAATATTAGGATCTACTTGGAGGGTCAAGGCTAGGAACATTGCTGGGATATATCAGAATTGACTCAGTACTTATTTGAATTTTCCTTGAATTCACTTTCCAGAATCACTGAAACTACTTTGACTACAATACTGAATTTGATCATTAAGATCTTTTTGATCCTACTTGAAGAAATAACATCATCAAAGGCTATTTGTTTATGAAAGATTCTCAATTTAATTGTGGTATACATTTCTACAGAGCTTAAGAGAGACTACAGGATAATAACTATGTTATCCTCACTTTCCTTTTAAAAGCTTCTCCAAGGTGTTAAAGGGATGAGAATCTCAAGCGATTGCTATTCTTATGGAAGCCGTAGAGTCTTTTTATTTTCGGTTCCACCTAAATGACAAAATTAGCTTGACCCAAATATCCAATGCCACCTACATGACAAAATTTGCTCGACCAAAAAGGTTAAGGGGAGGTGGAATGAAACTTATGAAATGTCTCCTAGGAGATGCAGCTAAGACCATTAGTAAGAGGATATTTTAAATAAAAGTTATACCGACTACCTAAATTTGAGAAAATTAAAAAACTTACATAATGCAGTTAATAAAGAACCATGTAAGAATCTATGGGTCTATGATACCTGAAGAAAACAAGGCTATCTAATGGATAACATCAAGAGGATCAAGTTGAAAGATTAGGGGATGACTAAAAATTGAGAAAGAAAGGTTAACCTAGCAGTAAGCATGACCATTATTACTAATATTATTATCCAAAGAACTATGTCCCCTTAATAATGACCTAGAAAAAGGCTACTATAAATGATGAAACTATGTTAAATAAAATGTGCTAACTATTCTTGGCTTACCTCAACTAAATCTAAAAGAGACTCAACTCATATTTCTAACCACCTGACATAAAGAGCCTTAAGTACACTCAAGCCATGGTTAAATTTTCTAATGTTGTTAGTTAGTAGGAAGCAAGATTCCTGAAACTTTAGAGGGATTGTGTCCCAAATTTACTTTTTTACTGGCATTGTCCAATTATGTCAAAGTTATCCCATCTACCTCTAGGTTAGCTAGTTCATCTACTCTCTTGTTTCCTTCTCTATAAATGTGATTAATTGATATTTCTTGAAAGAAATTGCATAGGGTCAATAATTGGGAAAGGAGGGAGTTTAACCTCTAATTTGGAGTCACTTTTTTCCTTAGTGCATTAATAATTATTGCTGAATCACCTTCAATTTCTAAATGCTTTAATCCCAAGGAAACACATTTTTGAAGACCCTTTATTAAAGCATAAAGTTCTACCCAATTATTTGTTTCCTCTCCAATAGGAGCTACAAGCGCTGTAATTTCCTTACCCTCATGATTGTGTATGCAACAACCAATGCCTGCAGTTCCTAGGTTACCTCTGGAAGTACCATCAAAGTTAAGCTTGTGCCATTCAATCTTTGGAGGTCTCCATATGCATTCATTTCTTTTTGATGATTTATTTTGAGGATTTGAGCCTATAAAAGGTGGCAAGACTAAACCTTCCTATTTACCCTACATTCTTCCATCCCACTGACTCATTCTCAGATCTATCTTCAAGATTTTGATTGTATTACTATTCATTTTTTCTATGATTGTTGCTTTGATTTTATTGCATAGTTGTTCCCACTCCAGTTTTTCTTCTCTAAAAATTCTTCTATTACGTTCTTTCCAAACTTCCCATATTAATATAGATGGGGAAATAGTCCATAAGTTTGAAAAAATGCTCTTTTGTTTAATGATTGGCCATGCTTGCAGCATGGCCTGAAGGGATTGGGGAAAGGCAGAGGACCACCCTAAGTTCCCTTGCAACCATTTCCAACATTGATTTGTAAAAGGGCAATTCATAAATAAGTGGTCTCCATCTTCTTCATCATCTTCACATAGTGGGCATCTGCTTGGACTGGAGAAACCTAATTTCCTAAAATGGTCGGCTGTTAAAAGTCTATAGTTCAAAGCTAACCATGTGCAAAAGGCTACTTTTGGTGAGCAATCCTTTCCCCAACATAGGTGAATTAGTACAGAGGTTTTAGGTCTGTTATAACTTTGGGAGATGATCCTGTACCCATCCTTTGTGTTGTATTCACCAATTTTTGATCCATCCCAAACTAATTTATCTCTTGAGTTGTGTAACGATTTTTTTTTTGTTTTTGAGAATATCTTTGATTGCTGATTCTTTAGAAGATGAGATCCCAAATTCTTTCAAGGATTTCCAGACCCAATTCCCTTCTTTGAAAATGATGTAGTCTTTGAGATAAAGACCAATCTTTTCCTTTAATGAATTAATAAGGGCTAGGTTATTTAATTTCCTAGATATTACCTCATAACCTCCCCATGAGTCATCCCAGAATAGAACCTCCTCCCCCAACCCTGGGCACCATGTTAATTTTTCCAAAATAATAAATCTACATTCCATCATAAAATCCCAAATCCTCGATCCTTTTGGGGGATGTGATTCTCTAAAGATGTTAATGGGTGAATAATCTTTCAAGTATTTGTGAATAAGTATTTTTGCCCATTTTGCTTTAGGGTTTCTAAAGAGCCTCCATAGTAATTTGGTACCTAGGGCCTTCCCTTAATCCCCTAAGTTTTTAAGGCCCACTGCACCTTCCTCTTTAGGTTTACAGATGTTTTCCCATGATATTAGCAGATTTTTCTTATTTTCATTGCTTCCTTGCCAAAAAAATGTCCTTAAATGCTTTGTGATTTCTAATTTTTTGTTTGAAGGAAAGTGCATACATGATAAATAATATATTGGCATTGTATCCAAAAATGATCTAACCATGGTAGTTCTGCCAGCAGAGGACAACCATCTTCCTTTCCACGAGCTCATTTCATTTTTAATCTTATCTATAATGGGATCCCATATATTTGTTGCCCTGTTGTCCTTCACTAAGGGAAGACCTAGGTATTTACATGGAAGCTTATCTTCCTTAAAGTTGAGGATTCTACATATGTTGTCTTTAGTTCCTGTATCGGTATGAAAAAATAATATTTTTGATTTATCCAAATTTGTCTAGAAGCTTTTGAGTATGTTTCCAAAATCCCTTTAAAGGTTCTTGCCTCACTTCTATTGCTTGCTCCGTATAAAAGAGTGTCATCAACAAAATGCTGATGAGTTGTGGGCTCCAAGTCACTGGTAATGGAGATTCCCTCAATGGCCTCATTATTCCTTTCCTTTGATATTGCCCTTCCTAAAACTTCGGCCATGATTATAAATAGTAATGGGGAGATTGGATCTCCCTGTCTAAGTCATCTAGTTATGCCAAAAAAACCTTCTGGGGTTCCATTTACTAAGACCGAAATCATAGGAGTAGATATGCACTCAAAAATTAAGTTAATCCAACTTTTGGTAAAGCCAAAAGCTTCCATGCTCTTGCAAAGAAACCTCTAGTCCACCTTGTCATATGCTTTTTTAATGTCCAGTTTGATAAGCATACTAGGGTTTTTATTTTTAAGGATGGAGTGAATGGCTTCTTGAGCTATGATTACCCCATCAAAGATGGATCTTCCCAAAACAAAACCAGTCTATTCTTCGCTAATTATTAAGGGGAGAAGTTTTTGTAGTCTAAGGGCCATTGTTTTAGTAAGCAGTTTATATAAAGTATTACATAAGGCTATTGGTCTAAAATCATTAAGGCTCATGGGTTTCTCTTTTTTGGGTATAAGAGAAACAAAAGTATTGTTAACTTCTTTAAGAATTTTACCTGAATTTCTAACCCCCTCTAATGCTTTCATGACTTCCTCACCAATAAAGTGCCAACACTTTTGAAAGAAAATGGCTGAGAAGCCATCAAGTCTTGGAGATTTATCTGGATTCATTTGCATTAAGGCAGAATGTATTTCATTCATTGTAAATTTACCAGTTAGCATTTGGTTATGTTGTTTAGTTATCACTTTAGGGATATTTCTAAGTAGTTCTATCTGACATCCTAGATTTGACGTATCCCTATTATTTAAAATGTTATCAAAGTAGTTTACTACTTCATTTGCTATGTCTTTGGGGTCTTCTATAATTTTTCCCTGTTATTGATACAGGAAATCCTATTAGCAATTCTCCTCTGTTTGGTGCTATTGTGAAATTTTTTGTATTTCTATCCCCTGCTTCCAACCAGGTTTCTCTTGATTTTTGTTTCCAGAAAATTTCTTCTCTGGCTAGGATTTCCTCATAATTATTTAGTAAACCCTTCTCCCTATGGTATAGGTCATCATTCATCCCCTCCTTAATAACCTGAGAATTAACTTTTCCTAGTTCAGTTTCAAGTTCCATTCTAGTAGTTTTCTTTTAATCCATTTGAGTTTGTTTACTAATCTATACATCTTAGAACCCTTAATCTGAGGTTTTGACCACCATGTCTCAATGAGTTTTAGGAGTTCAGGGTACCTTAACCATACTTGTTCGAATTTAAAGGCACTTTTTTTTGGTCTAGTTTGTGTTAAGATGTTGAGGATAATTGGATAATGGTCTGATCCAGATAAAGGAATGATGTTTGCCATGAGTGAAACATCATAGTTGGATAAGCTACCTTTAAAGAAGAATCTATCTAATTTATCTGCTATGTTGTAGAAGCCTAGTCTTTTATTATTCCATGTGAAGGAATTATCTTCCATTGGGATTTCAAGGAGGGAGTAATTGTCCCTCCATTGTGTAAAGTCCCTAGCTGCTAATGGAAGAGAATTCGCTCCTCCCCTTTTCTTAGAAATCTTAGTAATAACATTGAAGTCACCTCCTAGGAAGCACAGTGTATCCCTTTTTTGATCTGGATAGGATCCTATCTCATTCCATACTATAATATTATCTTTATTCTGAATAGGTCCATAGACATTAATTAGGTTAAAAGTTAGATTAAGTCTAAAGTTTTTGACCTTTCCACTCATCCGGTATTGTCTTCTTTCTAAAATGTTTATTGAAATGTTATGGGGGTCCCAAATAATTGATAGGCCCCTTGATGTACCTTTAGCCGACAATGCTTCAATTTCCCTTATCCCTAATTTCTTTTTGAAATTCCCTATTTCTAAATTATCTAGCCTAGTTTCTTGAATTAACATAATCTCTGGATTGTTAATTTTGATGCAACGTTAAGTTAAACATTTCTTGTTAGGGGCGTTCATGCCCCTAACATTCCATGATAGGAAATTCATGGTGCATTGGGAAGGCTCTTCCCCTTCCCAGCATTCAGAATAGAAGTTATTTTAATCTGTCCCACAGCTTCCCCAGCTAAGCTCCTCAGTTCTGCATTAGGCTTTCTTCCTCTTTTCCTAGGTTTTTTTGCACAATCTGGGGAAATCTTACTCTCAATAGGTTGAGCTATGCTTAGGGAGACCTGATCCTTCATCTCCTTTTCTTCCAAATTTATTAACAACTCTTCTATAGAAACTTCTAAGTTGTTGGTGTTCAAATTGATCTCCTCTACAAGGAATTTCCTTTGATTCTCAAATCCTTCTAGGTCCTAGATATCATCCAACAATTCTTTCATCAGTCATCTGGTAATGTTTCTCCTATATACTTTGTTATTATATTTACCTCTTCTTCAATTTTCTCTTTTTCAGATTTTGTGTTTTCTAATTTTTCTAAAGGATCTTCTTTTCTTAAGCTCCTGTTATTTGGAGACAAACTATCATTAACTCCTTTCCTACTCATTGAGGAGCTTATTGAGTGATCCTCATTCAATACCTTATCTTTTTTGTCAGAATTTTGAAGGATCTCTTTCTCCAAGCAACTAGAGTTTATGTCTGTGATTACCATCTGGCTTTCTGAAGAACTTAAGTTAAAATCCATAAAATCTTTGATTTCATCCAACTCCCTATCACTGATGTGTTCTTTACACTGATTTGTAATCGACTCTGAATTTGGTTTAATAAAATTTAGGGGTATTGGATTGTATATCATTTCTCTATGTACGTTGGGCCATTCCTTATTTGTTACATAATATTCTAGATAGTGGATATTCTTACTACCATTCCTTTCATTTGAGCTTGTCCCCTTATCACTTTTCTTTTATGTAGATATTGCTGCTTTTTTTAAGATATCAGAAAAAGATAAGGTTGTATCTACTTTCATTAATTCTTTAATTAGTATACTCTTCCTTCTATTAGTTTCTTCATAATCACTGGACTCATCATCGGATGAGAGTGAGAAATCAATCTTTCCTTGGGCCTTATTTGGGCTTGACTTCCCTTTTGTTTGGTGTTTTGAATGAATCACATTTCTATCTAAGGGTCTATTATTTTCTAAGAGACATCCTAACTATCTTGTTTTAGAGCCCTTATTGTTTTTGGATCCTCCTCTTATGACTTTTTCTATTTTATAAGAGACGCTTCCTCCTAATATCAACTCATTATTATTAGCATTATTTCGGCATAACTTACTATCTTTGTTCCCTTGTATTAATTCCTTATTAATTTTTGTCTGTGCTTCCCCTTGAACTCCCTTAGTATCATTAGCCAGTTTCACTTTGTTTTCAATGATTTTTTCTGTAACTTCTAGAGGTATGGGAATAGAGGATTTACTGAGATTGTGTTCTTCAAGCTTGCTCATGTTCTGAGCACCCTCAAAGAATTTCAAAGATTGAGTAGTTAGATAGGGAGAGGAGTAAATAATATTCCTAGAGCTAGGAGCTAAATTTTCTTTAGTGAAAGGAGGGATCTTAGGAATGAGATCTTGAGGTATAATATCATCCATCATTTCATGATTTTGTTCAATTACAAGACCTCCTTTGTTATCACGGAAAGTAACCTTAATTTATTTATTAATTTGATTAAGGGTTGGGGGGGATAGGTTTACTAAATGATTGGTAGTTTGAATAGGGTTATTTTTGGTTATAGGGGGTGGATGACAGGTTTCATCATTGTGTAGAATATGATTATTTTCCCCTACTTGACCTAGGATAGATGGATCATTAGGGTTTTGGGAATCTATAGTTTTGATTAGGAAACCACCTCTATTTTTACAAAAGGGAACACTAATCTTTGGGTAATAATGACTAGGGCTTGAAGAATCTATCAATTTATTTTTTACAAAGTATGAATTTATGTTGCGACGAGGGCTAAAATCCTTTTTGGGGATCTTAGAGCTAGAAGATGGGGACTACTCTATTTGTTCTTCAGCTTCGATAAAGTGGTCTAAGATTGTGGGATTTATGGTAATAGTTATGGATTTACAACAAATGTTAATAGGGGGAATAGATTTTTTGTTTAGATTCATATTCACAACAATTACTTTTTCTGCAAAATTCTATTTCGAATCTACAATTCCAACATATGTGCCTATACAATTTCCTATTTTTTAAAGGGATTCTTTAGTAGATATTTCCAGGGGAATATTCTTTAGAAGGATAGCTTTATTCACCAAAAAATCATTAATCTTATTAGGGTTAAAAAAGGAGATCCAGTCTAAAATAGTAAATTCTGAGCCTCTAAAGATAGGACATCCTTCTGTTAAGATTTTGTTTTTAAGAGCCTTGCTACTAAAGTCCAAATAAATAAAATTTTTAGGGAGGATGGAGATTTTTACCTTTTTCTACCATATTGATTTGAGCCATTTGACTATCTCACTCACTTTTACTCCAAAGCCATTCCACTTGCAGATTAGTGCATAGCTAGCACAAATACTCTGTATTTTTTCTATATATCCATCGTTCAATTCTAAATCTAGGGTTTCTTGATTAGGGTTATTTGATTTTTTTCCTGCTAAAAATAATCTTTTATGTGGAGGATAATATACATTACAATGCCTCGACAAAGTGTTTTGTAACAAGTCTGAGGATATCTCTAAATCCTTAGCAGATGGTTGTCTTAATTTACCAAAAAGGGATTGTCTAGGTATTTTTGGAAGAGTATTTTCCATGGTAGGGTTGTCCTATCTATAATCGTAGCGACGATGGGGTGGGGAGTAAATGTTTTTATTCTCTGGAATCGGGTTTATATTGCGCTTATGAGGGGGAGAGTATGGAGAAGCTTTTGGCAATCGTAGTTGATCAAAGCTATTTCAAAGAGGATTTGAAAATGAGGGTTTATGTGACATACCTGCTAGTGCCTATTTACTTCCATGGAGCTTTTCCCTTTGAGCATTCTATTTATACGCAGGGATCCATTAGGGATCAGATGCCTTATCTCTGTTCTCTTAATGTAATTCCCTGGGAAAAGAAGATCTTCAGAAAGTATCATTGCACTATTTTGGATTTTTGCTTTGATAAGGATTTGCTACATATCTTGTCTTAGTGAAGAAATTAATTTGGGCGTCCTAAAACTTGATTGTAGAAATATGAGAGGCTACCCGAAAAAGCAGAGCCATCTTAACCTTATGGTGTTCATGTTGTCATCTAATTTTTTCAACAATATTTCACACAAATCAATCTTCATGTCCTTTTTGATAATTTTATATGCTATGTCTATTGCTCCACAGCGTACACTATCTACCTGAGATGATTGGAAAATACTGTATGATATGATTTTTGATGCAAACTTCAATTTGAGGTCTTCAACTGTAGATAGCTTCAGTCCTATTCCATCCCATTTAGCTTTGGTAAGCTCTCATAACTTGTTCTTATTAGTCTTCTTGTAAGCCCTTGGTCTTTCACTAACCAAAAATCTTGTTACTTTGTGTAAGCGATCTTTTGTGATTTTCACCGGCCCATGAAGCCACATAAACCAATCATGAACTCATCTTAGTACAATTATCATCCATTCATGCTTAAAAATTATCGATACATGCATTGCATGGATCAAACCCTTAGTTTGCAAATGTGTGTGGTCACTCTTCAAATTTCCATTTACACACAAGTTCCTGTAAGATGAGTCAATCTCTCCTTGACATATGTCTTCAATTTTATAATGGATGAAAGCGTGAATGTCTTCAATTAATATATCTCATGGTGGGATCGAGGATAAAGCTCCATCTTTGTCAAATTCCACATCAATGACGGGAGGAAGAAGTAAAAGCATAATCAGGTGTCACCTTTTAGGCTAACTTGTCAACACAACATAATTTTAGTATTTCTAAATAAAAATTAATTTTGGTCAGACATATGGTCTAACTAGATTCATTCTAGCTAAGTTAGGTAAGTGATTTAACTTTTCCAATTGGAAATATCTATTAAATGATTATTTTATACCACTTTGGGTCCATCTACCAGAAAAATAAAATTATTTTAGAAAAGTGGTGTTTCAATAACTCCTAATCTTTTTAATGATATTTTTAAAAAATAAAAAAATACCCTTTTGTAGAGATCGGAGTCAAGAATATCCTCATATAGATTTTATAGTATTTTAATTAGACATAGTTTATTGTAATTAAAAATATTGTAAGTGTATGCACCTTAAAATGGTCGCCTAGACTTTGGGCCCCATTTATTTGATTTATCAATCCTGAATCATTTTGATCAATAATCAATATTTTCAACATTAACAATTCTTTGACCAAGTCTTAATTTCGATCATATATTGGATTTTTATCCTTGGGCTAACCATTTATCCTAAGTCTTTATTTCATTAAAAGGAATATTTCCTCCCCTTTTAATTAAATAAAAAGCCCACCTTTCCTCTTATCCTAAGTTGCACAAATAAAGCATTATTCATATTTTACAAAAAAAGAAAAAAGCACTTTTTGTCTCACATGAGGCTCAAAAGTCAACACTTCACTCTCATTGGAGGATATGTGTGCACATGGATTGCTCCTCTTTCAAGCTCCACCGCTGATTAAGACTTTTTGCCTCTTAATCTCCATGGTCCATTTCACCTCATTTCTTATAAAAGGAGAGCTCTCTCCTCCATTTGCACACCATGTTTTTATGCTAATGTTATGCTGCAGGTTTTAGGTGCATTTGGAGCTTTTGAAGATATTGAAGACTTGTTACTTTCATCATTTAGTTGCATATTTTCTTCCTTAGTTGCATGATAATGGCATTCTTAGTATAGATTTCCTTTTATGCAATAGAATAAGCTCACATAGTCTAAATAGGAGGCATTGTAATCCATTGCTATTTTCTTTCATAGATTAGGTGCATTGTACTTTCCTTTCATAGCTTAGATTGCATTCTCATTTAGATTTGCATTGCATTGCATATTTGATTCTTGAGGATATTGGCATTTTTGCCCTTGTCTTCACTTGAATCTCTCATTGTGTGGTTGACTAGCAAGGTCACAAGCTTGTAGCTCTAGCTGAGAGCAAATACATCATAGTCCCTTGCAACTCCATGCATAGAGAGCTATGAGCCACTTTGTGAGGCCTCATTCTTGAGCAACCTTGCATGTAATGGTTCATAGAAGTGCACCATTTTAGTGTGTACATTTCTGGCGCCCACCGTGGGGCAGAGTAGATAGGCTTTGTCATTTGTTTTTTTACATTTTCATCATTTTTCAGATTATTTTTTGGAAATTTTGCAGTTTCAATTTTCTGTCTCAGAGTATCGCGCGATACTTCTCAGAAATATCGTGCGATATACCTTTGTATAGCGGTGTGACACTTCACGTGATAGAAGAATCACCCGCCAGTACTGAGGTATATCGCCTGGTGTCGTGCGAAGTATCGCCCGCCCATAGTGAGAAGTATCGCCCAGACTGAGGTATATCGCGTGACTATAGGAAACTATGTCACGCGATACTGGTGAAGTCTGAGGTTTATCACCTGATCTGACAGAGACTTGCATTTCCAGTTTTCTCATCCAAATTTGATTATTTTAGTTTGCTGTTTTGTTTTGCTGTGTTTAGATAGGTCTAACCTGCATCTTTTAGCTTAAATCTATCAGTTTATTGCATATTTACATTTGGATTTGGATTTTGCTAACCTTGTGGGTCTAACAAGTTGTGTTTGTAGGTGCTCATCATTACTTGAAAATTGCTAAAAATGCATGTCAAAGAGGGCTACTAACAGTTTTTGCAGGGCTGCCCAAGCATAAAAAAAAAAAAAAAAAGTTTCTTGCTTGTTTATTTGCTTTCTTTTCAAGTGTGGCATTCACTAATTGTATTAGGAATCTTTAAAACCTTGTGAAAGGGATCTTGAGGTGGTAGGAGAAGTATGCTCTTCACCTTTAGGTGAACCAAAAAATCTTGACCCATCTTAAGGTTTTGGAAGCAAGGGAGTAATTGAACCTCTTTGCTTGGTGTGTTTGGGAGAGATTCTTGAGATAGGGGAGTATGCTCTTCACCCTTGTGGTGAACCAAAAACCTTGAACCTCAAGAGTTAATCTATTCTTTGTTTAGTTTAGGATCCTTTAGTGGGCCTGCTCTTGAGCAATCAAGAGGAACGACTCAAGTGGGGACAACCTTGTCATCATTTTCCTTGGTGGCAAGTGATTCCAACTCACTATAATCTCAAGGCTATCAAGGACACCAAAAACCTTGGTAGACATAACACTTATCTTCGTTTGATGTGAGTAGCTCATGGGATTGCGACCATGGGGAAAACATTAAACAAGAATGCTTAAGGTACTCTTGAGGCCACAAGGTCCTAGTCCTTTATGAGGAGCAAGAGGGGTGTTGTGAATGAAAATCTTTATTAAGAGCCATTAGATAGAAGCCACCTTATTTTAGCCACTTATCTTCTTAGTGCAAGGATTGATCCAAGTGGTTTACCCAGATCACCTTAAGATACTCACCATATGTGTCCCTTTGGTTGTGTCATTTGACATTTCCATGACAAAGCCAACATCTCTTGTGGGTAACCACTTGGTGTGAGGCGAGGGGGCATCAAGTTGTGGGCTAAGTTGGTAAGTATTGAGCCTTGACTTTTTAGGATAGATTTGCTTGAAGTGTCTTCGATTGTGTGATACCAGTGCAAACATTCTTACATACAAACAATCGGTAGCATTCATAGGGTGTTGTTTCAATTCTGATATCACAAGTGTTTGTCTTGGCAAGGTTGCTTTTGCCCTTGTTTCAAGTGTTTGAGACCATGTTTTGATCCCTTACTATTTGCAAACCTACCAAAATTCTACTGATATTGTGACTGAAATTGAAAACATCAATCCTCAGACTAGAAATTTTGACCAAACAGACCCAAAAATGCAAATTTTACACAATTCTGGTCAAGAGTTAAACAAATCTACAATAGTATCGCACACTGTAAAGCGAATTATCATGCGATACTTCGCGCTTGCTAGAAATATCACCTGCTTTGAAGAGAAATACCGCACGATAGTTCACCCCTGATGGACTATCGCCCGACCCGCCTGGAGTATATCACCCGCCAGTGCTGAGGTATATCGCCTGACTTCGGGTGAAGTATCGCACGATTATATGTTTATCACCCCAGTAGCCTGGAGTATATTGCCTGGTTAATTTCTCTCGTGCTTGCATTTTGGTCAATTTCAGTTGCTGTTAATCAGGCTAGGTCTTAGAGTAGGCTTCTTACCCTGACATTTGAAACCTGTCTTGACTCTAAATTTTTGGTTTTAGTCCTCCGGGATAGCATCATTTGATTTACGAAATCACTTTGAAATAATTGCCAAGTTAGAAGGTCATTCTTGGTGCCAACGTTCATCTCTAAGATTGTTAGTTACATTCTTGAAAAATTTTAGTACTCTTATTGTCTAAATCACTTTCATTTAAATCTCAATTTCAATTATCTTTTGGCCTAGTCCAACCTCCTGATTCAAAAGTGCAAGGGTAGTCACCCTTTGATTTGAAGCACCTCTGTGACAGTGTTGGTAAAGCCCTTTTTTTTTTCTTTTTCATTTCTCTTTGGACAATAGAGGACTTTGATTATCCTAGTTTGGCGTTGACACTTTGAGAGGTCACCTTATCATTGAGAGTATCTTTCTTTCATATCAGTTATGACAAGGTACCAAGTCAATCAAGGAAAGCGACCCCCTGTTGCCTTTAGCCAGTTACCACCCGTCAAGACTCATCGACAACCTAAGGAAAAAGGACCCCTTTTTGATCAATCTCCTAAGAGTGAATCTGAGGTTTGTTTTAATCTGGGAGCTAATCCTAGTGAAGTGAGCACCTCTTTTATACCACTTTCATCAAGCATGGACATGAGTTACACTTTTACCCGACAACAAAGAGAAACCATGAATCAAACTCTCGAGGATATCTTCCAATGACATAGAAGAGAGTATGGTGGTTCTTCTCATGCTAGTCCACCCGAGTCACCTCCCAACAACGTGAGGTATTTTGATGCTCACCAATGAGCTGAGAGACATCATAAGCAAGCTCACTCAGATTCAGAGTCACAACGCAAAGACCAGAACAACGAATCTAGTGATCACCACATAAACGCAGCCAATGTAATAAGACATTCAAGAAAATCCTCCCCACTTAAAGACACCTCTTGATATGCAAATACAAGATTGAGAAGCATTGAGAGAGAGAAGCAAGCCTACTTAGATGAAGAGGCTGCTAAAAAAGAAAAATTCAGACAACTAGAGGAAGAGGAACGTGCATTGTTGGATATACAGAAAAGAGTCACCCAAGAAGAAGAAGATAGACTCTATGCACAACAACTCCAAAGCTGATTTAATGGGAGGGGAGCCAATAGTGGGACCAACTCACCCCCATCTACCCCTTCCCCAAGCCCTAGAAGAAGATCAAGGATGCCCTCACGATCCCCAAGTCCTAGAGGAAGAAGGGCTTCCAGATATGACCATCATAGGAGACAATCATCTCATAGACACTCAAAGCAACCCTCCCAATGAGCACATCATGGCTCACAACATGGAGGAAGTTATGCTAAATTTGATCATATGGATTTCATGACTATGCAACAAGAACCATCCTTTCAAGCATATGTGGAGCAATATGTGGAACAAAACAAAGACCAATTCTTGGAAAGTCTTATTAACAAAGGCGCTAAAGTTCCATATAATTTTGATGTTCTTCAAAAGATCAAGAAATAGAGCCCTTCAACTGATGAGGTGATCTTACAAATGCAAAAGGATATAAACAGGATGAAGGCTCCCAAGAGCACGTTTCATTTGGACTCCATATGTCCTAACCCCATTGACAAAAGTGTGGTGATGGTAGAATTCCCTAAGAAAGTTGAGTTCCCAACATATGACAAATATGATGGCACTGGTGACCCTCATGACCATGTTCGACAGTTCTACATAATGAGCTTTTCCTTTCACCATGAAGACTCCTACTTGATGAGATTATTCCCAAAGGGTTTAAAAGGTCAAGCCATGGAGTGGTTCACTAATCTTTCCCCTCCAGTAAAGACATTTAAAGAACTTGTCCAAAGGTTTGTTCAGCATTTTGCTTACAACCTATCAAGGTCGGTCACAATGCTTGATTTGTGCAAACTCAAGCAAAATCAAGGGGAATCTTTTGCCACATTTTTACAACGATGGAGGCGATTATGTTCAAAATACCCAAGGACAATTCCTGAAGAGGAGAGAATTGATATCATTGTGAGCAATTTAATACCAGAACTAAGATATGAAGTCAAGAAAATCCCATTTAATTCCTTTGATACTATGGTAGAGGTGGCATGTCACATTGAGGATGTCTTGAAAGAACAAGGAATTTTGGCTAAATCAAAAAATAACAACAATAGCCAAAATAAAAATACTAATGGTAACAAGGACAAAAAGAACTCCTATTGGAACAAAAACAAGCAAGTGGTCAACGACGGAGTTGTTGACTCATTTCAAGTAAAGAATGAAGGAGTTCTTAACCTCTCCTATGCAATTCAAGCTATGAAGCTGCAAACATCTTCAACACAACAAGATAAACCTAAGTATCAAAGGAGATCTAAAATGGAGAAAAGATAGTTTACCAAATTGGGGGAATCTTATGTAGATGTTTTTAAGACATTAGTTGCTCATAATTTGGCGCACCCACAGGATCCTACAAAACATCGTATACCGGATCCTTTACCTCATTGGTGGGATGCGAAGGCTTTTTGCGTTTTCCATAATGGGATTGGACATGACATAGAAAATTGTTTTAAACTCAAGAATCTTGTCCAAGACCTTATTGAGAAAGGACAATTACAAGTGGATGGGTTAACCACTAATGCAGATCATAAAGCCTTTAAAGAGCCCTTGCCTAAATATGAGAAAGGAGAGAATTCTAAGAATGGCAAAGCGGCTATCAACTACACCTACACAAATGCGGAGAACGTTATTAACATGCTTGAAGTTGTGGATGATAGTGTCAACATGATGAGAGGGAAAGATCCCTATGGACATAATGTGGACTCAACTCCTATGACTGATGAAAGACCCGCTGTGGTGATAAGAGGTCCTCACTCACAAAGAATGCCCCAGTCCCTCAATGCTATCACTAGGGGGTAGGCCCAAGTGCCCATTATCATTAGAGGTCCTAGCACTAGTAGGTCTAAGTAGCCCATGTCCAAAGGTGCTCCTCCCAAATCTACCATTGGTCCTGATTCCAATTATGATCTTATTGACCAGCTACAACGTACACCCACCCAGATATCCATTTTTGAGCTTTTAGAATTGTCTCCTAAGCACAAGCGCATCCTTGAGGATGCTTTGCGAGCAGCCAACGTCCCTAACAACTAAGATATTGATCAATTCCAGAACATGGTCAACCATTTGGCTAGCCCTCATTACCTCAGCTTCTCAGAAGAAGATGACAAATCCATCAGTCACCCACATAATTTGGCCTTACACATCGAAGTCATGATTCATAAAACCCGTGTTAGGTGTGTACTGATAGATGGGGGTGCGGGGCTCAATATTTGTACCCTGAGTTTGTTGCTGGCTCTAGGATATTTTAAGAATGTCATTGACACAAGGAAAAGGATCACAATCAAAGTATATGAAAAAGCAGAAAGAAGTTCTAAGGGATTGGCCGTTTTACCTATTCGCATTGGTCTAGTAGAAAAGGATATCTTATTTCAAATTGTTGATGTTGGACCTCTAGCCTACAACATTTTGCTCGGTAGGCCATGGATTCATGAAATGCAAGTAGTCCCATCAACATATCACCAGTGTGTTAAGTTTCCCCATAACGGTGTAGAAATTTGCATCCCTGGAGATAGTGCTTTGTTGGTCAATAACATTTCCGCTGGATCACATGTACCTTTGAATAGGGAAGCTGATAGTCCTAGTAGTTCACTTGAGCAATGCAAGCAAAAGTTCAAGACCATAGATCTTGGGATGGGAGATTATAAAATTGATTCTTTTACAAACATGCCAATCTCTCATAGGTCTTATGGGAGACCATCACCAAATCTGAAGCCTTCATCCTCAGCAATGACATTATTTGGGAAATTTGTTGAGTCTTCGGTCCCCATTCAGGAAGAGAAAGAGGAAGTTTCCATAAGGGACTGGATCTATCACGAGGAGAAATACAAACACAACGAGAATTTTGCTCCCTCACCTAAAGCTTATGGGAGAGGGTATACACTGGTTAAAAATATGGGATATCTAGGATATGGTCCCCTTAGCCATAGGCTAGATGCTAAAGTTGAGCCTCTCAATCATGCTCTTTTCAGACAAAAGAATAAGTCCATGGTTGGCTTAGGTTTTGAGAATAAAAAGAAGAAAGGTGTCCTTGTCCCAGCTGCGACAGACAGTGACAATGACTCAGACTATACGCCCGATCTTTCTAATCAACAAGATGTGTCTGATGATTGGGTGCCCTTAACGAATCTCCTTTGGGGAGATTCCATAGATTTGGTACTTGACAGCCCTACTATCCCAGCTGCGACGGATAGTGATTGTATGACTGCTAGATCGACAATGGAAAGTGTTGCTATCCTAGCTACGACGGATAGTACCAATGCTAGCACTAGAGAAGGGGAAACCCTTCCTAACCTTGAGGATTCTACATCACAAGGCCCAAATGATGACTCAGACACAGACTCCCTTGAGTATGAATGGGACTCACTTTCAGATGCAATAGTTGATCTGGATGTAGATATTATCCATGCTTATAGTACCCAACCTAATGCGGCTAACGAGCCTAGTGTAGGACTAGAGGATCGTACTCCTCAAATTGCCTTAGTGGATGACGCTTTGTTTGATAGGATGAGTCCTAATTCAGGTATCTTAGGAGAAGACTTGATGAACTCTGATTATATGGTCACCAGAGATGACACCTTTCGCATAAACAACATTGAACCAGTCATTGACCTACCCCTTGTTCACTTTGACCTAATTGACTGGTCTCAATGCCATCAAGAGCCTACATTCCTCACCTTCCAGAATGACTACAAAATTGCCTGCTATCTGAATGCTCTTGAACCCGTGGCTTCTTCCACCAGTGAACCAACAACCAGCATGACAGAGCCTGATATTAAGTACCTCAGTTGAAAAATAAAAGAGAAAAAGAAAAATAGGTCTGATGGTGAAAACCACTTTGTGGCGGTATCAGAACCAAAAATAGTAAAAAGAAATGACGCATCCGAGGGTGAAAACCTCTTTAAGGCACCTAAGGATGGGGTACTTAATAACTTGCTGAGTTATTTCCAGGATAGATCATCAGTATTGATTGAGCCAACAAATCCAGTCAATTTGAACACAGAAGAAAATCCTCAAATAGTCCATCTTGCCCAGTCTTTATCGGAAGAAGAGACCAAGGCATATATACAGTTTTTACAGAAAAAGAAAATTAATTTTGCATGGACCTATTTAGACATGCTAGGGCTTGACATGAATCTTATAATGCATCACTTATCCATAGCTCCAGGAGTCAAGCCAGTAAAAAAGAGACTCAGAAAAATGCATCCACATGTAGCTCTACTTGTCAAAGGGGAATTAGAAAAACTTTTGAGAGCTGGATTCATTAGAGCCATCGATTATGCAAAATAGATCTCAAACATAGTACCCATCTCCAAACATGATGGGTCCATTCGTGTATGTATAGATTTTAGAGACTTAAAAAAAGCATGCCCAAAGGATGATTTTTCACTTCCAAACATTGACATGATAGTGGACATGACAGCGGGCTATGAGATATACTCTCTAATGGATGGTTTCTCTGGATATAACCAAATCAAAATAGCTCCTGAAGACCAAGAGAAAATAGCATTCACATGTGCATGGGGAACTTATTGTTGGAATGTCATGCCATTTGAATTAAAGAATGCGGGAGCAACCTATCAAAGTGCTATGACCACTATCTTTCACGATATGATGCACAAAAACATGGAAGATTATGTGGATGATACCCTGGAAAAATCAAGAAAACGGGACACACACCTCGATGATCTGGAAGTAATTCTAGATCGCATGGAATAGTTTCAACTCAGATTGAATCCAAAGAAGTGCGCATTTGGCGTCACCTCAGGCAAACTTTTAGGATTCATAATATCAGCGAAAGGTATCGAGGTTGATCCTGAAAAGGTCCAAGCAATTCTAGATATGCCACCTCCTCGAAATATCAGCCAAATGAGAAGTCTTCAGGGACATCTTCAATCCATTAGGAGGTTTATCTCCCAGCTTGTAGATAGAGCGCAACCCTTCAACAAGACATTACATAAGGGTGCTTCTTGTGTTTGGAACGAGGATTGTCAAAAGAGCCTAGATCAGATCAAACAATACTTGGATAATCCTCCGATCCTAATGCCTCCTATTCCAGGGAAACCATTGATCCTATATATTTTAGCTACAAACACTTCCTTGGGGGCATTGTTGGCTCAATCAGATGATACTGGGAAAGAACGGGCCATATACTATATCAGCCGTACTCTAGTCTCCTATGAGATCAATTACAATAACATTGAGAAGTCTTGTCTTGCAATGGTGTTTGCTTCTCAAAAGTAGCACCACTACATGCTTGCTCATACCATACATTTGGTTGCCAAAATTGATCCTCTTAAATACTTTCTTAGTAAGGCTGCCCTCACGGGTAGACTCACTAAATGGATGATGGTCCTAACTGAATTTGACATAGAGTACGTTGAAAGGAAGGCCATAAAAGGGCAAGCTATTGCTGACCAATTAGTTGATTTCCCAATTCAGGATGGTATGCCAGTCCAAGTGGAATTCCCAGATGAACACATCTTGTATACAACTACTCGCACTTGGACAATGTTCTTTGATGGTTTCCACATGCAAAATGGATCAGGTGCTGGAGTATTATTTGTTTCTCCACATGGGTACAATATTTCAAAGTCTTACAAACTTTTATTCCCATGTACCAATAATATTGCAGAATATGAAGCTTTAACTAATGGCTTGAGAATGGCTATAGAATGGAACATCACAGAGTTACATGTCTTTGGGGATTCCCAGTTAATCATTAACCAGGTCAATGAAGAGTATCAAACCAAGGATGATAAATTGATACCCTACAAAAAGATGGTTGATTCTTTGAGATGCTATTTCACCTTTGTGACGTTTCAACAGATCCCTAGGACACAGAACAAAGATGCAGATGCCATGGCCACATTAGCTTCACTTCTTCAGTTGGAGACACATGAATCTAGATTTGAATTCCTGGTGGAAGAGCTACACCATCCCATCTTTGACTCATCTGAAAGCCATGTCATTTGTGCCATTATCACACATGAGTCTTCTCGATATGGTGCTATCTATTCATATCTTCGTGATGGCATCATCCCTGACACATTCAATCGCTCTGAACGCTGAAACCTCATCTGTAACACCTCTCACCACACCCTCATCTCTAGTGATTTATATAGGAGGGGTTTAGATGGGATGCTTCTTAGGTGCTTGGAAAAGGAGGAATCCAACCAAGCGTTAGCTGACATCCACAAGGGCATTTGTGGTGGACATTCTAATGGTCTTGCCATGGCCTGAAGGTTGCTTAGGGTGGGATATTTTTGGCCCACAATGTAGATAGACACAGTCACCTTTGCTAAGTCATGTGAAAAATGTCAGAAACACGGAAACCTGATTCATGCTCCAAGTAGGGAGCTTATCCCTTCTGTTTCTCATTGGCCATTTCAGCGCTGGGCCTTTGATCTGGTTGGGAAGATTCATCCCAACTCATCAGGTGGACACAAGTTCATTATTACTGCCACTGACTACTTCATAAAATGGGTGGAAGCTGTGCCACTTTCTGTTGCTTCAGGAAGGACCATTTCTTTGTTCATATTGAATCATATTATTTGCCAATTTGGAGTGCCTTCTAAGATCATTATTGACAATGGAGGTCAATTTAAGAATAAGGACCTAAAGCATCTATACAAAAAGTTTAAAATCAAGCAACATTGGTCCTCCATCTATTTTCCACAAGGAAACGGATAGGCAGAAGCCTCTAACAAAACCATTCTTAAGATTCTTCATAGGATAGTACACAAGAATGGTAGGGATTGGCACTTACAAATCAATCCAGCACTATGGGCTTATAGAACAAGCATTTTCACACCTACAGGAGCCACTCCTTTCTCTCTCACCTATGGCGCTGAAGCAATATTGCCTTTAGAAGTTGAGATACCATCACTTAGAGTCTCACTCAAAGGTTTGATTACAGATGAGGATTACCATACCATGAGGTTACAGGAACTAGAACTTCTAGATGAGAAGTGTAAAGCTTCCTTTGATCATATGAGAGTGTATCAGAAGCCTATGTCCAAGGCATTCAACAAAAAGGTTCACCCTAGAGAATTTCAAATAGGTGATCTTGTTTTGCGAGAGAACCCAAAGAACCAACTGAACAAAGAACAAAAGGGAAAATTTGAACCTAACTATCTTGGACCATATGTCATCACAGCTGCTTTTGGTACTGGTGCGTATTTACTATCAGATCCTGATGGAGAACAACTCCCTGATCCCATCAACATTGTGCACCTAAAGAAGTTCTATCCTTGATGCCCATTCTGTTTGGGGGTATCCTTTGTATATATTTTATTGGTCCTGAAAAAATACTAAAAAAATTGATATATGATGCTGAAAAAATCCTAAAAAGCATAAAAAGTCCTGAAAAAAAATACAAAAAATCAAAAAATTCAGAAATCCACAAAATGAAAAAATGAAAAAAAGTATCCAAGTGGTGAAAACTTGGAAACAGGCGCTACTCGAGGCCTTTGCACTCCTATTTTTTAGCATGTGTCCTTGACACTTAGCCACTTTCCATCATGCCTTGACCTTATTTGACTTGGTCTGGAATTGGTCTTTCTCTTTGTCTAGGGGGCATAACTGTTAGCATTGGTCTTTTAGGTGCGTTTGTCTCTTGGGGCATTTCACAACAGGTGTTTTTCAACACCACCCCAAACAGTGTTTCTCAACACTACCCTTGCGTCGAGTGTTTCTTAACACTTATCAGGTGTTTTACCTAACAGTCTCGTATGATGTGATATTTCTCACTAAGTAGATATGATAATCAGAGTTTGACTCTATGACCAACACACACGCACTTAAACAATCAACTCGCTGACGATATGATGACTTTATTTTTCTTTGTGTGCTATCTATGAGGATTTCTTTGATGAGTGGTCTCTCCCTGAGAAGTTTTTGATGATGCATAGCTAGAAGACTGAGGGAATGAGAACATGTTTTCTTGCTTTATCTGCTTGTGGGTATATTTTGCTGATCCTACTTGTCATGAGCATTTATGCTAGTCCTACTTGACACTATGGATTGACAAGGTATTATCCTTGACTGTTTTGCGAGTGCATGCTTCTAGTTATCCTGACTTTCATGTGTCTTGATACAAGCATAATCTCGCCATATCAAACTTAGGTGATCTCACTGCATTAGTCATCTTGACCTATATGTCTTTGATGCCTAGGTGAGATTTTCACATATTCTATCTGATAAAGATCATATTCATATCCACATACTTATGCTAGTGTGCATTGTATGATCTTACGACGCTACCAATAATGCTCGATGATGATATTTAGATGTCTATAAGTGTTGTGACCTTGCAAGTCAACCACTTTCATAGTAGCTTGCATTCTTAGGTTCATCATAGTTTAGTTTTGCATTTCTTGCATATGGAGAGAGCTCTCTTTTTTCCATCTTACATGGACCTGTCAGTTGACTGTGCTCACCTTTTCTTCTTCTCGATCATGAATTTCACTCCTTGTTCTTGAACCTGTTCCTATTCATCACAAGGGGTTAATCACATCATCATATCTATATCAAAACTGTCATTTTCAAGAAACATGAGTCTATATCATACACATGAGAATTAAACATACATCTATGAGAGAGAACATACATAAGCATATACATAAGCATTTTGAGCAAAATGACAAGACAATATACATAAACTGATACATCCATCACAAGTGAGACAAATACACATGATACATCAAACATCCAGTAATCTCATAAATCTATAAACAATGTCATGATATACAATACAATATGAGATCCCAAAATCTGGATCAAAAGTCTCAAGATATGTCCAAAACAACCTAAGACCTAACCCTAAGACTCGCTACCACCCTCGTGAGGAGCTCGTGGTGGTGGAGGAGGCATAGCTCTCCTATCGAGTACCACATCTGATAACCCTGCCCTCTAAGAGTATGATGGTTCTCTCTCACCCTCTGGGATGGCCTACAAATAGAGTCTGTGATAGTAGGCTGCTCTCGCTGACTCCCGTCAGAGCTCCAGTGCCTCTGCCTATGCCATCACCTCACGGCGTGCTATCTCTGCCCTAAGATCAGCTATCTGCTGATCCCGCTCTGCCCTCAGATCCAGTAGCTGTTGATCTCTCATGGCTATAGTAGTCCAGAGCTACTATATCTCTACCTCCTGAGCCTGTATCTGGGCTCTCAGATCATCTCCCCCCGCAGGCTAATCCTGCTGTGCCTCTACCTGCCGACGAGCTGGTCTCGCCTCATCCTTGGGTGTCATCGATCTCTATCCCCGTGACCATTTCTGACCACCTGATCTTGACCCCTCTCCTCTCTCCATCCTCCTCCCTCTCCCCCTCCCACCATCTCCTCCATCCCCTCCGTCTCCTCCGTCTCCTCCCTACACTGGTACCTATGCATCTGGTATCATAAACTGAGGGAATGGCACCCTCTGTCGCTCTGCTCTGTAGGCTGCATCAGCCCCTGCATTTTCCATATCTGGGAAATACTCCCAGGGCTCACTCTTGATACCTACTATCTCCATGATAGCTTGCTGATAATCCAACATGGGTAGCCACCCATGACCCTCCTCATCTCTAGCTTTGGCATATGTGGCAGTCTCTGTTGAGACTCGCTGCTACCTCCTGAACTGTTGCCATACCCAAGTGATGCAGAATCTCTCAACTATCTCTGCATACCGACCTACCAATGGCCGAGTGCACAACATATAACTCAGCTCATTGGCTGCATCTCCCCAAACCTCAACCTCCTTGTATGGCCTCCATGTGAATGAGGCTATCTCATCCAAAATCTGCCGGTAGTACGTCACATCCCCAGAATGGGCATGTGATATGAACCTGAGGTACCTATAGATGAAGGGGTACCTCCTCTCCCTCAGCTGAACCCTGGGATGCACCACAGCGATGTGCTCCCATGCCCACACCTGTGCCAAGATGGCACCGCACGCCCATGTCTGACCGTCTTTGTAGATGATCTCGTGCAACTCATGGTACATCTCTGCCAATATGGCAGGACCCCATGCCATCTGCCGAGGCCTGCCGACCAAGTCAACTAGTAACCGTGCCCATCTGAGCAGGAATCCCTTCTGACTGTGATCAGTCATCAGGATCTGTGAAATAATGGATGCCACTATACATGGCACTGGGTATTCTTGGCCAAAATCGTCTATCAACCTCTCCCAGCTGATATGCCTATCCAGAATCGTGACATCCTGGAACATCTCCTGAACCAGTCAGTGCCCCTCAGTGGCATCCTGATCATAGTACACCTATTCCAATAAATGAATCATGTCAATTTTCATCATATGGAAACATTACATTTATGATTATATCTCAAAATATGATTATACTCACCGGCTCGCCATGACATGGCACACGTAAGATCTTGTAGATGTCCTCTAAGGTGATCGACGCCTCTCTAGTAGGTAGGTGGAAGGTGTTGTGCTCATTATGCCATCTCTCGGAAAGAGCAGTCAACAACCCATGGTCTGCTCTGATGTATGGATATCTCAACAGATATCTGAATCCCATCACTTCGATATCGGCATTGCCTGGATCATCCAGATCTCAGACACACCGCAACCCAGTCACCTTCGGCGCTCTGATGATCAGCACCGGAAAGACCTCCTGCAAGCCAAAACCAAGCCAGTTGTTAGCACATATCATGATGGATGTCTAAAAACTCAGTATAAAATATCTCTAAAGTGTAACATTGTCTAGACCCATGTCATTTTTGCTCAAAAATGCATTAAATATCAAATTTTTTTAAACTGGGCGATATTTTTTTTTGGAGAAGTATCGCGCAATACTTCTCCCTATAGCGGCGCGATAGACCTTATGCCGCGTAATACTTCACCCAGTATCGTGCGATCTTTCACCTAGTATCGTGCGATACTGGTGCCTTAGGTCGCGCGATACTTTGGGGACCCGCGAAGTATCGCGCGATATTTCTCCCCAAAGGGTGCGATACTTCTAAAGTATCATGCGATATTTCACCTAGCAAAATTTTTTTGAAATTTGAAAATTTGAAAAACGTGCTAAAAAAGCTATTAAATGCAAAAAATGACTCAAAAAGCTTGAGTTTTTCGAAAACACACCAAGGCAGGATAGTGTGGTGGCCGATTGTGCAATCGAGCGCGCTCAAATCGATGCCTGTGGATGGGAACTCCTGCTTGCTGGGCCATTTTCTCTCTCTAAAGCTCTGAAAATTCTCAAATCACTAAAAGACAAATGACTTTTGAAAATGACATTTTGACCCCTTTTATAGCCTTTTGACTTTTTGACCTCATTTTCAAAACACCTCGAAATTGTGTGAAAATTGCACCCCTAGCTAATTTCGACGTCCTGGATCTATTTTCGGACTCAAAATCAAAATCTGAGGTCATCTTCATAGTCAAAATCATGTTTCAAAATCTTCCCTTCTTCTGCGCAGTTGACTAATCTTTTGAGGCCTAATCCTTCGATCTTTGTTGGGGCATTGTCATTTCTTCATTTCCATGTCTTCCAACCTTCTAGTCTTTCATTCATCTTCATTCCATTCACTCCTTTCTCACATTTGACTACATCTTTTCAGTCAGGTTGGGGCATGTTTTCATTGCCTAATGGTTAACCTATTTGACTTTTACATTCGATTGTGATTTCCTTAAGATTTGATCAAATCCTTATGAATTCCTTATCAATTCACTGTTCTCCTCTCTATGATTTTGATTTTGATTCCGAGGGGGCAGTACCTATGGGATTCTCATCCTTGATTTGCTTGATTTTCTTGATTCAGACATCTTTTGTGAGCTTTTGCTCAAATTTGAGATTCTTATCTCTTACTTTGAATGTGATCCCAAATCGACCTCATGTTCAAAGACCTTTATTTATGCTTTGTCTGGATATGATCCTGAATCGACCTCATATCTGAGTTGTTTTGTGATCCCAGATCGATCTCACATTTCAATTCTTCTTTGACTGCATGTGTTCCCAGATCGATCACACATTAGTCAAAGAGGGGCAAATGTATGCACCCTAAAATGGTCGCCTAGACTTTGGGCCCCATTTATTTGATTTATCAATCCTGAATCATTTTGATCAATAATCAATATTTTTAACATTATCAATTCCTTGATCAAGTCTTAATTTCAATCATATATTGGATTTTTATCCTTGGGCTAACCATTTATCCTAAGTCTTTATTTCATTAAAAGGAATATTTCCTCCCCTTTTAATTAAATAAAAAGCCCACCTTTCCTCTTATCCTAAGTTGCACAAATAAAGCATTATTCATATTTTACAAAAAAGGAAAAAAGCACTTTTTGTCTCACATGAGGCTCAAAAGTCAACACTTCACTCTCATTGGAGGATATGTGTGCACATGGATTGCTCCTCTTTCAAGCTCCACCACTAATTAAGACTTTTTGCCTCTTAATCTCCATGGTCCATTTCACCTCATTTCTTATAAAAGGAGAGCTCTCTCCTCCATTTGCACACCATGTTTTTATGCTAATGTTATGCTGCAGGTTTTAGGTGCATTTGGAGCTTTTGAAGATATTGAAGACTTGTTACTTTCATCATTTAGTTGCATATTTGCTTCCTTAGTTGCATGATAATGGCATTCTTAGTATAAATTTCCTTTTATGCAATAGAATAAGCTCACATAGTCTAAATAGGAGGCACTGTAATCCATTGCTATTTCCTTTCATAGATTAGGTGCATTGTACTTTCCTTTCATAGCTTAGATTGCATTCTCATTTAGATTTGCATTGCATTGCATATTTGATTCTTGAGGATATTGGCATTGTTTCCCTTGTCTTCACTTGAATCTCTCATTGTGTGGTTGACTAGCAAGGTCACAAGCTTGTAGCTCTAGTTGAGAGTAAATACATCATAGTCCCTTGCAACTCCATGCATAGAGAGCTATGAGCCGCTTTGTGAGGCCTCATTCTTGAGCAACCTTGCATGTAATGGTTCATAGAAGTGCACCATTTTAGTGTGTACAGTAAGTACGTATTTTAACAGTCAATAAGATGTTGATTCAGAGAAAGAAAAAAATAGTAAATCATATTAAATAAATTTGAAAACATGGTGCACTAGAGGAGATAGTCCTCTTCAAGAATATATATTTCTTTTTTTGATTGAGATAGATTTGTTATGAAAAATATGTTGTGAGATGAAAACTGTCGATTTTAGTGAGTTAGAATTTGAATTGTTATAAAAGAGAAAATATAGGTCACAAACCAATTTTTATTTCTTCATGCACTAGCTATATATGTCATCTATGACATATTTTGAAATTAGGGAAAAAATGTTTATTTACATATAATTTTTTGGTGGGAACTAAACCCCTAATTTTCAGCATTTTTTAGTTACTGAAAAATCATCTTTAAAAAAAAACAAAAACCTATCAATTATTTTTTTAAAAAATTATTAAAAATATTAATCATAAACTTCATCCAATTTATCACATTTAATTATTTTACATCATCTTCAAACTCCAAGCATAAATGTCATTTTTATACTATTGAAGTTGAACAACTTTGATTTTGTTAGCCTTTTCCTTTGTAAAAGGGTGACAACTTATTGTGTTTTTACCTGAAGCTTATACTTCAAATTTACGAGGTCAATCTTCTCGACTATAACTTGTTTTTGCATCTTGGGTGCCATCTTTGATCTTGAAATAGTTTAATAGATACTAGGGTTCCAATTGAACAGTAATTAGAATCTATAAACCTAGCTCGATAAATTTTATAAATACCTTGAATGATCTTTGTAGATGCTTAGAATGCTCAATTGAATGCTCGAAATTACTCTGTGATCCCATTTTTGTCAATGCTTCAAAGTGCTCACAAAAGTGTAAGGTAAGAATGAAATAATGAACCCTCTATTTATAGTTTTTCCTTTAGGTTAGGGCTTTCAACGACTATAATATGTATTTAATGCTTCTTACTTAACTTCATTTTACCATTAACCAAACTACACTTTGTTTCACCAAATGCAACAAGATAGCTCAAACACTTTACCAATCAATATATGTAATGATAACTTCACAACTTATATGCAATTGCATCTTATTATGCTGATATGGATATTTTCACTAAATCTAGGAACCGATTTAAGATAAACTTTAGGTTATCAGCTCCTATACATACATTTGACCGATTAAGTGAAGATAGGTGCACCCAATCCAGAGGATGTGGTGCCATCACTTGTTCCCAATTCTATTCCATCATCTTGTGAATTCCTTCTCCAAGTCTTATTCATCCGCTCTCTAATCTCATCATTGTTAACTTGAGTCTTTTCACTCATTTTTTCATTGGTTGAATCCTTATTTTAGTACCTGCAGTCATTGGACAAGTGGTAGACTCTGTGACAATGGAAACAATCCATTCTAACATTTCTCCATGATTTCTAGTTGTTCATTTTGTGCATCCTAGTTTGAAGCAATGTGACCAAAGCTTCCATATGTAGTACAAGTAATTCTTGTATTATAATCCCATATTATAGTAGGTCCTTGTTGATTGTTGTCAGCATTCTGTTAGTTAGGGACCCATTTCTCAGTTTTTCTTAGTGACATGCATTCTCTAGATTTATGACCATATCTCTTGCAGTTGTTACAATAACCTTAAAATCTTGGTTTCCTTAGATTTTTAATAAATCTTGATCTACATTCAAATGCCTTATGTCCAAACTTATTGCAATTGTAACAATAGCCTTTAAACTTAGGATTATTTGGTCGATTACATCTCTTGCTTCTACATACATTTGTTGTGTGTCCTAGTTTCCCACAATGATAACATGTAGGATTCTTTGACTTTGGTAGGGTAGCAACTTTATCTCAGTTGGTTTCTTGTTTGGAGGACTCACCCTTCTTAGTAGAGTTGTTTGCATTGTAACCAAGTCTAGTAGTGTCTCTCAGTTGTCTTTGATTTCTCATTTGTTCATCCATAATATTCAATGCTTCTTCACTTCTTTTCAGGACTTCATTGGCATCTCTTTCAGATTTCAAATCATTCTTTAGATGTTCATTCTCAAATTTAAGTTCTGCAATTTCTTCGAATTTCCTTGCAACATCCTGATTTGCAATAACAAGTTGGTCTGTCAATTTGTAGTGAGTTTGTATCAACCTTATTATTTCTCTATCTTTCTCATCCAGTCTTGTATTCATTTTTCTTCCCTTTTTCAAAAATTCTTTTATCATCCTTAGCTTTTCCCTTTTGTTCCATGATTTCACATATCCTCACCGACTGTGCTTCTTGTTCTCTTTTCAAAATTTTCACCTGATCAACTAGGTTATTGTTATTTTTAGATAGTTCTAATATGATAGCATAAGATTCATAAGACATGCTTCCCTTTGACTATTCTTCAAGTTCCTCCACTTGATCTTGAGTATCTTTCAACTGATGTTCAAATTCTTTCCTCTTGTTGATTGATTGTTTCAATTTCTTGCTCAATTATTCAACCTTCTTGTTAGCCATTTTAAGTTCCATTTCCATATTCTCAATCACTTTTTCATACTTGTAGCTTTCCATCTTTCCAGATCTTTCCTCTCAAGTGATTAAAATTCTTAATAATAGATCGTGCTTTGAAACCAATTGTTGGACTAGGTGTGGAAACGTAAGTACTAAGAGGGGAGGGGTGAATCAGTACTCTAAAATTTTTTTAAACTTATTTGAACTTTCATTTCTAATCATTTAATGATTCCTTATCATTTGCATACATCACATGAAATATATAAAACATGTAATAATCAACACATAACACAAATATTTGGTATCACAGAAATCCTTTTTAGAAGATAAAAAATGCGATGGGGATGACACCCACAACAATTCACTACTACAGAATAAATTTTTCTCAATTAGAGATACAATGTTTAGCTATTTATGAAAGCTTACCCTATTAAGAGTATTAACTTGGTTAATAGTCTTCAAACTACTAAGTCTACCTTGTAAAGGGATTTTATAATTCTAATCTAAGAACTGCACCTAGTTAAAGGATTTAAAAATAAGATCTTCTAGGATATTCTTGGTTAATAGACTTTACAAATTTTATTAATCTTTAATTAGTAACACCAAATACGTCTATCAAAATTGTATCTAACATATGCTATTTAGACTCTATGTGCTCAATAACTCATTACCTCATACTATGTACCTTTCACACTAACAATTCATTACTCAATAGATATTAATCTTTATCTGTTCTTTAGTGATTTGTTACTCAGTGGATCCTCTTCTCATCACCTTCTCAGTAATCTACTTCATACATGTAATATCCACTTACATTCATATCACCATTCATGCATGCAAATGTATCTTCACACTCTGATCCACTTATATACAATTCTTGAAATGGTTCTAGAAGTTATAGATTCTTCTCCTCAAGAGGTACTAGCATTGGTTACTCTTCCAATGCATATTTCATCCTTAATTCTCATCAAAATATCTCACCTCATAATCATGTGTATGTTAGAAATTTGGCTGAGTTGGTTACATAGATGTTGTCATTATGGCAACATATGATCTACATGAAGATCACACAGGTCAGAGAGCTAGTATGTCAGAGCGCAATGCAAATTGTCTAAGTATGAGACAATGTGTTTTTGCTAGTGAACCTGAAGATAGTTTTGATTTACAATGTTGATTGGAGTAAGTTCAGTGCTTGCACACTTGAAAATAGACTCTATGGTGACTATTGAAGACTCACCTCAGAGTGCAAGTTAGTATGACATGTATGGAAGAAGTTATGACAATTTTACTAAAGACAGTGTTAAGCCGACATGACAGAATATGAAGACAGAATTGATAGAGTTAAGGGATTATTTTGTTTATCAAAATAATGACTTAACAATATAAAGGGATGACATCCTAGATGTTAACCCTTGGATAAAGATATTTTGTAATATGATAGTCGACTAGAAAGTTATTAATCTTAATAACTTGTATAAAGATATATAAAAATGTAATGTAAAAAAGAAATAATGAAGTAATTAATATGCGAATGTAATAGTGAAAGTGAAGAGAAGCAAAGAGATATTGATGCAAGAAGTATAAGGCTATGTACCTTGACCTATTTTTTTAATCAGTGAATATTGTATATTACTTGTTTGGGCAGTGGGCTCATCTGGTAATCACATGCTGTACTGCCAACTCCTAGTAGGGTTGAGGCTTCTAATAGAGCCTATAGTCCCTTAATCAGGACTGAGACACTATATGCATGTAATAGAATCCTAACAGGGTCAACATCCTTAACATGATACTGTTGATTAGTGGATCTTTGTGGGTACCATCCCCACTGGGGTTTTCCCTTGGCCAAGGTTTCCTCGAGAACAAATAATGTGTTATGAGTTCTTTAGTTTTATTGCTATGCATGTTGTTTAGCTTTCTATGTTATGCATGTGTTAAGATAATCTATTATATCCATAATTGGGAAAAAGTAAAATTTTGTAGAATACTGATTCACCCCCCCTCTCAGTATTCCCTATTTCTAACAATTGGCATCAGACCTTAGTTACTCAGAAAAGAATCATTCAAGGAAAGCCTAGCAGCTTGAGTAAGATCTCTATGGATATGGATCAACTACAGAAGAATCTTGAAGAAGCTCTTGAACAAATTGATATGCTTACTAAAGAAAGAGATACTCTGAAAGGAAAATATGATGATGAAAATAACCTCATTGAGAAACTAAAAAACAAGTTGGAAGATCTAAAATCTGAAAAGGAATCTGAAATTCACATTGGAGATTGTGATGACAACTTAGAAAAAGAAAATGAGATCCTTAAACATGAACTGAAGATAGAAAATATGAAGCTAAGTCCAAAAGATGGAAATGGAAAGAATGAAGCAAATCTGAAATCTGAGAATGAAAATCTTAAGCTTGAAAATGAAGGGCTAAAATCTAAACTTGGCAAAGTAACATCTAAACTTGAGAAAGTCAATTTGTAGTATGGTGAACTTGAGGAATACAATACAATTGTGAAAGGAGAACTGACTCAATCTAAGCAGCAACTTGAAAGACTATATTCAACTAGTGAGAAGATTGATGAACAAATATCTTATCAAAAACCATTCTATGATAAGACTGGTCTTGGAATCAACACTTTTAAAGCAAATGAAGAAAGCAAGGAACCAAATTTGAAAATATCTGAAAGCATAGATGAGAAGAAGTTTGATGAGATTAACAAATCTGAAGATACACCTAAGGAAGAAGAACCACCTAAGGAAGAAGAACCACCTAAGAAAGAGGAATCATCTAAAGGTATGCAAAGATAATTCAAAGGTAGATGTTTTGCTTGTAATATTGTTTGTCATATGAAGAGAGATTGCATAGGTAAGCAATTTAAACCTCTTAATGGTTATTGTTATAATTGTCATGGTTTTGGACATAGAGCTATTGAATGTGGAAAACCTAAATTTTTTGAGAATAAAAATAGTAGTAGAATGTTTAGAAATACTAACCATGCAGATAAAAAACCTACTGAGGATATGAACAGAAGAAATGGAGTAGTCTGTTATAGATGCAACAAGGTTGGACACATTGCTAGAAATTGGAAATCACAGATCAATCAGCCTGGACCAAGATATGGAAACAATGGAATACTTTGTTAGACATGTAACAAGATTGGACACACAGCAAGGTTTTGCAAAATGAACAATAGAGTTTTTCATACCAATCCTAACCCTAGAAGTCATGTAAGAAGAAATGAAGATGCAAGCAACAGTTAGAAAGGATGCTGTAGTAACTCAGATGAAGTGAAGTTTGTTAAAAGCACAGATCAAGGAGACATATTTAGCACTGAAGGTAGTCAGAAAGGTGAAGTATTAAATAGTAAGAATGAATCTTTACCTGACCCATCTCAAAGTACTTAATTGATGAAAATTATAGTAGAATAGGAACTTAGATTAGTGTAGAATTTGATATATGATTAATTGAGTCTTGCAAAGTTAATGAAAGGTATTATATGATGTTATAATACTATGGTTAAGAGCACAAAGAAAAATATTATGTTTTACAAGATCGCAAGAAGTTTTAAGTTTTGCAGGTTAACAGAATCAACTTTTTGGAAAGAAGCGGCAAAAGAATTGAATGTGATGTCAGATCTAAGTGAGATTGAAATGATAAAAGGTCATGGACAGTGTTATTTGATCATCAAAGCTAATACAAGTGTTAAGGAGATTGAAGAGCAGTGATTGGAAGCATTTCGGAAGGATTTGGTGAAGAATTTTTGAGCTGAATCTATGCAAGCCCTAAATCGCAAAATCGAGGTATTTTACTTGGCATATATTTAAATTAGTTAAGGAATTAGAGGAAATCATGGATATCTATTTGATTCACAATTTTAGAGATAAGAATAGACCTAAAATGAAAAGGGAACTAGTAGAACCCTTGGAAGATGATCCTAGGTTAGCTTTATCATCCGTACCAGACAGAGTTTTATATCTAGAGAATGTTAGAAGTTATCTGGGATGTAAACTAGAGACTATCAGTGATAGTGATTTCACTAAGGAATATCAAAAGATCTCTAATCAGGACATGTCATTGAAAGTAGGGTTTGAGAATTTGAAAGATAATGAGATCGTTAAGTATGCTTTACAATATGAATTTGACAATGAAGAATGTACCAAGATAATCCTAAGTAGAATTCACAATGGAAAGTTTTGGTTAGATGACAGAGTGATAGATATCACAATTGACTTAATTCATGAGGTAATTGGACTATATAAAACTAGAGCCATTCCTTTGAATGAGAAAAGGATGATGAAAATAGTCATAGAAAACACAAATTCATCCTACAATGGTAGAGGAATTGTAATTAGCAAGATACAACAAGATGATGTCAGATACTTGTGTAAGATCCTAACAACTAAGTTTTGTGCTAACTCGAGAGAGGATGACATGGAAGCTAGAATGATACATGTGGCTTATTTGATGTGTGTTGATAAAGTAAAAGTTGACATGTGTGAGATTTTGAGAATTCAGTTGTTTGAGAATTTGGGAAAGATAAAGAAGACTAAGTATTCACAATTTAGATTCTCATCTTTAATCACTTATATGTTCTTTCATTTATTGAGAAGATTTCCGTTCACCATTCGAAATGACTGGAATGATGGCCAAACTACAATGGAAAGGATTAACGAAGTGTATAGGAGGCATGTTATTGATAAAGTGAATGAAACTGTAGTGTTGGTAATTAAATCATTTCAGAATTTGATGTCTAGCAGATCAAGGATCCCACCGTCTCTTGTGGAGAAGTATAAAAATGAGATATGTTTCATGGTTGATACTGACTTTACTTACATTGAAGTAGTAGAACCTAGAACAAATCTCATAGACCCTCTTGGCTATGAGTTATATGAGATTGAGATAGAAGAATATGTGAGTAGATTACTTAAGTGCAAGTTGGATATTCACTGTAACAGGTTTGGAACCTTTGAGGATAACTTCAACTCCACAAAGACCATCCTTGAAGAGAAGCAGTCAAAGAAAAGAGTTGAGAGTACAATCAAGAAAATTCTAAAAGATACAGGGATGACTGAACATGAGTTCTTGGTAGTCAAGCAAACAACAAAACCAGTTAGAGAAATTAGACAAAAAGAAGTTTTGTCTGTTCCACCTCTATCATTAATTGCAGTACAGCAAGGGGAGACACAAATTAAGGTAAAAGTGGAAGAAACAGAGAAGGATCAAGAAACAAGAATATCCACTCGATCAACCTCCTCCACACCTAGCAAAAGAATAAAGAGATTTCTACCAGACCAGGTAAGAGGTAGAAGACATTGGTGCCACTAGTTCAAAGGAAAATTGCAGAAATCAAAGATGATGAAAGAACTCCTGTTAAGAAGAAAACTTGGAAACCTAGAGTTGAAAAGGTTAATGAATAGATTATTCAAGACGGAGACTTTACAAAGATGAACAAAGATTATGATCTCTATGATTATGCAGAAAGAATGAATCTAGAAAATGCAGTGGTAAAGTATATGATTTTATCTGATAAGAAATTTGATACAATTCAAGGTAAGATACCTGATGACTTGTACAAGAAACTTGTAAATAGAAAGAAGAGAGCATTAGAAGAAGACATAACTATTAGAGAAAAGCTTGTAAGAAAAATTTGTGTTGTGAGAGATGAAGAAAACCTCAATTAGATTATGAAGGATCTAAGCACCCATCTGAGAACCAAGAAGAGAACTATTCAGATTATGGGAGGTAGATATGAAGAAATTAACACAGAAATAGAGTAAGCAATCATTAAGGTTATGACAGAGAATGCTGGAGAATCATCAGTTGTAGTAGAATCTAAAGATCAAGCAGAAGAAGTAGAACAAGAGGACATTCCCTCTCCACCAGCCATAAATATTGAGGATGAAGCCATGAATGTTGAAGGAATTAAGATCACCTTGGATAGTGATGATAACTTATTCAAGAATCTTGAAAACATTGTTGACAATTCAACTTTTGAAGAGCAGGATAGTGCCAAAGGAGAAGAGAAGATAGAAACCAAAATTGTAGAACCTAAAGTGACAGAGAAACAAGTACCTATTCCAACTCAAGAAGAAATCAGTTTTACACCTGAGACTGGCAAGAAAACTCAGATTGGTTCTATGATTGAGAATTTGGGAAAGGAAGTAGATGATGATGATTAGATGGAATTTATCACATCTTTGAACAAGATCATTGGAAAGAACAAGAAAGTAAAGAGTCTTGAAGGATGCCTAAAGGAGCTTACTGAGAAGTTACAAGGCATTATATCTACACAAATTATAGAAGATGACCCTTTGGAAAGAGCAAAGAATGTAATGAATACTTTTGATGATGAGTTTACAAATCTATCTGATATAGCAAAGATGAAAGCTCAAGCAGCTTATGAGGCCAAAACACTTTTGGACATTAGTCAGAATATCAAGAATGATGTCAATAACCTTGATATCTATATAAAGGACTTGAGAAAGAATTTAGAAAGAGGTAAATCCTTGTACATTAAATGTACAAAATCAAAGAACTTGGTAGCAGAGGAAGTTCAGAAGATGAAGATGAAGGAAGCAAAAATTTAGAATGAGATAAACCTTCTTTTGAGCCCCAATGTGAAGATATTTGATATTGAGAAGAAAATTTGCAAGATTTATGATGAAATAAGAGTTTTGTAAGATGACAAGGACAAGAAGTTGAAGAGATTCACTCTTTTAAGAGAGCACATTTCTATAAACTTGAGCACTATTGAAGGGAAACTAGAAGAATGTCTTTCAGGCAAGACATCTTTTCAGAAGTTTAGTTATGAAAATCTCCAAGCATGTGAGATTGCATCTTATGGATTGTGCGCACTACTCAGTATGGCAGATTCAATTAAGAAATCATGGGAGAAAGAGTTAGAGGGTATGAAGATCAATTTTGCAGATTGTGTTGCAAGCCTACTGGCTTCGCAATATTGAATCAAGGTATAACTTTTTGTGAACACAATTTTGTAACCCTCCTTACCTTTTTTTGTCATTGTTGTCAAAGGGGGAGAGATATATAGCAGAAAATTGATAAGGATACATACTCTTAGTGGGAGTATAGTATATAGAGAGGATTTGTGAAGTCATAAGGACAATATATATATATTTTGTATTATGGCCAGAATTTTGAATTTTTGGAGTCTAAGACTTAGCTAATTTTCTCATATGTCGCCACCAATGACAAAGGGGGAGATTGTTGGAAATTTGGATGAGTTGGTTACATAGATTTTTTCATTATGGAAACATATGATCTATATGAAGATTGCATAGGTCAGAGAGCTAGTATGTCAGAGCACAATGCAAATTGTCTAAGTATGAGACAATGTGTTTTTGCCAGTGAACCTGAAGATAGCTTTGAATTGTGATGTTGATTGGAGTAAGTTCAGTTCTTGTGCACTTGAACATAGAATATATGGTGACTATTGAAGACTCACCTTAGAGAACAAGTTAGTATGGCATGTACGAAAGAAGTTATGATAGTTTTACTAAAGACAGTGTTAAGCCGACATGACAGAATATGAAGACAAAATTGATAAAGAGTTAAGGGATTATTTTGTTTATCAAAATAATGACTTAACAATATAAAGGGATGAAATCCTAGATGTTAACCCTTGGATAAAGATATTTTGTAATATGATAGCTGACTGGAAAGTTATTAATCTTAATAACTTGTATAAAGATATGTAAAAATGTAATGTAAAATAGAAGTAATGAACATGGGAATGTAATAGCGAAAGTGAAGAGAAAGAAAGAGATATTGATGCAAGTAGTATAAGGTTATGTACCTTGACCTATTTTTTTAATCAGTGAATATTTTATATTACTTGTTTGGGCAGTGGGCTCATCTGGTAATCACATTTTGTACTGCCAACTCCTAACAGGGTTGAGGCTTCTAACAAGGCCTATAGTCCCTTAATCAGGATTGAGACACTATACGCATGTAATAGACTCCTAATAGGGTCAACATCCTTAACAAGATACTTTTGATTAGTGGATCTTTGTGGGTACCATCCCCATCGCAGTTTTCCCTTGGCCAGGGTTTCCTCGAGAACAAATAATGTGTTATGAGTTCTTTTGTTTTATTGCTATGCATGTTGTTTAGCTTTCTATGTTATGCATGTGTTAAGATAATCTGTTATATCCATAATTGGGCAAAAGTAAAATTTTGTAGAATACTGATTCACCCCCCCCTCTTAGTATTTCCTATTTCTAACAGTGTAATCATAATGTTGTAATCTCCAATGTTCTATCATATGATCTTCTCGAGATTAGTAAACCATTTTCTGTTTGGTGTCTAGATTCAATGTACTTATAAATTCTTCTAGTGTTGGCCCTTTATGCTCTGTAACAAATTTTCCTTAACTCGGTAATTGTCTTCTCTTCTTGGTTCAGTTCTTGGTACAATTTGGTTCTCGATGCTCGATTTTGCCTCACTCAGTGCCTATGCATGCTTCTTCTTTACTGAAGTTCCTTGTATTCTTATTTCCTTTACCAAATGAATTTATGTAATTTATCAAATTATCTTTTCTTCATTACCAAATGAATTTGACAAATAATATAACTTCCTCATAACTAATGACAACAAAATTACTCTTAGGAGTATCATCAATGTCAGGTGTTTTGCATGCAAAAAATTCAGTCAAAGGGAAAGAGAATGTAGAAGCAATACATCTTCTACATTATTTTTTTGGCTATTATTTCATATGATAGAAATATGAGCACAAATATAATGAATACAAATCTAAAAATAGACCTAATACAAGACCTCAAGCAAAGATAAGCCTACATGTTTCAAATGAAAAAACTTTGGTCACCTATCAAGGGACTACAAGTTGAGGACTAATTAGACTAATCAGAGGTATGTGAATAGGAATGTTACTTGTTACAAATGCAATAATATTGGTCATATAGATAGAAATTATATATATAATAATGATAGAATGTGAGTGAATGGTTTAGTTGGAAAGAATAGTGCAATAAATGATAATATGAGTAGAAATAAAACATACTTTAATTGCAAGAAGATAGGACATATTGCTTGGTATTGTAGATCTAACAATGCATGAGAGAAAAATAAGGGAACTAATGAAAAAGGAAAGCAGAGCATGCTTGTTGATCAAAGCCAAAAGGTAATGAATAATACATGGGCTAAGAAAGAGAAAATTGATGTTATTGGATAGGTCACACCGTCTCATAGTCTAGACACCCCATCATCAAAAAATTAGGTCATAGGACCTAAGGGGAGTTTTCATCAGAAAATATTTTTTCACCCCTCAAATCAAAGTAGTAAAGAATGTGATAGAAGCCTTAGTTGGAGATTAGTTCGAGGAGGATATGTTTGAAACTATAGATATTTTCATGATCATTTATGTGATCACAATAAAATTTATAGCTTACTAGTTATATCATCTTTTTGGAAGCTAGGGTATGAACAACATTAAATGAGGAAATCTAATTCAATTTAAAGGATAGAGATTCATTTTGTGACTTTGTTTGACACTTTTCTATCTTGAGAACAAGTCTTAACGTGAGAAAAAGAAGATCAAATAGTTTATCAAGTAATCGATCAAAATCTCCTGAGAAAACTCTAGAATGGTGATAAAAGGTATTTATCCTAGAAAAACATATTGAATTTATTAGAGTAAAATTGATACACCTTAGATTATTGATGCAGTAGAGAAACCAAGGTATGAATTCAAGAAACATGCATTTAAATCTATGGAAGATGATCCTAAAGGCACATTTTCTCATGCACTTTACAAAGTTTTACATGTTGAAGATATTTGTGTATATATATTCATTGTAAGTTTGAAGAATTAGGTGATTATGAGTGATGAACTACAACTGATTTAGCACTTGATTGAAGAAAATGTTATTTAAGATCACCGAGTAGATTGATTAGATATGTAATATGATTAAATTAGTATTATGTTTTCATTGATGTCAACTAGTTTGACAACACTTATCTTGTAAGTTACTATACCGAGACATCTGTAGTGAAGGAGTGAAAGAGATGAAGAATAGAAATATCTACATGAGGAAGATGGATATGACAGATGAGGGTAAGGAATACATTGAGTAACTTGTTGATGAGTCTATGACTTCATGTTATCGACTTGATTATGTTTCATTCATCTATGATAAGGAAAAGAGCTAAAAGACACAAAGTAGTGTTGTCAGTTGATGAAGCATTTCAGTATACACTGACGGAGTGTAGTGTATATCGAGCATAGTGTTAACCGAGCTTGTGTTCACCAACACATTTATTTGTTAATCAAGAAGAATAGAATGAACTAAATGATTAGTTTAGCCAATAAGATTGATGAGCTGGTAAGTGTATGAATTTGAGGTAGCAGATAAAGTTTGTTACACAGATCGACAACTGACAAAATTTAGGAAAGATCTAAAGGATGAGAATCAAACGTGTTATTGACACAAGTGCTGAGGTATGTTTAAGAGGCAAAATCAATGACAATGATTAAGTGGCAAAATCGGATGGAGCAGAAGAAAATGGTTTATATGTCTATATAAGAGACTAGAGATTTCACATTGAGTGTGATGCCAAAAGAGAAGGAAACTATAGAATCATCGCATAAACAAGTTTTCATGCATTCTGATCATACTGGTTAAGGAGAACCCTACTGTAGAGCATTATTGAGTGACAGAGAGTGATTATCGATGGACAGTAAGTTGAACAATATTTGAAACAGAATTGATTTATTGATTAGAAATGTTTGTATGATTTGAACATTGATCTGTAATTTACAATTGAAGTTGTATTAAGTCAGATCACCTACTATTACATATTTAACCATTGTACATAGTCAAATCTCTTAACTGAGTGGACTAAGAAGGTCTTATTATGTATCATTCATAGAATGAGCATTGTTATCCTATCAAGCCCAAAGTGACTGCTGGTTGGATGATAATGGTTGGTCTTAAATCCTCTAACAAGGTCACACCTAACAGTGTGTTTGTAACCTTTAACAGGGTTGGGTCTTCACCGACCTCACTTTAGAAAATTGAATATTTTTGGGTTGCTAGTCCTAGGTGGTTTTTCCCTTCATAGGGTTTCCATGTTAAATCTCTTGTGTTATGTGTTGATTGTGATGTTTGTTTTGATGTCATACTTACATGTTGCATATTTGATTTGATCGATAACTACTATAAGTTTTAGACTGGTAATCGGTAAAAGAATAGATAGTGAAAGTATTTTAAGTTACCGAGCAGCAAAAATTGAAGTATTTGTTTTTGGATTATACATTTTGAATTGGGACATCGATTAACTAATTCACCCCCCTCTCAGTTATTCTAAAAATTGGTATCAGAGTGTTGGTTGCTTTGAACAGTGTTTTAAGGAATTCAGTAAAAAGATCTCAAAATGTATAAGAGGGAAGTGCCAAAGCTGAACAAAGAGAACTTCGCAGTATGGAAGAGCTAGATGAAGTTGCACATATCTAGAATTGGGAATTCTTCACTAGAATTGATGGAGCATGGTTACATAGAACTGACACTAGGTCCCCTGACACTTGATCAACTGAAAGATAGGCATGAACATAATGTTACTATGATGGAACTTGCTGCTCCCTGCACCGATGCTGAATTTGAAGATATCAAAAGTTTGACTATTGCTAAAGCCATGTGGGATAAAATTTCTCAAGTTTACAGTGGAGATGTGCATGTTAAAAGAGCCAGAGCAAAGAGCCTAAGGGGCAGATTCAACGATATGAAGATGAAAGAAGGTGAGAATATTGTGCAATATACAAATAGACTGAAAGAGGTAGTACATGCTATTAGAGCATCTGATGGAGTCATTAGTGAAGAAACAATTGTAAGTAAAGTACTCAAAATCTTATTACCAATTTACTCAATCAGAATATCTGCTATTCATGAGACAAGGTCTGCATCTGCTAATGTACTTACACTTGGAAATCTGATTGGTAAACTTACAACCTTTGAGTTAAAAAATTTTGATAACAATGTTGTACCATCTATGGAATCTGATTTCATGTCTTCTCTGAAGATTAGTAAGTCTAGCAAGAGTAATAAAAATGATAGTGACAATAATACCGATGATGAGCTTGATGAACTTGAAGATCTTATGGCCAGAAGATTACCCATAGGTAAAGGAAGGTATAGAGGTAAGCTACCTTTGTCATGCTTTAATTGTAAAGAGGTTGGCCACATCACTGCTAGATGTCCACATAAGAAAGATGATGATAGAACCAAAGACTAATCTAAAGGAAGCTATGGGAGAAGAGTCAATAGAGGCTACTGACACAATAGAGATAACCAAGACAACAATGACAAAGGGAAAAAGGTATGTTTCGTAGCTAAAGATAATGAATCTGAATCTAATTCTGATGATGATGTAGAAGTTGTATTTGTTGCTATGAAAGATGACTCGGAGGAAGAAGAAGAAAATCATGAAGAAACAACACTTATCTCTAAAGTTAACAAAAATAATACATGGATCATAGACAGTGGCTATACACATCACATGATTGGTGATGAGGAGAAGTTTGATGTACTTGAAGAATACAATGGAGGTTTAGTTAAGATGGATAATGACACACCCTGTATGGTAAGAGGTAAAGGAACCTTAATAATAAATGATATGATAAAATGTGATAATGCTTATTGGGTAGATGGATTGAAATATAACTTGTTAAGTGTGGCACAACTGAATAATTCAGGTCATTGAGTTGCTTTTGAGAGCAAGAAAGTGAAAATCTTTGATGATGGAGGAAGACTAGTTGGAACTGGAGCACAATCAAGAGGTAATCTATTTTATCTTGATACTGATGAGTCTTCTTGCTTGATGATGAAAAATGAAGATGCTTGGTTGTGGCATAAAAGGTTATGCCATGTGAACTTTTATAACATGATTAAGATCAGTAAAAGGAAAAGAGTTAGAGGGCTGCCTAACTTGTCAAAACCGGATCATGTTAAGTGTCATGAATGCCGAAAAGGTAAGATGACTAAATCTAGTTTCAAAAGTAAGGATTACTCAACAAAGAAGATACTTGAGTTGGTTCATATTGACCTATGTGGTCCTATGAGAACTCAGAGTTATTATGGTGATAGTTACTTTATTCTTTTTGTTGATGACTATACTAGATTGATGACTATTATGTTCTTAAAAGAAAAATCTGAAGCATTTAAGATGTTTAAGTGGTATAAGGCTAAGGTAGAAAAAGAGACTAGAAAGGAATTGAAATGCTTAAGATCTGATAGAGGAGGTGAATTTATCTCTGATGAATTTACTAACTTTTGTAATGAGCATGGTATTAAAAGACATGTCTCAGCACTGAGGACACTGTTGGGTATATTTTAAGTTTTTCTAAGGTATTTACTTTTGGTCCTATTTTCAATGTCCTGGCTTAGAAAATGTTTGGTTTAGGGTTTTTGAATTCCTAGAATTTTGTTGTAATTATGTTGTAAAACCCTTGCCTTTGATATTTTTCTTAGAAATGATTAAATCCCTATTTAGCCTTGAGTGAGCTCTAGTCTTTATATTTGCTCATTACTTTTCTGGTCACATAAGTTTTCCTTTCTGCACGTGGTCATTTTTCCTAGTCTTCACTGAGTCACACAATGTATTTCCTTATCCTTAAGTCTTTCAGTGAATTAGTGACTGTGGCGAGTCCTTCGGTTAAGCTTTCTTTAGTCGCTGAGTCTCCCAGTTCATTTCACAGCTAAGTTTTCATCTAGCAACTCGGCGACTGTGTAATCTCCTTTTCACTTGATATCTGGTGGTTTCTCAAAATCATTTGGTGACTTAGCAAGGAAGTTATCTCTTGTTCTCTAGATCAGGTGGCTAAGTTCATGATTTTCTAGCAATCTAGCAAATGCCATTGATTGTCTCTTCATCCAGCGGTCATGTTTTAATCTCGCAAAGACTGGGTCCTATGTCAAATTTTCTGGTGATCTAGCGACTGAGTCTTGTTCTCATGATCTCTTAGTTTGGAGGCTTTGAAAAAGAAATTTGGTGAAGGTTAGAAGTTTGGCCTTTTCACTTAATCTCAAGAAAAGATGGCGGTGCCCTAAGTTATTTAGTGATTAAGTGAGTGCAGTGTTCGCGGGATCTCAGAATTAGTTAGTGAAGCTCCAAAGTATTCAATGACTTGGCGAGCAAAGAAAAGTTAAGTGTGTTTTCAATGGTCACTGATTCTCATGATAAAAGGAGATGGTTAAAGTTTTTTAGGTGATTCAGTGATAGCCACTGATTGTGTTCAAGATCAATGGTCAACGCGTGATCTCAAGAAGTAACCTGTGGTGTGAAAAATACTTAGCGAATTGGAGATTGATGTTATTCGCTCATTCTCAAAGTCTGACTATGGTTAAGAATTTCTTTTTGAGAATGAAAGATAACCTTGTTTGCTAAATCATGAGGAGAAGCTAGAGTTAAGCTTGGCTTTCTGAGAGTAAGAGATCCTTTTGTTTGCTGGTTCTCTAGATAAATGTTGAGTTAAGAAAATGATTCTGAGAATTGGAAAAGTCTTTGGTCGCTGAATCTCTAAGTTGGGTGGGGCTTAGTGTGAATTTTAAATGATTTCCCTTGGACCATTGATCATCTCTAGGATCAACGATGGTTGTGAAATCTTGATGTAAAGCCTTGAGTTAAGAAATCATTCTGAGATTCCGCAAATGGCTTGGTCGCTAGATCTCCAAACTTAATCATGGGTTAGCATTTCTTTTGGAGATCATGAGTTTCCTTTGTTCATTGGATCTCCAAACCATGTCTAGTTAAGTTCTCATGCCATCAGTTTCTTTTTGAGCCGTTGCAACATGGAAAAGGGTACTATGTCAAGCTGGAAAAAGTAGAAAGCCATCCAATCAGGTTTTAACGATAAATCCTGTCATTAATTAAGGGGTTTTAATGCAAAAAGCCATGATTGCCGCTCTCGTACCCTATTTTTTGATTTTTTAAATCATCCTATTCACTTCTACACCATGACTAGCAGTGATTTGAAGGTTGGTAGTGTGCAGAATTGAATGCAAAAGTGACTTAGGTTGGATTTGTTACAATTTGGCAATCATACGCACGCAATTTTTGAAGTATATAGTTAGGACCTCATTGCTTTCCATGCTTGAAGTTATTTTGAAGTTGATTGATAATTGTTGGTGCTAAAGTTGTAGGAGTGAAGTTGTAGAGCTGTGGTATTTTATTTCTCAATAGAACGAGTCATCCAAAAGCAAGTGTTGTGTCTTCCAGTGGAGGTGTCAAGGAGTAGAGTGGAGAAGATGAAGGGAAGCCAAATTATTCTGATGAGTTTATCAAGCTACTATCGGGTTCAAACTAGAACAAGAAGGCCATTGACATAGCCTTTAAAGACCTTATGGACAAGTGAAAAGATCCTATCACACCTTCAGGATTAGGTTTCACCATCTTCTCATATTTTTACAATAATAGGCATAAAGCAATTCCAGTTTGTAATGCTTGCACTCTAGGGATGGCCAAGTTGATTGTGCCTGATATTTTCCTTGATGTTGACCAGATTATTGTGTTAGCAAGGCTTTATGACCCCATTTCAAAAACTATTAGGTGAGAAGACCAGTTTTTTTTCCTTACCTTAGATAGGGGATCCTTCATGAGGGATTTTGAATTTTATGCTTCTTCTTCTGCTGAGATTGACCTAAAAAAAGAGAGAGAGAAGTATGCTAGTAATCTTGGGTCTGTTAAAAGTCAAATTGTTAGGCACATGCCCAAGCATGGTAATTACATTGCCCGTCTACCTACAAGTATGAATGCTCCTTATCTATTTTCATCCTTGTGTAATTACATGAAATTCCTGTGTCATGGGTTGTGTAGGGTTTTAGGAATTGATGGGGATGAGGAAAAGATGCCTGTCGACCTGTTAATGATAATTTTAGATATTCAGAACTCCCTCTCAAACACCGACTATGATGTAATCCAGTATGTGATCGATAGGATTCATGAGGGTTTGATATCTATCAAAGAAAATAAAAGACCTATCAAGTTTTTGCATTATTCCCTTCTCATGCACCTGATCTTAGTCCACCATGTTAATTCCCTAGATGCTAGGATATTAAAATTGAGAAAAACTTTTAATAACCAACCAAACCCATTGCAGTATTGGTTGAGGGCTTGGAATTACACTTCTAATGAGTGTAATTTTTCCATCTTTTAGAATTACTTTGTTTATCCGATTCTTGGGATGTTGGGTACAAATGTTGTAAGATTATCACCTAACATTTTGAGATTGCTAAGGCCATTGTAGTTTGAGGATAAGTGGATAGGAAATCAAAATTGGGGTGATTTATACCTTGGGGATAGTCACACAATTATTAGGGTTTATGGTTTCCCTCAACCCCTACATTTGTTACCCAGATATGTGCCTCCTAGAGTTGCCATGATGGAGTTTATATGGAAATTGATGTGGACTGATAGAGAGAACCTCACACCTCATAAAAAGGGGACTTTTACACCAAGGTAGTTCAGAATGGCCAGTTTCTTAATTGGCAAGAGGGCTTTGGATAAGGTCAGCATTTGGTTAAATCATTTCAAGATGTGTTTAGCCACTTGCAGGTATGTGGACTCTGAGGGTTTCATCAGGATAGCTAGGATGAATTTGATTCCAAACATTGGGTCAATTAAGGAGCATGAGGGACTAGATGAAGAAGATTTGATAAGAAAAATCTTATATTCTGATGAAGCCAAGCAGAGATGGAACAAATATTTTGAGTTGCTTAATATTTAGAAAAGGATAAAGTTAGCTTGTATTTCTTTTGGTGGTTATTTCCCTAAGCTCCCATTTCTACAAAGAATGGAGAAGATGATAGAAATGTATAGTACTCTATCTAATCAGTTAGAAGATCAGATTGAAGAAAAGTTGGAGGTCCCTAGGGATTATTCACCCTCTGAACCTGAGTACACTAATGAGTCTTAGGACGGTAGTAGTCCACCTCAAGGAGAGGATGTACCAGTGATTGATTTGAATCAAGGTCAATAGGAGGAAGGGGCTACTTTTGAGCCACCTTTGAAAAAATAGAAACTTGAGGTTAGTGAACCTTCAAAGAAGAGAAAACAAAAGAAGGTAATTGATATTGCTTCAACTCTTATGCCCAGTGTTAGGGCTTATCATCATCAGATAAGAAAGGTCATCAGGGATGGCAAGAAGATTGTAACAAAAGAAGAGGGGGATCTGTCCTTGTTGTTAGGAAAGGATGAGAGAGAGCTCTATCAGGAGGAATTTATTAATGATGAATAGTTCATTAAAAGTAATGAATTTAGAGATTTCCTCATTTGGAGGAAACATGAGGAGGTGAAGAAGTCTCTGCTTGAGGGTATGTAGCCAAGTGAAGAAAAAATGAGGGCCTTAACATCATATGACCCTAGTCTTGAAGGCATCACTATAGAAGAGGCTAGAAAAATGGTTAAGTCAAGTGGTATGCTTTTGACTCCTAGATGGGATTTGACATTCGCCTTCATCATAGATCAAATTAGGAAGTAGCCCAAGGGAGGCTTGTCATATGAGGTACAGATTGATGATGTGATCAGGGGAAGTGGCTATGACCCTAAGTCTCAAGCAGTTGCTTTATGGTCTCTAGCACCAAGAACTCAGAAGCCATCTTTGGTGAGCATAGAAGACAAGATGGAGGGAGATAGGATAGTGTGGACCATGAAAAATACTACTGATCTTGAGGTGTCAAAGGCAGTTGTACACTTTTCCCACCTTAATGAGGCTAAGACTATCTAGCTGTCAGAGAGATATGATAGATTCTTTGAAAATTCGATGAAGGTAGCAAAGGATAGGGATCTGCAACTTATGATGGTTAAGAAATTGGAGGATGAGGTTGAGGATTTAAAGCTGAAGCTTGAAGAAGCCTCAAAGGTAGTTCCTTCCCCTTCTTTGCAAATTGAGGCCCCTCCTTGGACAGATACAAAAATTTCTGACAAGCCTGCTGAGGACTTAGAGAAAGTAAGGTTGGATGCATCCTTGGATACTATAACAAAGATTGTGCAGTATAGGCAAAGAAGAATAAAGGAGAAGATGGAAGTGGTCCATCAATCAGTTAGTCAATTGAACAAGGCTAATGATAAGGTGAATGAGTCACTAATAACTTTGGAGCCACTATATAGTGTATGGTCAGGAAGAAGCTTCTTTTTTGACAAATTGGATGCTTTGCAGAAAAGTAGGCCTAATATTCCTGAGATTGTAACATAAGTATTTGAGAAAATTGGTTTGGTAAGTGCTATAGCAAAGTTTTTTAAAGGAAAATCTAACCAAATAAAGGCCAAGTTGGCTATGTTTGATAAGGACTACAGTAAGTACTTGCCTTTAGTATATGGTGATAATGGAAATGTAGTCAGTATAGATGAGTGGAAGGCATTAATGGATCAGTTGGTAATTAAACAAGATGCTTTCCTTAATAGTGATAGTGCCCTAGACTTGAAAGGGTGTAATAGTATAATTAATAGTTTGTTTAAAGTTGAGGGTGACTGCATACGGTTTGTGGCAGAAGAAAAAGCTATAACTAATTCTATGTGGGACCAAAAGATCAAGTCACCATAGGAACTGTAGGCCTACAATTGGCCATCTGATGATGATGTGGTAGCATGGGACAAAATGACAAAGAGGAAAAAGAAGAAGCCAACTGTCCTTGTATTGGAAGAAGAAGAAGAATAGAGCACACATTGCACCTAATCCAGAATTTGAGGGAGAGCATGTTTCAAACATAGGATGATGTAAGTTATCCTGTAATGGTGGTCATCATTCATGTAACAAATCAAGGTAATTGCTCTGAAATATCTCCAGACAAAGGTGCCACCTGTGAAGATGTTAGTAGTTGTGAACTGCTTTCTATTACTATAATCACTGTCTTTTGGTTTGTATTTTTTGTCTTTAGTGCAAGTCATTTTCCTAGGCTTCCAAAGCTTGTTGCATCCTTTTGAGGATTCCAAGATGGCTATAGGTATATATAGCAATTTTTTTCTCTTTCTGAAAGGTGGTTGAACTTTTTGTAAAGAAAGACTGAATATAGAATCTAATTTCTTTGAAATTTTATTGAAATTGTAATGGATACAACTGAAAATTAATACAAATATATTGAAGTTTCGTTGCTATCTCTGGTTGTCTTCATGAATGGATGCTTTTAATTTCTTATGCATTAATTAGTAAGGCTTTTCTAATGTATTGTTCACAAGGTGAATATAGGGGTTGAGCTTGAGTTTCTCCCAAGGAGAGAGTAAATCTTCAAGGAGGTCTCTGGGATTTGAAAATCTATGCATGAATTTGATGGTAGGGTTGGGAATTGGAAGAGTAAATTTTTAGGCAATTTATTTGAATTTCAGTGTCTTTGTGTTAATAGGATTCTATAGATGTTTGGTTTCGATTCTAGCCCAATAAATAAGGCACTGGTTTAAGTTTGATTTACATTTGTTTACCATCATATTATCAAGAAATTATCTCCATTTACTTTTACTTGTATGTTTAGGAGCTGTATTGGCTATGTCAAGTACATAGATCAATTTTGTTATGCTTTGTAGAAGCATTTGAAAGGTAAACCCACCCGAGTTTTACACTCAAAGTGAAGAAGGCTCAAAGCCTTAGTACCTTAGCATTTAAATTGGCCGGATGAAGCTATTGGGAATACATGAGTCATAAGTTCAGTGAGTTTCTAAAATATTTCAACCATCTGCAAGTTTAAGTGCTAACAGACACCTCAGCAGAATGGGATTGTTGAAAGAAGGAACATATCAATAGTTGACTGTGCTAGGACATTGATGTTACAAAAGAATGTTACTCAGACATATTGGAGGGAAGCTGTCAGTACAACAGTTTATGTGCTTAACCGAGTGCAATTGAAGAAGGACACCAACAAGACACCCTATGAGTTGTGGTTTGGACACAAACCTACTGTAAGTTATTTCAAAAATTTTGGGAGAAAATGTTTTATTCTGAAAGATGAGAGAAATGGAAAATTCAACTCAAAAGGTGATGAAGGAATATTTCTAGGATATTCTAGTAAAAGGAAAGCATATAAATGTCTGAATAAAACTACTAATAAAATGATTGAGAGCACTAATGTCTCTATTGATGAGTTTTATGAAAAGAACATAGAGGAAAGTACAAAGGAACCAGAAGACTATGGTAGATTCACTCACATTGAAAAACTAGAGTATTTACCAAAGCCTCAGCCTATGATAACCGGTCAGTAGGAAAACAATACCGAACAACAGGAAAGAGAAATCGATGAGCAGAATGGCCATACCGAGCAAGCAAATGAACCTACATAGGATGAATAGGAAAGGAGAGATAGGATACTAACAAGTTTTGTTAGAAGACACCATCCTAAATCACAAATCATTGGAGACAAGCAAGCTGGCATGCAAACAAGGAGCAAAGAAAGTCAAGGTACATGTCTAGTTTGTGATTTTGAGCCGAAAATGTAAAAGTTGCATTAGAGAACGATGAATGGGTTAATGCAATGAAAGAAGAAATAGAGCACATAGAAAAGAAAAAAACCTAGACCTTAGTACCCTAACCTAAAGATAATAATGTTATCGGTACTAAGTGGATATTCAGGAACAAGCAGAATGAGAATGCAAAAGTGACAAGAAATAAAGCTAGATTGGTATGCAAAGGATATGCACATGAGGAAGGCATAGACTATGGTGAAACATTTGTTCCTATTGCTAGATTGGAAGGAGTCATAATGCTACTTTCATATGCTGCACATAAGAAATTCAAGGTATATCAAATGGATGGCAAGTCAGCATTTTTGAATGGAATACTTGAAGAAGAAGTCTACATAGAACAACGTAAAGGGTTTGTTGATCCCGAAAAGAAAGATATGGTATGTAGATTACATAAAGATTTATATGGTTTGAAGCAAGCACTGAGAGCCTGGAATGAAAGGCTGCATACTTATTTGTGAAGTATAGGATTTGTAAGAACAAGTGAGAACAACAATCTGTATATGAAAGGAGATACTGATGATACAATTCTTATTGCTGAAATTTTTGTGGATGATATCATATTTGGAGGTCAAGATCAAATATGTAAAGCCTTTGTTGATGATATGAGGAATGAATTTGAGATATCTATGTTCGGAGAGATTAAGCTCTTTCTTGGACTACAAGTGATCCAGCGGAGTGATGGGATATTCATCACACAGTCTAAATATATAAAAGAAGTATTGAAAACATTTGGCATGGAAGATGCTAAACCTGTGGGAACATCGATGTCTACTGGATGTAAATTGAATAAGGAAGATGAAAATATAGAAGTAAACCAGACTCTATACCGATCAATGATTGGTAAGCTAATGTATGTAGTTCACAGTAGACCAGATATAGCACATGCTATGGGAATAGTTGCTAGATTTTCTACTAATCCAAGAGAATCACACATGATTGCTACTAAAAGAATCTTAAGATACCTGAAGAAAATAGAAGACTATGGATTATGGTATCCTAAGGAAGGCAAGTTTGAACTCAGAGTCTATACTAATGCTGATTGGGCTAGAAATGTGGATGACAGAAAAAGCACCACTAGAGGAGCATTCTTCTTTGGTGAAAGATTTGTTACCTAGACAAGTAAGAAGTAGGCTTGCATTTCTCTATCTACAGCTGAAGTAGAGTATGTTGCTACTACTACAAGATATTCAAACATTGCATATATTAAACAAGTTCTGGAAGGTATGAATGAGATAATCACTGAGCCGGTGATTATATACTATGATAACACCAGTGCAATTAATATTTCAAAGAATCTGGTGATGCATTCTAAAACAAAGCATATATCAATAAAGTATCACTACTTGAGAGAACAAGTACAGGAGAAGCAAGTTAAGCTAGAGTTTGTTACATCAAAAGAACAACTTGCAGATATATTTACAAAATCTCTACCGAAAGATACATTTGAGTATTTGAGGACTAGACTTGGGGTCTGTCCCCCATCTATCGGTCACTAAGGTGATTCAAATGTTGCATCAGCTTAATCTTATCAGAAGATCATTCATGTTGATGCAACATAGTTCACACTTTGGATCATTTCTAAAGCTATGAAAGGTACTGGAACAAATTGGCATATCAGTATACAAAGATATAGAGTATGCACTAGACAACAGAGAGTTACTTGGCTACTAAAGAGCTGTTTGTTTATTTGTTAATTTGGCATTGTTGTCAAAGGTAGAGATAAACAATATGAAACAAAGGGAGAGATAACCTGAATATGCACTGATGAGAACTATCTAAGGGAGAGCATTGAAGATCAGTTACTGAGAATAGAAGAAGGAACCCAAGAGCTAAAAATATCATATTTGCAGATTGACAAAGCTACATTTATAACATTGTTGAGTAACATAGTGATTAAACATATTAATCTAAGGAGAGGTTGTACATAATTTGTTCACAAAGTTATAGAATACATGTTTGGTATATTTCATATTTCTTGACTTTCCATCAATGCCAAAGGGAGAGATTGATGAGCTACAACTGATTTAGAACCTAATTGAAGAAACGGTGATTTAAGATCATCAAGTAGATTGATTAGATATGTAATATGATTAAATCAGTATTATGTTGTCATTAATGTCAACTAGTTTGAAAACACTTATCTTGTAAGTTACTATACTAATACATCTGTAGTGAAGGAGTGAAAGAGATGAAGAATAGAAATATTTCCATGAGGAAGATGGATATGAAAGATGAGGGTAAGGAATACATTGAGAAACTTGTTGATGAGTCTATGACTTCATGTTATTGACTTGATTATGTTTCATTCATCTATGATGAGGAAAAGAGCTGAAAGACACAAAGTAGTGTTGTCAATTAATGAAGCATTTCAGTATACACTGACGGAGTGTAGTGTATACGAAGCACAGTGTTAACTGAGCTTGTGTTCACCAATGCATTTCTTTGTTAACCAAGAAGAACATAATGAACTAAATGATTAGTTTAGCTGATAAGATTGATGAGCTGGTAAGTGTATGAATTCAAGGTAACAAATAAAGTTTGTTACACAAATTGACGATTGACAAAATTCAGGAAAGATCTAAAGGATGAGAATCAAATGTGTTATTGGCACAAGTGTCAAGGTGTGTTTAAGAGGAAAAATCAATGATAATGATTAAGCAACAAAATCTAATGGAGCAAAAGAAAATAGTTTACATGTCTATATAAGAGACTAAAGATTTCACATTGAGTGTGATGTCGAAAGAGAAGGAAGTTGTAGAATCATCGCATGAACAAGTTTTCATGCATTCTGATCATATTGTTTAAGGAGAACCCTACTATAGAGCATTATTGAGTGACAAAGAGTGATTACCGAAGGATAGTAAGTTGAACAGTGTTTGAAACATAATTGATTTATTGATCAAAAAGATTTGTATGAGTTGAACATTGATCTGTAATTTGCAATTGAAGTTGTATTAAGTTAGATCACCTACTATTACATATTTAACCATTGTACATAGTCAAATCTCTTAACTGAGTGAACTAATAAATTCTTATTATGTATCATTCATAGAATGAGCATTGTTATCCTGTCAAGCCCAAAGTGCCTGCTGGTTGGACAATAATGGTTGGTCTTAAATCCTCTAACAAGGTCACACCTAACAGTGTGTTTGTAACCTTTAATAGGGTTGGGTCTTCACCGACCTCACTTCAGAAGAGTGAATGTTTTTGGGTTGCCAGTCCGTAGTGGTTTTTCCCTTCACAGGGTTTCCATGTTAAATCTCATGTGTTATGTGTTGATTGTGATGTTTATTTTGATGTCATACTTACATGTTTCATATTTGATTTGATTGGTAACTACTATAAGTTTTAGACTGGTAATCGTTAAAATCACAGATAGTGAAAGTATTTTAAGTTACCGAGAAGCAAAAATTGAAGTATTGGTTTTTGGATTATACATTTTGAATTGGGATAGTGATTAACTGATTCACCCCGCTCTCAATTATTCTAACAATGAGATCTATAAGAAATATTTATCACTATATATTGATGGAACTTTGAAAGATGAGTTCAATAAGTTTGATCAGATTAACCTAGCATAGTATAAATAATTTTATGTCTCTGATGAACTAGAGTGGATTAGGATTATGCTTAGCTAGATTCATGATCATTTCTTTTGGATTGGAGACAAGCCTATTAAGATTACCAAGGAGTTAATTCATGAAGTCATCAGTTTCAATGTTGTTGGTGAAGTACCTGCACTGAAATTAGCAAAGAAAAAAATTGTGGAGAAATTAACTATGTCTAAATGGGACATAAGGGATATAATAGTAAATGATATTAAACATCTTGATGTAAAATTTGTCTCAATGATTCTTGGTTACAAAGTTTATCATAACATCACAATGAACTCTATTTCTGCTACTATCATTCATAGTACATATAGGATGCTGAAGGAGGATTCTTAGATAGATGTTTGTGAGATCTTGAGAGAATATTTGATGGAGAATCTTGGTAAAATCAAGAAGGATAGAACTCAAATATTCAAATATTGATCTTTGATTAATCATATGTTCTTCTATCTAATGAACTATTTCCCTATAATATCAAATGTGATTTGGCAAAATGACATCCCTACAACATTACAAATTATCAAATACTATGGGATGCATAAGAAGGAAGACATTGATTAGTTAATCTTTGGATACTTCAAAATTTTATAGAAATAAATGTAGAAAAGAGAGAGAATCCCTAGAAGCCTAGTGAAGAAATATGTTTACACAATATGTTTTATGGTTGAGGTAGTTGAACCCGGTATCTTATTGATATATTTGATGGGTTATAAAGTAGATTTTATGGTTGTAGAAATCTTTTTTGAAGAAATATTGAGCAAACTGATAGACACAAATGTAGAAAGGTTCAATAAATATGTGGGGAATTATAAGAAAGTTAAGATTGAACTCAATCAATCAGTAAGAAGTAAAAAGATAAATAAAATGGTAAATAAAATTGCTGAGAAGGAAGGAATTGATAAAGAGGAGATGACAAAAATCAGGAGGAAGAAAGATGCACATGCTACACCAATTGATGTTGAGAAGGAGGCTACTCCTCATCCATATATATCTTTTCCATCTAGTTAGAGGGCTACCAGGAGTACAATTAAAGATTTTGTTACACCTCTTAAGAAGAATACAAATCCTACTTTGAAGGTTTCACAGATCAAATCTAAGAGATCATAGTTTGAACCTATGCTAAGGAGACCAAAGAAAAATGGTAAAAGACCTTAGAAGAGAGAAAAGGAAGATTCATATGATTCTTACATAGAATCAAATCAATTGAAGAAGAAAGTAAGAATAGAGGGAGTTATAGAAGCTAAAGTGGTCATTAACAAGCCCTTGAGTATTGGTAAGAATGAATATTCTATAGATAAGATTCTATCAAATATGATTAAGCATGATATTTTAGTGCAAGTTAAGAAGTATTATAATTCTTTCAATAATGAAGATCAAAGGAAGAGGATATAATATGGAATTATAGTGTACTCGAACAAGTTTAGCAAAAATTTAGTGGAAATAAAGGATAAGATACCTAATCATATATATGATAGATTGGAAGAGAGAAGATTAGTGGCTCTAAAGGAAGAAAAAAGGGTAAAGGAGACATCTATAGCTAAGATATTTTTGGTAGTTAGTAATGATGAAATGAACAAATTCTTGATGAAGCTAAGAATAGGTTATTGAAAAAGAAAGAATCAACATGTTAATGGATGAAAAGATAGAAGAAATTTTTGTAGAGGCTCATGACATTATTAGCAAGATGTTAATGGAAGTCAGACATGATGTACCGAAAAGGAAAGATCCAAGAACTAAGAGAAAAGATGATAAACTATTCATTGATGATGAATTCATTTCTATAGTTAAGGAACCATATGCATTCATTACAAGAGTAGCTATTACTCTTGATGAGAAGGATGATGATAATTTTCAAGGTGAAGAAAAATAAAAAGATCCATTTACCAATCCTACAAACATAATGACTGAGAATAAAATAAGAGAGATCATGCCAGGAAAAGGATTCACCAAAGTCAAACATATTGAGGTTGAGGTTGAACCACATAAGGAGATTGATGAACATATTGTTCATGATGTTAGTGTAAAGGAAACTGAGCTACCGAAGGAGAAGATGATAGAGAAAAAAGAAGTACAAGAAAAGAAAGCCGAAGCTCATGAGGAACTGGAGAAGACAAAACAAGTCCATATTGAGATTGGGCCATCTATTAGTAAGGTTGAAACATTATTGGCAAGAGATTCCCTTTATTCTTTTGATTTATCAGATTTACATAGAAAGTATGGAAGATGATGAATTGATGAAAGTTTCAATTTTGGCTCATGCCAAAGCTAAGGAAAAATCTTTGAGAAAGAGTGAGAAAGATAATAGACTTCTATCTAGTTATGTTAAGGTACTTGAAAAGATAATACCTAATTCTCAAATGAGTCAAGGAAATTTAGTTCCTGATTAGTTGGAAGAACTTTTAAATAATTTTTATATTCATTTTGAGTCTTTAGAGAAGGTTGCACAAGATAGAGTTTAGAAAGAATTTGTTTCAAAGAGATTTCATCATCTATGTTCTCTAATTGTACAAGATTGAAAGTCTCTAGGTGATGGGATAAATTAGTTAAAGGAAGCTCTTAAGGATAAGACTAATGTATTAAAGACGTGTATTAATCTATTCCCTCATGTTGGTGACATTGAAAAAATTGTTAAGGAAATTCGGGAAGTACTAGCAGATAGAGAAAATGCCTTTGATATATCAAAGGGATTCTCTTATCATTAAATGAATGAGACCATGAGGATAAATGAAAAAATCAGAAGTCTAGAAGTTGAGAGACATAGAATGGTTAGTAGATTTTCAAATACAAAGAATCTTATATCTCCTAAGATAGATATCTTGTAGAGAAGCCTTGAAGAAGTAGAGAAGACAAGTAAATCCCCTTCCCCACAATATATTCTTCATGATTAGGAATCAACTTATTTGATATATGGAAAGATCTAGATTTTGGATAGTTTGAAGAAGACCAGGAATGCATATTGGGAAGTTCTATTGGGAACAATTTCTTATATTTATTCATATTTTTGTGAGTATGATATTATCACTTGTATATAATCATGCATATAGTATAGGATTTTGGTAGATTCTTTTGGTTTTTGGCTCCACCCTTCAAATTGCTAGAAAAGGGGGAGAGATAAGTGAAAAATGATGCACAAGAGAGAAGCTTACCTTAGGGAGAGTTTAGTTGTTGGAGAGTTTTGGAGACTTTGCATTTTGTGATTGACACTTAACCATTTTTCACTAAGTGTTTCCATCAATGCCAAAGGGGCAGATTTTTAGAAAGAGTCATTTGATAATACATGATATGTTGTCATTGATGGCAACTACATTTACTAATCTTGCTCATATTTTAGTTTTGTAAGTTTACTGAAGGTTTGGATGAAAGAAAATGTCTAAGTATCATAAGAAGAGTAGGAAACAGTCAGGGAGATCAGCTTGGTAGAGATAAATGACAGATAGTAAGAGGCTACAATTATAGAGAATGAAAGTAGAAATCCTAATATGTCTAATCCAATCTTTGTAGATTCTATATTTTTTGGTATTCATGAGATATTCACTAATGAATATCATTTTGACAATATTTTGGATAAAATAGAGAAGTTTGGTAAGATCATTCAGTACAATTGGATAATCAGTTTAGAGTTTTGGTTTAATGATTGATTATGCTAGAGTCAACATCAAAGGATATTAAATTTTCTTAGAAAGCTTTGATTTGTTGATTTTATTGATATTTGGAATGAATATTGCACATGTTTCATTATTTTAACTTGGGCCAAAAAAGTTATGATTTTGAGTTTATGATCTCATATATAAGATCAAATTTTTGGATGTGATGGGTGTATGAAGTGACATATATGATATGGTGTGCAAAATTAATGATGTAGAGAAGAGAATTAGTTGATGATGTTTTGTTGAGCTTCATTAGATTTGTATTAGCATAGTAGATGCTATTAATAAGTTCATTTTTGGGACTATAACTCCAATCCATAAAAAATATTATAATTAAAGATAGATTGGTGAACCTAAATGAGGGTCAAATCTCTATTTTGTATTGAGAAGTGTGCTCTAGGATGTAAGCCTGAATGCATGTGCATTCCCTCTTATGTACTTATACCTCTAATAGGGTACTTGTTACTGTAGTAGTGAGATATTTGTGGGTACCATCCCCACCAAGGTTTTTCCCTTAATAGGGTTTTCCTTTAAAATAAATCATGGTGTTATGATGCTATGTGTGCTCAAATTCTATTTTATTTACTTTTAGTTATCTGTGTTTTTAATTTTTGGTATTGGTTTAAGAAGTTTAATAATACCACTACACTGATTCTGCACCCTCTTGGTGCTTGCTAATACTAACACCCCCTCTCTCCCCTCACATGTCTCCCACATATACCTTTTCCTTTACTATTTTTCTTTCATCATCTCCCTTTCTCCTTCTCTCTTTACCCCTCTATCATTGGTCTCCCTCTCTCCCTGCTCTCTCTCCTCACTTTCACTTGCCATTTTCTCTCTCCCCACCTTTCTCTCCCTTTCTCCCTTTCACATTCTCTCCCTGACTACCTTATTCTCTCCCTCCTCTCTTTATCTCTTTACTCCTATGCACTTCCCTCTCTCAAGTACCTCTCCTTCTTTCACCCTCTTTGTTTCTCCCCTATCCATTTTACCATGTCTCTTTCCCCTTCTATCAATATTGTCATCTCTCCCTATTTCTCTTTATCTTTACCCCTCTATCATCTTCCCTCTCTTGCTCCATCCCTCTTTTACTTCTCTCCTCTTTCACCATATCTCTCTTTTCCACCTCTTAATATCTCTCTCTTTCCATTCTCTCCTTGTTACCCACATCTATCTCCTCTCTTCTTTTTCCCCACCTGTCTCACCATCTCTTCCCAACCACCCCCATCTTGGCCCCCTATCTTCATGGTTTTACCTAGGTACATACATATTCCAATGTCCCTCTTTCCCCCCTCTCTCTATCTCCTCAATATATCTCCCTCTCTCAAAGCTCTAAGATCTAAAACCTAAACTATAGTCCATGTGACTTAAGCCCTTTAAGCTCTCTCTCACCTCTCACCTCTCCCAATCCTTATTCCCCTCTCTTTACATCTCCTCTAGATCTCTCACTTGGTCCCTCTCAATATCTCCCCTCTCTCCATCTCCTCCACCTCTCTCTCTATCATTATCCCTTAATTATGACCCATAAGATCTAAACCCCATCCTTCTATCTAAAGGTCATACACCCTCAATATTATAGGTTTTATGGTGTAGGGTTTAGGGTTTTGGACTTAGGGACTAGAGGTTATAGGTTAGAGATTTAGATTTAGGGACTAGGATAGGGTTAATGGCATATATTTTATGATAAATTAAGGCTTAGAAATGGATAAAATTAGAGAAGGGGAGAGGGGGAGGGGATAGGGAGGAATGGAGATATTCCCACCTATCTATTTTCCTCCTCTCACTCTCTCCCTCTTCCATACATCTCTCCCCTCTTCTCTCCTTTCCCACTTGTCTCTCTCTATCTCCCCAATATTCACCATTTCTCTATCCCTTAACCTAGGTATATATTTATTTCTTTTCCCTTCTCCCCCCTCTCCCATCCCCCCTTGTCAATATCCCTATGTCTCTTTCCCCCTCTTTAAATATTGTCCTCTTTCTCTTTCTCTATCTCTCTCTATCTTTCCCCTCTCTCTCACTCCATCCCTCTTTACCCTCTTTCTTTTTTCCCCACTTCTCTCTTTCTGACATCCCACTCTCTCCCTCTTCCCCACATATATCCTCTCTTCTCTCCTTTCCTAACCCTCTCTCCCTCTATATCCCATCTGACACCTTTCCCTATCTCTTTGTATATTTATCCCTATCTCTTCTCCCCTCTCTCACTCCATACCTCTTTCCCTTCTCTCTTGTTTCACCACCTCTCTCTTCTCCCCTATCTCTCTTCCCCACATATATCCTCTCATTCCTCCTTCCCCACCCCTCTTTCCCTCTCTACCCTATATTCTACCTCTTTCTTTCCCACCTATTACTCTCTCCCTCTCTTTATTCTCTCCCTCTTACCCATATGTATCCCTTGGGGCTTAGTATAGGGATAAAGGTTCAAGGTTTAGGGTATAGGGCTTAGGATTTAGGGTTGAGAATAGAGACGAATAGTTTGAGAGGAGGAGAAGATTTATTTAGGGTTTAAAGTTTGAGAGAGAGTGTTAAGGGCTTAGGGATTAGGATTTAGGAACTAGTATATATGGTTTAGGACATAGGGTTTAGGTTTTAGAGAGAGAGAGGATTTAATGCTTATGGCTTAGGATTTAGAGAGAATCATGTTTCTCATCTAGCTCTTAGAACTTTTCTATTTCTTTCTTTATGGATGGCTCATCTAGTTTCTCAAAGGGATGCTCTTTTTGTACATTTTATTGTTTGTCCTCACCACCTAATTTCAAATCTTGGTATATTATCTCTTCTTCACTTACTTTTTCTCCTTATTTTCTATCTTTTTCAACTTGTACCTCTTCCATCTCTGGTGGAAACTTTGTTTTAGTAGGAAAATCCTCTTTCCCACCTATGTCCCAACCATACCTTATAATGTTATACCTTCCACCCTAATAATTGGTGTCAAATCTTGTGAGAACTCCTTGAAACTTGGGAGATCATCAAAATATAAAATATTTAATTCATTAAGTACCAAGGGATCTACTATAGTGGATCCTTCTCTACTGCATAGTTGGATTCAACATTCTATATCTCACCTAAGGACTTGGAGTTCCTACTTGGGGAGGATTTGATATATCCTCAAAGGAGGGGTCTCTCAAGTTTAATATTCTTTTAGTAGTAGTTGTAGACCTTGTTTTTCATGTATGTGGGAATTTCTCTTCAAGTTATTCCTCTTCTTCCATAGGTTCAAAGACTAGGGGTTTCCTTTTTAACCTCTTATTTACCCTCTTTGATAGATTTGGAGTAGATGGAGCTTTATCTTGAAGGGCTTGCCTCTCCACCCAAAGGAGGAAGGAACATTAATTGATGGGGCTACAAAAGAAAAATTAGGTTATGGAGCTTCTTGAGGGGGAGAAAATTCAGTGGTAGACTATGGTGGAGAAGGGGATGTTATGGTTTTAGGTAATGTGGTATTAGAAATAGAAGAAAAACTCTCTCCCTTCTTCTTATCCTTCTCCTTTTTTGTCTTAGCATCTAAGGAGGGTATTTCTTGTTAGGCCCAAAAGTTGGAAAGAGAGAATGAGAGGGGGGAGGGGATAAATTAGTTGTGTGTACCTAATTACATTAATGTTACTTTATCCACATAGATATGAAAGATAAACAATAATGCAAGATTTGCAACATAAAACAAAGAACAAAAAGATTTGTTCTTGAGAAAACCAAGTTAAGGGAAAACCATGGTGCGAAACAAACCTACTAGATGAGTTTACTATGTTAAAATTACTTCCAATTTAGGATAAAAATAGAGAACAATGGATGCACTTTCAATCATGGGCTTATAGCCCAATCTATAAGCTCACTGCTCACAATACAATCTCTAGTCTGGCCCTCAATCGGGTTCACTAATCTAACTTCAATTACAATGGGGCAGACATACAGTCTTTACAACCAAAGTGACAAATAGAATGTCCTATGTCAATATAGTTCTAATAAAGTATAAACTTTGGATTAATTTCATAACATATATACATAATAGTTTCTCTCACACACATCAATTACAAAATGATCTCTCATTTATATCGATTATAAAGAATAATCAACACTAGGTTAACTAAGACCTAATACAATGAAAGATATAAACATTATTCTTAATCATTAATGTGATCCAAATCAAGTTGGCTAAGAATTAGACATGATCCAAATATTCATCCTTGAACTTTCTATACTATCACCAATGCGTCACTTATATTTGAAACATGTTACTACATGAAGTCAGCTAGGACCTAGATGAAGAAATGCCAACACGCTACCAAAGAAGAAAATCCAATCACCAAAACCAATGCGAACCAAAAACATGATCATCACACGATCCAAGAAAACCAAAAAGAAGCATGAATACCATCTAGAACCTTTTCATCATCTCCAATATGAAATCCAAACTCATCTTTAACTTTGATTAACAGGAACACTAAACTATCAAACTCATACATAACAAAAGATAGCTTGTTGTATTTTGAATCATGAACAAAACTAGTTGTGATTAAAATGATAAGGGATCATACAACAAAAATTTTTGCAACCTCTGTAACATCACAACCAAGTCATACCAAACCAAATGCACAACCACTATTCATAGGAACACTATGACTCTAGTGACTAGAAAATCAATCACATCTTACTCAAACTCTCAAACCAACCTCTACAAACCTATGTAGATGATCTATAGAAATCTCAAAATAATACCTCAATATCAAATCTCAAGATATTCAGTATAGCACCTGAATAACTAAAATCCTCCTTACTAAATGTCTTGAAAATACTGTCTGAGACAACAAGAAGTATGTTGACATCAATGATAAAAAATTAATTCTAGCACACCCAAATCAAAAAATCTGACATGGACAACAATCTTCCAACAATCTCCCCCTTTGGCATTGATGGAAACATATGTAGTGAAAAAATAATCAATGGAATAAGTCAATTCTATATCCACCTGATCACTCTTAAAGTATAGTTGCAATATATCCTCCTAATCACTCTAAATAGCCAGCTTCAAAAATCTCTAAAATATCTCATCTTGATTTTTTTTCACTCAATCTTCTCCCCTTTGAAATCAATGGAAAATGACCAAAGATATAAAAGATTATCAAATCAAGAAATAACCATATGATTTCCCCCCTTGAGGAGTAGTCCCCATAACTCATTAATCCAACACATAATTTGGATAACAATTGTTAGGCCCAAAAGGAGGCAAGCACAAATGAGAAGGGGGGACAGAGTGAATAAGTTGTGTGTACCTAATTACATTAATTTCACCTTATCCACTTAGATCTAAAAGATAAACAATAATGAAATATCCACAAGACAAAAAATAGAACACAATGATTTGTTCTCAAGGAAACCTGGTTAAGGGAAAACCCCGGTGGGAATCAAACCCACTAGATGAGTGAAATTTGTTAAAATTATTGCCTGATTAAGAGAAAAATAGAGAAAAAAGGATGTACATGCAACCATAGGCTTACAACCAAATCTAAAAACTCACTACGTAAAGCTCACTACTCATAATACAATCTCAGATTTGGACCTCAGTTAGGTTCACCGATCTAACTTCAATTACAAAGAGGTGGACATATAGTCCTTACAACTGAGCTGCCAAATAGCATCTCCTATACCAATATAGTTCCAATGAAGTAAAAAACATTCCTTAAGTACAAAATACATATACACAATCCTTTCTATCACACACATTAATTACAAAAATGTCTCTCATTTATACTGATTACAAAGAATAATTAACCACTAGGTTGGCTAAGACCTAATACAATGAAAGAGATAAAAATTATGCTCAATTCTCAATGTAATCCAAATCAAGTCATCTAAGAATTAGATATAACCCAAATCTTCATCCTTGAACACATTATACTATCACCAATGCATCACCAAGAATTGCAACACGTTACTCTATCAAGTCAGCTAGGACCTAAATGAAGAAACACCAACACACTACCAAAGTAACAAATTTGAGCACCAAAACCAATGCAAACCAAAAACACAGTCATAAAATGATCTAAGAAAATCAAAAAGAAAAATGAATGCCATCCAGAACCTTCACATCCTCTCCAATATAGAATTGAAACTCGTCTTTAACTCTGATCAATAGGAAGACTAAAATACCAAACTTAGACATAAGAGGAGATATCTTGATATACTCTAAATTATGAAAAATACAAACTATAATCACAATGATAAGGGATCATACAATAACCAACTTCAAAACCTCTAAAACATCACATCCAAGTCATACCAAACCAAATAGACAACTACTTTTCATAGGATTTCTGTGACACCAATGACAAGAAACTCAATCACATCTTACTCAAACTCTCAAACCAACCTTTTTGAACCTCTATAGATGATCTAAAAACATCTTAGAATAATATCTCACTATTTCATCTCAATATCTTTAGTATAACATTTGAACAACTAAAATCCTCCTTATTAGATGCCCTAAACACACTATCTGAGACAACAAGTATGCTAACATCAATGAAAAAGAATTAATGTCAACACAACCAAATAAAAAATGGTGACATGCATAACTATATTCCAACAATATCCCCCTTTGGCATTGATGGAAAAATATATAGTGAAAGACTGGTCAATGCACAAAGCCAGTCTATATCCACTTGATCACTCTGAATATCCAACTTTAACAATGTCTAAAATATCTGATCTTTTTTTTTTCACTCAATCTTCTTCCCCCTTTACATCAATGGAAAAGGACCATAGATATAAAAATAGCCATAAGAATGCTCCCCTTGAGGATTAGTCCCCAAAACTCATCAATCTAGCACATAATTCTTTGATACCAATTATTAGGTCCAAAAGGAGGAAAGCATAATTAAGAAGAAGGTGGGGGTTGGATCATTTGTGAGTACCTAATTACATTAATTTTACTTTAGCTACTTAGATCTAAAAGATAAATAATAATGCAAGATCCACAACACAAAAAAATAAACACAAAGATTTGTTCTCGAGGAAACCCAGTTAAGGGAAAAGCCCAATGGGAGTGAAACCCACTAGATGAGTGTACTCTATTAAAATTACTGCCTAGTTAGCAGAAAAATAGACAAAAAAATATGCACTTGAAACCACAATCTTACAACCCAATCTACATGCTCACTTTCCAGAGCTTACTACTCACAATACAATCTCAGATCTGGTCCATAGTCAAGTTCACTGAATTAACTTCAATTACAAGTGGATTGACATACAATCCTTACAACTAAACTAACAAATAACATCTCCTATGCAAATACATTTCTAATGATTTTTTTTTTCCCTTAAGTGTAGAACACATATACACAATCCTTTCTCTCTCACACACATTAATTACAAAATGGTCTCTCATTTCTACCAACTACAAATAATAATAAACCAATAGGTCGGCTAAGACCTAATAAAATAAAATATATAAACATTAATCTCAATCCTTAATGGAATACAAATAAAGTTTGATAAGACTTAGATAGGACCAAAATATTCATTCTTAAACATGCTATACCATCGCCAATGCATCACTAAGAATCATAACATGTAACTCCATTAAGTTGGCTAGGACCTAAATGAGGAAACACCAAAACACTACCAAAGCAACAAATCCAATCACCACAACCAATGCAAACCAATAGCATGATCACCACATGATCCAAGAACACCAAAAAGAAGCATGAAAACCATGCAAAACCTTTGAATCATCTCCAATATGAAATCCAAACTCATATTTAAGTCTGATCAAAAGGAACACTAAAATACCAAACTCAAACATAACATAAGATAGCTTTCTATACTATGAATCATGAACACCACTATCTATGATCAAAATGATACTGATCATACAATAACTAGATTTGAAACCTCTGAAACATCACATCCATGTCATACTAAACCACTGTTCATAGGAACATTGCAATACTAGTGACTAGAAAATCGATCACATCTTACTCAAACTTTCAAACCAACCACTCCAAACCTTTGTAGATGATCTACAGACATCTCAAAATAATACCTCACCATCGCATCTCAAGATCTTCAGTATAACATCTAATCAACTAAAATCCTCCTTATCAAATGTCTTGAACACACTTTCAGAGACAACAACAAGTATATTGACATCAATGAAAAACATTAATATCACCACACCCAAATCAAAAATTCTAACATGCACAAAAATCTTCCAACATTGCCTTTCTACCTTCCTCACATGTCTAGTTACTTCTTGTGACTGAGGGGTAGAGGGATTCTTATTGAATAATGGAACATTAACCTTCTTCCCTTTTCTAGTGTTCACCTTTTAAGGTTTATCTACCTTATGATTCAGAGGTATGGAATCCATACGAAAAGGCTTCTATAACCAGTCTTTTGTGCACTGAATGAAATACCTAGCCATATGATCAATGCCATCTAATTCATCTATTACTATCTTAGCATTTAAAATTGGCATGTCAAAAATCATATTTATATTATAAAGGGACAAAAAAACATCTTTAGAGTAATTTTCCCTATACATCATCAAAATATGATAGTTGAGAGCATCTTGTACAAAATCTAAACTCATCCTATTGTAGTCACTTATCTAGACTTCATAATCATCAATGTAGTTTTTCCAATGATCCTTAAGAGGGGTTTCATGTTTTAAATGGCACCCCATCACTTTTATAAAGGTTTCAATAGGGTCGAAATTCCCTCATACTATTGTCAAATCACTCAGTAGGCAATCACCTCATTCCAAGCACACTAATTTTTCCACTTTGAAATCATGGGCCAAGTGGGCTTGAATTCCAATAGGGAACCAAAAGAAAGGCTTTTATTTCATCATCATTAATAAATGGGAATATGATATTTTCCTACAAAGCTCCATCAAGACCAATCTTTATAAGGGTACCTGGGAATTTTCATAGGTTGTAAGGTGCAACCGGCTACCTTGATGTATGTAAAAGTGTGGAATTGAACAAAGTAGCTTCTGAATTTATTGATTTGTGCTATTTCTTCCTATGACATCCATTTATAAAAATATCCTTCTATAAAGAAGATGATGGAAAAAATGAAGGTGTCATTCACAATTTAGTATTCTAGGCTAAATTGTGACAATTTATCCTTTTTGGCTAACTACGGTACACTTTATACACATTTAGGATCTTGGAGAAACCCTTTCTTTTTTAGTCTCAAGAAATCTACTCAAGATGCCAAAATGTATACTATGAGGGATGTCATATAGAGTTTTGGGTTAGTATTGACCCCTCGCAACTATTAGTTAAGGTTGTCACTAATGATCTTCCCCCACTCCATTTTATTCTTCCTATTTGTAGTGGTATGGATGTATCATACCATCCATGTCTCCAGCTAATTTTCCTAGGGGAGCCCAAATACTCTAATCAATATTGTAACATAATTTTCCATTTCCTCTATTAAATAGGCCTTGTGATGACTAAGTTTATCTATTTTTCCTTCCTTCTAAGACCTCTCCGAGTAATTTTCAGTTGATTTCTTGTTCAATGTTGGGTTCATTCTAATAGAAACTCTCAACCCTTTCAATGGAAATTTGGCATATTCATCAATTGGTTGGATATGGAAGAAATATTCCATGATATTAGGTCTAATGTCAAGAACCACTTCTTCCTCTCTTTTTAGAACCCTCCTTTCCATAGGGTTATAATGTTTTTCTATTGCCATGATGAGATTGGGTAACTAGATTGCCACTGAGAAACCTACCATGTGTACTAGTCCACACAAGACCATGGAGGAGGCATTAAGAGTTTTATTATTTGGGTTCTTGATTCTCATCAAGATCTCATTTAACTCCATGTTGTCGATGTCAGTGTCAGTAATATCACTATGAAGGTAACTATCATGTTGCCATTTACTATGTTATCATTTGATTTGGTGTAGCTGTTGTTTAAAGTTTAGAGTTTAACAATCTTCCTCACAATTGATTCACCCCTCCTCTCAGTTGTGTTGGTGGACTATTATTCCTAACAAAAACAAAAGAGATCAATACTGGACTCATGTAATCAATGATTACAATGAACCAACTGGTACCTTGACACCTGATCAACTGAAGATCAATAGTGAACATATAGCTGTAATGGAAATGATAGCAAGTATGCTCCCAGACCATGTCTATGCTGAAATTGAACATCTGACTACTTTTCAAATGTGGGCAAAGCTACAAACTATGTATGGAGGTGCCCCACATGTTCAAATAGAAAAGGTTGAAAGCCTTAGAGGCATATATGATGACATGAAGATGAATCAAGGAGAAGACATTGAGCACTACAAAAATAGAATAAAATAAGTGATGAAATTCATCAAAACTATTGGAGGAACACTAAGTGAGAAACATGTTGTAAGAAAAATACTGACGATGCTAAGGCCACAATATTATATTAAGATCTTAGCCATATAGGAGCTCAGATCAGTGAGCACATCTCAAGTCACCCTTGACTCTCTTATCGATAAGTTGGCTGCTTTTGAATTAATAAATTATGATAATAGCTTACCATTGGTAGATGTTTCTTTTAAGTCTTCTATGAATATTGCTTCCACCAAGAAAAGAAGAGAGACCAGTAATAGTTCTACGGTAAGTCTAGTAATTTTATTGAAAATCTACTCTTAGAAGAACTAGAGTGGGATGAGTTTAAAGAAGTCATTTCTTGGAGATTTCCAAGAGGAAAAGGGAAGTACAGAGGGAAAATTCCATTGAAGTGTTTTTCTTGCAATAAGATAGGACACATTGCTGCAAGGTGTCCAGAAAATGAAAATAAAGAATATTTCAATTGATTTAAGAACAAAGGAAAGGAGTGCTACCTTGCTGAGGAAGGTGTCATAGACAATGAATTTAAAGAATTGGGAGATGATGAAATTTCCTTTTTGTAATAAAAGAAGAAAGCACAGTGATAAGTGAAATGACACTTATCTCAAGATCTCATCAATGTGATGATTGGATCATTGACAGTGGATGCACTCACCACATGACTAGTGACAAGAACAAGTTCATCAACTTGAAGCTTAATAATGGTGGATCAGTGACTTTTGGTAACAATGCTCCCTATGCTATCAGAGGAAAAGGCTCAATAGCACTTGGTAATGAAGCTGTATGCGAAGATGTGTACTGGGTGGAAGGATTCATGTACAATATAATTAGTGTGGCTCAACTAAACAACAAATGATACATGCTGGAGTTTGGGAAAGGTTCTTGTATTATCAAGAATCAATTAGGAGCTCATGTTTCCACCAGTAGATAGAGTAAAGGGAACTTGTTCTACCTAAAATCAAGTGAGAGGGCTTCACTCATTGATACTATAAAAGGGGAGACAAAGAAAATCTACTGCATGATAAAAGAAGACAATAGCTAGCTATGGAATAGAAGACTCTGCCACATAAAATTTGATATTATTGTCAAAGTAAGTAAGAAGAAGTTAGTCAGAGGGCTTCCTGATATTACAAATCCTGATAGGACTATATGTAAATAATGTTAGTTAGGAAAATTGACAGGTATAAGCTTCAACAACAACTCTTTTTCTATTGAAAAAGTGTTGGATCTTGTTCACACAAACTTGTATGGACCTATGAGGACAAAGAGCTACTATGGAGATAGTTATTTCATGCTCTTTGTAGATGATTTTTCAAGGATGATCTGGACACTCTTCCTTAAGGAAAAATCAGAAGCTTTTCACATGTTCAAAATCTATAAGCCTCGAGTGGAGAAGGATACCAGTAAAAGATTGAAGTGTTTGAGGTTAGATAGAGGAGGTGAATACACCTCTCAAGAGTTCACTCACTACTGTGAGGAACAAGGGATAAAAAGGTGGATGTATGCACCAAGAACCCCTCAACAAAATAGAGTCATTGAAAGAAGAAACATGACTCTGATAGATTGTGCTAGAACTTTGATGATTCAGAAGGATCTTCCCCATCACCTCTAGAGAGAAGCAATCAGCACCACCTTGTATACATTGAACCGGGTTCAAGTCAAAAAAGGAACTACTAAAACTCCATATGAGTCATGGTTTGGTCATACCCCTAGTGTAAGCTATTTTAGAGTTTTTTGTAGCAACTGTTACATCAAAAGAGATGTGTACTCTAGAAAGTTTGAGCCAAAGAGTGATTTAGGAATATTTTTGGGGTACTCTACCAAAAGTAAAGCCTATCGGTATATAAATAAGAGGACATGAAAAATAGTAGAAAGTACCAATGTAAAGAGAGATAAATATTCAGAACCAAGGGAAAAGAACAATCATGATGAATCATACATTCACCATGATCATGATGTTAATAATCACTTGGAATTTAGTGAAATGATTGTTGTTGATGAAGAATAATGGGTAAATAGACCCGTAAAATAGGCTAATGTTCTTGAGCCAAGAAGGGATCAAAACCTAAGACCGATTGAGGAAGATGAACAAGAAATTGTTCATCCTCTCGCTGGAAATGTTGCTCAAATTGAAAACAAAGACCGGGACCACCAACTAGTTCTACCAAGATATGTCACATATCAATCCACTGATAACATTATTGTTGACAAACATGCTAATATTATGACCAGGAGAAAGGCTAGAGAAATTATCTTCTTTCTTTCTAGTATAGAGCCCAAAACTACTTGAGAAGCTCTGGAGGATGACAACTAGGTTAAGGCAATGTAAGAGGAGCTTGAGAAAATAGAAAAGATGAAATCTGAATTCTCATTCCTATAACACATGATAAGAATGTCATAGGAACCAAGTGGGTGTTAAAGAACAAGCTAAATGAAGAAGGAAAGGTGGTGAGGAACAAGGCAAGGCTAGTCTACAAAGGATATGCACAACAAGTAGGACTAGATTATGGTGAAACCTTTGCACCTATGGAAATACTAGGAGTAATAATTCTACTTGCTTATGCTTCCCATAAAAGGTTCAAAGTATACCATATGGATGTAAAGTCTGCATTTTTGAATGGTATATTGGAGGAGGAAGTGTACATAGAAAATCCTGAAGACTTTTCATCGATAGAGAAAAATGGTATGGTCTAAAAATTAAAGAAGGCACTCTATGGGCTGAAAAAATCTCCAAGGGATTGGTATGAAAGGTTACATTCATACCTCCTGAGCATAGGATTCACTAGAATAGGATATAACAAAAATATGTATCTCAACACTAGTAAAGAAGGGAACCTGATTGTTGATTATATTTGTGGATGATATCATCTTTGGAAGAGATGAAAAAATAAGGAAACACTTTGCTGAAGAGATGAAGAAATAATTTGAAATGTCCATGATTGGAGATATAAAATTCTTCATTGGTCTGCAAGTCCATCAGCTTAAAGAAGGTATTTTCATATCTCGGTCTAAGTATATCAAAGAAACTCTTAAATCATTTAGGCTAGAAGAATCTAAACTAGTTGGCACACCAATGATAACAAACTACAAGTTATCAAAGGAGGATGATGCTAAAGAAGTCAATGATACATTGTACCGGTCAATGATTCAAAAATTACAGTATGTTGTGCATAGTAGACTTGTTATTACACATGCACTAGGCATTGTGGCTAGATTCTCTACAAACCCAAAAGAAACATATTTAATAGCAGTGAAGAGAATCTTCAGGTATCTAAAAGGTACTAAATAGTATGGTCCATGGTTTCCTCACAAAGGAGATTTTGAGATAAAAGTGTTCACTAATGCAGAATGGGCTAGTAACATTGATGACCAAAAGAGCACAAATGGAGGTGCATTATTTCTTGGAGAAAGGATTGTATCATGGACAAGTAAGAAGCATAACTGCATTTCACAATCCACAACATAAGACAAGTATGCTGCTGCAGAAATTAATTGCACATAGGTAATTTGGATAAAATAGATATTGGAAGGAATCCAAGAACATGTACCCAAATCGATTGCAATATTCTGTGACAACACAAGTGCAATAAATATATCCAAGAATCCTATCATGTACTAAAAAACAAAGCACATTTCTATAAAGTATCACTATCTGAGACAGCAGGTGCGGAATAAAGAAGTAAAATTGGAATGTGTTTTGACAAAAGAACATATTGCTGACATATTCACAAAGCCTTTACCAAAGAGTACCTTTGAGTATCTCAGAGGTAAATTAGGGGTGGTGCCCCTTCTTTATCTTCAGTAAAATGACATAGGTGATCATCAATCTATTGAGCTTTAATGAAGGAATCAACCTCATTTTAATTGGATTGGTGACAAAGTACTATTGCTCAAAGGGGGAGTAGACTTTAGAAAAAGGCAATCACTTGACTAGCCTTTGGTATTATTATCAAAGGGGGCAATTATAACTGGTAAAGGATGTGGACTGGTAGCATTTTCCATGAATGCCAAAGGGGGAGATTTTTGGCATTAACTATTATATGGATAAGCGGTGTTATCATTGATGTCTATAGTTAACATTGTTCAAATTGGAATAGGTGACAATAATAGTAAACAGGTGTAGTTTACAAGAGAGACTGGTTAGGAAACTAGTGATAGATATTGAGAAAGAAGAAGTACTATGACCGGTGAAGTCACTAATCAATAATTAGAGAAAACCAGAGCAGTGACTAGAGTGTCTGATAAAATATATAACCAAAATTGAGGAACCATACCAGTATAGATAGAGAAAGGAGGAATGATAGATGAAGAAAAATACTTGTACACTACCTAAGGATGTAAACCGATCATGATCATCTCTGATCAGTGAGAAATTATTGAGACTGCTAAACCGGTGAAAGTCACAACTGACAAACACTTATGTGACTCTTCGACCGAGATTTGTGTACAAAAAATATGAAGGAATTTGTGTTATGAAGAAGATCGGTGTAAGGCACATTTGAAGGATTTAATGCCAAAAATTAAGGCATTAAAACATGACAGAATCTCATGTAAAGGAAAGTATGCAACATGCATATGATGTTTCCTTTACAAAATTGAAACATGACTACATGGTGGATCTCTTGTTGAGAAAAAAGCCTATGTCATGCATTTTTTGTTTCCTCTCATAATCGAGACTTGACTGGATGATAGATCCAAAGGAGACCAAAACATGCAAAAATAATGAAAGGAAAAGGAAGTCTATTTATTCTTAAGCCATTGAGGAATATCATTTTCCTTCATTCTGCCAAGAAGAAAAAAGAGTGAAACTATATGCTGAAAGAAGCTACAAAAAGGTGAGTAAAAGAAGAAGATGAAAAGAGTGTGCAAGGAAGCACAAAAATCTAGAAAGAGCATATCTATGGTGCCTCGTAATGATTCTCAATTGATAAACACAATGATCTTATCAAGCTCAATAAATCCATATCAAAAAGACCAAACCCTCTATTTCTCTCTAACAATTGCAATAGCAAAATCCCAATATTTGGGTGGACATTAACACATCCCTTGTATTAAATCCCTTAACTAGGTGACATCAAGTAGATGTTTTGAAGTCCTCTAACAAGGCAGGCTTTAACAGGCCTTATTTCTTTAATCCCTTAATCGGGTCGCATCTAACAATGCATTTGTAATCCTTTAATAGGGAATGCTTCTAATATGGTGCACTTTTGAAGAGTGTAAAATTTGTGAGGTTTACTCACACTTGTTACCCAAAATTACAACATACAGAAGATTGAACATAAACAGGAAAAGATTACATCTTTTAGGAGTCCAATTATGATGTAGTCAAGGTTGGTGAACCCAATTAAGGACTGACTGACCTTGTAGCCAAACCAATACGTAGCAAAAATACACAATAACAAACATAGATCTGTAATGAAATAGGATCCTTTATTCATCAAATCATTGATTACATGCAATGTGCTAGGCTGCAAGGCCTTCTCGATTATGGACAAATACAAAGCAAGTAACAGTCTACAAGATCTCGCATGATCTAAATCTTTTCCACAACATCTGTACTCAGCTAGCCCAGGTTTGCAACATGCAGCACACTAGTAGGCACCCAGGAAAGATCTAAACTTGTACTCAAACTTCCAAGCAATCTTCCTACTCTTAAGCTCATAGGCTACTAACTCCTCTAACTTCTTGATGCCGCCCCTAAAAATCTACCCAATCATCCTATAAATACTAAATCCCAGCCACAAGTCAGCTGATGAAACAATTAACCCATACAAACAAATATTAAATGCCCAAAATAGAAATCGGCTCTCAAATAGCCTTACAAAATAAACAAACTCTCCAAGATGGCCCCAATGGTCATTGCATCCACATAGAAGAGTGAAACACGCCAGATCTAGGTCCCCACATGTCCAATGGTCAATCCATAACATGAGGAGTGCGACCCAATTTAAATGCACCAGTCAGCCAAGATGATTCATCAGAACAAACCAAGTCGATAAGCAAGAACACCGAGCAACAGGAAAATAACTGAGTGCTAGAGACTGACCACACCAAGCATGATCGAGCAACACAGTTATCACTGAGCATCAAGAACACCGATGCCTTCAGCTATCTAGCATTCTTTAGAGATCGAGCACCCTAGTAACCATAGAAACTGAGCAAGTATACCACAAAACCAAGATCAAAACTAAAAATATACCTCCAAAGAAAAACATATTTTTGGTTGATACAGGATTGCCAAGAATCCTAGGATGCTCCTGCATCAGACAACCCAGGTAAGAAAGATTTTCTCATAAGGAAATCAGGAATGCCTCAAGGGAATCAGAACAAGTATGCCAAATCTATTCTTCACCCATATCTCATCTTGTCCTTCACTCCAAGTATTCTTTAATTCACCCACTATCTCTTGTAGCAAGTTCTTTTTCTTCCCACTTTTCTTATCTTTCCATTCTGTAATTGATAGCAATCGACTCTGACCACTACCGACCACATCAGTGTCTCGATAAGGTTCATCTTCCTTAATCAACTCAGTATCATCTGCATCTCTCTATTTCATGAATGTCATCATTTGTTGTACAATATTTTTCAGAAATACCATCTGTCTCTTGATCTCAACAAACTCTTTAGATATTTCACTCTCCTTCTCCTTCAAACTAGACTCTGCAGGAATATGTTCATGAACCTTATGCTTCTGACGTTTGTCACACAGACAACACCTGATGACTGCACATTCCTTAGTCCTTGTCTCTTTTAAAGGTATTAGCTTATGCTGAGCTCCTTCATGCCTGACTATTGGTGCTCTCAAAAATCCATAAAGTTTTGATCCCTTAATTAGAGAATTTTCCTAAGCCAAAGTTCAGTGCTTCAAAGAACAGTGAAAAAGGACCTAAGTTCAAGTGCATGTAAAGATGGACTTGTTGAATTTTATGGTATAGTGCTTGGGACAGGTGTTCCTTGCATTTTATTTGGCATATACAGTTGCTCACAACTTCCAGAATTCAGTTTGGACAAGTTTTGAGGATACCCATTTGAAGGACATTTCACAAATCTGCACTTCGCATCCTAACTGGTTTTAACTAAATGGCCTACTTCAGAGGCTTGCATATGACATTTGGTTGATGTTCATGATGAATGAATTGTTGCATCATGTTTTAGGCATAAGAAAGAGGTTCCACACCAATTTTTAGCCCCCCATGTGCCCGTTTGACATGTTTACTGGAGCCATTATGTTTGCAATTTCTAAGTTTCTCTGAGAGTGCACAGTTCAGTTTTGTGAGTGGCTCACGTTGGGGTCTTGCCATTTGCACATGGTTTGAGTTCAAACATAATTGAGGGTTATTTCATAATTTAGACATGGAAGTGATGTTCCTTGATAAGTTTCAGATCATGACGAATCCGTTTGACCCATTTCCTCAGACATTTTCAAATGCAACTTTTGCAGTTTCACAATGTTTCAGTTCAAAGTGTTCCAAGTGGCCAAATTTGAGGATTAAGCATTGATAATCGGTTAATCATCTGGTGAAACTAATGATGAATTTATTTTCTATGTATGAGAGAGAATCTTCATCCAGGGTTTCATACTGTGAAAGCTTCATTTGATTAGATTGCCAGGTCAGACAAAAGGGGTGTTCAATAATGTTAAAAAGTGCAGATTTAAGTTTTATTCATGCTACGCCTATGCCACAAATATTAGTTGTTTTGGTTGAAAGGGGAAAACTGTGTGCAGACTAAGCAATTGATAAAGGAATTCCAAAAGTATTGAACATGTTTCATGTTAAGTAACCAATTCATGGAGCTGCACACATTAGATAAGGCTGCTCACATATTTATTGATATTGCATTGGCCTTTTTTCATGGTTTACACATGCTTCTTCAAAGATACGCATATCTCCATTAATAGGATGCTGCATGCCTTCTAATTTAATGATAATTTTAGGCTCTTGTGAAGGGCCTTGAGTTTTAGAAACTCATGTGAGCCTCCTCTTGGGGCTGTGCGCATGCTCCATTATATGCATACACTGCCCAAACAAAATGGTGAAAGGGGGAAGCTACCAGTAAGGTGGAGGCAGCATATGTTTTCATGGAGCTAAGCACACTCTGCCAATGCCTCATGCTCAAACCAAGAAAAGTTCTCCTCATGCAACTAGGTGGGGACTGTTCTTTTTAATATGGTTCTGCGTAGACCATAAAACTCATGAGCCTCTAATTATATGTTATTTGCAGCCCAGAGAGGAGGGAGACTTATGTAAGTTTTATGTGAGGCTTGTTTCAAGCTCTTTCCCTCCATTTTTTGATGTGCTATCAGTAGGTTGCAAGGCTGTCATGAGTTTTAGAAGCTTGCGTAAGCTTTCCAAGGGTGCTGCATATTAAGAAACTTGATGTTGCTCCAACCTTGTGCACCTGCAGATGAAGAAATGCTGAGTCCTACACAAATTTCCATATAAATTGCTGCGTAAGTCTCGTGGGCTTTGCGCATATTGTTCATTAGTATTGTGCACATCTTGCAGAGGCCAAGGAAAGTACATGCCCAGCAAGGAAGTGGAATGAGTAAATCCAGCATAGGTATGGGAGGGTGTAATGTTTGATTGTTATTGGGCCTTTAATCCCACATGAATGCAACTTGAGGTTTTTGAAATATTTAAAAGAAGCAGCGCTCACCTATGAAATAAAGTGAAAAGAAAGGAGGCCTCATGGAGCAGGCCATTTGAGTTTGGGTGGGCCTGGCTGGGTGCAGATGCCAGGGTATTTTTTGATATGAGATGTTATATTTCAAAAGGTATTAGTCCCACATTGTCTGTGTGAATGAACAAAATGATATTCAAAAACCCAAACCCACAGTATGAAGATATCTCAAATAGATGCCCAGTTCGAGGACCTCTCACATGAGTGTGGAAATCAAGGTGACAAGTGGATGGTGACTTTGTAGTTTGTGGCCCCACGTGATAGGTAAGAAATTTTGATAGTATGTAGTTTTGACACACATCGGGATGCATGCCAAATCAATGGTTGTCACCATAGTGGAAGGATGGAGTTGCATGGAAATTACCATAGTGGATTAGTGACATGGCGACAGCTGGCGGCTCAGTGATGTGGCAAGATGGTGCATTAAGATGCCCAAGTGGATCAATGAACCAACCAAAATGTGACACCTAGTGGAGGGTGGTGATGAAGCAGAACTTGAACAGTTGGTTGGCCACCTTGGGATTCATGCCAATCTAGTGGTGGTCGTTATTCTAGAAAGATGAAGGTGCTCACTAGTTAACCTTGGTGCTTCAGCAACATGATGACATGTGTCCCAAGGTGAGCTGGCAGATAGATGCTCAGTCAGCAGTATAGGCCAATCACAGGGCAACAAGTGGCAGAAGGTGTTCATAGGTCCAACTGGGTGATGAGGTGGCCGGATCATCAAATCAAGTGATGCCAAGTGGCATGTGGGCCCACCTTGAATTTCAAGGTCTATAGAAAATGAATTAAAATAAATGATATAGTTTCAACTATATAGTAAATTCAAAATTTTTATATGGTAATAGGCTGCTCACGGAAATGCTTCCTGGAGGCTTGATTTTTGTTAGAATATACAAGTATTAAATGTTTTCAGAAATGCCAGCAGACCAGGAATACAATGGTAGCGGTTAAAATTAGTTTTGACCAAATTGGTAGAAGCAGTAATGACTGGTATTTTTGGGATCAGATTTTGGTGAAGATTTTTCATTTTAGATGTGACTAATTTACAAATTCGGGAAAGGAGGAAGATCAGATTTTTAGCAACTTGGCTTTCCTTGCAGAGATTCTTCTTGGGTTCACAAAGATATCAGATTTGTTGATTATCACCAAGTGTATTCATTGCTGATTTGATTTTCTTAGAGGAAGTAGCTGATTTTTCCCGAGAATGTTTTGCAGAGGTACAAACAGATCAAATTTCTTTCTCCTCTAGATTTTGGGATTTGATTGGTTAGGTTTAGGGTTTTTTAACCTAAATGATCTTTTCTTATTGTATCCTTGTCTCTATAAAAGGAATTTTATGATCATTTAGAAGGTGCTGGCTAGAAATTCTTGACACAGGAAGCTGAAAAGCTAAGTGTGTATCCTCAGTCCAGATTGTAACATGTTTTTCTAGTTGTGTCAATACAGTGGAAAACCCTTCAAAATCCTTTGCATATTGTCTAAGTGTTGTATTTTGGAGTAGTTTTTAATACAGGAGTTTGAATCCTTATACTTAATGCAGTTTTCAATTTTCAGATCTCTCCTTTGGTTGTGCTTCTTGAGTTTTGGGTTTTCTGATTCATTGCTCAGAGTTTATCTGTGTATGTGTTTTATTTCTTAGCCTTGATCTAGGATCAAGTTAAAAGTCTTTGAAATAAACATAGATTCATTTGGTTCAAACTAAAAGGATGTTTGTAAGCAGTGTATTAATCTGGTTTATTGTGTTTATGGCTTAGAATTTGTGTTCATGTATTCTGTATTTGTTTTAGATATATTGCCCAATGTACAAGTCACTGATCAAAAATCAGTATCTCATGTAGTGATGCAAGTTTGGCATGGTTGTTTACATTCTGTAAGAACATAAATTAAAATCCTTTCAATCTTTTTAGTTTTATGTATTTAGGCCTTAGTTATTTCATAGCAATGGAGAGTCAATGAATGACTAGTTATCATTTAGTACTTTCTTGCTATTATCTGCTTTGTTGAATCCAGTCCTTGTGTTGTAAAGAAGTATTCTATTATACTGGATTCAGTGCACCCACCTTGGTTCTGCAGAGCTAGAAGTGAAGAGGGCAGTGTTGTCCCTATAGTTGGTCCAGTTACCTACAGATTTCCCCATATTTGGAACTGACCATTCCCAAAATCAGTCTTAGGTATATTAGTGTCTCATGGAGTGTAAAATCCTATCTAGGAACCAACACCTAACCACATAGGTGTTAACACGACCATCAAACAACACATTCCTGTCAAACTACCAAGGTCTATCGAGCAACAGATGACAAGCATCCATCGGTAATACATCACACAATATCTCATCCTGGTAAGATCTAATTTGAAAATTAACCAAGCATTATTCTTCAACTCTAACCTTAGAAACATCTTGTATCCAACTAACTAGATAAGGGTTAGGGTGTTTCCTTCTTTCCAAACTCAATTTACTAACCATTTCTTTTGAAACAAAGTCCTCTGAACTGCCACCATCAACTATGACATTACATACCTTATTCTTGCACTTACATCTAGCTCTAGACAAATTTCTTCTTTGCATTGGTTCATGGACACATGCAGCTAATCTCCTAGTGATAAGAGTCTCACCTTTTTCTGCAACATTCACAATATCTTCTTCAGCAATCAGTGCCACCCTCTTCTTAAGACATTGAAAACTTCTATAACCAGCTTCACCATAGTTATAACAAGTACCAGTGAACTCATTCTTCCACCTTCCCCTCTGTCCAACATTCTTAGTAACTTGACAACGGCTAGATCCCACATCAGACTTAGGGTTTTTTGTCACATTACCTTCAGCAACTGTCTCACCAATTTTACCACCTTGGTTCTTACTATTCTATCCTCCTTCATACTTCTTATTCAACTTTTCTTCAATCTTCAATGCCATCTGATAAGCATCTCCTATTTTTTTCAACCAAACAGTAAGTAATTCTTCTTGAATACTAGGTCTCAAGCCATAGACATACCTAGAAACCTTCTCTTTATTAGCTTCTGAATGACCAGTCTTAATCAGGATTCTGTAAAACTCCTCGGTATACTCCTATACTGATTTGTTAGTCTACTTCAAAGCTTGCATCTTCTTAAAAATGTCTAATTCATAATCCACCAGAATGAATTGCTTCTTCAACTTGTCAACCATTCGGTTTGACTTAGTGATCTTTTCTTTTCCTCTTCTACCTCTTTCCAACTGAACTTCCCTCCACCAAATATTTGCATGACCTTTCAACTTAGTCTTTGCAAATCTAACCCTATCAGGATCTTCTATTTATTCATACTCAAAGTATTCATCAATCTCATTGATTTGGTCAATCAATTCTTTAGGCCTAAGGCTTCCAACAAATGCAAAAACTTCAATCTTAGGTCTCTTCCCAATCTTAGACATAGCTTTCAAGATTATATTCTCCTCTGGATCTCTATCTTCTTCTACAGCTTCTTCAAAATGATCTTCCTCAGATTCATCATCACCATCCTCTCTCAAGGTAGGGTTCTTCTTTCTCAATTCCTCTTGTAGGTCTTGCACTTGTTTCTACAAATCCCTAAAATCATCAAGACTAAATTCTCCAGTAGCTTCTTCCTTTGAGATCTCATGCTTTCTCCTTAGAGGCATCTTCAAATCGAGATCTAGATACAAACACACAAGATCCACTCGGCTCCAACAAGAACATACTTCACTCCACAAGATTAACTTTCTCTTATACCACCTGATGTAGTCAAGGTTGGTGAACCCAATTAAGGACTGACCGAACTTGTAGCCAAACCAATACGTAGTGGAAATACACAATAACAAACATAGATCTATAATGTAACATGAGTCTTTATTCATCAAATCACTGTTTACATGCAATGTGTCAGGCTATAAGGCCTTCCCGGTTATGGCCAAATACAAAGCAAGTAATAGTCTACAAGATCTCATAGGATCTAAATCTTTTCCACAACATCAATACTCAGCTAGCCCAAGTTTGCAACATGTAGCACATTGGTAGGCACCCAGGAAAAATCTAAACTTGTACTCAAACTTCCAAGAAATCTTCCTACTCCTAAGCTCGCAGGCTACTAACTCCTCTAACTTCTTGATGCCACCCCTAAACATCTACCCAATCATCCTATAAATATTGAATCCTAGCCACAAATTGACTGATGAAACAATTAATCCATACAAACAAATATTAAATGCCCAAGATAGCAGTCGGCTCTCAAATAGCCTTACAAAATAAAAAACTCTCCAAGATGGCCCCAACGGTCATCAGATCTATATAGAAGAGTGGAACACACTAGATCTAAGTCCCCACATGTCCAATGGTCAATCCATAACACAAGGAGTGTGACCCAAATTAAATGCACCAGTCGGCCAAGCCGATTCATTCGAACAAACCAAGTCAGTAAGCAAGAACACCGAGCAACGGGGAAATAACCGACTGCTAGAGACCGACCATGCCAAGCATGACTGAGAAACATAGTTATCATCAAGCATTAGGAACACTGACGCCTTCAGCTACCGAGCATTCTTCAGAGATTGAGCACCTCGGTTACCATAGAAACTAAGCAACCAGTCTCCCAAACCTAGCAAGTATACCACCAAACCAAGATCAAAACTAACAAGCTACCTCCAAAGACAAACATATTTTTGGTTGATATAGGATTGCCAAGAATCCTAGGATGCTCCTGCATCAAATTAACACTATGTTTCAGGTGATGTTAATTAATATTTCATTATTGCATTCAATATCAATTTTATTTTGTACTCTAAGTATTGATCACATTTCAAATTTTCAAATTCATAGTTGATCATTACATTGTGCATTCAAATTGAATGTAGTATACAAATGTTCTTTCATATTTCATATTTCATGTCAATATAGAGTACAATTTGCAGAATAGAAAGCATGATAGAAGTGTGAGTGGGGTCCCATGCATTGTGTTTGATTGTTTGTATGTTGCTGGCTAATTGTCTATCAGGTCTTTAGGTCCCCAGGTTTAATGTTCAGGTCTACATCTTCTAGAGATATTTAGGGTTACCTGCATCATAAGAGATAAAATGATATTAGATCTAGTTGGATCTAAGAAATGCATGAAACTGAAACATTACAAAAAAATCAATCTTTTAGAGCTGCATATCTACTAGGTATTCGAATGCATAAGGAAATATGCATCCACATGAAAGGTAGTATTAAAGGGATGTGTTTTTACATGAAACCTTTTACTATTAATGGTCATTCTTATGCATGATGTTCTTATATTTAAACTAGATATCTGAATCAAAGGGACTTTTTTCTTATGACTAAGAAACCTTTTTTAGATTCAACAGGATCTTGTTAGATCAGTGAGCACAATAACTTTGCTAGTATTAACTCATAAATGTCACCATTTTTGGCATTTTCATAAACTGAAGTGTTTATCATGTTCACTAACTGAACAAGATTAGTGTGATGTTGTTTTTGAAGCTTAATAGAGTAAATGAAGAGCTCAAAATGACTGGTTTTCACATCATAGTCAGAAGAAATTGATGCAGTACCAAGTGCAGTAAAAGATGCTACAGTATGTGCTTCAGAAAAAGAGAAATCACAAGAACCAAAAATAGGGATATTCATTTTCAAATGCCAAGATCCAATAGGATAAATGACTGGTAATAATTGATGTTAAAATACCATATGAACATATGATATTGCTGAATTCAAAATGCTGCAAGAATTGATCATATGCAATTATGTTACTGCTTAACAATATAAGAATGCTACATAATTGTACTTCACAAGTATCATGAAATGTTCACAGTGTGTATTTAATGGCTGTCATGAGCCCATGCTTGAACTCCATTGAATTTAATTCTAGTGTTTTTGAGTTTCATGAGCCTGTGCTCGAACCTCTTAAGAAATCATAGAACATCCTATAAATTAGCATTTCTTATTGAATAAACAAGATCACAAGCACTGTTCACTATTATCAAACAAGTATAAGAAATTAGTGAAGATTCATGATTCAACAATAGGGATGATTGTCAAGAAAATCATTTTTAGAAAAAAATCTACATCTTTTATGTTATTTTTGAATAGTCTTTGTTGAAAAATGCATATATTTCAAGAAAAGGATGCACTATTCATATATCATATCTTATGAAGGAAAAAACCAGTTCATAGCTTTAAATAAGTTCAAGTATATTTTTTTATTTGAAAGAAAAGCACAAGTATGTTCAAGCATGATGAAACAAAGTGCTCTCTGTCATTTATGGTGACCTTGATTTTTGACAGAAGAACAATGATTATTTTAGCACGAGCACTATTGAAACTTTAATAATGAGTTTAGCTCTATGTCTGAATTAAAAAAGTATATCATACAATAGGTTAATGACTGGTAAACATATTTCACAAGGTTCATTTTAGATACAGTGATCAAGCATGGTGGTCTCGATTTGCACCAGATCATGACACTAGTGATGCATAAAGCACAGGCTAAAATAATAATGACTGGTGAACATTTGAGAACCCCAAATCAAGTACCAATTAAGCCCGAGATGGAGGTAAATAATGGTGTTTAAATACAAAGAATCTATCAAATTGTGAGCTCAATAGAATGAGATTAAGATGGGTTTGAGCAATACTGATAAGTATCAGATAAGAGCGATAGTAATGATTGTTGTATATGTAAAGTCATGACAAAGATTTAAACAAATGTTTAAAAAAATTGAGCTACTTCATTACTGTATGATCAAAAGCCTTAATTTTAATGCAAAAAGGAGGGAAGAAAGGTTACTTATCTACAAGAAACATCTTAGAGCCAAGCTCCTAATTTAAAGCTAAAGTTAAGACCACAAAGGGAGAGCTCATGTTCAAGTCCGAGTTCAATCTTAACACCGGTTTTCGCTATCATGGCTTGGTCTAAAGATGTGGTTGAAATATGCTAAGCTTTAGGCTGAGTTTACATCTGGGCTGAGTTTCACATCTTTCACCTACAATCTAGACTAATCCTTATGCTATAGGGTAAATCAAAACCTAGTCATGAGATGAGTTCATAGCCTGTGAACTGTTAGTTCAAAGCCTATGCTTCTAAATACAAATGAATACAACAAATGCAGTCTAAGTGCACAATAAAGATTTAGTCAAAGTGTTCCTCAAGCACCAGTCGAGATCCAAGCTCGAGCTCATCAAACCAAATGCTCAAGTCATGGATACAACACCAGTATACTACCAAATCAAAAGCTGAGACTATAGTATTTTGTGTCGAGCTTTATAGTGTGAAATCTCAGTCAGAGTTAGAGCTTTTATCTCTTCAAAATACTACTACCAAAGGCTTTAAACATCACAGGCCAAACTCCACATCTTATAGCTTGAAGCATTCAATTCATAGTGAGCCTTCATAATGATAGTTCAAACCGAGAAGAATGCCATAATTTTTGTAGAGCTTTGCTATCAACTTAAGGTTTCTTCCCTATTTTTTCTACAAAACCAAGTAGATGTAATGCAAAAAACAAGAATGAAAAGAGTTTTGAGAAAATTGAAGTATGACTGGCACTGCATTCAATGCCATAACTTCAAAGAGTACTTCACACAGAGCCTCGAAACTGTCGTTGTCACCTTGCAAGTTGATTCAAAATGTCTTCATGTGGGCACATTGCCTTAGATGTTTTACATAGGTTGCATATATCTAAGTGGTCATGTCGACCCTTTGCATATTGCAACTAGTTTAGACTTAGGGTTTTTCCTAAGTTTAGATTTGGTATAAGCTTTAGTTTCATTTTGAGTTTTTCTCAATTTATATCTTGTAATTGTTGGTATATATTGTAAAAGGGTCTTGATCCTTATCAAAGACCAACATTTAGGGCTAGATATGTGGCAGTCTCATAGGATTGTAATTAGGGCTTTTGGCATAGTTTATGGCCTAATTGGAGTCATTTTAGGGCTAAAAATAAGGGTTTTAAATTTTCAAATTTGTAGCTTAGGGGGTTATAAAATTGATTTTTTGGATCAATTAGGGGGTTCCATATTGTGGAGAAAAGGCCTAAGTGAGCAATATTGTTCCTTTGTGCTTTGGCTCTTATTTTGTAACCTACATGTCAGATTTTTGAGGAAAATAAAAGCATAAGATCTAGATTTTCTCATATGTTGAGTATTGATTCTAATCCTTTTCATCATTCTTATAAGTGTTTATTTGTTTTGATAGAAAAGAGTAGTGAATTACTTATATTCCTCCTCTAAGTGGACAAAATTCAAGCCTTATACAGAATATGTATGTTTGTTAATAGATTGAGCTATTTGTGGTCTATCCCCTAGTAGTAAAATCTATTTAACCTATATGTTGATCAATTATTCAAAGTGTCAGTCCTTTTGATATAAGAATTGTCGTTGCTATTTTAGATTCCAAGAAAAGTCTAGTTTTAATTTTGGTGTATCACCCCATTTCCCATTCAATTTTCAATTCCTTTTCCCTTTTTCCAATCAAGTTTTCAGTCAGGAGGTGATATTTCCAGATCAAATAGGAATCGGCCTAGAATCCAAAGACTCCTTGTTAATCAGAGTCCACCCACAACTTGAGAAGGTTTCCATTGTTAGGATAAGATATCATTAAGCCCTAATGCTTGAGTTGGCATGGTATTTTAAAAACTAAACAGTTATTGGCACACCCAGTGGGACCTTGTGATGCATGAATCGAATCCAAACAAGGGGTGTTAAGGAGTTTGAATATTTGTAGTTGTCTTTCACTAGGAGAGGCAAAACTATACAAAGAGAGCCTAGAGGTCCTAGAGAGATTTTTGTTTAGCCTATAAAAAGAGGTAGGAGACCAGGGAGACCAAGAAAGTTTAGATCTAAAATAAGTTCAACTCCTCCCTCTTATCGCATTGAATTTATAGATTCAGAGCAGGAAGTTTTTTAAGATCTTGGAGCATCTCAAAGAAAATCTATTCTTGAACAACCACCATTGGTAAATTAGTTCATAGCAGCCAATTCTAGTACACCACATCCAGCGATGGTGAGAAATCTACCATTTGTGCCATTTGATCAGGGTAGTCCTCTAAGTATTGCTAATTACAACAACATTCCATTGGCTACTTTGAAAGGATTGCCATCATTCACTGGAGAAGGGTAAAAAACTGCCATTGAGAACATCAGAGATATTGCATCACTTTGCAATGTCCATCATGTCACGAAGGACGATATAGATTTGAAGCTATTGGCTACATCATTGAAAGGAAAAGAACTGGAATGGTTCAAAACTCTTCCAGTGGATTCTATTAGTACATGGGATATATTGGGAGCGAGATTATCTAAATTCTTTGAGGACAAATCTGACAAATTTCCTTTGGTGGAGAAATTAACTACTATGAAGAGGGCTCCACAAGAGGAGATGAGTGATTTCAATCTCCATTTCCAAAAGACTTAGAACAAGATTCTTGTTATGGTAAGACCCTCTGTTGAATATGCATTCTTGTATTTTCTTAAGAGTTTGAATAGAGATATTTCAATCATGATACAATCTATGGGAGGTATATCTTTACCTCAAGCTTTTGCTATTGCTATTAGGGCAGAGAATAGTCTCATTAAAGCTAGAAAAATAGCTCCCATCTATGCCCTTCTTTCCTAGTATTCAGTCTAACATGCCATTGATTTTCCAACCTCTATCTATTGTCCCATCATTTAAAAGCCCAAAGGTAGTCCCAATTACCCCTCTAAATGAATTACAGAGCATAAAAGATAGCCAACAAAAAATAGAGAGTTTATTGTAGTCCTTTGGCAATGAATTAGTGACCCTTAAGAGGAATCAAGCACAAGAAAATACTGTAGCTCAAAATCAGTTTGCTAGTTCCTTGTCCTAATATCCTAATCAGCCTAATTCTCAAGGTAACAAACATAAATTCCAAGGGAATAATAGTGCAAATAGGAAAAATTGGAATCAGAGGCCTTATAGACAATATAACTCTTCACCTCTTAATACTGTTAGAGATATTGTTCCAAGCCAAAATAACATTTCTACTGAGTGGTGTTTTCCATCTGATCAAGCTCATGATCAGTCAGCATGTTCCAATGTAGTGCTTAATTAAGCTCTTATGGTACAAAATTTAATGAATTCATAATAGAATGTGCCTGTTGAGGAGATCCAACAACAACTGAATCAAGAGGTTCCACATACTGGTTTTCTGAATTGGCAAGAGGAAGAGTTTTGTGGGATAAATGATGATTCACCTATTTCAGTGAATACTAGAGCCAATAAGAGAGCTCTAGAATCAGATCAATCAGTTTCAAATGTTCCTCTCACACCAGTTTCAATTTTGAAGGGTCCTTCTTGTTCAACAAATAAAGATTAAAATCAAAGGCATGTTGATCAGAGTGCTCCTAGATCTCCTCAAAAGGTACAATTTATTGTTCCTTATAATATTGTTGATAGTAGGAAGAAAATGAATGTAACTTTATCTATGTGGGAAACCCTAGCTATTCTAGAACATGCTGAGATATTAAAAGAAGGGTTGTCCATGTTGACAACAAGTTCACAACAAGTTGTCCAACATCCTTCTAGGACTGTTATGGCTAATTCATAGCTGTCTAAGGTGTAGAAAAGAATAGTAAAGGAAGGTAAGGAGCCTTCTAAGGTTCAAGAAAAAATAGTTAAAGAAGGAAACAAGGCTGCTAAAGTTCAGCAACCAGTAATATAAGAAGCTAAAAAGACTACATTTTTGAAACAATCAATAGTTAAAGAATACAAGAAGCCTGAAAATGTGCAAAGAACAACAGAAAAGGAAGGTAAGAAACTAGAAAATGCAAAACCTCCTCATTTTTATGTTTCTTTAATCATTTGAAATAAGTTCGTGCACAACTGTATGGTAGATAATGGTACAACCAGCACAGTAATGCCCAAGAAAATTGCTAATTTGTTAGATTTGAAATACAAACCTCTTGAGAAAGGAGTTGTCCAGCTTGATGGTACTTCAGTTAAGACCTTAGGAGTTGTTAAAAATGCAAGCTTGACTCTACATTCTTGTCCAAATTTCTCAATTCCTCAAGATATCTATGTTATAGATCTGCCATCTTATTTTGCCTTATGTGTTTCAAGAGACTTTACAACCAAAATAGATGGTTATTTTTCATCAAATTGGTCTCATCCATATTTTAGAACAAGATATGGTACTAAAGTAACCATAAAATCAGAATTATTGGCCAAGGATCACATAAAACCTTATAATCCAAGTCCTATTAATGCAAGTTGTGTGATAATGGATTCAAAGGATATAAATGACTATTTAGCCTTTAATACACAAACTAAACAATATCATGACATTTTGTTGGATGAGTGGGCATTTAGAAATTATCAAGATAATGATATTCTTGATACTAGTTTTGGAAATTACACGATCTTAGCATCTGATACAGTTATGCCTAATTTGATGAAAGATCAAGATTCTGAATCTGAACTATCTAATCAACTTTGAGATTTATACTTTGATGGATCTAGGAATAAAGATGGTGTTGGTGCAGGGGTTATGTTAGTGTCACCAGAGGTTGATAAATTTTATGTTGCATATAAATTATCTTTTCCTTGTTCTAACAATGTGGCTGAATATAAAAGTTTGATCCAGGGTTTAGAGTGGGCAAGAAAGAGGAAAATCAAATTCTTGAGGGCATTTGGGGATAGTAAACTGATAGGTTAGCTGGTATTGGTGCACACATTTCTATACCTAGAAGGAAAAATCAGCATGCTGATAGGTTAGCTAGTATTGGTGTACATATTTCTATTACTGAAAATAAAGGTCATATCTCAGATCAGTCTCATGTTAAGATTGTTGTTAGGCCATCTATCTCGGATAATGATATTAACTGGTAGGTTTTTAATATTGATGAGAACATTTTGAGTTTCATGGCTAAAATAGAAGATTTTTCAGTTCCCAAAGATCATAAAATAAAATAGCAAATGGAAGATCATATTATTCAGCTGAAAACTAATAAACTTCCTAAAGGATTAGTCATCGTGAAATCTTCTTTTAACTTTAATGATCAGTTCAAGAGGAAAAAAACTAGCATGTTGATCAAGGACGATCATTATGAGGAAGTTGCGATATTCAAAGACAAGTTTTTAAAGGTTGGTAAAATTAACTCTCCTCAAGAAAAAGAGCTGCTTATTGCTTTGTTCAAAGAATATAATGACATTTTTTCTTGGGACTATGCTGATTTGAAAGGATTTGATCCCCAATTGACCCAGCATACCATAGAATTAGAGACAAATGCTAGGCCAATCAGGTAGAGACAAACTACAATAAATTCTAAATTAGAGCCTTTAACGCTTAAAGAGCTGAAAAAACTTCTGGATGGTGGGATAATTTTTCCTATTAAGCACACATCCTGGGTTTCCAATTTAGTTCCAGTAAGGAAAAAGAATGGAGAGATCAAACTTTGTGTAGACTTTAGAGACCTTAATAGGGCATCTCTTAAAGATAGACACCCTCTTCTTTCCATGGAACAAATTTTATAGGATGTCTCAGGATCAGAGAGGTTTTCCCTCCTATATGGGTATCTGGTTATAACCAGATTTTAGTCAAAGAATCAGACCAGTTTAAAACAACCTTTACAAAAAAATGGGGAACAATGGCTTACAGGAGAATGCCATTTGGATTATCAAATATAGGAGCCACATTACAGAAAGCAATAGATATGGCTTTCAAAAACCTTATGTACAAATTTGTTCTAGTATACTTAGATGATGTCACTATTTACAGCAAAGTTACAAACTAGCATATTGATCATCTAAGATAAGTGCTACAAAGATGTAGGAGTTTGGAATCTCTCTCAACCCAAAGAAATATATTTTTGCAGTCCATGAAGGTAAACTCTTAGGATACCAAGTGTCTAAAGAAGGTACAACTATTGAGCCTAAAAGGATCCATGCAATTCTAGAATTATCATTTCCAAAACATAAAAAGGGATTGCAGAGTTTCATTAGAAGAACAAATTTTGTAAGACGCTTTATCCCTGACATTGCAAATTTATTGAAGCCTTTGATTGTAATGCTGAAGAAAAATGTGTCTTTTAGCTGGATTGATGAGGGAAAGAGGAGTGTTGAACAGATTAAGAAAGCCCTGTCATCAACCCCTACTTTAACTAATCCTAATTTCACTAAGGATTTTATTTTGTATGCTTATGGTGGTTTTGACACAGTTTCAACAATGTTGGTATAGAAAAATGAGGACAATTAAGAGTAGCTTATTGCATTTTTCAGCAAAGGAATGGATGACTATGAGCAAAGGTATAGTTTTTTTGAAAAGCATGTACTTCATGGATTTTTTTAGTGGCGATTATTCACCAATTGGTGACTATGTCCCGATCGACGGATCGAAATTGGTGAAAAAAATGCTCATATACTGGTTGACCGGTTCGCCCAAATTTTATAAAATGCTCATATAGTGGTCGAATTGTTCACCACTATTTTTACATAATTTTTGTAACGTAGTCGGGTTCTTCACCCATATTTCTATTTACTATTTTAATCTTATTCACCACGGATTAAATTTGGTATATTTATGGAGGATCAACATTCGCCAATGGCCCATTGTCTGAAGTAAAAAAATTATTTGCACTAGGACCCAATTCACCATGCATCATACATAATCGTGTCCCAAATTACTGCCCTATTTGCCTAGTCAATTATTTGAAATTAGGAGGGGTTTGCCAAATATTAGTTGTTATCATAAGTAACTTTCAGCCCCTTCGCCAAAATGGACGATGGAGATTATGAGGTAAAATATGATGGCTGATATGAAAATGATTTACTTGTAGTTATCTATTTAAGAGATATGAGTTTCATTATTGAAACATGCCGGAGAGAAGGAGACTTCAAGAGATTTAGTTGATTTTGAGCTCACAACTACGATCGGTATCGAATGACTACTAGTCCGTAGTATCTTATTCAAGTAAAATTTTGTTGCAGCCATAATTTGTTGGAGATGTCACAGTCAAAGTTAAACAGGAAGAGGACTATTGAAGGTAGAGATGTCCAAGAGAGGCCAATGAAATGTAGAAATATATCTTCATACTTTGGCATGGGAAAACACAATAGTGTTGGTCAAAGTGAGGAAGGTACATCATCAGAGGAACCTGTACAATTTGAAGGTTCTCAACCTACACAAGATTCTAATGAACAAATTTGGGAGCCTAATAAATTTGGTGATGAAGTTGCCAAACCTGATATATCTGATGAAGAGACCTTGAAGAAGAATTTCAAGTAAATAACCAGTACTAGGATGAATCGATCAACTTTGGTGATGATGATGGTTCAATTAATAGTAACACTAAAGGGAGACGAAAATCAAAAGAAAAAATTGATCGTCAATGGGAGATGTCAAGGAGATTTAAATTTGATTGGGTGGAAAAGTATCCTTTCATTGAACCCATGGACAATCCAATTGTAGGTGAGCCATTAGTAGAATGTAGATGTATGATTTGTAGTTGGAAGTATAAAAAGGAAAAGTGGTTGTAGCTTAAACTAGACACCATAGAGAAACATGTTGGTAAGGTTTACGAAACCTCAACTGTTGATGGAAAGGAAATAAAAGTGGTAAGATATAAAACAAAGGAGAAATGTCAACATAAAAGGAATGCTGAGGAATATTATTTGTTTCAGAAATTTAAGACAAAGCTTGGTGAAGTTCAAGGTTCTATTAATGCTATTTTTTCAAAAGCAAGTGAAGTAGAAGAATGCGGAAAAGCTGTTCAATTAAGTAATGTTTTCCATATTTTGAGCAGAGGGTGTCCAATGATAGACTATCCTAAAATGAGTGGTTTGTTACACTTTCTAAAAGTTCCTAACTACCCTGTCACTCATTGGTCAATAAATAGTGGATGGGAATTGGCAAGTTGTATTGCCCAGGTTGAAATAGAGGATGTATAGAGAAAAATAAAAGAGTCAACATTTATTGCACTATCCTTAGATGAAGTTACAGAAATAGATAATATGTCATGGGTATGCATGCATGTTTATACTATACAGAATAATGTCCGCCAACCACATATACTAGCTATTGCAAAATTGAGGGACAATGCGACATCGAAAACTTTATTTCAATTAGTAAAGAGCCATTTAATTGAATATGGAGGTATCGATGAATTAACAATAGTGAAGAAGTTGATCTATGTTGGAGCTAATGGAGCTTTAGTAATGCAAGGTTAAAGGAATGGTCTTTGCACAAAGATGCAGGCTTCTTGTTCACCATATGTTGTTGGCATTCACTGTATGGCCCACAGGATGAATCTTGCTTTTAGAGTTGTGAAGAAGTCCCTTTAGTAAACAAGGTTGAAGATTTAGTAAGAGAGTTGTACTCATATTTTTGTCGAAGTCCCAAATGTTTTAGGGAATTTCAGCACTTTGTTGATGGAATTACGAATGGAAACAAGCTTCTTAAAGATGTTGATACCAGATGGATCTCTTTGGATGGACCAGCCCATCGAGTTTTTTTTGAATATCAATTTTTGATTGGACTGATGTACGAAAATTGGGACAATGCAGAAAATCAGAGATGTGGTGACCTACTTCAGAGGTTAAGCAATATAGAGACACTTTTGAATTTAGCATCTCTTCTTCCCATGCTAGAATAAATTATGCTCATTATGAAAAAAGCCCTGCAAAGAGCCATGTATATTGCAGAATATGCTTACTTGCGTAAAATGTCATGTCAAGCCCTAGATAGTCTCTATCGAAATGACCTAAATTTATCTGATGAAAAGTTTAATCACTGGTGGAAACTAATAGATTTGGACAATCTTGATAATTATTTAAAGATTGTTGAAAATGGGGATTTATGTGTTTGTGTAAGGGGATTTCAGATACCAATGTACTATAGTGCCCCAAAGAAGTGAGCTACAAGAGTTACAAGGGAAGATTTTACCAAGATCATCGAGTCTATAGCAGGTAATGCAAGGGACATAGCCTAAAAAGTTTCCTTTGAAATAAGATCCCGATTCCCATGTGAACAACTACTTGAAGCCATAGCAATTGTGTTTCCTCAATATTGGACCTTAAACTCTAAGGAAGATTATCGTAACAGGCTGATGACTTTGATAAAGGAATTTTGCAAATCTGTAGAATTCAATGGAGTGACAATCAATGGAATTTTAGATCAGGGTCTTCTTAGACAACAATCAGGAACTTTTGCAAAGACTATGAAGCATCAATATCAATAAATGCATAACCCACATGAAGAGGGCTCAGCAACAAGGCTTTGGATAGAACTAAAATAGAGCACAATGTTGTGTGAAGAAATTTTAGAGTTCTTCAAGCTTGCTGATCTATGTCAGACCATGATATTGGGTTCAGTGGAGGATGAGAGAGTTTTCAATGCTTTGTGCTTCCTAAAATCAAAGCTAAGAAACAAACTAGACAAGAATTTGGAATCATGCTTGAGGGTCTACACATCTAGGTATGATGTCAATACTTGTCCTTATAAAAAAGGAATGGAAATTTGGAAGAAAATATGCAAAAGAAGAGGGTTGGGCAACACCATTAACCAATCTCCAACATCGACTCTGAGTGGGACAAGTACATGTGGCGATGGGAGTCATAGAAGCGGAGGTTAGAATCAGAGTGAAGAAGACACAAATGAAAATGAAGAGAACAATGAAGAAATTGGAATACTAGAATTGGATGATGATGATGATGCAGAGATGAATTGGAAAATTTAGGAAATTTTTGCTAAATTAGCAGTAGCAATCAATAGGTATTTTTTGAACGTATTAACTACTATATCCTGTGGCTGTCATTCAATGTTCATTTTAGAAAAGAAAGAATGTATTATTACTGTAGAGTGTAGTTTGTAATTTTGTATCGTATCATCAATGATCATTCATATTTGAATTTGAAATTCCTGAATGAAATTTTGTATTCCAATAGCATATAACAGTGTAAATCAACTAAGAATAACTGAATAAAATAGAGTAACTCAACATACATTGAATTGGAAAACATGAAAATTAGATAGAGCACAATTTGTTTTGTATTCATTTGTAATATATTACAATTTACAGTAGGTCAATTTGTTTTGTATTTATTTGCAATATATTACAATTTACAGTAGTTCAAAATTCAGAGCAATCTTTCTAGGCCAGTCCAAACATCCTCTGATGGTAGAACAATTTGGTTCATAGTATAGTCACACTCCTACAACTTCGTTAGTAATTCATATTTGGAAGTGTGACTTGATAGCACTGTTGCTTCTAAAACTCCATTCAAAGTTCTGACTGGTTTGATGAAATCCATGAATGTATCAAGAGATATGTCTATGGAAGAAAGTGTAAATCAGTATTTATTTTTTCATGCAACCTTATTTTGTAATTTTCTCTTCCAATGAAGTTATTTGCGTCAAATCCCTTAACCAAACCAAGACTTTCCATATTCGATTTCATTTGTTCCATCTTTGTGATCTTCTGCTGAGCTTTGTCATCCAATTCCTATGCTTCCCATAGCTTCTCACATTTTCGAATGATACTTGATAACTTTATTGAGGCATCAAGGTGGTTGATAACTCCGTTGTTTGATAGATAACTATCACTCTTACTGTAGAGTTGTTGCATAATATCTTTTGCTTTCTTTTTTTCTTGACAACATCCATGTTCTATTCAATGTCTTATGGAGCTTCAAATAACATACTCTCATACTTTGAAGAAATTCAAACCACTCATACAAGCTATTAAACATCACCAATATTTGGCCCCAAATGTGTTCTTTTGCAATCTTCACTAAAATATTATTAGTATTTGTTAAAGTTTGAATTGTATTATTGGTCTTCTTTAGTTCTTCTTCCATTTCTTCATAATTATTTTTCTCTTCCACTTCTTTGTGCTCCCAATGATTGGCTTTATCTGCCTGAGAGTCCAATTGCTTTTGCAATTCTTGGTTGGAGGCAACATTACTCTCCACAGTTTTAAATAACTTTTCTGAACTAACTCTTTCTTCCTCTAGCTTTTTTCTAATTTCTTCCAATTTTCCCCTCAGTTCCTTCAGCTTTACCTACTCCTGTTCCTTTACTACTACCTCCACATGTTCCTACTCTGTATCTACTAATGTAGAGGTCAATTTTTTAATCTTTTTCTGTAATTCTTTCAAATTGTTCTCTGAAGCTTTCCTCTTTGCTTTTTCATTGCCAATGTCTGCCTATAACTTTTCTATATTTTTCTTGAGCTTTCTTTTCTCTCTTTCCAGCTTTAGCAGTGCACTGTAGACCACTTGGTTTGTAGACTTTGACACGTTGATTTTGTCCACACTTTTAACTTTGGAAAAATCCATTTGGAGAGTGCTAACTTGAAATTCAGATGGATCTATCTAAATCTCTGGTGGGTTTCCATCTTTATTTGGTGGAATAACAACCATGAACTCCATCATGTCTCTTTTTGGGTCATATGTTGGTAAAACCCTGTTGGATGTAGGTTGTTCCTATTAAGATGCATTAAGGGCACCAGTTTTCATGGTCTTTTGTATTTCCTTATTCTTGGTTATTGTTTCTGCAAATTTATTATAGAAATCATTGAAATGAAAATCTGGTGTTGCAGAAGGATTTGAATGTTTGAAAGGTGAACCAGAGGCAGAGCTTGCAATGCCTATTGATCTAACTAATGCTCTTTGAGGATTTAAACTTCTAGAGGTTTTTGCTAAACTTGAAACTGCAAACAGTTGTTTACGACCGTATGACATTGTTGTTGGTGTTCTTCTGGAAGGGGAAATCTTTTTCTTCTTGACACTATCTTCTACTATGGGATTCTATGTAGATTCTACTGGCCTCTTTAGAGAGGGAACTTATTGTATAAGTTTCCCAGTCCCACTAGCACCAGTGCCACTACCAGACCCAGTAGAAGTACTAGTAGATTCAAACCCAAGGCCTACACCACAATCATAAGCAATTTTTTCTATCTAAATTATAATCCAGACCCCTTCTCCTGTGGGACCCAAACCACCACCTTTATAACCCATTTTTTCCATAATGTCTGCCCCTTTGCTATATACTTTTTTTTGATCCTGGCTGGTTCCACTCTGGCTTGGAGTAAATGTACTTGGTGGATTATCATCCTCATTGTCTTGATTATCATCCTCACTATCGTATGCCATGTTAGGATGCTCCAAATTCCAAAATTTTCTAAACTCTATATCCTCATCTATTTCATCCAGATCTTCATTAGTCTTTGGCTCACCAAGATCCTTTCTCATACTCCAAAAATCATCCAATTTCATTCTAGTCCATTTTCTATCCTTACAAGCTTCTGCTATTCTCTTTGGTATTTTTATGTTTGATGGATTAGCAACTTTTTTGTAAAAATTGTAGGACATCCTAGGCTGTACAATGCCCTAGCTTATTGTTGTCATAATTTGTGATGACAATTGTTGAATTGAAATTTTTTCCTTAGCGGAAAGTTTCTCCATCTCTTTTGTAACGTCATCCTAGCTATCCTTGTTTTTCAACCTCTCTAGCAATGGTTTACTTTCATGTTGAAATAATTTTGTAGAGTTCTTATAAGCAACAAGCATTGTTTGAATGACATTGAGTGGATCATACTTCCAGTACCACTCTAAATCAAATTGAAAAATATCTAAAATTTTTTTTGCCACTTTGAATGCCTTTCTCTCAAATGTTAACCCTCCAATTGAGAAAGGTAAGGAAGGGAATATGCTCTTCTTCAATTGGCCAGTGAAGAGTCTATCTGTGCTCTCTAGTTGCACTACATATTCTACTACAAACACCTTGTCTGTCACATGCATTGGAAGTTTTTGGGCTTGTAGTTCTGATCTGTAAAACCTTAGCATAGTGTAATCTTCCATTAAGTACCAATCAGCCAATTGAATTATGCTTCCAAGTTGGATGCAATCCCTACATGAAGCAGACAATCTGGGCATTGGAGTGCTTGTTGTTTTTTGGTACAATGGTGCCAAAAAGAAGTCTACAAAATTATTGTAATTCCTTTTGTTATCATACATTCGTATCTGATGTGTCTAGTTATATATTGGAGTACCTATCCCCTTGTGAATTTTAAGCATGTTTTCATTTCTCATTAACATTGTCGCATGCTTG